>BSBM01000612.1:2602500-3283908 GCA_027924585.1 Larix kaempferi | reverse complement strand
ACACTTTTGTGGTTGGTGAACTATAGATGCTGTTGAAATTACGACAAATGAGGATTTAACAATTTTTTGTTTTTTAATCATAAGCAAGGATTTCAGGATTGTGAATCTTATGCTAAATTAGATCAATGGTTTTAGACAACAATTTGATGAATTTTCATCGGTTTGTTGTAAATAACCATTGCTCTAATTTAGCATAAGCTTCACAATCTTGGAGTCCTTGTTTGTGATTAAAAATCAAATGATCGTTATCTCCATTTGCCATGATTTCAATTATGTGAACTTAAATGATTCATACTTTCAATTTTTAACTAATGATTCATATGTTCAATGTTCAGATAACACTTTCGTAGTTGGTGAACTATAGATGTTGCTGAAATCATGGCAAATGGGGATTTACCGATTTTTTGTTTTTTAATCATAAGCAAGGATTTAAGGATTGTGAATCTTATGCTAAATTAGAGCAATGATTTTAGACAACAATTTGATGAATTTTCATCGGTTTGTTGTAAACAACCATTGCTCTAATTTAGCATAAGCTTCACAATCCCGGAGTCCTTGTTTGTGATTAAAAATTAAATGATCGTTATCTCCATTTTCCATGATTTCAGTTATGTGAACTTAAATAATTTTGTTCAATTCCATCTGATCATATAAACAACTATTAATTGTACACTTTCAAATAAAAAATATTAATTGTACACTTTGATTCAAGTAAATATAATTAAATACTTGTAAAAATGGACATTATGTAAAAACACAATTTAACTTAGCTAGGAGCACACCATGTACCAACACTTAACAAGGAGTAAGCAATGAAAAGACTTTTATGTTAAACATTTTTGCAATCAATTTTAATTGACACATTGTAAAGTATATGAGAAGGTAGGACTATTATATGATATATTCTTGAGTAAATCTAAGATAATTAAATACATGTACACAATTGACAATCAACAATATACAAATTTCAAATAAACATACATTTGTTAAATGTTGATAAAATATTTTAACAAATTAAAAAAAAACTATTTTTAGCATCAATCAATGTATGTGCAAAATCAAACTTTACAACCATCTTGATGTATTCATTTTTCACTTGCTAGAAAAATCATTCCAAGAAAAGTGTGCATGTCACAAATTAGAGATTGATGGAGTAGAAGAAAAAAATTAAAGAATGTATATATTTGAATCCTTATTTTATGATATAATTTTTTGAGTCTACAAGCCAATTTGAAAGATAATTGGTTAAAAACATCACAATGGAATGTTGTCCTCAATTATTCGTTCATGGTCATATTTGGACATTTTCCATTTTCTAGTTTTTTTTTCTTTTTTCGATGAAACTTGTATTAATTTTATTCGAGATGCACATACTAAATGACTATATTGACAACATATAACATCAGGTTCATAATCTTGAAAGTAAATATAATTTTTAGTCATATGGGTTTTCCATCGTGCTCTATGTGAATGCTCGGTGTATTTATAAATTTCACTTTCAAATTTCTTCAGAAAATCTGTCACACATATTTTATCTTCTCGCAAATCAATTCATTTGGAAAGTGCATCACTAGAACTTGTAGCATAATTGATGTATTCATATCTTCTCCAATCAATAGTTACATTTGACATCGACTGATCATTATCAATAGGATATTTATTGCGGAATAAGACTAGATTTCCACAATGATGACAATGTTTTCCATTGACACATTTTTTATTATAAAATAGTTCATCGTGATATCTCTCACATTGAATTTGAGATATGAATTTACGTATTGTGGACGGAGGTGGTGAATTTGTCCAAAACATTTTACCAAATTCAAGAAAAGTGTCGTAATATAATTCAAATTCCACATGATAACGACAACATGTGTCACGAATAGTAATAGGTTTAATATACCATGGTTTTTGTCGCGCAAATGTAGTGCTTGACATATTAATTCCACGATGATCCTCCTTGAATTTATTGAACAATTGTACTTGTGTCATTTCCATTATACGTTTTTCATGGATTTCGTATTCATTTCGTGATACTCTTTGTCGTATCACATCCCTTGAATTTGGTGAAACTTGAGCATGTGCCAACCAATATTTATGTACAATATCTTTAACACCTTCTCTCATTTTATCTTTGTAAGGTTGTCTACAAATAATTGCCCAACAAACAAGTTCATCATTTTCATCTATTTGCATTCTAAATTTGTTATGTTTGTATAATGTCTTTCTTGAGGTTCCTATTATTTTTGCCAGTTGTGTTAAATGATTCTGTCTAGTACTAGCTAGAATCATTGCTGTCTGAATTGCTCTAGGTGCAGCTTTGGTATTTTTCTTCCTAGATTTTCCAAATTTTTTTATGGCATCACTTATATTTTCTGTCACATTATGTCTCAATTTAGACTCTTTTTCCGCCTTGTGAATACCCAATAATGACGTAGCACCTCTTAACTTCTTGGACACTAATAAACATCTCAAAATTTGCGCTTGTCCTGCTATTGAAAATATTGTTTGAGAATATGATCATAAATTTTCATAGCACAATATCATGCAACATGTGTGGCTATTTTCCCCCATATTTGTCGCAATCAATGTCTTCTAACATTTCATTATCAATGGTGAAAGAACCTATACATTCAGTTAAATTTAATTTAACATATATCCAAAATTACAATTCATTATAAAAAATGAATTTGGAAAATACATGATATATACATATCAAGTCCAATTTCTTGTTCTTGAACTTGATCTTCAATATTGACTTCATCAACATTAGCATGTAAATCTCTATTTACATCTTCAACAATGGTCTCTTCAGCTTCAATTTGTCCTTCTTGTACTCGATTTTCAATATCCATTTCATCAACATTATGATGTAAATCTTTATTTACATCTTCAGTAATTGTCTCTTCTGTTTGTGCAACCCTTGCTTTTTTGGCATGATATCCGAGTCTTTCTCTTTCCCTATGAGCATCATCATCACGTTTACGATCACTTTTGTTTTGGCATTTTTTTTTATTGCGCATGATTGTTTAATCTGTAGAGGTTAAATTAAAGAATCATCACTTTATAGTAAAAAAAATAAAAATTTAAGATTTAAAAGCAGTTACTAAATTTGTTTTTTTGAGTCTTTCAACCATTTATAAAAACATGAAGAGAAATTTACTTAAAAAGGTTTTTAGCAAAAAACCACCTTATAAAAATCTTGTAAGAGTTTTTTGAAGAAATACTCCTTGGAAAGAAATATCCTTTGAAGAAAAACTCCTTGGAAAGAAATAAAAACTCCTTGGAAAGAAATCTACTTTGAAGAAAACCTCCTTGGAAAAAAATCTTCTTTGAAAAAATCCCTTGGAAAGAAATCTACTTTGAAAAAATCCCTTAAAAACATTTTATAAAGACCTCCACGAAAAAAAGAGATGTGAAATTATGACTCGTTAGATTTATTTATACAATCTCAAAGAATTTAATTTCTTTCTTCCGGCCGACAGAATATATATATATATATATATATATATATATATATATATATATATATATATATATATATATTTTCGGGTGAACAACCGTTGTTAATTTTAACGGGCTGCTAACAAAAACCACTATTCGGCCGAATATCGTCTGATACCTGAAAACTTCACTGTTTTTAGGCTTCTCTATTTTCGGAAGGGAAAGACCATCTGTTACAGTGCAAAACGAATGTCGGACTTGATACCATTTGTTTAGTCATTGAATCTACTCTCCGTTGGTATATATTTTGTTGTGTTTAGGTGAGATCTAATATTTGTAATTTGTTTTGTCAACATGTGTCCATTTTGGTTTCATCTCTTTCAAAATGCGGTGAAATGAACAATCCATAACTTAAAAAATATACCATAAAAAAATTGAAAAAAATATGGTGTCGTTAATTGGAGTGTCTACTTCAAAAGGGTATTCTTAGATGTTTTAGTTTTAGTGTAAATTTATAGAAATGTCCCATAAAAAAAACATGTTGAAAATCGACAAGGTTTCCCCATTGATCGAATTCAAAAAAATATAATAATTAGTATATATATCCATTGGTTACAAAATTATAGTCATGCCTTAGTACATTTTGTGTTGATTTTCGTAGCATATTTTGTTTTTACAAAACACAAGTTTAACAATGATTTCAGGTCTGTAAAAAAACATGATGATTTTTTAGTCCTTTCATTTTATAAGAACATACTATCAAACGTTTGCCAAATTGACATTTCAAATCTCAATAAAAAAAATTGAAAAAATAATGAGTAGAAATCTAACATAATTCTCTAAAAGTTTTCTTTTTACTAAAAAGTGAAATTATAAACAAAAATATCACTTTTGTTCGCCCAAAATTGAAAAACATGAAAAAATCAAATTTATTTTCTCATAAGACCCCCCAAAATAGACACCCATCTTCATGGATTCACCCAAAATTAATGATAAGTTATAGGCCGACCTAACATTAAGTGAACTAAAAGAGTGACTTAGACTCATATAAATAAGAGGAACCTCGTTTGGAATTTGAAAAACACCAATTGAATCTAGACAAGGAGAAGGAGTGAATTTAATCCTAGAGGAGCGAATTTCCAAGTGAATATGAAGTAAAGAAGGGTGGAATTCCAATGGAAGATGAAATCTTGTGATGATTTGTTCTAGGGTTTTTGTTGCGAAATCTGTTTCAGGTCATCTTGGAATTTTTTCTCTAACTTTTGTTTTGGGATGATTCATACTGTAAAATCTTTATGGGATGGAGGTAAGATGTGTGAGTACTTGTGGTAGAAATTCCATATGTTGGTTCGTTATATTTTAGGAGATATGACCTCAGGAAGTTAGGGTTTCAGAATACTCTTCAAACATGCCATATTGGAATTTTCGCTATATATTTGGTTCTAGAAAGATTGAGACAGTTCCCCATGGAGAAGATAAATTACATATCCCGAAGAACCTTTGATACAATTTTTAGATGTTGGTATGTTATATTTTATGAGATATGACCTCGGGAAGTTAGGGCTTCTGAGTGATCCGTAAATCAACTTTAAACATGTTAGTTTAGAATTTTCACTATATCTTTTGGTAAAGAAAGATTTAGATAGTTCACCTTGGAGGAGATAAAGTAGTTATCTTGAAGAATTTGTAGTATGAGTTTCAGATGCTTGTGTTCTATATTTTTGTATATATGAACTCAGGAAGTTAGGGTTTCAGAATGATCCTAAAATCAACTTTAAACATGTAAGTTTGACTTTTTCGCTATATCTTTTGTTATAGAAATATTCAGATAGTTCTCCTTGGAGGAGATGAAATAGAGAGATTGGAGAACCTGTGGTACGAGTTTCAAATGCTAGTACACTATATATTTGGATATATGACCTTAGGAAGTTAGGGTTTCTGAATGATCATCAAATCAACTTTAAACATGCCAGTTTGGTATTTTCCCCATAAATTTTGTTCTAGGACGTTTTAGATAGTGAACCTTGGAGGATATGAAGTAGAGATATTGAAGTACCTAGGGTACAAGTTTCAGATATTGGTTTTATATAATTTCGTAGATATTCCCTTTGGAAGTAAGGGTTTTTGTATAGTATGAAGTATATTAGAGGATGATTATGATGTAGATAAAAGATATATTATGAAGCAAATCAGTGGAATATTATGAAGCGAATCAGAGGTAGACTGTGAAGACAGTGACAGTGACAATGGTAGTGATAATGACAATGACAGTGTCTGGGAGAATTCTAAATAGGTTCAAGACCATGAAAGAATTCTAATAGCCAAGGATCTTGAAGCAAATAAGTCCTCAGAAGAATTATTCATACATTTGCAAGAATAAAACAAAAACATAAGAGAGAGGACTCAATTGATGTTTGATGACAATGCCTCCAACACAACTCAAGATAAATATTTTTCAGCTAGTGAGGAGTTTGATGACAATGGAAGGAATGTGATTGAGGTTGAATATGCATCATCCTTAGAGAATTTTCATGCCAACAAGAGAAAAAGGGACGTTGATAAATACATTCCTCTTAGTGAGTAATTTCAAGGCATTGTTGATAACAATATGATGATTATTTTTGTGAGGCATTCAATAATAACATTAATGATGTAATGAATATTTCATTAAATTTGGACTAATTGTTAATGTGAGCACCTTTTGAAATTGAAAATGGTTTTATCCATGCAAGTTCATTTAGGTTCCAACTTTTTTGATGATTTTCCATCTCTTGTGAGCTCATGTTTTCAATCTTTTTGTTTTGGTTTTAAGTGAATTGCTTAATTTTAGTTTATTTTACTTGCACAATGTTTTATTTATTAACAAAATTTAAATTTCATGAAACACAAGAAAATATGGACATTGGTGGTGAGGATATTGGTTCTTTGATGGACATGGACATTGGGACTGAGGTAGTTTTGTTTATAATTGAACTATTCTTTTCAATTTATTTTTATAAGTTTAATATTTTAACTTTTGAATTTAGTTTAAAATTGTTTAAATAATTTATGAGATTCATAATTTGCTTTTATACATGTTGCAGGTTGGGACTTATCGAGACAAAGGGAAGACCACAATGGAGGATATTGGTGGACTTTGATTTAGAGAAATATTTTTATTGGTCTTTTTTTGTTTTTCCATATTGCATATATCTGCATGTTGATACATATATTCTAGTTTTTTTGGACATTCATGAACTTTATTTTTGGATTATATATGTACATTGAACTTACATATTCTGTATTTGCTTTGGATGATATAACCTTTTTTTGGGCTAATTACATAGCATACTTTTGTGTGGTAAATTTACGATTTTATTTCATAATGATAGTCAATCTTATATCTAGTTTAATGTTCAATCTTGAAATGGTTTTAGGATATTGGTTTAAAGCTCTAGAGTACATGTAATGTTCAAATTAATCCATGTATTTAGTACACATGTTTTAGTGTTTAAAGAACATGTATGTTACATATACTTGAAAAGATCAAGTTTACAAATTCAATTCAAGTTTGTTTGGAAGTGTGTTGTACATTGTATGTACAATACACTTGAATCTTATAAGATTTTTATTGGTCTTTTTTTGTTTTCCCATACTACCATATTGCGTATATCTGCATGTTGATACATATAGTGTAGTTGTTTTGGTCATTCATGAACTTTATTTTCGGATTATATATGTACATTGAACTTACATATTCTGTATTTGTTTTGGATGATCTAACTTTTTTTTGGGGCTAATTACATAGCATACTTTTGTGCGGTAAATGCTTAGAATATGATTTTGCATGACGTTCATGAATGTACGTATTATTACATTTGTATATACAAGTTACGATTTTCTTTCACAATGATAGTCAATCTTATATCTAGTTTAATGTTCAATCTTGAAATGGTTTTAGGATATTGGTTTAAAGATCTAGAGTACATGTAATGTTCAAATTAATCCATGTATTTAGTACACATGTTTTAATGTTTAAAGTACATGTATGTTACATATACTTGAAAAGATCAAGTTTGTAAACTCAATTCAAGTTTGTTTGGAAGTGTGTTGTAGATTGTATGTACAATAAACTTGAATCTTACATAAATGATTCATACTTTTAATTTTTAACTAATGATTCATATGTTCAATGTTCAGGTAACACTTTTGTGGTTGGTGAACTATAGATGCTGTTGAAATTACGACAAATGAGGATTTAACAATTTTTTGTTTTTTAATCATAAGCAAGGATTTCAGGATTGTGAATCTTATGCTAAATTAGATCAATGGTTTTAGACAACAATTTGATGAATTTTTATCGGTTTGTTGTAAATAACCATTGCTCTAATTTAGCATAAGCTTCACAATCTTGGAGTCCTTGTTTGTGATTAAAAATCAAATGATCGTTATCTCCATTTGCCATGATTTCAATTATGTGAACTTAAATGATTCATACTTTCAATTTTTAACTAATGATTCATATGTTCAATGTTCAGATAACACTTTCGTAGTTGGTGAACTATAGATGTTGCTGAAATCATGGCAAATGGGGATTTACCGATTTTTTGTTTTTTAATCATAAGCAAGGATTTAAGGATTGTGAATCTTATGCTAAATTAGAGCAATGATTTTAGACAACAATTTGATGAATTTTCATCGGTTTGTTGTAAACAACCATTGCTCTAATTTAGCATAAGCTTCACAATCCCGGAGTCCTTGTTTGTGATTAAAAATTAAATGATCGTTATCTCCATTTTCCATGATTTCAGTTATGTGAACTTAAATAATTTTGTTCAATTCCATCTGATCATATAAACAACTATTAATTGTACACTTTCAAATAAAAAATATTAATTGTACACTTTGATTCAAGTAAATATAATTAAATACTTGTAAAAATGGACATTATGTAAAAACACAATTTAACTTAGCTAGGAGCACACCATGTACCAACACTTAACAAGGAGTAAGCAATGAAAAGACTTTTATGTTAAACATTTTTGCAATCAATTTTAATTGACACATTGTAAAGTATATGAGAAGGTAGGACTATTATATGATATATTCTTGAGTAAATCTAAGATAATTAAATACATGTACACAATTGACAATCAACAATATACAAATTTCAAATAAACATACATTTGTTAAATGTTGATAAAATATTTTAACAAATTAAAAAAAAACTATTTTTAGCATCAATCAATGTATGTGCAAAATCAAACTTTACAACCATCTTGATGTATTCATTTTTCACTTGCTAGAAAAATCATTCCAAGAAAAGTGTGCATGTCACAAATTAGAGATTGATGGAGTAGAAGAAAAAAATTAAAGAATGTATATATTTGAATCCTTATTTTATGATATAATTTTTTGAGTCTACAAGCCAATTTGAAAGATAATTGGTTAAAAACATCACAATGGAATGTTGTCCTCAATTATTCGTTCATGGTCATATTTGGACATTTTCCATTTTCTAGTTTTTTTTTCTTTTTTCGATGAAACTTGTATTAATTTTATTCGAGATGCACATACTAAATGACTATATTGACAACATATAACATCAGGTTCATAATCTTGAAAGTAAATATAATTTTTAGTCATATGGGTTTTCCATCGTGCTCTATGTGAATGCTCGGTGTATTTATAAATTTCACTTTCAAATTTCTTCAGAAAATCTGTCACACATATTTTATCTTCTCGCAAATCAATTCATTTGGAAAGTGCATCACTAGAACTTGTAGCATAATTGATGTATTCATATCTTCTCCAATCAATAGTTACATTTGACATCGACTGATCATTATCAATAGGATATTTATTGCGGAATAAGACTAGATTTCCACAATGATGACAATGTTTTCCATTGACACATTTTTTATTATAAAATAGTTCATCGTGATATCTCTCACATTGAATTTGAGATATGAATTTACGTATTGTGGACGGAGGTGGTGAATTTGTCCAAAACATTTTACCAAATTCAAGAAAAGTGTCGTAATATAATTCAAATTCCACATGATAACGACAACATGTGTCACGAATAGTAATAGGTTTAATATACCATGGTTTTTGTCGCGCAAATGTAGTGCTTGACATATTAATTCCACGATGATCCTCCTTGAATTTATTGAACAATTGTACTTGTGTCATTTCCATTATACGTTTTTCATGGATTTCGTATTCATTTCGTGATACTCTTTGTCGTATCACATCCCTTGAATTTGGTGAAACTTGAGCATGTGCCAACCAATATTTATGTACAATATCTTTAACACCTTCTCTCATTTTATCTTTGTAAGGTTGTCTACAAATAATTGCCCAACAAACAAGTTCATCATTTTCATCTATTTGCATTCTAAATTTGTTATGTTTGTATAATGTCTTTCTTGAGGTTCCTATTATTTTTGCCAGTTGTGTTAAATGATTCTGTCTAGTACTAGCTAGAATCATTGCTGTCTGAATTGCTCTAGGTGCAGCTTTGGTATTTTTCTTCCTAGATTTTCCAAATTTTTTTATGGCATCACTTATATTTTCTGTCACATTATGTCTCAATTTAGACTCTTTTTCCGCCTTGTGAATACCCAATAATGACGTAGCACCTCTTAACTTCTTGGACACTAATAAACATCTCAAAATTTGCGCTTGTCCTGCTATTGAAAATATTGTTTGAGAATATGATCATAAATTTTCATAGCACAATATCATGCAACATGTGTGGCTATTTTCCCCCATATTTGTCGCAATCAATGTCTTCTAACATTTCATTATCAATGGTGAAAGAACCTATACATTCAGTTAAATTTAATTTAACATATATCCAAAATTACAATTCATTATAAAAAATGAATTTGGAAAATACATGATATATACATATCAAGTCCAATTTCTTGTTCTTGAACTTGATCTTCAATATTGACTTCATCAACATTAGCATGTAAATCTCTATTTACATCTTCAACAATGGTCTCTTCAGCTTCAATTTGTCCTTCTTGTACTCGATTTTCAATATCCATTTCATCAACATTATGATGTAAATCTTTATTTACATCTTCAGTAATTGTCTCTTCTGTTTGTGCAACCCTTGCTTTTTTGGCATGATATCCGAGTCTTTCTCTTTCCCTATGAGCATCATCATCACGTTTACGATCACTTTTGTTTTGGCATTTTTTTTTATTGCGCATGATTGTTTAATCTGTAGAGGTTAAATTAAAGAATCATCACTTTATAGTAAAAAAAATAAAAATTTAAGATTTAAAAGCAGTTACTAAATTTGTTTTTTTGAGTCTTTCAACCATTTATAAAAACATGAAGAGAAATTTACTTAAAAAGGTTTTTAGCAAAAAACCACCTTATAAAAATCTTGTAAGAGTTTTTTGAAGAAATACTCCTTGGAAAGAAATATCCTTTGAAGAAAAACTCCTTGGAAAGAAATAAAAACTCCTTGGAAAGAAATCTACTTTGAAGAAAACCTCCTTGGAAAAAAATCTTCTTTGAAAAAATCCCTTGGAAAGAAATCTACTTTGAAAAAATCCCTTAAAAACATTTTATAAAGACCTCCACGAAAAAAAGAGATGTGAAATTATGACTCGTTAGATTTATTTATACAATCTCAAAGAATTTAATTTCTTTCTTCCGGCCGACAGAATATATATATATATATATATATATATATATATATATATATTTTCGGGTGAACAACCGTTGTTAATTTTAACGGGCTGCTAACAAAAACCACTATTCGGCCGAATATCGTCTGATACCTGAAAACTTCACTGTTTTTAGGCTTCTCTATTTTCGGAAGGGAAAGACCATCTGTTACAGTGCAAAACGAATGTCGGACTTGATACCATTTGTTTAGTCATTGAATCTACTCTCCGTTGGTATATATTTTGTTGTGTTTAGGTGAGATCTAATATTTGTAATTTGTTTTGTCAACATGTGTCCATTTTGGTTTCATCTCTTTCAAAATGCGGTGAAATGAACAATCCATAACTTAAAAAATATACCATAAAAAAATTGAAAAAAATATGGTGTCGTTAATTGGAGTGTCTACTTCAAAAGGGTATTCTTAGATGTTTTAGTTTTAGTGTAAATTTATAGAAATGTCCCATAAAAAAAACATGTTGAAAATCGACAAGGTTTCCCCATTGATCGAATTCAAAAAAATATAATAATTAGTATATATATCCATTGGTTACAAAATTATAGTCATGCCTTAGTACATTTTGTGTTGATTTTCGTAGCATATTTTGTTTTTACAAAACACAAGTTTAACAATGATTTCAGGTCTGTAAAAAAACATGATGATTTTTTAGTCCTTTCATTTTATAAGAACATACTATCAAACGTTTGCCAAATTGACATTTCAAATCTCAATAAAAAAAATTGAAAAAATAATGAGTAGAAATCTAACATAATTCTCTAAAAGTTTTCTTTTTACTAAAAAGTGAAATTATAAACAAAAATATCACTTTTGTTCGCCCAAAATTGAAAAACATGAAAAAATCAAATTTATTTTCTCATAAGACCCCCCAAAATAGACACCCATCTTCATGGATTCACCCAAAATTAATGATAAGTTATAGGCCGACCTAACATTAAGTGAACTAAAAGAGTGACTTAGACTCATATAAATAAGAGGAACCTCGTTTGGAATTTGAAAAACACCAATTGAATCTAGACAAGGAGAAGGAGTGAATTTAATCCTAGAGGAGCGAATTTCCAAGTGAATATGAAGTAAAGAAGGGTGGAATTCCAATGGAAGATGAAATCTTGTGATGATTTGTTCTAGGGTTTTTGTTGCGAAATCTGTTTCAGGTCATCTTGGAATTTTTTCTCTAACTTTTGTTTTGGGATGATTCATACTGTAAAATCTTTATGGGATGGAGGTAAGATGTGTGAGTACTTGTGGTAGAAATTCCATATGTTGGTTCGTTATATTTTAGGAGATATGACCTCAGGAAGTTAGGGTTTCAGAATACTCTTCAAACATGCCATATTGGAATTTTCGCTATATATTTGGTTCTAGAAAGATTGAGACAGTTCCCCATGGAGAAGATAAATTACATATCCCGAAGAACCTTTGATACAATTTTTAGATGTTGGTATGTTATATTTTATGAGATATGACCTCGGGAAGTTAGGGCTTCTGAGTGATCCGTAAATCAACTTTAAACATGTTAGTTTAGAATTTTCACTATATCTTTTGGTAAAGAAAGATTTAGATAGTTCACCTTGGAGGAGATAAAGTAGTTATCTTGAAGAATTTGTAGTATGAGTTTCAGATGCTTGTGTTCTATATTTTTGTATATATGAACTCAGGAAGTTAGGGTTTCAGAATGATCCTAAAATCAACTTTAAACATGTAAGTTTGACTTTTTCGCTATATCTTTTGTTATAGAAATATTCAGATAGTTCTCCTTGGAGGAGATGAAATAGAGAGATTGGAGAACCTGTGGTACGAGTTTCAAATGCTAGTACACTATATATTTGGATATATGACCTTAGGAAGTTAGGGTTTCTGAATGATCATCAAATCAACTTTAAACATGCCAGTTTGGTATTTTCCCCATAAATTTTGTTCTAGGACGTTTTAGATAGTGAACCTTGGAGGATATGAAGTAGAGATATTGAAGTACCTAGGGTACAAGTTTCAGATATTGGTTTTATATAATTTCGTAGATATTCCCTTTGGAAGTAAGGGTTTTTGTATAGTATGAAGTATATTAGAGGATGATTATGATGTAGATAAAAGATATATTATGAAGCAAATCAGTGGAATATTATGAAGCGAATCAGAGGTAGACTGTGAAGACAGTGACAGTGACAATGGTAGTGATAATGACAATGACAGTGTCTGGGAGAATTCTAAATAGGTTCAAGACCATGAAAGAATTCTAATAGCCAAGGATCTTGAAGCAAATAAGTCCTCAGAAGAATTATTCATACATTTGCAAGAATAAAACAAAAACATAAGAGAGAGGACTCAATTGATGTTTGATGACAATGCCTCCAACACAACTCAAGATAAATATTTTTCAGCTAGTGAGGAGTTTGATGACAATGGAAGGAATGTGATTGAGGTTGAATATGCATCATCCTTAGAGAATTTTCATGCCAACAAGAGAAAAAGGGACGTTGATAAATACATTCCTCTTAGTGAGTAATTTCAAGGCATTGTTGATAACAATATGATGATTATTTTTGTGAGGCATTCAATAATAACATTAATGATGTAATGAATATTTCATTAAATTTGGACTAATTGTTAATGTGAGCACCTTTTGAAATTGAAAATGGTTTTATCCATGCAAGTTCATTTAGGTTCCAACTTTTTTGATGATTTTCCATCTCTTGTGAGCTCATGTTTTCAATCTTTTTGTTTTGGTTTTAAGTGAATTGCTTAATTTTAGTTTATTTTACTTGCACAATGTTTTATTTATTAACAAAATTTAAATTTCATGAAACACAAGAAAATATGGACATTGGTGGTGAGGATATTGGTTCTTTGATGGACATGGACATTGGGACTGAGGTAGTTTTGTTTATAATTGAACTATTCTTTTCAATTTATTTTTATAAGTTTAATATTTTAACTTTTGAATTTAGTTTAAAATTGTTTAAATAATTTATGAGATTCATAATTTGCTTTTATACATGTTGCAGGTTGGGACTTATCGAGACAAAGGGAAGACCACAATGGAGGATATTGGTGGACTTTGATTTAGAGAAATATTTTTATTGGTCTTTTTTTGTTTTTCCATATTGCATATATCTGCATGTTGATACATATATTCTAGTTTTTTTGGACATTCATGAACTTTATTTTTGGATTATATATGTACATTGAACTTACATATTCTGTATTTGCTTTGGATGATATAACCTTTTTTTGGGCTAATTACATAGCATACTTTTGTGTGGTAAATTTACGATTTTATTTCATAATGATAGTCAATCTTATATCTAGTTTAATGTTCAATCTTGAAATGGTTTTAGGATATTGGTTTAAAGCTCTAGAGTACATGTAATGTTCAAATTAATCCATGTATTTAGTACACATGTTTTAGTGTTTAAAGAACATGTATGTTACATATACTTGAAAAGATCAAGTTTACAAATTCAATTCAAGTTTGTTTGGAAGTGTGTTGTACATTGTATGTACAATACACTTGAATCTTATAAGATTTTTATTGGTCTTTTTTTGTTTTCCCATACTACCATATTGCGTATATCTGCATGTTGATACATATAGTGTAGTTGTTTTGGTCATTCATGAACTTTATTTTCGGATTATATATGTACATTGAACTTACATATTCTGTATTTGTTTTGGATGATCTAACTTTTTTTTGGGGCTAATTACATAGCATACTTTTGTGCGGTAAATGCTTAGAATATGATTTTGCATGACGTTCATGAATGTACGTATTATTACATTTGTATATACAAGTTACGATTTTCTTTCACAATGATAGTCAATCTTATATCTAGTTTAATGTTCAATCTTGAAATGGTTTTAGGATATTGGTTTAAAGATCTAGAGTACATGTAATGTTCAAATTAATCCATGTATTTAGTACACATGTTTTAATGTTTAAAGTACATGTATGTTACATATACTTGAAAAGATCAAGTTTGTAAACTCAATTCAAGTTTGTTTGGAAGTGTGTTGTAGATTGTATGTACAATAAACTTGAATCTTACATAAATGATTCATACTTTTAATTTTTAACTAATGATTCATATGTTCAATGTTCAGGTAACACTTTTGTGGTTGGTGAACTATAGATGCTGTTGAAATTACGACAAATGAGGATTTAACAATTTTTTGTTTTTTAATCATAAGCAAGGATTTTAGGATTGTGAATCTTATGCTAAATTAGATCAATGATTTTAGACAACAATTTGATGAATTTTCATCGGTTTGTTGTAAATAACCATTGCTCTAATTTAGCATAAGCTTCACAATCTTGGAGTCCTTGTTTGTGATTAAAAATCAAATGATCGTTATCTCCATTTGCCATGATTTCAATTATGTGAACTTAAATGATTCATACTTTCAATTTTTAACTAATGATTCATATGTTCAATGTTCAGATAACACTTTCGTAGTTGGTGAACTATAGATGTTGCTGAAATCATGGCAAATGGGGATTTACCGATTTTTTGTTTTTTAATCATAAGCAAGGATTTAAGGATTGTGAATCTTATGCTAAATTAGAGCAATGATTTTAGACAACAATTTGATGAATTTTCATCGGTTTGTTGTAAACAACCATTGCTCTAATTTAGCATAAGCTTCACAATCCCGGAGTCCTTGTTTGTGATTAAAAATTAAATGATCGTTATCTCCATTTTCCATGATTTCAGTTATGTGAACTTAAATAATTTTGTTCAATTCCATCTGATCATATAAACAACTATTAATTGTACACTTTCAAATAAAAAATATTAATTGTACACTTTGATTCAAGTAAATATAATTAAATACTTGTAAAAATGGACATTATGTAAAAACACAATTTAACTTAGCTAGGAGCACACCATGTACCAACACTTAACAAGGAGTAAGCAATGAAAAGACTTTTATGTTAAACATTTTTGCAATCAATTTTAATTGACACATTGTAAAGTATATGAGAAGGTAGGACTATTATATGATATATCTTGAGTAATCTAAGATAATTAAATACATGTACACAATTGACAATCAACAATATACAAATTTCAAATAAACATACATTTGTTAAATGTTGATAAAATATTTTAACAAATTAAAAAAAAACTATTTTTAGCATCAATCAATGTATGTGCAAAATCAAACTTTACAACCATCTTGATGTATTCATTTTTCACTTGCTAGAAAAATCATTCCAAGAAAAGTGTGCATGTCACAAATTAGAGATTGATGGAGTAGAAGAAAAAAATTAAAGGAATGTATATATTTGAATCCTTATTTTATGATATAATTTTTTGAGTCTACAAGCCAATTTGAAAGATAATTGGTTAAAAACATCACAATGGAATGTTGTCCTCAATTATTCGTTCATGGTCATATTTGGACATTTTCCATTTTCTAGTTTCTTTTTCTTTTTTCGATGAAACTTGTATTAATTTTATTCGAGATGCACATACTAAATGACTATATTGACAACATATAACATCAGGTTCATAATCTTGAAAGTAAATATAATTTTTAGTCATATGGGTTTTCCATCGTGCTCTATGTGAATGCTCGGTGTATTTATAAATTTCACTTTCAAATTTCTTCAGAAAAATCTGTCACACATATTTTATCTTCTCGCAAATCAATTCATTTGGAAAGTGCATCACTAGAACTTGTAGCATAATTGATGTATTCATATCTTCTCCAATCAATAGTTACATTTGACATCGACTGATCATTATCAATAGGATATTTATTGCGGAATAAAACTAGATTTCCACAATGATGACAATGTTTTCCATTGACACATTTTTTATTATAAAATAGTTCATCGTGATATCTCTCACATTGAATTTGAGATATGAATTTACGTATTGTGGACGGAGGTGGTGAATTTGTCCAAAACATTTTACCAAATTCAAGAAAAGTGTCGTAATATAATTCAAATTCCACATGATAACGACAACATGTGTCACGAATAGTAATAGGTTTAATATACCATGGTTTTTGTCGCGCAAATGTAGTGCTTGACATATTAATTCCACGATGATCCTCCTTGAATTTATTGAACAATTGTACTTGTGTCATTTCCATTATACGTTTTTCATGGATTTCGTATTCATTTCGTGATACTCTTTGTCGTATCACATCCCTTGAATTTGGTGAAACTTGAGCATGTGCC
The DNA here is from genome assembly GCA_027924585.1 of Larix kaempferi. Classification (NCBI taxonomy): domain Eukaryota; kingdom Viridiplantae; phylum Streptophyta; class Pinopsida; order Pinales; family Pinaceae; genus Larix; species Larix kaempferi. The sequence continues at coordinate 3,266,590 of BSBM01000612.1, read as the reverse complement.
AACCAATATTTATGTACAATATCTTTAACACCTTCTCTCATTTTATCTTTGTAAGGTTGTCTACAAATAATTGCCCAACAAACAAGTTCATCAATTTCATCTATTTGCATTCTAAATTTGTTATGTTTGTATAATGTCTTTCTTGAGGTTCCTATTATTTTTGCCAGTTGTGTTAAATGATTCTGTCTAGTACTAGCTAGAATCATTGCTGTCTGAATTGCTCTAGGTGCAGCTTTGGTATTTTTCTTCCTAGATTTTCCAAATTTTTTTATGGCATCACTTATATTTTCTGTCACATTATGTCTCAATTTAGACTCTTTTTCCGCCTTGTGAATACCCAATAATGACGTAGCACCTCTTAACTTCTTGGACACTAATAAACATCTCAAAATTTGCGCTTGTCCTGCTATTGAAAATATTGTTTGAGAATATGATCATAAATTTTCATAGCACAATATCATGCAACATGTGTGGCTATTTTCCCCCATATTTGTCGCAATCAATGTCTTCTAACATTTCATTATCAATGGTGAAAGAACCTATACATTCAGTTAAATTTAATTTAACATATATCCAAAATTACAATTCATTATAAAAAATGAATTTGGAAAATACATGATATATACATATCAAGTCCAATTTCTTGTTCTTGAACTTGATCTTCAATATTGACTTCATCAACATTAGCATGTAAATCTCTATTTACATCTTCAACAATGGTCTCTTCAGCTTCAATTTGTCCTTCTTGTACTCGATTTTCAATATCCATTTCATCAACATTATGATGTAAATCTTTATTTACATCTTCAGTAATTGTCTCTTCTGTTTGTGCAACCCTTGCTTTTTTGGCATGATATCCGAGTCTTTCTCTTTCCCTATGAGCATCATCATCACGTTTACGATCACTTTTGTTTTGGCATTTTTTTTTATTGCGCATGATTGTTTAATCTGTAGAGGTTAAATTAAAGAATCATCACTTTATAGTAAAAAAAATAAAAATTTAAGATTTAAAAGCAGTTACTAAATTTGTTTTTTTGAGTCTTTCAACCATTTATAAAAACATGAAGAGAAATTTACTTAAAAAGGTTTTTAGCAAAAAACCACCTTATAAAAATCTTGTAAGAGTTTTTTGAAGAAATACTCCTTGGAAAGAAATATCCTTTGAAGAAAAACTCCTTGGAAAGAAATAAAAACTCCTTGGAAAGAAATCTACTTTGAAGAAAACCTCCTTGGAAAAAAATCTTCTTTGAAAAAATCCCTTGGAAAGAAATCTACTTTGAAAAAATCCCTTAAAAACATTTTATAAAGACCTCCACGAAAAAAAGAGATGTGAAATTATGACTCGTTAGATTTATTTATACAATCTCAAAGAATTTAATTTCTTTCTTCCGGCCGACAGAATATATATATATATATATATATATATATATATATATATATATATATATTTTCGGGTGAACAACCGTTGTTAATTTTAACGGGCTGCTAACAAAAACCACTATTCGGCCGAATATCGTCTGATACCTGAAAACTTCACTGTTTTTAGGCTTCTCTATTTTCGGAAGGGAAAGACCATCTGTTACAGTGCAAAACGAATGTCGGACTTGATACCATTTGTTTAGTCATTGAATCTACTCTCCGTTGGTATATATTTTGTTGTGTTTAGGTGAGATCTAATATTTGTAATTTGTTTTGTCAACATGTGTCCATTTTGGTTTCATCTCTTTCAAAATGCGGTGAAATGAACAATCCATAACTTAAAAAATATACCATAAAAAAATTGAAAAAAATATGGTGTCGTTAATTGGAGTGTCTACTTCAAAAGGGTATTCTTAGATGTTTTAGTTTTAGTGTAAATTTATAGAAATGTCCCATAAAAAAAACATGTTGAAAATCGACAAGGTTTCCCCATTGATCGAATTCAAAAAAATATAATAATTAGTATATATATCCATTGGTTACAAAATTATAGTCATGCCTTAGTACATTTTGTGTTGATTTTCGTAGCATATTTTGTTTTTACAAAACACAAGTTTAACAATGATTTCAGGTCTGTAAAAAAACATGATGATTTTTTAGTCCTTTCATTTTATAAGAACATACTATCAAACGTTTGCCAAATTGACATTTCAAATCTCAATAAAAAAAATTGAAAAAATAATGAGTAGAAATCTAACATAATTCTCTAAAAGTTTTCTTTTTACTAAAAAGTGAAATTATAAACAAAAATATCACTTTTGTTCGCCCAAAATTGAAAAACATGAAAAAATCAAATTTATTTTCTCATAAGACCCCCCAAAATAGACACCCATCTTCATGGATTCACCCAAAATTAATGATAAGTTATAGGCCGACCTAACATTAAGTGAACTAAAAGAGTGACTTAGACTCATATAAATAAGAGGAACCTCGTTTGGAATTTGAAAAACACCAATTGAATCTAGACAAGGAGAAGGAGTGAATTTAATCCTAGAGGAGCGAATTTCCAAGTGAATATGAAGTAAAGAAGGGTGGAATTCCAATGGAAGATGAAATCTTGTGATGATTTGTTCTAGGGTTTTTGTTGCGAAATCTGTTTCAGGTCATCTTGGAATTTTTTCTCTAACTTTTGTTTTGGGATGATTCATACTGTAAAATCTTTATGGGATGGAGGTAAGATGTGTGAGTACTTGTGGTAGAAATTCCATATGTTGGTTCGTTATATTTTAGGAGATATGACCTCAGGAAGTTAGGGTTTCAGAATACTCTTCAAACATGCCATATTGGAATTTTCGCTATATATTTGGTTCTAGAAAGATTGAGACAGTTCCCCATGGAGAAGATAAATTACATATCCCGAAGAACCTTTGATACAATTTTTAGATGTTGGTATGTTATATTTTATGAGATATGACCTCGGGAAGTTAGGGCTTCTGAGTGATCCGTAAATCAACTTTAAACATGTTAGTTTAGAATTTTCACTATATCTTTTGGTAAAGAAAGATTTAGATAGTTCACCTTGGAGGAGATAAAGTAGTTATCTTGAAGAATTTGTAGTATGAGTTTCAGATGCTTGTGTTCTATATTTTTGTATATATGAACTCAGGAAGTTAGGGTTTCAGAATGATCCTAAAATCAACTTTAAACATGTAAGTTTGACTTTTTCGCTATATCTTTTGTTATAGAAATATTCAGATAGTTCTCCTTGGAGGAGATGAAATAGAGAGATTGGAGAACCTGTGGTACGAGTTTCAAATGCTAGTACACTATATATTTGGATATATGACCTTAGGAAGTTAGGGTTTCTGAATGATCATCAAATCAACTTTAAACATGCCAGTTTGGTATTTTCCCCATAAATTTTGTTCTAGGACGTTTTAGATAGTGAACCTTGGAGGATATGAAGTAGAGATATTGAAGTACCTAGGGTACAAGTTTCAGATATTGGTTTTATATAATTTCGTAGATATTCCCTTTGGAAGTAAGGGTTTTTGTATAGTATGAAGTATATTAGAGGATGATTATGATGTAGATAAAAGATATATTATGAAGCAAATCAGTGGAATATTATGAAGCGAATCAGAGGTAGACTGTGAAGACAGTGACAGTGACAATGGTAGTGATAATGACAATGACAGTGTCTGGGAGAATTCTAAATAGGTTCAAGACCATGAAAGAATTCTAATAGCCAAGGATCTTGAAGCAAATAAGTCCTCAGAAGAATTATTCATACATTTGCAAGAATAAAACAAAAACATAAGAGAGAGGACTCAATTGATGTTTGATGACAATGCCTCCAACACAACTCAAGATAAATATTTTTCAGCTAGTGAGGAGTTTGATGACAATGGAAGGAATGTGATTGAGGTTGAATATGCATCATCCTTAGAGAATTTTCATGCCAACAAGAGAAAAAGGGACGTTGATAAATACATTCCTCTTAGTGAGTAATTTCAAGGCATTGTTGATAACAATATGATGATTATTTTTGTGAGGCATTCAATAATAACATTAATGATGTAATGAATATTTCATTAAATTTGGACTAATTGAAGTCCAAGCCTTTTTGAAGAGAGGGAAAAAAAACAACCTTTCTAAAATCGAAAAACAAGGTTTTTAAAGTGCAAATCTAGTTCCAAAAGTGCCAATATTGGGTTCCAAAACTATAATTATGGATTCAAAATTGATATTTTTAGTTCTCGATTTTGCACCTTTTGAATCCGATAAAGACCATAACTATATTTTGCACATTTGAAAGCCAATTATGGCACTTTCAGAATATGATTTTGCACTTTTGAAAACCGATACTTGGTCTTTCAGAATATGATTTTGTACCTTTTAAATCCAATATTATTCATAACGTTTAAGTTAGTCCCACATCATCTACATGTAATACTAAATAATCAAATACATAAATTTGAAGACCTTAATGACATTGGCACACCTCGAAATATTATTATGAAAAAACTAAATACATTATTTAAGAAACTAATCTCTTGTGTTTTACAATAGATCTCGCATTACTAACACCGTTCAGGTGTAGCAAGAAAGGCCACAATCTATCTAACAAGTATGTGTCATTCACATTGTCACAATTATATCCTTTTGTAATTACATGTTAGGATATTCCTATACTCCATCGTAGTCCCACCAGTATTTTGATCATTTACATTTTCAGTCATGCATGCACTTTTAGGGTTTGCATGCATCATTTAGGGTTTGCATGCATTTGCATGCATTCTAGTCATCAGTCCAGCACCTAGCCCTCAGTTAGCTAGCCCCCGATAGCTTCTCTCAGATTAGTTTTAGCCCTCCTAGAGATTAGTGCGTCCTTCCTCCTTGATTTAAGGAAGCCACTCGTCCTTTCTCACCTACCAGTCCAATTTACTTTAGTTATCCACCAGTCTTTCCTTGATTTGAGGCCAAACTGACTCCTCACTGTTGTTATCACTCCGATTGACCTCCGATAAGACATGACTACCTGTTCTGACTCCAGTTAGCTCCTCATGCGCCCTCCACTAAGCCTCCTTCATTTAGTTAGTGTCTCCATGTGCCAGTTACATTCAGTTACACCTACCACACTCAGTTAGACTCATTTTGACTGACGGTTGACAGTTACTTGTGCATTGATGACTCCACCTATGATGAGATAGACTACTAGTTGTGCTCCGATGACACTCTAGTGATCTTTTGATCACTCCATGAAGGCTAATTCGAATTGCCACCTTGGCATTCGAATCCTCATGCATTGCACTACTTATTGTCCATATTGTGATTAATTAATTAGTGTGTGTGAAGTATTTCTGCTTCTATCCGAGTTCTACTGTATTATTATTCTGTTACTCATTATACTGTATTGACCACTCTTCTTCTATTTTATTGCTTAATCATAATTATTCTCTTGTGAGGTATACATCATCTCTTAGATCTGCTGTGAGGATTTTCACATGGTATCAAAGCATGTTGAGAGTATTGTTTATCTCCATTCTTGAGAGTTTTTTGCAGGTTATTATCAAGATTTTGAGTGCAGCAGTTGCAGCAGTTTATGCATTTTTGCAGCAGTAGCAGTTGTAGATATTCTCTATTGTTTTTGCAGGTCTTCTACAACTTCAATGTATTCAGAAGAAATCCCTCCTCTTTCTCCATTCAACTATGATCCTCTTTCTCCATTCAACTATGATGAATGGAAACCAAAGATGATAGCACATTTAAAGAGAAATGGTCTCTTTGATTATTGTTTTGAGAGAGAGTTCAAATCCTCTGAAGAAAAGATTGACTGGTTAAATAAAGGTGGTAGAACCATTGCAACCATGATGTTTTCTATGTCTCGATGCTTGGTACACCAATTCATTGATGATGTTGAATCTCCAAAAGATCTATGGGCCCTCCTGGATGAAAGATTTGTCAAGTAGAATGAAGGAATTGGTCCAAACCCTTTCGAGAACAAGCAAAGTGATGCATTCGCCCTCCTTGATGGTGTCTCAGATCATGAACTAGTATCATCTCATATTGAAGTTGTCCACAAAGAACTTGCAGATTCTACACTCATGCTACAACTTTCTTCTCTTTTTGTGCCAGCTCACACTCTAGATATTGCAGAAGGTCCTAAATCCTCTCTTGCACCAGAGTTTGTTGGTTTGCACCATGATCACATGATTATTTCGGAGGTCAAATCAGCTATTGAAGGTAATGCATTCGCCCTCCTCAAGCAATCACCTCTTATTTACTACTATATGATCATTATTCCATGCTTTCAGAAGGTTATTGAAGAATATGGCCATTGCCATTCGCTTGGGATAATTTCTCATGCACATCATAGTTTTGATCTCACCCCTGCTGTCTCAAAGGAGATCTCAAGAAACTATTGCCATCCGCTTGGGATAATTTCTCATGCATCTACTGGTTTTGATCTCACCTCTTATGGTTCAAAGGAGATCTCAAGAAACCATGATTCAAGCCTTGGATCTGATTTGGATTCCAAGCAATCACCTCTCATTTACTACTGTAAGATCATTCTTTCATGTTCTCAGAAGTTTATTGAAGATAATGGCCATTGCCATTCGCTTGAGAAAATTTCTCATGCACTTACTAGTTTAGATATCACCTCAAATGGTTCAACGGAGATCTTAAGCAACCATGATTCAAGTCTTGGATCTGATTTGGATTCCAAGCAATCTTTATTATTTGATGGTTCTTTTTGGCATAATCTCACCCATGATGGTTCGAAGGAGAAGACAAAAGACTATCTGCATATTCATAGATTTGATCTTACCTCAACTGATTCGAATCACAGGTTCAAGGATCATCCTCATACTTTTGGATTTGTTCTCATCACATTCGATCTGAAGAGCAAGTACAAGCACATGCTCTTTGAGCATGATCCACTTCTTCCCAAGAAGAAGATACCTCCAGACATATGACCAAGCATCACACCTGCTTGAGTATGGAGCATTTATTTTTTGTGTGTGCCTTACAGTCTGTTTTGAGGGGGGGGTATTTTTTCCATGAAATTTTCCCCACTTCCTTGGTTTATTAACTGTTATTATTCATTGTATTGGGTGACCTTTGGTCTTTGTTACCAGGGCCCAGGATGGATTAAGGGGGGGTGTTAGGATATTCCTATACTCCATCCTAGTCCCACTAGTATTTTGATCATTTACATTTTCATTCATGCATGCACTTTTAGGGTTTGCATGCATTCCAGTCATCAGTCCAACACCTAGCCCTCAGTTAGACAGCCCCCGAGAGCTTCTCTCAAATCAGTTTTATCCCTCCTAGAGCTTAGTGTGCCCTTCCTCCTTGATTTAAGGAAGCCACTCGTCCTTTCTCACCTACCAGTCTAGTTTACTTCAGTTATCCACCAGTCTTTCCTTGATTTGAGGCCAGACTGACTCCTCACTACTATTATCACTCCGATTGACCTCCGATGAGACATGACTACCTGTTCTGACACCAGTTAGCTCCTCATGCGCCCTCCACTGAGCCTCCTTCATTCAGTTAGTGTCTCCATGTGCCAGTTACACCTACCACACTCAGTTAGACTCAGTTTGACTGACGGTTGATAGTTACTTGTGCATTGATGACTCCACCGATGATGAGATAGACTACTAGTTGTGCTCTGATGACACTCAAGTGATCTTTTGATCACTCCATGAAGGATAATTCGAATTGCCACCTTGGCATTCGAATCCTCATGCATTGTACTACTTATTGTCCATATTGTGATTAATTAATTAGTGTGTGTGAAGTATTTCTGCTTCTATTCGAGTTCTACTGTTTTATTATTCTGTTGCTCATTATACTATATTGACCACTCTTCTTCTATTTTCCTGCTTAATCGTATTTATTCTCTTGCAGGTATACATCATCTCTTAGAGATGCTGTGAAAATTTTCACATTACATACTTCCCTTCATCGTTATAAACATTTTTTTCTTTGACTTTGTTTCTAGCATCATAAGCACCCGTAAAGATCTCCCAAATTTTATTTAAAGGTTTGAGATATACATGTGGATTCCCAACACCAACATAACCATTTATTGGTATGGTGTCACAGTCATCTTGTATTGGTATGAATTTAAATTGCTACCCTTTCAATCCATTTGTGTCAAATAAAAATGACAACTCATTCACATTTTTTTCTTGCGTAGATGTCCATAAAGTAACCTAAAAAATACTAAGGCATTGTTCAAAGAATTCCATAAACCTTGGATGTATAAAATACATATTTGTACTTGTATCTACGTCTAGCTTTTTTGGAAATGAGTTGTTTTGTAAATATTTTTTATGAATTGCATCTAACAATACTAGAGTCCATTCATATCGAATATAATAAACCCTTTATTTAATAATGTTGTACCTACAAACAATGAAAAACAATACAATCTAATTAATTTTGGTATTTGTACATTGCAAATTATGAAGTGTGTGTATACACACACACACAGACACACACACACACTTCATAATTTGCAATGTGCAAATAGAAAAATTACACACACACACACATAGGGAATAAACAATTGGGGAAGAGATCGTACTCACATGACACGAGGTTGATTCTTGTGCATTACCACTATACCCATAGGTGCACCCACATATCCCCCATGCATGGGGCACACGATAGACAAGGTTTGAGCCCGTAATGTCACAAGGAGTGCCTTAACAAGACACTCTGTCGCCACTTGAACTACACCGGGCTACGGGCTAAATTATGAAGTATATTTAATAGAAATACAATATGCAATTTCTAAAACATGGCATCACTTACATAGTTCCATTCATATTTATTTTTCCAATAACAAATTTTACTAAAAAAATAACAAGTTTGATCAAATTACATAAAATTGTTTTTATATCCCTTTCATAGGAATTGTTAAATGTCCTACTAGATCTCAATATATAGCAATTAAATGTCATCTAGATTTTTTTTTTTTTAACCAATGCCTCATGTTTTGATGAGGCCCGAAATATTTCAAAAGTGAACACACCATTGATTTTATATTTCTCTATCTTTCCTCCGTACCATCGAATGTCCCACTTGATGGCAATTTAAAATAGTTCTTCCCACTATTTTATTCTGAATGGTATTGACCTTCATCTATAAGAAATATTTTTGATTTTTCATATCCCTCTCCATACTGGATAAGTACATATTTAATTTTTTTTTTAGTAAATATGTATTTCTCCACCAATATATGCATACATAGGTGAACGGTACAAAGTATTTATACATTGCTGATGACCCTAAATAAATATGAACTTTCATCTTTCAACCATGCAAATTCACTCTTGAAGTTTCTTATTTATGTGCAAGCTAAATAAGGAAACCAAAGAGCAATGTCAAAATACTCTTATGTAACATTGATAACATTAGGACTAAACATTCGTGCATAATAATGGTACTAGTCATGCACAAATCATGTTGTTTGTAGTCCGATCTTTTTCCTGTAAACACTTGAACTCCAAACAATAATATCTCTACTCCTAATACCAATAAATTCATTTGAGTTGATGTTTAGACTGCATACAAAAACATAACTAAAAATATAACTACAACAAGAAAATAAATAAGTCATTAAATTAAAGAAGTTCAAAATGAATATGTATTTAAAGTGCAGTGTTGGTCGAGATGATCAAATTCATAAAAAAAAAAGCACTAAGACATATAAAACAATAAACTAGAAATATATAATCGTAATGAACAAACTCAACCAAATATAGAATAATTGTAGATAACGTTTGCTTGATAATTAGTTGATGTTTAAAGTTTATTACAAAATTTTTCCAATCCTAAAATGGACAATAATTCTTTTGGAATCATAATTAGGATTTATTTTATTGAGATCCTACAAGAGTCCTTTTATCAAATTATTCTTGTCTTTAGAGGATATTCTATGAGGCTTCTCCACAATAAATTTTTTAATGGATTCTCTTGTACTTCATCACCCTCCAAAACAACCATTGTGTTTTTCTCAGAAAATTCTTCTCCAAATTCATCCCACAATGCTTACACGTTTTTGACGTATTTACCTTCATTATCTTCATAAAAATTTTCAACAAATAAAAAAAAATTATTACTGGTTTTTTTTTCTTTGGTCTGAGAAATATCCTGAATAAAGCTCTCCCATCACTTCCACTCTTAGATGACTATATTCCATCTTGGAATTTTATAACACACAATTCCAAGAAATCTAATGCATGTAGTCGTGATTGATAGAAAATTTTGACTTGTATTTAAAATAATATTCTTCTAAACTTACATATACTTCTTTTTCCTTTGAGGAGTATTTCTGAGTAAATAAAAAATCTTCCAATTCTAATATCAATATTGTGACATTCGTATCTGAATCTGCACCATAAAAGCATGTGTCATATATTGCAAAATACATTTTCTACAACTTTAGACAAATTTACAAAGAATCATTATGTTTGTTACAAAAATGATTTTCTAAGGGTGAATTGTTGACCAACTATACTAGATCTGAATTCCATGCTTGATTGAACTAATTCTTTATTTACATTTTCTAGCATGGGAGTAACATTTTGAGAAGGCTTCTCGCTTGTATCCCCTTGCCCTACAAAATAATAAAGGTATGCATTTTTTATTACCGACCATTGAACTTTTTTACAATCTTTAATCTTAAAAGAACAATGATACAAACTTATACAATTACCTTCTTCTCTATATTCACCACTATTAGATTTACCATTTGAATATGAATTGTGAATTTTAGTAGATTCTTCAACACTCTCATCATCTTGTTCGGATTTTTCATTCTTATTTAAATATTCTTCTGAAGTATTGTCTTCAACATTTTAAATTGATTCTAGGGATTGAAAATAATTCAAGTTTTAAAAAGGGATTATGAGAAAGAAAAATATTAATAAAAAAACATATTAAAATCATCCAACGAAAATACCTCTTTGTATAGCAACTAATTCATAAAAATATTTAATGTATAGTTCCTTCTGAACTGTCTCCATAATGGAAACAAGCACCCTATTTCCTTACATGTTCACTAAACGAACAAATCTACATCTAACATATAATGAAAGAACAATTCCTTTAGGTGAGGTAAACATGTCCACTATGTGATCCCACAACATTGGGATCCTTTCTTTTTTAAAAACATGTTTTATGGGATCAAATCTCAATTCTGAAAATCGCGGAAGATCGTTAAGTGATTGATTACGGTCAATCTAATCGATATGCATCTAGATAACATAGACATTGTCTCATTCCAATCCAATTATCCAACACTATATAATAGACAACCCTACGAAGCAAGCATCTAAATAATTCCTATAAACAACAAGGAATGGGTACTATATAATGGGGTTTTTGATCCCTTAGAGAAATGAAAGAATTCTCTATTGACCAGATATGATACATTGACATCAAATATGAAAATAAAGGGACAAATTTTTGCATTTGAGTTGAGGTAAAATATTAATTTGAGTACATCACTTTTCGACCACTCATAAACACAGTTAATCGTAGCAACAATAACCAGGTCACATAAATTTTAGGTTGAAGTAAGTTGATGCCAATCAATGTGTTGTGCAATGAACATGGATAACAACATCGACAAACAAAGCACAACATATATTTCTTAGATTCCATTGTCATACTAATCTCCTTTTGCTTAATATACATGCCCAAAATATATACAACAACCTTTGTAAATTTAGGATCCTCTCTCTCTTCCTCTCTCTTCGTCTGTTGGAACCGATTTAATACCGAGAGGGGGGTGAATTAGTATTAGCACAGTTATTAGCAGTTTTTACCTTCTTTAACACATTATCCTTCACTTAATATTTATCTTCAGTTATGCATCATAAAAATAAACATCCACATATATGCATCACATAAACAACACAAAACACACAAGGTTTTTATGTGGAAACCCAAACGGGAGAAAACAACAGAAGGATTCTTTATAGTGAGAAATAATACATTCAAGAAAGCACTAAATTCATGTGTTTACTAGCACGAACTAGAAGGAGGCACCAAGTCGTTGTTTTTATAGGAATCGACTTGAAGGAAGCTTCCACTCCCCGTGTTTTCTCCAACACCAAATGGAAGGAGGCACCGACCCCTTGCCTTCTTCGTTTTACATGCACTGACTTGAAGGAAGCTTCAAATCCCTGTCTCCTTGCCCCGTCTGACCGCCCCGATGTCCAAAATGTGTTGTTGTCTTACTGAGCTTCAACTCTGCACACTCTTCTGATCTTCTGCCGATGATTTTTCTATGCGTCGTCTTCGTATGCAGGGTATACTTTGTCATTGCGCTGTATACATCACTTGAATTTTCATTCCTCTCAAATCACACATCCACTGATGACTTCATTCATGTACTGTGTGCTTGCTGATACTGCAGTATGTGTCTATGTTATCTCAACGTTATGCTCTGCGTGACTGCTGTGATCAACTGAAAAAGTGCTTTCAATTGATAGTTTTTTGTTTTGAAATGAAGCACTAGTAACAGATGGAATCACACACTTTTTGATGTGTCTGTTCTGATTAAGTGCTGCAGTCTCTCAAATAATCTACGACGTCCTATGCATCAAATAATTTGCTCGTTCAGTTTAATGCACTTGTCTCAAATCATTTGCATCATGATATGCCTATCAAATTCTGATGTTGTTCTGTCATTGCGCATCAAATGGAATTCTCAACTTCGCACACTATCACTTTTGCTCATATGCATCAGCTAGACATTTGTTTATTGTTTGATAAAATTTGGTTCTATCTCTGCGTTTCTGTCTCTACAACATCTGTGACTATCGACGTGCTGATAGTATTACTTTCCTTTGAAACATCAAGCACTTGTGCATACTTCAATGTTTATTCCTTTCAGTACTTGCGCATCTGTCACAAATCTCAAACATCATTCTGCGCACCATCAAAACTTCATTCCGTTGCATGCGTGCATTCAGATCTTCGCTAGATCATCTGTTCTATCCATGAGCCCCTTGATGCCCCAGAAATCAAACTTGAAATTTCACACGAAGCTCTTATTCTCTTGCCATCAAGCTCACTTCAAATCTCCAACTTGCATCTCTATTTATACATGTCCTGCACAGATTGTAGGTTCACAAGTTGGTTGTGGCATCCCTTCTTCCATACTTCATGGATTATACATATGCCATGCGTCATCTTCTGCGCTATTGATGTGTCTTCTATATGTGCCTTATGCCCTCATGGTCCACAACTTAGTGGGACTTTAAACCTTGGTGGTGTACCATTGCGCTCTTGATGTACCATTGCCTTAAGGTATGTGAGCAATATTACACCTCATCTTGATATGTCCATGACTTGTGCTGTACCATCTCTTATGGGTAATGTGCCCTTGGTATATTGATACTTTGCAAAATCTGCACATTCTCCAACTTCTTCTTAGTGGGATTATGAACCTTGCCACTTCAACACTTGTGGGTAGTGTGCACTTGATGTGTTGATACTTTGCGGATTCTGCGCATACTCCAACTTCTACCAAGTGGGTCGTTGCCATTTTCCTTGTCATCCTTTGTGGGACTTGTGCATCGGTTGTACCGTCAACTGTGGAATTTTCTCATATATGGTCTTCAATCGCTATACCCTTCTAGGAACTTGTGAGCATTCCACTTACTGAAAGCATCTTCTGATTGGCTATGCTTGCGCGCTTTCAGGATTTTCCAACCATTAACTAAGCAATGCTCAGGCTTGATTGTGCATTCCAGAGACTTCCTTCAACGAACTTGTGCTCTTGTGCCATTTTATCAACCAATTCCTTGGCTGCTTGTGCAAATGTACCATTGTCCAACTAATTCCTTTGATTGCTATCATGATAGAATATGACTTGGTGGACTTGATTTCTGCGCAAGGATCACATGTTGTAGGATACATTACTTGTGTTCCTTTCTTGAGATGGATTTGCATGATGTATCTTCTTATGTATTTCATGCATGATGTATCCTTGGACACACATCTTCAGACTGAATGCACTTCTAGATATACTCCAAAGTTTCATTCATATATGTCACCTTCACCATTTGCGCATATACTTGTGGTATTCATGTTCTTCTACATCTTGCACATATACTACTTGAAAGTGGATTCCATATACTTCTTCATATTTCTGCAGGAATACTGTATCCACTTTGACACTAGTTGATATCAATGACCCAGATTGAATTAGTTGACATCCTCTTTGACATTAGTTGACAGTCAAACACTTGACATCATCTTTAGTTGACATCAATGACAACCAAAGCTCAACTTCCTCTTCTTGGTTGAATATTTTGTTTGATTCTCTAAACATAGAATAGTGAGAAGCTAATTGAAATGGTTTGTAGCAATTTTGTAGACTTCAATCATATTGCTATCATATATTTTATGAGCAGTATAGAACTCATTATCCATAATTTTGAAGTGTTCACAAATAATATTTCTAGTAACTATTTCATCTTTGAACCACTGGAAATATTGTGATAAAGTTTCTTCCTGACATTGATGGTTGAATTGTTGTACACAACCAAACATAAGAATCTATTATTTTATCTGCTACAATGTGCAATTCGGTTTCATCAAGGACACACAACGGTCTAAAAAAATTAGAGCTATATTATTTTGTTTTATTTTAAATGAAGTCATCTTGCTTGATGCTTCTAGGTGAGCATGTCAAGGTACCCATTTTATAAAGATCAAACACAATCCACCATTTTTTCCATAAAAAATTAGATGTCAAGACGAGCCATTTTGTCTTTCAGGACGTCCTTGCTCGAAACCTCAAAAATATATATACATTCATTTTGAAAATTATGCAAACAAGTAGATTTGAAGAGTAAGAAATAAAATTAAAAATACTCAACAAATTAGATAATTATGGAAAATGGTTCTAAAAAAATAGATTTATACCTGCCACTCTTTTGAGCCAATGTGTCCCTTCCTAGGGTGGGTTGTCTTGTTACTACACACCCATTTATCCCTTTCTTTCATGATTTGATCATTGAAAGGAGTGTCATCAAATCCCTTATTTGAAATATTCTGACATTTGCATAATTTCGTAATAACAATCCATGGAACATCTTTATGAAGCAAACAAGCATTACAAAATGATATCTGGAATGAACTAATTGATATTTATCAGTTTCAATTATTATTTTTTATGCAAAAATAGTATTTTCCCATAAAAAATACATAAATTCAAGGTTTGCATTTCAACTTCATATTCACTTTTAGGTTGATAAGGAATTCTTGTCATATGGCCGAAAGGCAATAGGATAACATCTCTAAGTGTTATTGTAAAGGTTGTGACAAGCGATAAAACAAGTTTATCCACTTATTCCTCATTCACCCTTTGATATTTCAAATTCAAAGGTGTTATAACACATATATTGATATCTAGGGAGGCAGGTGCAGGGGGGTGGTCATCTTCGATTTCAGAGGAAATATGAAGGAAACATACTCTTGGAGCCTTGGGCATGAAACACATAACACAATAGAGATTTTTGCATTACTCTATGGGTAAAATATTCTTGTTAAAAAAGGTATAAAGGAGATCATAATAGTCGGATATCTGAAACTCATAATAAACACCATGGCCTCCACTCGCCCATTCAAAACCCTCAAAATGGTTCGAATTCAGGAGAGAATATGGAAGAATCTAGGCACATTGGAGGATAATAAATTTTATCATGTCCCTAGAGAAAATAATTCAGATGCAGACAAGTTGGAAAACACAAATTCAACTCAACCATAACAAACCATTGAGCTCTCAAATGGAAGGCATGAACAAGAACCGATCCCGTAGTACTCTATTAAATTCATGGAAGTCCCCCCGGGGAGGGGGGGTGGATTAAGTATCTTGATCATGAGATCATGACAGAGTATAGTCATGTGAGTTTTGACAAGGTGGTGTTGGAATTGATTTAATACTGAGAGGGGGGGGTGAATCAATATTAGCGCAGTTATCAACAGTTTATACCTTTTTTAACAAATTATCCTTTAATTAATATTTGCTCTTTATTTATGCATTCATCATAAACAAATCATTCATCCATATATGCACCAAGACAAAGAAAGACATAACACAAATGATTTTAATGTGGAAACCCAAATAGGAGAAAACCACATAATGCTTCTTTTATAGTGAAAAATAATACATTCAAGGAAGCACAAAATTCTTGTGTTTACCAACACCAACTGGAAGGAGGCACAAACCCCCTGGTTTTATAGGCACCGACATGAAGGAAGCACCAAATCCCAGAGTTTCTCCAGCACCAACTAGAAGGAGGCTACAACCACATGTCTCCTTGCCTCGTTCTGTCGCCCTGATGTCCAATATAAGATTCTATCTTTCTGAACTTCAACTCCACACACTCTTCTGATCTTCTAATATCAGTTATGTTATGCGTTGCCTTTTGTATGCAGTTGATTATCTATCACTGAGCTGCATACATCACTTGACTTCTCATTCCTCTCAATTCACACTTCTACGGATGTCTTACTTCGTGTACTACGTGCTTGTTGATTCTATATTCTACGTTATTGGTTATCCCATCATTCTGCTACAACGCAACTAAAATGACCAACTGATACTATGCTTTCAATTGATAGTTTGTTGTTCTAAAATAATGCACCAACAATAGATTGATCTGCACACTTACTGATGTGTCTGTTAGGTATAAGTGCCACAATATTTTAGACAATATGTGACGTCCTATGCATCAAATGATTCGTCCTTTCGGTTTAACGTACTTGTCTCATATCATCCTCATCATGACGCGCTTACTAGATTCTTTTGTTGTTATGTTGTTGCGCATCATATGGAGTTCTCAGCTTTGCACACTTTCACTTTAGTCTTCGTGTATAATCTAGACATCTACGTATCACCTGATATACTTTGGTTCTGTCTCTGCGCTTCTGTCTTTACAACCTATGTGACTTTGTGTGTGTTGTATGTGATACTATCAATCGGTATTCACGCAGTTGCGCATACTTCTGTGGTTATGCCTTTCGGTGTTCACGCAATCGTCACAGATCTACATCATCATTTTGAGCAACATCAATTGCATCATTCCTCTGCATGTGTGCACTTGGATCCTCGCTTGATCATGCTATTCTGTCCTCTAGCCCTTGATGCCCCGAATATAAATCTGTATCTTCCAACTAAATCTCTTATGATCTTGCCATCAAGCTCAATTCAAAATCTCTATTTATACATGACCTGCATGGATTGTTTGTCCACAAGTTGGTTGTGGAATCCCTTCTTCCATACTTCATGGATTGTGTCTTTTCCACATGTCATCATCTACACTGCTAATGTGTCATCCTTTGTGTGTCTAGCGCATCCATGGTCCACAATATGGCGGGACTTACACCTTAGTGGTGTACACTTGCGCTTCTAGAAGTACCATTTCTTTGAGGTGTGCGCATCCTTGTTCTTCAACATGATGAGTCTTTGACCTTTGCTATACCATCCCTTGTGGGTATTGCACACTTGATGAATTAATAATTTGAGGAATCTATGCATACACCAAGTTCTACTTGGTGGGACTTTGACCCTTGTCGCGTCATCACTTGTGGGACTTGCGCATATGATGTATTGATGCTTTGCAGAATCTGCGCATGAACCAAATTCTGCTTCATGGGACTTCGACCCTTGCCACGCCATCACTTGTGGGAATTTCACACCCGTTATATCATTGGTTGTGGAATTTTCTCATATATAGACTTCAACCATTGTACACTTCTAGGAACTTGTTCACTCTTTACGAACTGAAAGCATCTTCTAATTTCGAAAGACTTGCGCACTTTCAGGATTGTCCAACCTTTCATTGTTTGCGCACTCCCAGTATTTGATCATCCAATGCTTGTGCATTCATTTTCTTCTTTCACTATGCTTGCAAACTTGTACCTTTGTCTTAACCAACTCCTTGGTTGCTTGTGCACATGTGCCATTGTCCAACTAGTTCTTTGACCTTTACCTTGAGTGAGTATGACATGGTAGACTTGATCTCTGTGCATGTACCACATGCAGTAGGATACATTACTTGTATTCTTCTTTGATATGGATCTACATGATGTTTCCTCCTTGAGTGCTTCTTCAAATGATGATGTATCCTCCTTATGTACTTCTTCACAGTGATATGCATAATGTATCCTTAGACACACATCTTCAAACTGGATGCAACTTCTAGATATACTTTTTCAAACAGGCATCCATATCTGTCACCTTCACCATCTTGCACATATACTTCTTCAAAGTGGCTTCCATATATTTCTTCAAGTTGTCATAGGAAAGTTGTATCCACTTTAACATCAGTTGACATCAATGACTCAAACCGTTTGAATCACTTGAAATCCTCTTTGACATTAGTTGACATCAATGACAACCAAATCTCAACAATCTCCCCCTTTGGAATTGATGTCAACACCTTATGAAGTTGTGTATGATTTTATTTGATCTGTATGCTTCATCTATAGTTGTCGCAGTGCACCCCCTATGTATGTGCTCCCCCTGATTTCTTTGGCCTTATACGCTTTCTATATTGAAAAATCATCTTTATGATATTTCTTCAAGTGATCTGCTTCACGCTCTTTCACGTATGTTGTATATGCTTCACGCTCTTTCATGTCTACTGCATCATCATGTTGTATCTTCAATGATCTTCATGCTGGTTTTTCTCTGTTGATATTTTCGCCAATGAATCTTTCCCAACCGCTCTGTAATCTTCATGCATCTTCATGCCTCAGTTTCATTTCTTTATGCCTCAAATTCATGCATTTATCACTCTTTGACATCAATGGAAAGAGGTGCCATTACATGCACAATGTATGTTCACCTGTTTGTTTTGGGCTAACTTCATCCTCAACTATTTTCAGGGATGACTCCCCTTGTCTTCATGCTTCATTTCTTTGCTGAACTTATACACTGATATCTTTTCATAATTATCTTTGATTTCCTTCTTGATATAGACGTTACATCATTCCTTCATCTTGATCTCTTGTTATTGTCACAACACTTTATCATTCCTTGCGCAGTGATCCATATAGATTTCCTTTCATTCCAACTACATAGTGTCGAAGTCAGTCCTCTATTGGTTTTGCATTACACTTCATACACTTGACTGTTTCCTCTGTCGCATTTACTGCGTAGTCATATTTCCTTGCCGCATTTAATGTCATCACATCCTTTTTTATGATAACCAAAAATTTCGCACGATTATCATTCATCAGCGAACTTAGCATAAAAGTGAACCTGACACTTAGCTCATGTGGCAATATGACGTGTTGCTTCCATACTCAAACTTTTTGGGGCAACTTTATCCATCGTATGATCAATTTCTGCCTTTTTGTATTGTTTCCAAAATTAATTAAATCCAACATTTAGTTTTGGCGACTCCACCAGCTTCTTTGACTTGCGTAATATTGAATGCATATCTCATCAAATTAATTCCATGTACGCGAATGCCTTTCATCCAACTCTATAAGAGTTCGCTTAAGCCATGTCTAGTTCATCACTATTATTACTTATGTATTATCTTCTCGCACTGTCATCCGATCCTTCTTCATTTATTCCAATGGAAGGTACTTCTATCATAGAATGATCTCTTCCCTTGAGAATGTGGGCCTTGCCGTCCAATCTCAACAATATGAGTTTTCTCTCTTGAGAATTGATATGGGAAACTGGTAGCAGGGAATGGAGGAAATGGAGATACGCCATCAATATGCTCACTCACTAATATGTTACAGACATACTGAGCAGCTAATTATCCTGACCCGTCGAGTGGATAATATAGAGCGCCAACATCAACAAATTTTGAATGAATTGTCCTTGCTTTGGCCTCGACCGCAATAAGCTGAACCATCGCCATCTGCAGCTTTGCAAGTTCTTCCCATGCATTCTTCTTCGGAGTGTACTACACCGGTACCGGTGGATTTGGAGTTGTCTTGTAATCCAACCAGATTCATCAATTGACCTTGAGTTGCAGCTGTAGACTGCACTAGCATGCTTCAATTTTTCCTCTCTTACTCATCCTTCTTGTATACGCCATTTTGGCCTCGGCATGGAGTCTCAACTCATGCATTTTGTAATCCTACCCATTTTGAATATAATGAAAGAATCCATTTTACGCAGACTTTTATTTATCTTTCAACAATGTTTGTCTCTTCATGCAATCATTTCCCTTATTGTATTTGCACTACTAAATTCAAGCACTTACTATGTTCCATATTGTGTCATATGTAACAACTTAATGTATGCATGCAATTGAATTTTCCCCTTTTCGTGACACTATCATCTTACCACATAACTTTATGTAATCATAATGAATATTGTGATATACACATCTTATCCATAGACACATTCTTACCACACACCTAACTAACATCCCCTTGAATTCCTTAAGATGCATCCTGTTGAACTCAAGGGTCTCACATAGTCCGTATGGGACTAGCCGGAGAGGAAACAATTGCATGCTGCATTAGATGCACCTGGATTGTCTGCATCTTCAATGAACTTCTGAGAAGATTTCCTTACCCAAGCCTTGTTGTGCGCACTTCTGTTTTGATTCCGCTCCATATATTTTTCACTGTAGTTCTTTTCAATGAGATTTCCTTTGCACAATAAATCTTCATCCGAACAATTCACTGCTTTTCGATAGTACATGGTTTTGTGTCCAAAACCATCACATGCATAGCACCTCACAGTTTGACAATATTTTGCAACATGACCAAAGCGATTGCATCTTGCGCACTTCACCCTATTGATCCTTTTTTGGTTAGTAAATTGAAAAGAGTTATAGTTGAAAGATTCATCATACCTAAAGGACTTAACATGATTTGAGAAACATTCTCTATCACAAACCTTCTTTGATACTTTTCCATAACCAAGACTTGTTTTGTCTTATGATGATACCTGATCTTTCAGAATCCTGTTCAGCATTGACATGTTGTATTTTAACTTGTTTTGTACTTCATATTCCTATTCTGTCTTGTCACTCTCTGATTTTGCGCAGATAGCATTGTTGATTGCAATACGTACTTATTTATTTCTCTTGATCTCAGTCAGTTTGTCTTCTAGACGAGATATCTCTTTGTCCTTCTCTTCAAGTTGACTTGTCAGCATTTTGACGTTTTGCGCCAATTCTTCCAATGAAGCTTTCAATGCAGATCTCTCTTTGTCAAGTACTTCCACCTTATCCTGTGCGCAGATCAGTTGAGTCTCATAGTTGGTTACCTTTTCATGAACTTTTGTGACAACGGATTCCTGACATGGTCTGTCCTATTCTTCATACTTTGACAATTGTTCCTACAAGAATTTGTTCTTCTTCTTTGACTTCTTTAAATCATCCAAGGCACTAATCAATTCACGTTCCTAGTCAATGTCTGCAGTGTCTTCATCATCGGATTGATTGTTAGTCTTGACCTCTGCAACAGGCTTTGGAGGTGTAGCTGGCTTTGAAGGTGTTTTGAATGATCCATTGAAGTATTTATCTAGCGACCCTGGCTTGCTTTGCGCAACTAGAATATTCTTCAAGATGCTCTTCTTCTTTTCATCCTTACTTTCTTCTACGACATTGTTGAAATACTGAGAGGGGGGTGAATCAGTATTTGCCAATTATTAAATTTTTAACCGAGAGCAAGTTGAAAATCACCAATAGCAGTATATCATCAACAATAAAAACAAGATGCACAGTACACAAGATTTTTACGTGGAAACCCAAGTCCTGGGGGTAAAACCACGGAAGCCTTTTATAATAAAATTTGACCCAGCAACAACTGGGGTTACAAATTTAATACAACTTTTCCAGCTACAACTGGAAGGGGCTACAACCCTTAGGCTTCGTAAGCTACAACTGACAAGCTGCTACAACAGCTCAGCTCACAAGACTGTGAGTCCTTGCACCACCCTACCACCCTTTGTAAAAATATTGCCGAACCTGTGGACCTGTCAAATACCAAAACCTGTACTCTCTGCTGATATGCCGAACCTGTGCACCTGTCAAATATCAAAACCTGTACTCTCTGCTGATCTGTCAAATATCAAAACCTGTACTCTCTGCTGATAACCACTGCACTCTGATCACTGCCAAACTGTCACGTCAATTCTCTGCTCATGTCATCACGGTCATGCTGAACAAGCTATCACTTCAAACTGCTGTCTAGTATACTGTATTATGGTTCAGCGAATATAGGAATTTGGGATACAAAAATTTCTGCTGCAAAAGAACCTCTTACTGCTTCCACTTGAATGCATTAACATTATAAAATCACAACATAGAGTGTATCATGTAGCATGTATGTAGTGTAAACATCGAGTGAACATCATCAAATCATATGACATTGTTCTCACTTTTGACTGAATACTGAATATGCATTCCCTTATTTACCTTTTGTAAATTCATAACTATTGCCACATCATTGACTAAGCATTCATATTATTACTGCTATATCATCACATATCAATATACCATAATTGCTGTACTTTACACAATCATGTACCTCACTATACTGTATATACTGCTGTATACATACCTTTGACTGTAGATGATAATAAGAATGGATTATGCATATGTCCAAGATGAAGACCAAACTGTGTACCTGTGTGTTCTTGGAAATGAGACTCAAACTCAGATCTGGAACAACTACGAATTTCCTTTATGTCTGCTGCTGGTTTGATGCCCTAACTCAGATATATTGCTCCCACGTTTTTGCAAGAAGCTTCGCCAGAGAATTATTATAGCGACTCATATATCCTGGAAAGAGATTAAACCGCCCTTTCTTTGCTGCTACATAATCAGGATTTGTATACTTCCCAGTCAAAGCCTCACCAGCCAATGGAGAATATGCCAAAAGATCAACGTTGCAGTTCTAAGGCATGCACACCTCCACAAGATCAACTGAATACACAAGATTGCAGATCTGATATAATAGCTGCTCCAAGACACCAAACTGATTTTCTCCTTGCTGTAGATGTTCGTCAATAAAGGCAACTCGCATATGAGATGATCCACGTTATTCAAGAAGTAAGACAATGCCCAACAAGAAGGAATTGAGGCCCAAGGGGCAGATCATGCCCTCACACAAGGAGATGCTGCTCTAAACAATAGATCTCAGCCTTCACTAACAAATCTCGATTTGAATGATCATATCACAGTCTGAATCCACTGATTGATGCTTTTCCACGCTGATATGAGACTGCCCAGGATGACCACGACTCCTGTAGAGGACCACGCAGCTTCTAAGTGGGAGATCGCTGCCTTTACACTTGATTTCTTTCTTCTAATTGGAGATTCATCCCTCTAGATGGCTCCACACCCTCTGCGAATTTTCATTAAAAAAAATCATAGCTTCAAAACCGGCTGTGCCTTCACCAATAAAAATCGAGCTTTATCTCCAGCTATTCCTCCACCAATAAAAATCGAGTCTATCTCCAGCAAAAACACCAAAAATCAGAGTCTATCTCCAGCTTAAAAAACCAATAAAAATCAGAGTATATCTCCGTCTACTTCAAATCTGATATATGAAAGCAAGTGCGCCTGTCTACCAAAATTCTCCACGCCAATACCAAAACAAATTTGCAGACTGCTGTTGCTGGTAGATGAAGATACCCGATTTCAGAGCTCACACGAATTTTCTTTTATCAAAAACAACTCACGAATGTTTCCTCTCATACTCACACGAATTTTTATATGGTCTTTAGTAGTTTTCTTTTATCACAATATATGGAGCCGACCTTTAAAAATTATATACTATTTAAATTTTAATTTACTAAGTTATGGGGCCGACTTCCTAGCTTTAATTTAAAAAACATTAATTTTATATACTGAGGATTGCTTTTTGCTAGACCATGATACCAAACAGTTTCCTAAGAAAAATGTTGCTCCGCTTGTGCTCCTTCTGTCATCCAAACATCCTGCCCAATCCGCGTCTGAGTAAGCTAATAAGTCCAACTCATTTCCTTTTGAATACCATAATACAAAGTCCATAGTTCCTTTAAGATATCTGAAGATTCTTTTGACCGAAATGACATGAGTTTCCTTCGGAGCTGCTTGAAATCTTGCAACTTGACCAACAACTTGCATCACATTTGGCCTTGAAGCTGTCACATACAGTAAGCTTCCAATCATTGACCTATAAAGTTTTTGATCCACTGCATTTGATTCATCGTCTTTGCTTAACTTGCAGCTAGTAGTCATAGGAGTGCTCACAGGCTTACAATCTTCCATCTTGAACCTCTTCAACATTTCTTTAATGTACTTGGTTTGAGAGATGAAGATGCCTTCCTCACATTGTGATATCTGAAGTCCCAAGAAGAAGGTCAGTTCACCAAGTAGCGACATCTCAAATTCGTCTTGCATAACCTTGGCAAATTGTTGGCTCAGAGTATCATCATCGCTACCAAAGATAATATCATCAACATACACTTCAACAATAATTATGTTGTTATGATCAATCTTGATATACATATTGCTGTCTACAGTTCCCCTTTTGAAACCTTGTTTTTGTAAGTAACTGTCCAATCTGGAGTACCAAGCTCTAGGAGCTTGCTTTAACCCATATAGGGCTCTTTTTAATCTGCACACATAGTCCTTGTTTGCTGATAGTTGGAATCCTTCTGGCTGTTCAATGTAGACTTCTTCTTCTAGTTTGCCGTTCAAAAAGGCTGATTTGACATCCATTTGATATACTTTGATGTTTTTAGCACAAGCATGGGCCAATATCATTCTTATAGCTTCCATTCTGGCTACTGGAGCAAATGTTTCTTCAAAGTATATCCCTTCGATTTGAGCATATCCTTTGCAAACCAATCTTGCCTTGTTTCTGATTACCTGTCCATCTTCATTCAGCTTATTTCTGAAAATCCATTTTGTGCCAATCACATTTTTGTCCTTGGGCCTGGGAACTAGTTCCCATGTTTAAGTTTTCTCGATTTGTTCAAGTTCTTCTCCCATGGCTTTGACCCAATGTTCATCTGCACTGGCTTCCACAAAGTTACTCGGCTCAACTATAGATAGTAGTGAGAAATGTACTTGTTCTGGTCTTCGGACTTGTCTTCGATCTTTTCTGGTTTCTATGCCAGCATTTTTGTCACCAATAATCAATTCCTGTGGATGATTCTTTTGATACCAATTCTTAGGATATTTTTGTTGTTCTTGTTGTTGATCCTGTACTTGTTGATCCTGTGTAACTGTTGGCTGAATTTTTCTCTGTTCTGCTTCTTCTTCTTCTTCTTCTACTTCATCATCATCATCTTCTTCTTCATGGTCTTTTGAGTCTTCCTAACATTTTGGCAAGCTCGATTCATCAATCTTTACTTTGATGCTTTCTACTATCTTACCTAATCTCAGGTTGTAACACTTGTAGGCCTTTCTTGTGGAGGAGTACCCAACAAATATTCCTTCGTCTGCACGAGATTCGAATTTTCTAATCTTCTTATCATCTCTTCTGATGTAGCACCTGCTTCCGAACACTCGGAAGTGTTGAACATTAGCTGTTCTTCCCGTCCATAGCTCATAAGGAGTTTTATCAGTGTTGCTTCTGAGCAATCCTCTGTTCATAATGTGGACTGCTGTATGTATTGCTTGAGCCCAAAAATTTTCGCTTAGTTTAGCTTCATTCAACATTGTTCTGGCCATTTCTAACACTGATCTGTTCTTCCTTTCTGCTACTCCATTCTGCTGAGGTGTTCTGGCAACTGAAAGTTGTCTTTTTATACCATTTTCTTCACAATACTGATAGAATTCATTTGATGTGAATTCTCCGCCATTATTGGATCTGAGACACTTGATTCATTTACCTGTTTCATTTTCAACCTGTTCTTTAAAGATCTTGAAGCATTCAAAGGCTTCTGATTTCCTGTTAAGAAGGCATACCCATGTCATCCTGGAGTAGTCATCAATGAGCAGCATGAAGTATTCTTCACCATCCAATCCTTTATTCTTGGTTGGCCCACATAGATCAGTGTGAACAAGCTCTAAGGGTTTTGTAGAGGAGTATTCTTTTGTCTTGAAATTGGCTTTCGTAAGTTTCCCATGCTGACAGTGCTTGCAGATAGTATCAGTAGGCTTGGTAATCTGTGGCATGTTCCTTACGGCTAGCTTCTTGCTGATCTTCACTAGATTATCAAAATGTACGTGTCCCATTCTTCTATGCCATAACCAATTTTCATCTTCTTTTGCTAGGTGACATTTCTCTTCCGTGATTTCGTCCAGAACATATATGTTGTTTGGAGTCCTGGTAGCAGTGGCCACTAACTTTCCTGATCCTTCTTTTCTTATTTTGCAAGACTTTGAGTTGAATGTAAGTTCATTTCCTTGATCACACATCTGGCTGACACTCAACAGATTATGCTTCATACTGTCGACAAACAACACATTTTCTGCTACTGTATCTTTGCCGCCAAGATTTACTGTACATTTTCCAACAACTTTTGCTGATTTATTGTTCCCAAAAGAGACAGATCCTTTATCTTTTCCAAGAAACATGAAAGCATCTTTGTTACCAGTCATATGCCTAGAACAACCACTGTCAACATACCATTTGTTGCTACCAGTTTGGGCTTGAGCTTGAAGAGCTATCCCACATTCATGAATATTCAGGTTGTTCTTCTGTCTGATCCATACCTTTTGCTGGTCACCTATCTGATTGGTTGATACTTGTTTAATGCCTGTAGGAGGGATTGTCATTCTGCAATTTTTGGCTGTATGCCCAAAGTTGTTGCATTTCTGACATTCGACTTCAGAATCCAAGGGAGAAAAACTGTTGTTGTTGTTTCGTTGCCATCTAGAATTTTCATACATGTTTCTGTTTTCTGCATATCTTCCTTTTGTACAATAGATTGCTTTATGCCCAAATATTCCGCAAGAAAAACAATAACCATAAAATGAATATTCATACCTGGGAACAAATGGTCTTCTTGGAGGTGCTGCCCATCTGAAACTTCGATTTTCAACTGGAGTCCATTCTGAGGTTGGTTGTCTAGGTTGAAATGGTCTTCTTAGAGGTGCTGTCGGATTAACCTGTTGATTTTCAACTGGAGCCTGTTCTGGTTGTTGTTTTGGTTGATATATGGGTACTTCCTGGATGACGGAGTCTTTGATAGCTTCTGGTTTATCCTCCGCTGTCTTGGAGCTTGAACCTTCATCATTGTGCTTCTTATAACCAAGACCTGTTTTGTCGAGATATGGCTTTTGATTATTGATGATCTGATCAAGTATCTTGGAACTGTTGTCATAGCCTTGACTCACATTTTTCTTTTGTAGTTGAGTTCTTAGAGTCACTATCTCCCCCATTAGTTTCTCACCTTCATTCAGACTTTCTTCTAGTTGTTTTATGAGATTGTCTTGAATTCTTTTGGCTTCTTCTAATTGAATAGTTAGACTTTGAATGAGTTGATCTGCTTCTTCAGATATCTGAGGTCTTTTCCGTAACTCCTGTATCTCCTCTTTAAATAGTTTATTCTTTTTCCTTTCTCTTCTCAGATCTTTCAAAGCACTTATCAATTCTTCCTCCAGGTCTACTTCTCCTTCTGAATCGGATTCTTCTTTGTTTTCGGTGATCTCATCTGAGTATTTTGAATCAACAGCCATGAAGAGTACCCTTTTTGATTCGTTATCACTGTCGCTGTCTGAATCACTATCACTATCTGAGTCATTGTCAGAATCTTCATCTGATGAGCTGGGGTTTCTTTTAGAGTAGAGACTTTTATTCTTTGCAAACCTTCCATTTTTCTTTCCTTTGAAGTTCCTGTATTTCTTGTGTTTCTTGAAACTGCCATCACTATCAGAGTCTTTTGCATAGGGACATTTTGAAGCAAAGTGACCTATTTTACCACATGAAAAACACTTAAGAGGTAACTTACCTTTGTTTACCTGTGCCTCTTTCGAGCTTTCTTACGAAGTTTGCTATCTCCTCATCATCTGAATCATCACTGCAGTTGAAGTGGCATGCTGTCTTTGATTTGGATTTTATTTCTGAATTGTCCTTCTTGGCTTGTTTGTCTTTCATTGCTTGCTTGGAGGAAACTTTA
Organism: Larix kaempferi; assembly: GCA_027924585.1. Taxonomy (NCBI): domain Eukaryota; kingdom Viridiplantae; phylum Streptophyta; class Pinopsida; order Pinales; family Pinaceae; genus Larix; species Larix kaempferi. The sequence continues at coordinate 3,238,590 of BSBM01000612.1, read as the reverse complement.
AAGGCTGCTTCTTTTCTAGGTGAGTCTTCATCTTCTAATCTCATTTCATAAGCCACAAGTGTCCCATGTAGTTGGTCTACTGTCATAGTATCCAAGTCAGTCCTTTCTTCCAAGGCTGAGATTTTAGGATTGAATCTGTTGGGAAGCGTTCTTAGTATCTTTTGAACAACAACTGATTCTTCAACCCTTTCACCCAGGCCTCTGATAGTATTTACAAGTTCATCAATTCGAAGAAAATAGGTTGCAATATTCTCGTCATCCTTCATCTTCAGCTGTTCGAATTGTCCTCTGTAGGTTTGGAGTTTGGCTTCTTTAACCTTTTTGTCCCCTTCATAGATGGTCTTGAGTTTGTCCCACATTTCCTTAGCAGATGTACAATGCATGACTTTGATGAAGACGGATTCATCCAATGCACTTGAAATATGATTCGTGGCTTTTGAATTTGTATCATAACGAACTAAGTCATCTGGATCTGTTGGTGGGGGTGTTGGTACTTTATATCCATTTTCAACTATTTGCCATACCTGTACTCCTTGAGCTAGCAGAAAGGATTTCATTCGTATACTCCAAAAGGTATAGCCAGTCCCGTCAAACATGGGTATTCCATTTTTACTGTGCCTGGAAAACTTGCCCATAATTTCCTTCCAGTGATTAGACTGTTCTTGAAGGAACTCGCTCTGATACCAATTGTTGAAATACTGAGAGGGGGGTGAATCAGTATTCGCCAATTATTAAATTTTTAACCGAGAGCAAGTTGCAAATCACCAATAGTAGTATATCATCAACAATAAAAACAAGATGCACAGTACACAAGATTTTTACGTGGAAACCCAAGTCTTGGGGGTAAAACCACGGAAGCCTTTTATATTAAAATTTGACCCAGCAACAACTGGGGTTACAAATTTAATACAACTTTTCCAGCTACAACTGGAAGGGGCTACAACCCCTAGGCTTCGTCAGCTACAACTGACAAGGTGCTACAACAGCTCAGCTCACAAGACTGCGAGTCCTTGCACCACCCTACAACCCTTTGTAAAAATATTGCCGAACCTGTGGACCTGTCAAATACCAAAACCTGTACTCTCTGCTGATATGCCGAACCTGTGCACCTGTCAAATATCAAAACCTGTACTCTCTGCTGATCTGTCAAATATCAAAACCTTTACTCTCTGCTGATAACCACTGCACTCTGATCACTGCCAAACTGTCACGTCAATTCTCTGCTCATGTCATCACGGTCATGCTGAACAAGCTATCACTTCAAACTGTTGTCTAGTATACTGTATTATGGTTCAACGAATATAGGAATTTGGGATACAAAAATTTCTGCTGCAAAAGAACCTCTTACTGCTTCCACTTGAATGCATTAACATTATAAAATCACAACATAGAGTTTATCATGTAGCATGTATGTAGTGTAAACATCGAGTGAACATCATCAGATCATATGACATTGTTCACACTTTTGACTGAATACTGAATATGCATTCCCTTATTTACCTTTTGTAAATTCATAACTATTGCCACATCATTGACTAAGCATTCATATTATTACTGCTATATCATCACATATCAATATACCATCATTGCTGTACTTTACACAATCATGTACCTCACTATACTGTATATACTGCTGTATACATACCTTTGACTGTAGATGATAATAAGAACGGATTGTGCATATGTCCAAGATGAAGACCAAACTGTGTACCTGTGTGTGCTTGGAAATGAGACTCAAACTCAGATCTGGAACAACTGCGAATTTCCTTTATGTCTGCTGCTGGTTTGATGCCCTAACTCAGATATATTGCTCCCACGTTTTTGCAAGAAGCTTCGCCAGAGAATTATTATAGCGACTCATATATCCTCGAAAGATATTAAACCGCCCTTTCTTTGCTGCTACATAATCAGGATTTGTATACTTCCCAGTCAAAGCCTCACCAGCCAATGGAGAATATGCCAAAAGATCAACGTTGCAGTTCTAAGGCATGCACACCTCCACAAGATCAACTGAATACACAAGATTGCAGATCTGATATAATAGTTGCTCCAAGACACCAAACTGATTTTCTCCTTGCTGTAGATGTTCGTCAATAAAGGCAACTCGCATCTGAGATGATCCACGTTATTCAAGAAGTAAGACAATGCCCATCAAGAAGGAATTGAGATCCAAGGGGCAGATCATGCCCTCACACAAGGAGACGCTGCTCTAAACAATAGATCTCAGCCTTCACTAACAAATCTCGATTTGAATGATCATATCACAGTTTGAATCCACTGATTGATGCTTTTCCACGCTGATATGAGACTGCCCAGGATGACCACGACTCCTGTAGAGGACCACGCAGCTTCTAAATGGGAGATCGCTGCCTTTACACTTGATTTCTTTCTTCTAATTGGAGATTCAGCCCTCTAGATGGCTCCACACCCTCTGCGAATTTTCATTAAAAAAAATCAGAGCTTCAAAACCGGCTGTGCCTTCACCAGTAAAAATCGAGCTTTATCTCCAGCTATTCCTCCACCAATAAAAATCGAGTCTATCTCCAGCGAAAACACCAAAAATCAGAGTCTATCTCCAGCTTAAAAAACCAATAAAAATCAGAGTATATCTCCGTCTACTTCAAATCTGATATATGAAAGCAAGTGCGCCTGTTTACCAAAATTCTCCACACCAATACCAAAACAAATTTGCAGACTGCTGTTGCTGGTAGATGAAGATACCCGATTTCAGAGCTCACACGAATTTTCTTTTATCAAAAACAACTCACGAATGTTTCCTCTCATACTCACGCGAATTTTTATATGGTCTTTAGTAGTTTTCTTTTATCACAATATATGGAGCCGACCTTTCAAAATTATATACTATTTAAATTTTAATTTATTAAGTTATGGGGCCGACTTCCTAGCTTTAATTTTAAAAACATTAATTTTATTCCTTTAATTAATGAATATGTTTGCCATTGTTTTGAAATTGAATAAAACTTTTCCTAAAGTTAAAAAGTTATTAATTAAAAAAAAATTATTTATTAAAATGTTTTATTTATTTAAAAACCTTTTTTTTTTTAATATTTGAATTTAAACTTTTCTTGTTTAAAAATGTCATCTTTCCATGTTTAAATAAGTTATTATTATTATTATATTTTTAAAATTTTAATAATAAAAAATATTTAATTGGTTAAAAATAATTATTTATTAAACCATTTTATTTATTAAACCTTTTGAAATTATTAAAGTATTCAAGTTTAAGTCTTTAAAAGATTTTAAAGTGGTTAAAAGATTATGGGTTTAGGGACTCCTAGGGTACCAAGAACTTAATAGCACACAAAAGACCACTGAAGAGGTTATTTGGACACTAGCAACTTTTTCGACCCACTTAGGATTACTTGAACACTCTACAGGGCTTTTGGCAATGTCCCAAGGCCTCCAAGGGCTTCAGACTTGGGCTTGGACAAAGTCAAAAGGTCTCCTCTTGTCACAGACAACCACAAAACAAACACTAACCCTTAGGGTCTCCACAAGGGGCACCAAGACTCAACTGTTGGCATCAATGACAACTTAATCAACAATCTCCCCCTTTGTCATTCATGACAACACTCAGGCTCCCCCTGAGAATAGGCTCCCCCTAACCACAACTTCTCTCCCCCTTTGGCATCAATGGCAAAGGATACTACCTTGAAGTAACACTCCCCCTCAGAACATGCTCTCCCAAACACCAGGCACTTTTGTGTGAAGAATCAATTTAGTGGGAAGAAGGAATGACCCCCAATTTTTCTCGGAGGTACTCAAATGTCCCTTTAGGAAGTGGCTTGGTGAATATATCTGCTATCTGTTCCTTTGTCTCAATATATTCCAACTTGATGTGCTTTTCTGTGACCTGTTCACGAAGAAAGTGATATTTGATAGGGATGTGCTTTGTCTTGGAGTGCATGACCGGATTCTTGGAGATGCTGATGGCACTTGTGTTGTCACATAGAATTGGAATCGGCTTGTTATCTCTAGGGTTGTTCCTTCTACTTATTTTTAATCTTGATTATGATTTGTTTTTAATTTTACTTTGTTTCATATTTTACATTTGCTTTTTCACTATTAGGGTTCCTGAGTTACCTAAAATCATCAAAGTTTTTATTCATTAATTATGAGCCCATGTATGTGCAAAAAGGTATGTGTTACAGGATCCAATCTTATTGACTGGTGGCATTTTTCTAAACTGGCAGCATCTTGTGAGCCTGCAGCATATTGATTTCTTTTTATGTCAAAATGGTCAAATGACATTTTATCAAATGGTTTATGATTTATTTCATGGAATGTAAGATTATGTTATAAGAATTCGACATCCTATATGTTTTTACATCCCTGACCATGAAATAATGAGTCATATGGTATGGTGGCAATTATGTTAGAATACAGGTGTTGTCATGTCAAAATCAAAACCGTTCATATAATGAGTAAGTGTGGTCATCATAACAAGAATAGCCCAATGCACATGTTCCATCAAAATGTTTTTCATTATTTTGCTGAAGAAGGGTATTCGCAGAATGGTTTGGTTCATTGTTCATCGCCATCTGATCATGAGCAGAGTTATGTAAAGGTTCTGCAAATTTTGGGTTTATGTTTGAACCCTAGTGCTTGCAAATTTAGAAATCGAATACATTTGTGCTTCCTTGCATAGCAGAGCACGCAGCTTCAACATCGCCATTCTTAAAGCACACCGCCGCATGACAAATGCCCTGTTCAGAACAGTATTGCGTGAAGACTTTGCTGAGTTGAATGTTTAACAGGGTTATGTGCAGCAGAATATCAATGTTTTTAGCCGAAATATAAAAGCATTATTGGTTCATACAGCTGAGTTGAAGTCAATTTAGGGTTTATAATGTCAAGGGTAACTGAAATTGAAGAGGAGCCAGAGATGGTCGTGAAGAAAAAGCAGGGAGGTTTCATTTGTAGATTGGAACCGAGTAATACAGATTGGATTAAACAGTTTCCAAGGACTGCAAAGTTGATACAGAGGTCGGGATGGTTCAGTTTTTGTGATAAATTGCAGGGATACCATTCACAATTGACAATGGCTTTTATTGAAAATTATGATAATGACAGGGTTCAGCTACAAACCTTAACCGTGAGATTCAATGAAGATTCTATTGCTGAAGCTATCAGTGTTCCTGCAGAAGGTGAAAAATGGTTTAAACAAAAAGATTTCAAAGAAGATTTCAGCGAATTCTTGATCCTGGGAAGTGAAAAGCTCGACTGGAAAAATGGAGTTCATGTTAGCAAAATGAAGCCAGAATGGAGAGTGCCATTGGAGGTAATTCAGAATTATATCACTTGTGATGGAAGGTATGATAGGGTTTTAAAGTGCCATTTGAAACTTCTAATGCATATTCATGGTAGTACACAGTTGAATCTTCCATTTTACCTGTTTAAGAGCCTCCAAAAAATGGTTGCCAAGATTCAAGGCCATCCAACACATACAGCTCGCTCGGTTTATCACCAGGGGCTAATTAAATTGTTGATTCTAACTCAGTTGCAAAAAGAAGAAAGAACATGGGGTTCCCTGCTGACAGAGTTAGGGTTTAGTGATAATCCTAAAGAGAAAGGCAAGAAGATGATTGAGGATGCTAACCAGCAGATAGCGAACCCTACAGAAATAGTTCAAAAGGGTAAAAATAGAGAAAATGATGCTGTACAGAGTAATTTGAGCCCTGAAACACCCTGCACACAAGAAAATCCAGAAAAACTTAGTGATATGATTAAAAGCATTGCTTCAAAAAAGAAGAGTTGTAAATAGTTATTCAGGGAAGGCAGACCAAGAACCAGACTCAGTGAGAAAATGCAGATGGAAGAAAGAACAGTTATGAAAGATGATAAGGAAGTTGTAGTTATTGAAGATGCTGCAAGTGAAGGACTAGTACACACAGCAGAGGACAAGTATGATGAGGATATGGAACAGTTTATCGACATGCAAGGTGTAGTAGGTTCCACACCAGAAATGTTTTGTACAAATAAACAAAGCAATTTTGAAGAAGGTTCAGTATCAAGAAATCTGACTGAAGAAAGAGGTTGCATAAGAGAGGAGGATTTGGATATTTCCTCAGAACTTGGTCAATGTAAAAGATCTCTTCAAACTTATAAAGAACAAACAATATACCTGCAGGACATTAATGAGAAATTAATGGTGGCAAACAAAAGATTACGAGAAGACATGGAAAATAAGGAAGCAGAGTTCCAAAATTACTGAAGATTTCTAAGAATATCCTCAAGGAGAAGCGAGACATGCAAAGACAGCTGGAGCAGCTCAAAGCCCAGAACAAGGAAAGTGATAAAGATGTTGAATTGGCGAGGCTTCAAAAGCGTTCACAGGTGCTTAGTGACTTAGCTGCCTTAGCTGAGGCTTCTAGAAGCCTTTAGGTGTTTAAAAGTTATTTGATTTTGAACTCATGTTGTTATATTTGACATCTGTATACACTTGTATCCTAAAATTTTGTAAAGGATTAACTTCCCACTTTTGAAGGAAGTTCGATCCAGAAATTTAGGATCTATGGTTAATTGCTAGATAGAGGATTTATGTACAAACGAAAGGCTCGATTAGAAAACAAGGGGTTGGCAGTTTTGGGAGGAATGCATGATCAATTGTGAGCACATCTGTGTAACATGAGCATTTTGCAGCTTCAGTAACAGGTTCTATTTGCAGTATTTATTTGACTTTCCTGTAACTCTGATTTCATACCAGCCATCCTTTTAAAAGTGTCATGTTTGCTTGTAATGATTGTAAATACCCATATAATACAGTATGGATTGTGTGATATGTGCAAAACAGATTTGATTTAATATTAATTGACATATACCAGTTTGGTTTCTTGTAAATCGTGTGATGCCTTTGCAATTTTTGATTTCATACCAATTGGTGTTTTCAGTGTGATTTATTTGATTTGTACAAAGATTTCCTTAAGCTTGAATCCCGTAGTCTAGGTTCAACTTTAGGGATAACATCTTTTGGCGCCGTTGCCGGGGAACGGATAAAGGAAATGATATCTTCCCTGGGTAATTGAAAGTTTCATGGAACTGATTTTGTAAGGTGAACAGAATCAGCAAAACCTGATACAGACTACATTCAGTCACCTTTTAAAAAGTTACAGTGGCTTCAAAGAGGATAGGGACTCGAGGAAATCCCTCATCCCCTTTAAATCCAGGAGTCTCAGATCCTGAGCAGTTATTAAAGGAGGCCAGGAGAAATCTGGTATCTACTTCAGAGATCCCTGAATCTGCATCTTTCCCATTTCCTTCTCTAAATCTACATTCAGAAACAGGCCAAGAGGAGTTAGATTTGTTATTTACCCCTTCCAAAGTTGACAATTTTCAGGTCTTTACAAATCCCTTGATATCAGAACAAGTTAAGCTTGAAGCATTACAAATAGGTGCTTCTTCTTTATCTTCAATTCATACTCCTTTGGTTAAAACAGTCCCAGTAAATCAACCTAATCTTGGTACTTTGTATCCCTCATCACAACAATCAAGCAGTTTTCAGTTGAATACAAACCCTAAAATGGCTCAAAATCAAATGGCTGCTATGATAGCAGCAATATATGCCCCTCTTGTTTTGCCTCAACCCCTCAATGCTCTCCCAGGAGAAGATTATCACAAGTACCTGTCGAGGTTTGATGCCCAAGGAGAGGTTACTGCAGAAGATCATTGGAATATATTTGTAGATTTTACAGATAATCATAATTATGAACATGCAGATGTTTGGATGAGATTATTTGTCCAAAGTTTAGATGGTGAGGTTAGAACATGGTTTCGGGGATTACCACCAAATTCCATAGATGGTATTGATGCTTTACAAGAAGTATTTCTGAGACGCTGGGGGGACACGAAAGATTTCATGTATTACCAAACAGAGTTTGAATCTTTAAAAAGAAAAAAGGGTGAAACTGTGGGAGAGTTTTCCAAAAGATTTAACAAAGTGTATAGCAAGATCCCAGCTCAAATAAAACCTACTGAGACATCAGCAATGTTATCTTATGCAAATTCATTTAATCCTGAGTTTTCTTTGCTATTAAGAGAAAGGAAATCAGATTCACTTCAAAACATGCAAAATGCAGCATTAGAAGTAGAATCAAACATTTTGGCCTCCAACAGATTGAAAGATGAAACAGAACACCAAACTCTGGACAAAAAAGGAAAGAAAGTAGTCAGTGCATTCAGTCATGTAGGAAAGACATCAGAGGGCAGAATAGATGAAATGAGTAAACTCATAAAGAATTTGTATGACAAGATTGATAGATTGGAAGTGGGAAATAGAAATAAAAATCAGAATAAACCCATGCCTGAAACTGATAGAAATCCTAATCAGTTCAGAAGACCTTTTGTCCTTAGATTCTTCCTAAGAGAAGGGCGAAATAATGATATACAGAGAGAAAGACGAGAAAATGAAGAACAAAAGATTCAACCTCCTTTTCAAAACAATAATGTCAGAGGGGATGAATCATATGAATTTGATGACAGAGAGTTGGATGAATTGGAAGATGAAGCACAGAATATTAGACAGTTTGATGATGATGCTCCTTCACATTTTATAACTCAATCTGATTATCAATATGCTACAGAATTAGAGCAGTATGAGGAGGATGATTATCAGATGTCAATGCCAGAGGTCTGTCAACAGATGCCACAAAAATCATATGGCTTAAGGTCAGGGGTAAAACATGCAGCACAAACTAAGAAAGTGGTGAAAGCTTCTTCTTTTAAACAAAATTTGCCTGCAAACCAGAAACAAAATGTAAATCAGAAGAAAGATGAAGATGTGAATCCAGAGGAGATTAATAAGTCTATTGGTGGTTTCAATTTTGAACATGAATTAAATAAGGTAAAGATCCCTGTGCCTTTGACTGAGTTGATTAAAAATAAAGTTTACAGGGAAGCAACCTTTAAAACCTTTAGCAATGCAGTGAATTCTAGTCTTATTCCTTCTGATGAGATTAATCTGCAGGATGAAAATCCTACTATCATTGTGGGATCGAAAACTGTTGATCAACCAGATGGTAATTCAGAATATCCTCCGCCATTTTACATAACCTTTTCTGTACATGATCAACTGCTGCATAATTGTTTGCTGGATTCAGGAGCTTCACACAACCTTATGCCTAAAGCAGTCATGGAAGCTTTAGGACTGAGTATAACAAGGCCATACCATGATTTATATGCATTTGATTCCAGGGCAGTCAAATGTATTGGAGTGATTAAAGATTTGGTGGTGAATCTAACCCAGATACCCATGAAGAGTATATTGATGGATGTTGTGGTGGCAGATATTTCTCCCAAGTTTGGTATGTTGTTGTCTAGATCTTGGGCAAAAAAGGTGGGAGGAACTTTGCAGATGGATCTCTCATATGCTACAATTCCAGTATTCGGGGGTGAATTCAGAAGATTGTATAGAGAAGTTCAAATGGCATACTTGGTAAGTGACAGCAACCACCCTAATAATCACCCTATTTATTCAATTGATGAAACCCTTGGGTCTTGTATGTTGCAATTGAATGATGAATCTGAGGGTGTTTTAAAGGTAGAAAAAGATGTCTCAATAATTCAGGTAAGAAGAGAAGAACATGATGGCTTATGGCAAATGTATTTTGATGGTGCATCAAGTAAAGAAGGGGCAGGAGCAGGAGTGTTATTGATTTCAGCTGGAGGGGAAACTATTTCTCTTATGTTCAAATTGGAATTTAAAACAACAAACAATGCTGCTGAATATGAGGCTTTGATCCTTGGATTAAGGGAAGCAAAGGACTTGGGCATTAAGGAGCTTGCTGTATTTGGCGACTCCGAATTAATAATTCAGCAAGTAAAAAAGGTGTACCAGGTAAAGCAGTAGTTGTTGAAAGTTTATAGGAATGAAGTTTGGGATCTAATTGAAAATTATTTCATAGCCTTTAATATCACCTTTGTCCCAAGAGAATATAATGAAACAGCTGATTCCTTAGCCTTAGCAACAGCCTATTTCAAAGTGCCAAAGGTCACTCATCTGAAATATCCAATTGATGTTAGGTACAGACCTGCTATCCCAGATAATATTAAACATTGGAAGGTTTTTAATGATGATCAGGAAATAAAAGAATTTCTAGAATTGGTAGGTGAATTTTCAGATGATACCGTTGATCATGAACAGGATTCAGAATGGGTGGAAAATGAACCATGCATAAATAATTCAATTGCTGATCATAAAATTGTGGAGCTAAAAGGGAATTTCATTCCAAAGGGACTTGTTCCTTTAGAAAGATTGTTTTCAAAAGATGATACACTGATAAAAACTACTCTACAGACTACTGAAGAAAATGTTATGGAATATAACATTGGTTCTGAAAAGCAGCCTCAAATGATAAAATTGTCAAAATTGTTGTCAGACGATGAAAGAAGAAAATATCTAGATTTGTTGAAAGAATATAAAGACATTTTTGCTTGGTCATATCAGGATTTGAAAACATATGATACCAGCATAATTCAGCACAGGATCCCTCTAAAACCAAACACTAAGCCCTTTAGGCAGAATCTTAGAAGGCTAAATCCAACATTGCTGCCAGTAATTGAAAAAGAGGTGAAAAAACTGTTAGATGCAAAAATCATTGTGCCTTTGAGATATTCATCTTGGGTTGCAAATTTAGTCCCTGTACGGAAGAAAAATGGAGAGATAAGATTATGTGTAGACTTCCATAACCTGAATAAATCATGCCTCAAAGATAACTATTCATTGCCAAAGATAGATCAAATTTTGCAGAAGGTAGTAGGTGCTCACATGCTTTCAATGATTGATGGATTTTCTGGTTATAACCAGATTGCAGTTCAACCAGAAGATCGAGAGAAAACAGCATTCACCACGCCTTGGGGAACCTTTATGTATGACAAAATGCCTTTTGGGCTCATGAATGCAGGTGCTACTTTTCAGAGGGATATGGATATAGCTTTTGTGGGAGAAAATGAAAAGTTTGTGGTGATATACCAAGATGACATCACAGTCTTTTCTAAATCCAATGAAGAGCATCTTAAACATTTAAGACAATTTTTTGTCAAATGCAAGAAGTTTGGTTTATCATTAAATCCTAAAAAATCTCACTTTGCCCTGACAGAAGGCAAACTGTTAGGCCATATTGTATCTGCTGAGGGAATAAAGATAGATCCAGAGAGAGTCAAGGCTATTCTAAAAATCAGCATTCCCAGAAACAAAAAAGAAATTCAATCCTTTGTTGGAAAAATCAACTTCTTAAGATGGTTTATTCCAAATTTTGCGGAGATAATAAAGCATATCACTCAAATGCTTAAGAAGGACAGTGAGGTTAAGTGGTCTAAACATGCTAAACAATCATTTGAAAACATAAAACAGGCATTGATAGAAGCCCTAGTGCTGATAGCTCCTGATTACACAAAGGATTTTTCCATATTTTCATTTGCATCAGAAGATACTATTGCTGCTGTGTTGTTACAAAAGAACTCTGATAATTTGGAACAACCTATATCATTTTTCAGCAAAACATTAAGAGATTCTGAGCTGAAGTATAATATAATGGAGAAACAGGCCTATGCCTTAGTTAAAGCTCTGAAATTTTTTAGAATATATGTTTTACACTCTAAGGTTGTGGCATATGTCCCAAATGCAATAGTTAAGGAAATTCTGGCACAGCCTGACAGTGAAGGCAAGAGAGGCAGATGGATAACTAAGGTCATGGAATATGACGTAAGAATTAAGCCAACAAAATTGGTAAAAGGACAGGGACTGGCTAAATTGCTCACAGAGTCAAATTGTCAGGTTTTGAATCTTCACATCATGGCAGAGCAGACAGAGCAGATTATGACAACAGAGCATAGTAAAGAGCAGATTTATAACAGGTATGCTGAATCTGATTGGTATAAGGATGTGGTGTATTTTCTTTTGTATTTACAATGCCCTCTTGAATTGAACAGGAATGAATGCAGATCTTTGAAACTAAAAGCCATGAAGTATGTTTTAATGGATCAGATGTTGTATTGGAAGGATCCGGGAGGGATACTGTTGAAATGTTTGGAGAGATATGAAGTTCATGATGTGATTGCAGAATTGCATAGTGGAGTGTGTGGAGGACATAAGTATTGGAAGGCAACTGCCTTCAAAATCTTGAGAGCAGGATACTACTGGCCTACCTTGTTTTTCATATGTTTATCAACAGGTTAGATCATGTATTGAGTGTCAAAAGTTCACGGGTAAGCAAAAGCTTCAATCCTTACCTCTAAAGCCTATTTCTGTGAATGGTCCATTTCAGCAGTGGGGACTAGACTTTATTGGTGAAATTCACCCTCCATCTAGTGGACATCATAAATGGATTTTGACTGCTACTGATTTCTTCACAAAATGGGTGGAAGCAGTTCCAACAAGGAGAGCAACAGAACAGGTAATAATTACTTTCCTTCAAGAAAATATTTTGAGTAGGTTTGGATACCCCAGAAAATTACTCACTGACAATGCCCCTGCCTTCAAATAAAAAAAGATGATGAATTTTTGTCAGGAGAATAACATTAGCCTTAAGCAGTCTACACCATACTATCCACAAGGAAATGGATTAGCAGAATCTAGTAACAAAAACATTGTAAACAGTATCAAGAAAATGTTGTTTGAAAATAAACGAAATTGGGACAGCAAATTAAAATTTGCTCTATGGGCTGATAGAGTAACGATTAAAAAGTCAATTGGGACATCCCCTTTCCAATTGGTTTATGGGACTGATGTTGTTTTCCCTGTCCATTTAGTCACTCCAGTCATGAAGTTTTTGCAGGAAATTGAAGAAGAGCCAGATGATATCAGGAGACGAATGTTCCAGATAGTGCAATTGCAGCAGGAGAGAGATGCCATCAAGGATACAGCTGAGAAACATCAAAAAAGGATGAAAGAAAGTTTTGATAAAAGGGTTAAAAAAGATTTGTTTACAGTTGGTGATCTTGTGTTCAGATGGGATGCAAGAAAAGAAGAAAAAGGTAAGCATGGGAAGTTTGATAACTTATGGATAGGGCCTTTTTCAATCACAAAGATCCTTGGAAATAATACTTTTGTCTTGCAAAATTTGAAAGGAGAAGAGATTGCAGGTCCAGTCAATGGACGTTTCTTAAAACCTTTTTACACAGAGTAAAAGACAAGGGGTGATTGTACATAGTCATTGTATATATCATTTTATTGCAAATAAGACTCCAACCCAATGGACATGGCACTGATCAGCAAGTTCTCAAAGTCCCTGAAAGAAACTTTGTCCCCAGACGGAGCCAGATGTTATCTCTAGGGTTGTTCCTTCTACTTATTTTTAATCTTGATTATGATTTGTTTTTAATTTTACTTTGTTTCATATTTTACATTTGCTATTTCACTATTAGGGTTCCTGAGTTACCTAAAATCATCAAAGTTTTTATTCATTAATTATGAGCCCATGTATGTGCAAAAAGGTATGTGTTACAGGATGCAATCTTACAGACTGGTGGCATTTTTCTAAACTGGCAGCATCTTGTGAGCCTGCAGCATATTGATTTCTTTTCATGTCAAAATGGTCAAATGACATTTTATCAAATGGTTTATGATTTATTTCATGGAATGTAAGATTATGTTATAAGAATTCGACATCCTATATGTTTTTACATCCCTGACCATGAAATAATGAGTCATATGGTATGGTGGCAATTATGGAAGAATACAGGTGTTGTCATGTCAAAATCAAAACCGTTCATATAATGAGTAAGTGTGGTCATCATAACAAGAATAGCCCAATGCACATGTTCCATCAAAATGTTTTTCATTATTTTGCTGAAGAAGGGTATTCGCAGAATGGTTTGGTTCATTGTTCATCGCCATCTGATCATGAGCAGAGTTATGTAAAGGTTCTGCAAATTTTGGGTTTATGTCTGAACCCTAGCGCTTGCAAATTTAGAAATCGAATACATTTGTGCTTCCTTGCATATCAGAGCACGCAGCTTCAACATCGCCATTCTTAAAGCACATCGCCGCATGACAAATACCCTGTTCAGAACAGTATTGCGTGAAGACTTTGCTGAGTTGAATGTTTAACAGGGTTATGTGCAGCAGAATATCAATGTTTTTAGCCGAAATATAAAAGCATTATTGGTTCATACAGCTGAGTTGAAGTCAATTTAGGGTTTATAATGTCAAGGGTAACTGAAATTGAAGAGGAGCCAGAGATGGTCGTGAAGAAAAAGCAGGGAGGTTTCATTTGTAGATTGGAACCGAGTAATACAGATTGGATTAAACAGTTTCCAAGGACTGCAAAGTTGATACAGAGGTCGGGATGGTTCAGTTTTTGTGATAAATTGCAGGGATACCATTCACAATTGACAATGGCTTTGATTGAAAATTATGATAATGACAGGGTTCAGCTACAAACCTTAACCGTGAGATTCAATGAAGATTCTATTGCTGAAGCTATCAGTGTTCCTGCAGAAGGTGAAAAATGGTTTAAACAAAAAGATTTCAAAGAAGATTTCAGCGAATTCTTGATCCTGGGAAGTGAAAAGCTCGACTGGAAAAATGGAGTTCATGTTAGCAAAATGAAGCCAGAATGGAGAGTGCCATTGGAGGTAATTCAGAATTATATCACTTGTGATGGAAGGTATGGTAGGGTTTTAAAGTGCCATTTGAAACTTCTAATGCATATTCCTGGTAGTACACAGTTGAATCTTCCATTTTACCTGTTTAAGAGCCTCCAAAAAATGGTTGCTAAGATTCAAGGCCATCCAACACATACAGCTCGCTCGGTTTATCACCAGGGGCTAATTAAATTGTTGATTCTAACTCAGTTGCAAAAAGAAGAAAGAACATGGGGTTCCCTGCTGATAGAGTTAGGGTTTAGTGATAATCCTAAAGAGAAAGGCAAGAAGATGATTGAGGATGCTAACCAGCAGATAGCGAACCCTACAGAAATAGTTCAAAAGGGTAAAAATAGAGAAAATGATGCTGTACAGAGTAATTTGAGCCCTGAAACACCCTGCACACAAGAAAATCCAGAAAAACTTAGTGATATGATTAAAAGCATTGCTTCAAAAAAGAAGAGTTGTAAACAGTTATTCAGGGAAGGCAGACCAAGAACCAGACTCGGTGAGAAAATGCAGATGGAAGAAAGAACAGTTATGAAAGATGATAAGGAAGTTGTAGTTATTGAAGATGCTGCAAGTGAAGGACTAGTACACACAGCAGAGGACAAGTATGATGAGGATATGGAATAGTTTATCGACATGCAAGGTGTAGCAGGTTCCACACTAGAAATGTTTTGTACAAATAAACAAAGCAATTTTGAAGAAGGTTCAGTATCAAGAAATCTGACTGAAGAAAGAGGTTGCATAAGAGAGGAGGATTTGGATATTTCCTCAGAACTTGGTCAATGTAAAAGATCTCTTCAAACTTATAAAGAACAAACAATATACCTGCAGGACATTAATGAGAAATTAATGGTGGCAAACAAAAGATTACGAGAAGACATGGAAAATAAGGAAGCGGAGTTCCAAAATTACTGAAGATTTCTAAGAATATCCTCAAGGAGAAGCGAGACATGCAAAGACAGCTGGAGCAGCTCAAAGCCTAGAACAAGGAAAGTGATAAAGATGTTGAATTGGTGAGGCTTCAAAAACGTTCACAGGTGCTTAGTGACTTAGCTGCCTTAGCTGAGGCTTCTAGAAGCCTTTAGGTGTTTAAAAGTTATTTGATTTTGAACTCATGTTGTTATATTTGACATCTGTATGACACTTGTATCCTAAAATTTTGTAAAGGATTAACTTCCCACTTTTGAAGGAAGTTCGATCCAGAAATTTAGGATCTATGGTTAATTGCTAGATAGAGGATTTATGTACAAAAGGAAGGCTCGATTAGAAAAAAAGGGGTTGGCAATTTTGGGAGGAATGCATGATCAATTGTGAGCACATCTGTGTAACATGAGCATTTTGCAGCTTCAGTAACAGGTTCTATTTTTGAATAAACGTGATGATGATTTGCCCTTGTGTTATATGAATTTTCCTTCTGATAACTTTGTTATGTATATGGTCATATATATTCCATTACAATAATTCTTATCATGAGAAGACAGTTATCTTTTTATTTTTATAAACATTGACAGTTTCACTTCATGATTTAGGATCATAGTACCTATATATTGAACTTTGTGATACACTCCATGTTATGCAGTATTTATTTGACTTTCCTGTAACTCTGATTTCATACCAGCCATCCTTTTAAAAGTGTCATGTTTGCTTGTAAAGATTGTAAATACCCATATAATACAGTATGGATTGTGTGATATGTGCAAAACAGATTTGATTTAATATTAATTGACATATACCAGTTTGGTTTCTTGTAAATCGTGTGATGCCTTTGCAATTTTTGATTTCATACCAATTGGTGTTTTCAGTGTGATTTTATTTGATTTGTACAAAGATTTCCTTAAGCTTGAATCCCGTAGTATAGGTTCAACTTTAGCGATAACACGGCTCATCATATGTTACTTGTAGGTCTTGCAGGTTCTGTTTCATCCAAAGAATTTGAGTACAGCATGCTGCTGCTGCTATATATTCTGCTTCTGCTGTTGACAAGGATACTGAGGATTGCTTTTTGCTAGACCATGATACCAAACAATTTCCTAAGAAAAATGCTGCTCCGCTTGTGCTCCTTCTGTCATCCACACATGCTGCCCAATCCGCGTCTGAGTAAGCTTATAAGTCCAACTCATTTCCTTTTGAATACCATAATCCAAAGTCCATAGTTCCTTTAAGATATCTGAAGATTCTTTTGACCGCAATGACATGAGTTTCCTTCGGAGCTGCTTGAAATCTTGCAACTTGACCAACATCTTGCATCACATTTGGCCTTGAAGCTGTCACATACAGTAAGATTCCAATCATTGACATGTAAATTTTTTGATCCACTGCATTTGATTCATCGTCTTTGCTTAACTTGCAGCTAGTAGTCATAGGAGTGCTCACAGGCTTACAATCTTCCATCTTGAACCTCTTCAACATTTCTTTAATGTACTTGGTTTGAGAGATGAAGATGCCTTCCTCACATTGTGATATCTGAAGTCCCAAGAAGAAGGTCAGTTCACCAAGTAGTGACATCTCAAATTCGTCTTGCATAACCTTGGCAAATTGTTGGCTCAGAGTATCATCATCGCTACTGTTAACACCCAAAAAGTGCTCACTAGCTCATTTCCCTATTCACATGACCCATTTGTCCACTTTTTCACCATCTGAGCCTCCGAAACCAGCAAAAGGTCACCAAAAGACCTTAGTACACCCCTTTTTCCATTAAAAAAGATTATTTTTCCAAGAAAATCATAAAAAACCCTCAAAAAGGGTCCAAATTCCCAAAAATATTAAAAAGGGAATTAAAATATTATTTTTATTCAAAAAAGGAAAAAGGAGGGAAAAGTACCTAAACCATGTTGGTCAATACCATTTGGTTTCCACAAAACCACAAATGGTATTCCTCACCACCAAAACCTATAAAAAGGTGGTAGGGGCTCCTCATTTCACATCCTTCCATTATCTCATCCTTATGCTGCTGAAATCTCCCCTGAGCACTTTTAGCCATTGAAGCAACCTTGGAGAAGGAGACCTCTTGGAGTTTGGAGCTACTCATCTTGGGAGTTGCTCAACATCAACCTTCACCATTGAAGGTAATATCGCAAGCACTTGCTTGCCCCCCCCCCCATTTTTCAATACAAAAAATTATTTCTTATGTTTCTTGTTCTTGATTTTGACATGTTTACATTATTTGCTTAGATTCTTGCTTAGATTCATGAAAAGTATTGTTTATTTAGTTTATTGTTTTTATTTCTATTGAAACTGCTGCTACTAGTTAGCAGGTTCCCATAGCACTAAGCCTGGTTGCAAAACCGGGCCAACAGATTTTGGCGACTCCGCTTTGGTTTGAACTTTAGATCTCTAGTTTTGCCTTTAAATCTTAGTTTTTATGAGTTTTTAACCTTTAGATCCATAGATCTGCCATCTTAGACAGCAGATCCATTGCTGTTCTGAGATTTGCCCCCATAAACAGCCCAAAATTTTCAATTTTTGGGTTAGTTTCTCGGTTTCCGTGCACGGCTTCCGCCTCGCGGCTTTTTGCCAGACAGTCGCGGCGGTCCATCGTGACTTTTCTGCCTTTTTCCGCGCGGTCCATCGCGGATTTTTTCCAGACAGTCGCGCGGTCCATCGCGACCTTTCTGCATTTATCCGCGCGGCTCATCGCGACTGTGCGGTCAAAACCCGCGCTGCTCATCGCGACTGTGAGGCCTAAACCCGCGCGGTCCATCGCGACTGTGCGTCCAAAACCCGCGCGGTCCATCGCGACTGTGCGGCCAAAACCCGCGCGGTCCATCGCGACTGTGCGTCCAAAACCCGCGCGGTCCATCGCGACTGTGCGGCCAAAACCCGCGCGGCCCATCGCGGTTGTTCGTCCAAAACCCGCGCGGCTGAATTTTTTCATTCGGCCATTCCGATTTTGAAAAATATTTTTTACTGTACTTTCTGCCCATAGCACATTTTTTACAGTATTTGCATTCTGCATATTTTACAGCTTTGAAATTTTTTTTACTATTTAAAAGTGCATATTTAGAAATCTTTTTCAAAATTTTCAAGAAAGGGAAAGAAAGACTCATTTTGCATTTTCATCTAGATTCAAGTTTTTTCTTGTTTACTTCTTTAGAATCTTGCCCTTAGCAATTTTTCTTGAAACGAAGAAATCCATTTATTTCTTTTAAAAAAGGAGTTTATCATTTGCTTTCATAAATCCAAGAAATCCTTTATTTTTTGAGTTATCTTTTGAAAAGCATATTAATTCCTTTTAGTGAAAAAAGTCTTAAATATTTGCTTTTTATTTTCGAAAAATCCTTTATTTTTTGAAAATTTCCCTTAAAGCATTTAATTTTTTCAAAGTTCAGTTTACAACACCTCACGTGCACTCACACGATCACTTAATTGAACTAAGCCTTAAAACGTACCTTAATTTGAACACACTTTTAACCCCACTTGGGGAACACTAAAAGAATTCTTGTAGCTAGGTAGTATTGGGGGGATAGGTGTTCCAATAACACTCCTCAGTTCATACATCTGAGACATAGAAGTTGTCCAATTAGGGAGCTAAAATCTCTTAGTACTTTTTGGCGCAGTCACAACCGGTTTGTGGGAAGGCCTCTCCCTTAGGAGGGTTGAAGTCGCGAGGATGGTTCCGGAAGCCTGAGTGGGATACCGAAACCCATTCAGTAACTGAAGGGCTACCATTCGCAGTTCTCGGGATATCCCTGTATTGGGATATTGCGATCAAAGGACCAAACGGCAGATTTACCTTTTCTCGACGCGTCATGAACGGAGTATCCTAGTAGCCTGTCTTTTTAGGATTGATTACCCGGTGTCCCTCCCGGTAGGGGGATATCTAGCCGTTGTCTCAACATTCATATCGTCTGACTTGGATTTCATCACCGTGCAGAGGATATCGTCTGTTTGAGTCACAATACTTTTAGATTAGGTGTTTGCATGATCTTTACCACCTTTTGAGTCTAGTTACACCTTTTTTTTTTTTTTTTTTTTTTTTTTTTTTTTTTTTTTTTTCTAGGAGCCGCTTGCATGTTGGTATTCTGACCAGTTGTTGCATTCCTCCACTTATTGTAGCACAGCTGCTAGAATAAGTGCATTTTTTGAGGATTGATTTTTTGGCCTGTGAGCCTTCTTTTTTCACTCCCCTTCTTGCACCCTTGGTTGCATTAGGGTTTTGAGTCTTTTACATATATATCACCACCTGATATTTAAAACACATTTTTTACATACAAAACATATTCTCACCATTGAGAATTCTAGACGTTCTCGTCGTCTACAGGGCGAACTCCCAGAGTTTAGTCCACTTGGCTCTCCACGTCACAGACGCAGAGCATTGTCCCTTGATTCGACACATCGTCAATCAATTAGACGGTCATCCGATTCTGACATACCCCACTTCACCTTTGATTTGGAGGTAGAATCCGAAAACCCCACCGAGTTACCACCAACCACAAATATGTCTGAAACACCAGTTGATCCACAATTTACATTAACCATAGGTCAGACATCCGCAGACCCTTCTGCGGCAGTACCATCCACGGCAACAACCACCCACTTGGGTATGCCCAATATGGGTAACACTCCACATTCAGGAATGCCTAGCACAGGACCACCACCTGTCATGGGCATGCCCAACATGGGGGTCATACCCCCTTCGGTTTCCACAAACCCTATCCCAGGAATCCCCAGTGCGATTCCTAACCCAAGTGTAACTCATGTTGCACTTGGCAGTGCTATACCAGGAATCCCTGGTGCGATTCCTAACCCAAGTGTAACCCAAGTTGCACTTGGGAGCGCTAACCCATATCATGCCACACATTTTGGAGGGCACATACCCTCCATACCTAGCATACCTATAGGCGCTACTGGACCCCTACACCATACCACAATGGCTAGGCAGGTCCCGGTTCCGGTCACCACATCCGCTAGTCTACCATACATGGCAAGTCTCAACCTGCCAAATTTAGCTAGGCTCACAAATGACCCCATCAGACATGATCCTGCTTGGCCCCATATTCCCACTAAGCTTCCCTCTGACATACCTAAGTTTGAGGGAAAGGCAGGAGAAGACCCCCAGAATCACATCATGTCCTTCCATTTATGGTGTTCCTCCAACTCCATAGTGGATGAATCAATCCGCCTACGGCTTTTACAACGCACCTTCACTGGCTCCGCAGCCAAATGGTATATCGAGCAGCCCCATGGGACGCATGCCACATTTACTTCCCTTGCCTCGACCTTCCTGCAGTTCTTTCAGCTACCAGTCCGCTATGATGCGGGCGTCGAAATCCTACTGTCTTGCAGACAGAACACAGCCACGCATATCACTGACCATATTCATGATTGGCGCCGGCGCCGGAGCCTATGCAAGATCAAATTAGACGACCGAATCTTCCTAGACTGGTTCCTTAAATCCCTCCTTCCTCTCATTGCGAAGGATGTAGCATCTGAAAGACCCCAGTCTGAGGAGGAGGCCATCCTCAAGGCCCAACAGTTTGATCTTATCTATGCCCAGTCAGGTTACCTATACACGATCATACCTGACGCCCCACGAGGTGACTCTGCACGCGGTGACACACCGGGGGCATCACATGCCGCTGATGGCATTATTGGCCAAATTACACCGCAAGCAAAACCTTTCAGTATGGTGAGCACCATGCCCGCCCCAGACCTCTCTAGGGCTACATCCAGTTCCGGAGCGACAACTTCTTATGCTCCAACAAACCAGACCCATCACATTCATGGACCCTCTTGTCCACAACATTGTTATGGCCAAGCGCCATCAGCATATGTACCTCCTACATACTATGCTCAACCTACGGTACAGACCCCCCATGCAGTTCCCACAACAGCATATGCATTACCCACAACCGATTGCACCGGCTCACCTCACAACTCCACCAGCTCAGGGGTACCAACAACCCCAGCAGGCAACTGGACCACCTCCAGCTCCACCTGCGTACTATCCACCGCAACCTGCTCCCGCACCTGCGGCTCCTCAGAATCCCCCCAATGCTCAAGGGCATGTGTACGCACAACAACATCATCCCCAATACCAAAATAACCAACGCAACCAGGGTGGGCAACAAAACCGTGGAAGAGGACGCAACCGTGGAAACAATCAAAACCGTAACCAAGCTCCACAACCTACCCATCCTCCGCAAGAAAATAACGCGGCGCCCGCTCATCAGAATCCCGATCGGCCACCTAAGCAACCCAAAAATGCTAATTTACGAACAAACCATCCTTGTTCCATTTGCGGTGTCTATGGCCACTATACCCACGCTTGCCCACATCTGGAGCGAGCTCGACAACTATGGACAAATGACGCCCATCGTCAAGGGCAGGCGGCTCCTCAGCCTCCACCCAACCCCCCACCACCTCCACAACAACCTTTGGTATTACAAAACCCTTTTCCAACACAAGGAGTGGTGAACACTCAGCCGTTAGCCCCCCAACAGGGCAACGTGCAACCACAAAAAATTACTTACACAGCTCCTGACCAACCCATGTTTGATTCAGGCACCCACCACTTATTGATGATGTCCACCGCAGACGTCAATATCCAAACCCGTTGGAATCAATACGGACCGACTGCTGAAACCCCCCCTGCCGAAAAGGATACTAATGCTAATCCCACTGATCAAACATTGCGTATACCTCAGGTTCCACTCGATGGCGCTTCGAAAGCACCTCGCTTCCCCCTTCGCCGAATCAACAACAACCCCAATGCACGGGCTGCGTCCAATTACAACATCGTAGATGACCTAGCTCAATCTCCCGCAGCCATGTCTGCGTTAGAAGTCTTAAAAACCTGTCCTACTCAACGCAAAACTTTACTTTCCGCCATTGGGGTGATTGACCCAAATGATTCGAAATTGATGACCTTTGATTTAGACCAATCTGAACCACGGCTGCCTTCTACCATAGCAGTCCAAGTTTCCGTTTCTATTCGGAATCTTGTCATCCATCGATGTATCATCGACGAGGGTGCCTCCACATGCGTCATGTCCACTTTTGTTTGGCAGAAGTTGGGATCCCCTGCTCTCCAGCAATCCACCACTGCATTGCGGGCCTACGACGGCCGGTCAGCTCAACCTCAAGGTTTATTACCCAAGGTACCCGTCCAATTAGGTGGGAAAACTGTGCTCATCGACATAGAGGTCATTAACGCCCAGCTCGACTATAACCTTTTGCTTGGCCGCAGTTACATGTACGCCATGAAAGCGGTCGCCTCCTCCGTCTTCCGCACCATGATGTTCCCCCACGAGGGACGCGTGGTCAAAATTGACCAACTCACCTACTATGATCCCAACGCCCCTGCAGCACCAGAGAATGTTCTTCCCATGATTGAACAACCCGCTTCTAGTGCAGTTACCTCCTTTGTGTCTTCTGTGGCACCCGGACTTTATTCGGATACACCAATGACCTCTACATTCCAGGCCATTCCACCACCGTCACCGGAGACCCAAGTCGCAAACCTCTGTAATCTTTCGCAGAATACGCAAACGTCCGGTGGTCAACCACCATTGATCCCCAGTCACATTGGTGTTACACCCATCCACACCATCCCCTTCCTATTTCCTCCTTCGGGTGTAGTAAGCGCCCCGGTTATGGCTACCCTTAGCCTACCCGGGCTAACATTGGGATTACCCGTGTGGTATATTCCGCCTCCCGTTCGACCACCGACACCAGACGTCATCCTCCAACCGGTACAACCTATTGTTACCACAAATCAGCCTCCTCCTGGTGTCGCAATCCCTTCGTCGTCAACGACACCTCCTCCTAACCTCAATATCCCTTCGTCGTCAATGAAACCTCCTCCTGGTCTCACGATTGCGTCGATGTCAAAGGATCCCCCTCTTCTTTCTAAACCCACTGGGGGCAGAGGTCCACAACCATACACTGCGATACCACCTCCTAAGGCAGTCAAACCCCCACCGGTGTTTCGAGCTCCCCCCAAATGTTCATTATGCGATGAAATTGGCCATCCAACTCATCAATGCCCACACTTACCGGCACTCCAAGAGCATATGAATATGTTGGACGATGACATCGGCATCCCAGTAGTCAGATTAGAGCCACCTCTACAGCCTCGCGACAAATCACTGCGCACGAACCATCCTTGTGCTATATGCAGTGTTTACGGCCACTACTCTCACCATTGCCCTGATCTACCTGACTATAGAGCAGCGTTGTACGAGTTAAACAATGCCGACTTAGAGATATCTCCTCCCCTCATCGAGGAGATCCACCCCCCACCATCATCCTCATCAGAAGAAGTCAATACGATATATATGATTTCAACAACCTTCAAACCAGAACCCCTTGATTTATGGTCTGACTACTTCAATACTGACGAGCAAATTTTGGAGACACTCACTGCACCCGACTACCCTTGGGATGATATGCATCATCGCTCGTACTTCCTCCCGGAAGCATCTACCTCCACCGCATCCAACCAGCTATCGATCGAGTCGAAAGACTTCATACCCACCAAAGTCGATTGGTTAAAGGACCCCATCCCAGCACCGGATGCCTTTGAAGAAGGGAACATGTCAAACATTTCCCCCACTATACAGATAGACATTTCCACAACACCAGGGAAACCTGAGCTCATCTCGCTGGGCGCATCTTGCACTCAAGCAGAAACTCAGGCGTACAAAAAACTCTTTCAAGAGTTCCGTGATGTCTTTGCCTGGTCCTACACCGAGATGCCTGGTCTCGACCCCGCCATTATTGAACACCACATCGATACATGGCCGGAAGTACCCCCTGTTCGTCAGAAACAGCGACCTATTCACCCTGCCAAGCTCCCCGCTGTTAAGGCTGAGGTCGAGAAACTACGAAACGCAGGGTTCATCTACCCTATTCCGTACACCACCTGGGTGTCGAACCCCGTTCCTGTCAACAAAAAGCAAGGCACCCTTAGAGTATGCACTGACTTCCGCGATCTAAACCACGCTTGTCCAAAAGACAATTTCCCCACGCCATTCATTGACCAACTCATTGATGAGTGTGCGGGCCATGAGGTCCTATCCTTCATGGACGGGTTTTCCGGATATAACCAGATTCACATCCGCAAGGAGGATCAGTACAAGACTGCCTTTACCACCCCATGGGGCACCTTTGCCTACCGCGTCATGCCATTTGGCCTTAAAAATGCTGGTGCCACTTTCCAGCGAGCCATGACCTATTGCTTTCACGACTTGATCCATATCTTGCGAGTCTATCTCGACGACCTCACAGCTCGTTCCCGAAAACGATCAGACCACCTTAACGACCTCCGGCAAGTTTTCCTGCATTGTCGCAAGTATAAAATCCGCTTGAACCCACACAAGTGTGTCTTTTGCGTCCCGGCGGGCCGGTTGTTGGGTTTCATTGTTTCCCAAGACGGAATCACTGTCGATCCCCTGAAAGTCAAAGCCATCTTAGAACTTCCCCCTCCTCGCACGCTTCGGCAGCTTCAGAGCTTGCAAGGGCGGTCCAATTTTCTTAGGCGCTTTGTTCCTGATTACGCCACCAAAGTCCATGGATTCTTACGCTTACTTCGTACCCACATACCCTTTGTTTGGGATGAGCAAGAAGACACGGCATTCGAAGCCCTCAAGAAAGCTCTCACACAAGCCCCCTTGATATCCCCACCGGATTTCTCTCAAAACTTCACCCTTTACGTCTCGGCGTCTGAACATGCCGTCTCCGGAGTTTTGGTCCAAGAAGATGCCTCCCACAAAGAGCATGTGATTTATTACGTCAGCCAGACCTTGTATGGCCCACCTCTACGCTACCCATACGAGGAAAGATTAGCCCTAGCTGTAGTCTTTTCCGTACACAAACTGCGACACTATATTTTGCTTAGTCATACCACGGTTGTCGCCGACTCCAACCCCATGGTCTACCTCCTCACCCGGCGGCTCCTACAAGGTCGTGTCGCTAAATGGGTCATTATCCTCCAGGAATATGACCTCACTTTCAAAACTCCCAAAAGCACCAAAGCCCTCGCGCTAGCTCACCTCATCACGGACCTCCCATCCTCCTCAACATCACCCGTGATCCAAACGGACCTGATCGACGAGCAGATCTTCATTATTTCGTCTGACGACCCTTGGTATGGAGACATATTGACTTACCTTCGTACGCAAAAATTCCGACCACACATCGATCGTGATGGCTGCCGTCGCATACGACACCACACCCCCCGATACCTACTGATTGGGGATGTACTTTACCGACGCGGCATTGATACTATCTTATGCCGCTGCCTTTCCCATAGTGAGGCAGAACAAGTCCTTAACGATTGTCATAGCGGTGCCTGTGGAGGCCATTTCTCCGGTATGGCTACCGCCCAGAAAATCATTCGGGCAGGTTATTTTTGGCCATCATTATTCACTGATTGCATCACCGCAGTCAAGCATTGCCAAAACTGCCAGCTATTTGCCCCCAAAGCAAGAACCCCCCCTGCCCCCCTTCATCCAGTCATCACTGTTGGACCATTCTGCAAATGGGCCATAGACTTCCTCGACTGCAACCCCCCGTCAGCCGGCGGTCACAAACACATCATTGTGGCCGTAGATTATTTCACCAAGTGGGCAGAAGCCATGCCGACCTATAATTGCAAAGCCGACACTGCGGCACGGTTTTTCTTCAACCATGTTATCGCTCGTTTCGGAGTACCACAGCAGTTAGTCTCTGACCACGGCTCTCACTTCGAAGATGCCGTCTGGAAGGAGTTATCAACCATGTTGAAATTCGAACACCATTTCTCTTCCGCTTACTATCCCCAAGGAAACGGCCAAGTCGAAGCGATCAATAAAATCTTGAAGACCATTCTCCAACGCACTGTCGACAAGCACAAGTCCAATTGGCATCACATGCTTTTCCCGGCACTATGGGCCTACCGCACATCAACCAAAACCGCCACCGGTTTTACCCCTTTTCATTTAGTTCATGGTGTTGAATCTGTCCTCCCTATTGAGTGCCAGATCCCAGCTTTACACATCGCCATTGAACTTCTACCGGACACTTCCCCGATCGAGCAACGTTTACTACTCCTAGAGCAGGCCGATGAAGATCGGCGCACAGCCATTCAAAACATGGAAGCAGCTAAACAACGATCAAAACTAAGTTACGACAAACGCGTCCACCCAAGAACCTTTTCTGAGGGAGACCTTGTCCTTGCTTACGATCAAGCTCATGATAAAACCGGAAAGGGAAAATTCGTGTCCATGTGGCAAGGCCCCTACATCATACACACCTGCCTCGGGCAGGGGGCATACATTCTGACCGATTCAGAAGGCAACACCCTGCGCAACCCACGCAACGGGTTGTACCTTAAAAGATTTTACCCATAGAAAATCTCATGAACACCATCGTCCATTTTAGTATAGGCATACATCTTTTTTGATTCACAAAAAATTTCAAAAAACCTAAATATTTGTTTTTCTCTGCATGACCACAGATGGAGCCTCTTCCACTCTGCCATATCGGTTTCGCTGATGGTGCAAGCCGTTGGTCTCCCAATCTCGCCTCCGCAGCTTGGGTAATATACTCCCCTTCACATGAGTTAATTCACATCGATGGAGTATGTTTAGGTGCCGCCACCAATAATCAAGCTGAATACGATGCCGTGACCGGTCTCCTGGCCGCTGCTCTCCAGATGAGCATACGTCACCTCAACGTTTTCTTGGACTCACAGCTCCTAGTTTCCCAGCTCAACAATGATTACCAGGTACGCGATCCGTGTCTTTTCAGAAAATTCCTGCGCACTAAACAAATGGTTAGACAGTTTGAATCCATTACATTCACACATGTCCCAAGACACCTCAATAGTGTAGCAGATAATATGGCCAACAGTATCCTCGACTGGCACACCAATCACATCATGTCATATCCATAAACAAAATGCATCCATGTGCAAAACATGTGCCTCCACGGGCATATACAAAAACCAATATTGCATCCACGTGCATAACATGTGCCTCCACGGGCATAAAACAAACAAACCAAATAATGCATCCATGTGCATAACAGGTGCCTCCACGGGCATACATAAATCAACAAACACACTGCATCCACGTGCATAACATGTGCCTCCACGGGCTATACAAAAGACAAATGTGCATCCACGTGCATACACGACAATATATCTAAAATATATATCCACATATATATATAAATCAAATGGTGAACATGTCATAAGTGCCCTCAGCACCCGATATACAAAAAATACATCTGTCATACAAAAAATGCTTCCCCATATGCTCATGAGCATTTGGGGGCAAGTACAATGTCGTCTACTCATCTGGATCCTCAGGATCCTCGGGCTCCTCCTCCGGCTCCTCCTCCGACTCCACCTCCGCCGGCCCAGCCGGGTCAGGACGACCCCGAACTCGCCGCTCTGCTGGCCCTGCTGGATCATCCCTCAAACGTATCCTCCCCTGCGCCGGCCCTGCCGGAGCATCTCCTCCACCACCCCCGTGCCTCGCCGCCAGCACCGCTGTCCTCAACAAGAGCGACTACCACTCAGGTGGCGCACCAAGACATCCCTGCAAAACATCCCGATCCAGATCCCTCCAACCATCCTCAGGGAACCTAGCTAGGATCCAGGCAAAGGTACGTCGGACACCATCTATGGCGTCACCATCAGGGCCAACCCCTCGCCCACGAGCTGCATATCCTCCACCACGCGGAGGACGTACAGGTACAGGGGGACGAGCGACCACCATCGCCCGCCCCTGCCGAGCCACATAGTCAGGTGGTGGCACTGGACCCACATCTGCACAAAGCAAGTAAACCATTAGATACCATATAACAAAATCATCATAAACCAAACAACATATGATACAACATCAAATAAAACACAAAACATACCGTCCAAGCCCCAGGCCTGTCCTGGGGCACGAGGCATCTCTGCGTCACCTCTGTAATCCATGCCGGCGTAGGGATAGTCCTCGATCACCAGAGGCATCTGCTCCCACTGCTGATAAAAGTCCTCTGTGAAGTAGCCACGGATACCACCGCCAGCACGGGGCATCATCTGCCCCCACCTCATCATACGAGGCTCGCTCGGAAGACCAGCACGAACGGGTACATGTGGCCGCAAGGTCGGCACCCGCTCGAAGAAAAAACAGCATAAAAAAGAGGCGTAACAAAACTCGCCTCCCTCTCTCACGGCCTTGTCCAGATCTCTCCGGACACCGGCCAAGAACATCTGCGCCCAGGCGTAATACGTACCCCGTAGAACGGAATCCACCATCATCGTCTGCCCCCCAGACATACGATGTGGTGCAGCAGCACCCAAAATCCTCAGAACACAGGCACCAACAGCCCGCATATCCCACTCACGTAGGAACTTCAGACTAATAGAGTTGTTTACCAAAACAGCGTCATCCACACAGAAGGTCTGTAAGAGGTCCTCCATATCCACACCCGGAGGCAACCTAGGAGAAATATCACCCACCTCACCCAAGCGAGGCAAACCGGTCAAAAAATATACATCAGTGAGAGTAATCTCTAATCTCTCACCACCAATAATGAAGGCACCCTCTGTCGGCACCCACCACTGCACGAGCTTGTTCAGGAGTCGCCTCACTGAACGGATAGGAGGAATCTGAGCGAACTTCAAGAGTCCGCTCATGGCTAGGGTCTGTCTCACCCCCCCATCAGTCTCAATCCTCAACATGATCTCGGCATCAATCTCTCTCTCCCGCCACACGGACTGAGCTCTCCGCAACATCCTGCCAAGAAAACACAGGAAATTTTTAGCCCCAGCATAAAATTTTTAAAAAAAAATCCCATCGCGGCTTTTACACAAAAAGCCGCGATGCCCATCGCGGCTTCTCCACAAAAAGCCGCGATGACCATCGCGGGATCCATGCAAAAACCCGCGATGAACATCGCGAGTTTTGTCCAGACAGTCGCAATGAACATCGCGACTATCACCCATGAACACGCGATGAACATCGCGGGTTCCGACCTCACAGTCGCGATGAACATCGCGACTGTCAGTCTAAAACCCGCGCGGTTCATCGCGGGTTCAGCCCCGAAACCCGCGCGGTTCCACGTTGGAGAGTCAACGTGGAGTTTCGCGGCCTTCGGGGGACCACCGCCAAACAAAAAAGACATAATTGACAAGGTTAAGGCGAATAGAGTTACCTGCAACTCGCTAAATCGAAAACCAACGGTGAAATCTCCCGGAAATCAAGAAAGAGCTCTGACAGCTCTATCAAACTCGCACGTAACAATGACAAGTCATATTGGGCCCCACGTCCTATTTATAGAAATTCCACAAATTTCAAACAACCATTGCGGTGTCATACGAAGTCCATTTCTCAAACTGTTGGTACCGTTGGGATCAGCACAGCGCGAACTTCATAGAGGTTCCTTCCGTTTCCCGTTTTCACGAGGTCCATTTTTTGACCATTTTTTAGCCTCCCTCATGGCCTCGGTTTGCGTGCCACATCGGCCGTTCTCCGTTTTAGACGTGCCGTATATAGCCGGATTCAGTTTTCCGCGCTCGTGATGATGCTTGAGATCATTTCTCGCTCTCACCTTTAGATTCTTCGGGCGTTTTTTCCACGCCCCCCTCGTCACCTCGGTTTGCGTGCCACATCGGCCGTTCTCCGTTTTCGATGTGTCTTATATCGCCGGATTCAGTTTTCTGCGTTCGTAATGATGCTTGAGATCATTTCTCGCTCTCACCTTTATATTTTTCGGGCATTTTTTCCACGCCCCCTCATCACCTCGGTTTGCATGCCACATCGGCCGTTCTCCGTTTTCGACAATCCGTATGTCACCGGATCCAGTTTTCCGCGCTGATGACGATGCTTGAGACCTTTCCTCGCCCTCATCAATCCATTTTTGTTCGGTATAATTTTATCCCTTTTTCGGGCCGAGCAACCCCTCTTTACGAAAAAGGCACTTAGGGAGTTTCTGTTAAGCTCTTTTCTGACTCCTAAAACAATGAAAAGATCGCCGAGCTATCTTGCTTCCTTTCATGCTCGCTAAACGTATCTGAAAGGGCGTCTACCTGATATAAGTTTACCCCTTTTCCGGACCTCGTAGACTAATTACGAAAAAGGTATACTCTAGTCACATCGGCTAGAAGAGTTCTCCATCCGCATCATTTTATGCTTTTTCGGGCCTTGGAGACTAAAATCACGAAAAAGAAACACCAATAGAGAAACCATGAGCATGAGCCGTCCTGGGATCACAAAATCCACAGGATCGTACCATTTCAGAGCACACTTTTATCCCTTCTTGGAGCTCATTAAACTACGAAGAAGAAATCAATGGTGCCTCTTGGCGCCACGACAGATCACATCTACTCATATGGCAGCTTCCCCATTTTGGTCGCCTTTGTTCAGAGTATTCTGCAGTATATCACCTTGATAATCCCTCGACAGCACCTATCAGCTCGTCCTCCCCCCCAGAGTCAATATATACCATTCAGTCAAAGCAATGATCCCCACACCTACAAGTCAGTTCCCTACGCTGCCAGGTCAACCATGTCATCATGCTCTGAACAAAGGAAGTTTGATTCTACCCATTTTTTTGGACCCAGTTATTTCCCTTCCCCACAAGTATGTCAGTCCTACCATCAGTACTACATCACTTCAGTTCTACACCTCGTACTCCTATCAAGGAAACATCATTGCCTTGTTAGTTGCTGGTCTCCCTCTGTCGACGACAACCACATTAATTCCAGAGGATAGACCTAGAGGTCCCTGTGTCTTGGACTCATTACCATTTATGATGAGTGCCTACGAATCATTTCGAGAGGAATCCTCAGTGCCTCTCCGAATGGTTGTTTCTCACATGCTCGACTTCAACACCTTGATCGCATCGTTGAGACTCGCACAGGGTATTGGTCCGTTCAGTTATTAGTCGAAGACCCCGGATACCTCCTGACTCCTCCACATTTGAGAGTCTACCTATGGATACAACCAGTTACATTTTTTCTATAGATATCCGGGTTGCGTATGGCGACAGTATTCCACATGGCTCACAGTCATTGAGTCCATACAGATGTTGGACACCTTCAGTTTCAGCAGTTCAACAGTTATTCCAGTGTATCAGTTATTGAGATCACCAATGATCATGAGTATATCCCACAATAATGTCCCCTATGGACCATTATGATGTACCAGTATATTTCTTTACGTATTAGATCCCCCTTCTTGGGACTAATTGTTTTGTATATGTCTTGATACGAGCATGGGAATGCCCGCCTCGTCCTTTATCAGAGATTATACCTCATTCATATTGAGGCCATGTAATATTTTTTGTTTTTGCAGCTTCCAAGGGCCGTGGCTCCAGTCTCCAACCGGTCTCTTCTCTCCCCTAAACCCCAGAAAAAAGGACAAAAGAACTATGATGTCTATCGGCCATACGATGAGCTCCTGCCCTCACACATCAGGGGGCAATCTGTTAACACCCAAAAAGTGCTCACTAGCTCATTTCCCTATTCACATGACCCATTTGTCCACTTTTTCACCATCTGAGCCTCCGAAACCAACAAAAGGTCACCAAAAGACCTTAGTACACCCCTTTTTCCATTAAAAAAGATTATTTTTCCAAGAAAATCATAAAAAACCCTCAAAAAGGGTCCAAATTCCCAAAAATATTAAAAAGGGAATTAAAATATTATTTTTATTCAAAAAAGGAAAAAGGAGGGAAAAGTACCTAAACCATGTTGGTCAATACCATTTGGTTTCCACAAAACCACAAATGGTATTCCTCACCACCAAAACCTATAAAAAGGTGGTAGGGGCTCCTCATTTCACATCCTTCCATTATCTCATCCTTATGCTGCTGAAATCTCCCCTGAGCACTTTTAGCCATTGAAGCAACCTTGGAGAAGGAGACCTCTTGGAGTTTGGAGCTACTCATCTTGGGAGTTGCTCAACATCAACCTTCACCATTGAAGGTAATATCGCAAGCACTTGCTTGCCCCCCCCCCATTTTTCAATACAAAAAATTATTTCTTATGTTTCTTGTTCTTGATTTTGACATGTTTACATTATTTGCTTAGATTCTTGCTTAGATTCATGAAAAGTATTGTTTATTTAGTTTATTGTTTTTATTTCTATTGAAACTGCTGCTACTAGTTAGCAGGTGCCCATAGCACTAAGCCTGGTTGCAAAACCGGGCCAACAGCTACCAAAGATAATATCATCAACATACACTTCAACAATAATTATGCTGTTATGATCAATCTTGATATACATATTCCTATCTACAGTTCCCCTTTTGAAACCTTGTTTTTGTAAGTAACTGTCCAATCTGGAGTACCAAGCTCTAGGAGCTTGCTTTAACCCATATAGGGCTCTTTTTAATCTGCACACATAGTCCTTGTTTGCTGATAGTTGGAATCCTTCTGGCTGTTCAATGTAGACTTCTTCTTCTAGTTTGCCGTTCAAAAAGGCTGATTTGACATCCATTTGATATACTTTGATGTTTTTAGCACAAGCATGGGCCAATATCATTCTTATAGCTTCCATTCTGGCTACTGGAGCAAATGTTTCTTCAAAGTATATCCCTTCGATTTGAGCATATCCTTTGCAAACCAATCTTGCCTTGTTTCTGATTACCTGTCCATCTTCATTCAGCTTATTTCTGAAAATCCATTTTGTGCCAATCACATTTTTGTCCTTGGGCCTGGGAACTAGTTCCCATGTTTCATTTTTCTCGATTTGATCAAGTTCTTCTCCCATGGCTTTGACCCAATGTTCATCTGCACTGGCTTCCACAAAGTTACTTGGCTCAACTGTAGATAGTAGTGAGAAATGTACTTGTTCTGGTCTTCGGACTTGTCTTCGATATTTTCTGGTTTCTATGCTAGCATTTTTGTCACCAATAATCAATTCCTGTGGATGATTCTTTTGATACCAATTCTTAGGAGATTTTTGTTGTTCTTGTTGTTGATCCTGTACTTGTTGATCCCGTGTAACTGTTGGCTGAATTTTTCTCTGTTCTGCTTCTTCTTCTTCTTCTTCTTCTTCTTCTTCTTCTACTACTTCATCATCATCATCTTCTTCTTCATGGTCTTTTGAGTCTTCCTGACATTTTGGCAAGCTCGATTCATCAATCTTTACATTGATGCTTTCTACTATCTTACCTAATCTCAGGTTGTAACACTTGTAGGCCTTTCTTGTGGAGGAGTACCCAACAAATATTCATTCGTCTGCACGAGATTCGAATTTTCTAATCTTCTTATCATCTCTTCTGATGTAGCACTTGCTTCCGAACACTCGGAAGTGTTGAACATTAGCTGTTCTTCCCGTCCATAGCTCATAAGGAGTTTTATCAGTGTTGCTTCTGAGCAATCCTCTGTTCATAATTTGGACTGCTGTATGTACTGCTTGAGCCCAAAAATTTTCGCTTAGTTTAGCTTCATTCAACATAGTTCTGGCCAATTCTAACACTGATCTGTTCTTCCTTTCTGCTACTCCATTCTGCTGAGGTGTTCTGGAAACTGAAAATTGTCTTTTTATACCATTTTCTTCACAATACTGATAGAATTCATTTGATGTGAATTCTCCGCCATTATTGGATCTGAGACACTTGATTCGTTTACCTGTTTCATTTTCAACCTGTTCTTTAAAGATCTTGAAGCATTCAAAGGCTTCTGATTTCCTGTTAAGAAGGCATACCCATGTCATCCTGGAGTAGTCATCAATGAGCAGCATGAATTATTCTTCACCATCCAATCCTTTATTCTTGGTTGGCCCACATAGATCACTGTGAACAAGCTCTAAGGGTTTTGTAGAGGAGTATTCTTTTGTCTTGAAATTGGCTTTCGTAAGTTTCCCATGCTGACAGTGCTTGCAGATAGTATCAGTAGGCTTGGTAATCTGTCGCATGTTCCTTATGGCTAGCTTCTTGCTGATCTTCACCAGATTATCAAAATGTACGTGTCCCATTCTTCTATGCCATAAGCAATTTTCATCTTCTTTTGCTAGGTGACATTTCTCTTCCGTGATTTCGTCCAGAACATATATGTTGTTTGGAGTCCTGGTAGCAGTGGCCACTAACTTTCCTGATCCTTCTTTTCTTATTTTGCAAGTCTTTGAGTTGAATGTAAGTTCATGTCCTTGATCACACGTCTGGCTGACACTCAACAGATTATGCTTCATACTGTCGACAAACAACACATTTTCTGCTACTGTATCTTTGCCGCTAAGATTTACTGTACCTTTTCCAACAACTTTTGCTGATTTATTGTTCCCAAAAGAGACAGATCCTTTATCTTTTTCAAGAAACATGAAAGCATCTTTGTTACCAGTCATATGCCTAGAACAACCACTGTCAACATACCATTTGTTGCTACCAGTTTGGGCTTGAGCTTGAAGAGCTATCCCACATTCATGAATATTCAGGTTGTTCTTCTGTCTGATCCATACCTTTTGCTGGTCACCTGTTTGATTGGTTGATACTTGTTTAATGCCTGTAGGAGGGACTGTCATTCTGCAATTTTTGGCTGTATGCCCAAAGTTGTTGCATTTCTGACATTCGACTTCAGAATCCAAGGGAGAAAAACTGTTGTTGTTGTTTCGTTGCCATCTAGAATTTTCATACCTGTTTCTGTTTTCTGCATATCTTCCTTTTGTACAATAGATTGCCTTATGCCCAAATATTCCGCAAGAAAAACAATAACCATAAAATGAATATTCATACCTGGGAACAAATGGTCTTCTTGGAGGTGCTGCCCATCTGAAACTTCGATTTTCAACTGGAGTCCATTCTGAGGTTGGTTGTCTAGGTTGAAATGGTCTTCTTAGAGGTGCTGTCGGATTAACCTATTGATTTTCAACTGGAGCCTGTTCTGGTTGTTGTTTTGGTTGATATATGGGTACTTCCTGGATGACGGAGTCTTTGATAGCTTCTGTTTTATCCTCCGCTGTCTTGGAGCTTGAACCTTCATCATTGTGCTTCTTATAACCAAGACCTGTTTTGTCGAGACATGGCTTTTGATTATTGATGATCTGATCAAGTATCTTGGAACTGTTGTCATAGCCTTGACTCACATTTTTCTTTTGTAGTTGAGTTCTTAGAGTCACTATCTCCCCCATTAGTTTCTCACCTTCATTTAGACTTTCTTTTAGTTGTTTTATGAGATTGTCTTGAATTCTTTTGGCTTCTTCTAATTGAATAGTTAGACTTTGAATGAGTTGATCTGCTTCTTCAGATATCTGAGGTCTTTTCCGTAACTCCTGTATCTCCTCTTTAAATAGTTTATTCTTTTTCCTTTCTCTTCTCAGCTCTTTCAAAGCACTTATCAATTCTTCCTCCAGGTCTACTTCACCTTCTGAATCGGATTCTTCTTTGTTTTCGGTGATCTCATCTGAGTCTTTTGAATCAACAGCCATGAAGAGTACCCTTTTTGATTCGTTATCACTGTCGCTGTCTGAATCACTATCACTATCTGAGTCATTGTCAGAATCTTCATCTGATGAGATGGGGTTTCTTTTAGAGTAGAGACTTTTATTCTTTGCAGACCTTCCATTTTTCTTTCCTTTGAAGTTCCTGTATTTCTTGTGTTTCTTGAAACTGCCATCACTATCAGAGTCTTTTGCACAGGGACATTTTGAAGCAAAGTGACCTATTTCACCACATGAAAAACACTTAAGAGGTAACTTACCTTTGTACTTACCTGTGCCTCTTTTGAGCTTTCTTACGAAGTTTTCTATCTCCTCATCATCTGAATCATCACTGCAGTTGAAGTGGTATGCTGTCTTTGATTTGGATTTTATTTCTGAATTGTCCTTCTTGGCTTGTTTGTCTTTCATTGCTTGCTTGGAGGAAACTTTAAAGGCTGCTTCTTTTCTAGGTGAGTCTTCATCTTCTAATCTCATTTCATAAGCCACAAGTGTCCCATGTAGCTGGTCTACTGTCATAGTATCCAAGTCAGTCCTTTCTTCCAAGGCTGAGATTTTAGGATTGAATCTGTTGGGAAGCGTTCTTAGTATCTTTTGAATAACAACTGATTCTTCAACCCTTTCACCCAGGCCTCTGATAGTATTTACAAGTTCATCAATTCGAAGAAAATAGGTTGCAATATTCTCGTCATCCTTCATCTTCAGATGTTCGAATTGTCCTCTGTAGGTTTGGAGTTTGGCTTCTTTAACCTTTTTGTCCCCTTCAAAGATGGTCTTAAGTTTGTCCCACATTTCCTTAGCAGATGTACAATGCATGACTTTGATGAAGACCGATTCATCCAATGCACTTGAAATATGATTCGTGGCTTTTGAATTTGTATCATAACGAACTAAGTCATCTGGATTTGTTGGTGGGGGTGTTGGTACTTTATATCCATTTTCAATTATTTTCCATACCTGTACTCCTTGAGCTAGCAGAAAGGATTTCACTCATATACTCCAAAAGGTATAGCCAGTCCCATCAAACATGGGTATTCCATTTTTACTGTGCCTGGAAAACTTGCCCATAATTTCCTTCCAGTGATTAGACTGTTCTTGAAGGAACCCGCTCTGATACCAATTGTTGAAATACTGAGAGGGGGGTGAATCAATATTTGCCAATTATTAAATTTTTAACCGAGAGCAATTTGCAAATCACCAATAGCAGTATATCTTCAACAATAAAAACAAGATGCACAGTACACAAGATTTTTACGTGGAAACCCAAGTCCCGGGGGTAAAACCACGGAAGCCTTTTATAATAAAATTTGACCCGGCAACAACTGGGGTTACAAATTTAATACAACTTTTCCAGCTACAACTGGAAGGGGCTACAACCCCTAGGCTTCGTCAGCTACAGCTGACAAGCTGCTACAACAGCTCAGCTCACAAGACTGTGAGTCCTTGCACCACCCTACCACCCTTTGTAAAAATATTGCCGAACCTGTGGACCTGTCAAATACCAAAACCTGTACTCTCTGCTGATATGCCGAACCTGTGCACCTGTCAAATATCAAAACCTGTACTCTATGCTGATCTGTCAAATATCAAAACCTGTACTCTCTGCTGATAACCACTGCACTCTGATCACTGCCAAACTGTCATGTCAATTCTCTGCTCATGTCATCACGGTCATGCTGAACAAGCTATCACTTCAAACTGCTGTCTAGTATACTGTATTATGGTTCAGCGAATATAGGAATTTGGGATACAAAAATTTCTGCTGCAAAAGAACCTCTTACTGCTGCCACTTGAATGCATTAACATTATAAAATCACAACATAGAGTGTATCATGTAGCATGTATGTAGTGTAAACATCGAGTGAACATCATCAAATCATATGACATTGTTCACACTTTTGACTGAATACTGAATATGCATTCCCTTATTTACCTTTTGTAAATTCATAACTATTGCCACATCATTGACTAAGCATTCATATTATTACTGCTATATCATCACATATCAATATACCATCATTGATGTACTTTACACAATCATGTACCTCACTATACTGTATATACTGCTGTATACATACCTTTGACTGTAGATGATAATAAGAACGGATTGTGCATATGTCCAAGATGAAAACCAAACTGTGTACCTGTGTGTGCTTGGAAATGAGACTCAAACTCAGATCTGGAACAGCTGCGAATTTCCTTTATGTCTGCTGCTGGTTTGATGCCCTAACTCAGATATATTGCTCCCACGTTTTTGCAAGAAGCTTCATCAGAGAATTATTATAGTGACTCATATATCCTGGAAAGAGATTAAACCGCCCTTTCTTTGCTGCTACATAATCAGGATTTGTATACTTCCCAGTCAAAGCCTCACCAGCCAATGGAGAATATGCCAAAAGATCAACATTGCAGTTCTAAGGCATGCACACCTCCACAAGATCAACTGAATACACAAGATTGCAGATCTGATATAATAGCTGCTCCAAGACACCAAACTGATTTTCTCCTTGCTGTAGATGTTCGTCAATAAAGGCAACTCGCATCTAAGATGATCCACGTTATTCAAGAAGTAAGACAATGCCCAGCAAGAAGGAATTGAGGCCCAAGGGGCAGATCATGCCCTCACACAAGGAGACGCTGCTCTAAACAATAGATCTCAGCCTTCACTAACAAATCTCGATTTGAATGATCATATCACAGTCTGAATCCACTGATTGATGCTTTTCCACGCTGATATGAGACTACCCAGGATGACCATGACTCCTGTAGAGGACCACGCAGCTTCTAAGTGGGAGATCCCTGCCTTTACACTTGATTTCTTTCTTCTAATTGGAGATTCATCCCTTTAGATGGCTCCACACCCTCTGCGAATTTTCATTAAAAAAAATTAGAGCTTCAAAACCGGCTGTGCCTTCACCAATAAAAATCGAGCTTTATCTCCAGCTATTCCTCCACCAATAAAAATCGAGTCTATCTCCAGCGAAAACACCAAAAATCAGAGTCTATCTCCAGCTTAAAAAACCAATAAAAATCAGAGTATATCTCCGTCTACTTCAAATCTGATATATGAAAGCAAGTGCGTCTGTCTACCAAAATTCTCCACACCAATACCAAAACAAATTTGCAGACTGTTGTTGCTGGTAGATGAAGATACCCGATTTCATAGCTCACAGGAATTTTCTTTTATCAAAAACAACTCACGAATGTTTCCTCTCATACTCACGAGAATTTTTATATGGTCTTTAGTAGTTTTCTTTTATCACAATATATGGAGCCGACCTTTCAAAATTATATACTATTTAAATTTTAATTTACTAAGTTATGGGGCCGACTTCCTAGCTTTAATTTTAAAAACATTATTTTTATTCCTTTAATTAATGAATATGTTTGCCATTGTTTTGAAATTGAATAAAACTTTTCCTAAAGTTAAAAAGTTATTAATTAAAAAAAAATTATTTATTAAAATGTTTTATTTATTTAAAAACCTTTTTTTTTAATATTTGAATTTAAACTTTTCTTGTTTAAAAATGTCATCTTTCCATGTTTAAATAAGTTATTATTATTATTATATTTTTAAAATTTTAATAATAAAAAATATGTAATTGGTTAAAAATAATTATTTATTAAACCATTTTATTTATTAAACCTTTTGAAATTATTAAAGTATTCAAGTATAAGTCTTTAAAAGATTTTAAAGTGGTTAAAAGATTATGGGTTTAGGGACTCCTAGGGTACCAAGAACTTAATAGCACACAAAAGACCACTGAAGAGGTTATTTGGACACTAGCAACTTTTTCGACCCACTTAGGATTACTTGAACACTCTACAGGGCTTTTGGCAATGTCCCAAGGCCTCCAAGGGCTTCAGACTTGGGCTTGGACAAAGTCAAAAGGTCTCCTCTTGTCACAGACAACCACAAAACAAACACTAACCCTTAGGGTCTCCACAAGGGGCACCAAGACTCAACTGTTGGCATCAATGACAACTTAATCAACAATCTCCCCCTTTGTCATTCATGACAACACTCAGGCTCCCCCTGAGAATAGGCTCCCCCTGACCACAACTTCTCTCCCCCTTTGGCATCAATGGCAAAGGGTACTACCTTGAAGTAACACTCCCCCTCAGAACATGCTCTCCCAAACACCAGGCACTTTTGTGTGAAGAATCAATTTAGTGGGAAGAAGGAATGACCCCCAATTTTTCTCGGAGGTACTCAAATGTCCCTTTAGGAAGTGGCTTGGTGAATATATCTGCTATCTGTTCCTTTGTCTCAATATATTCCAACTTGATGTGCTTTTCTGTGACCTGTTCACGAAGAAAGTGATATTTGATAGGGATGTGCTTTGTCTTGGAGTGCATGACCGGATTCTTGGAGATGCTGATGGCACTTGTGTTGTCACATAGAATTGGAATCGGCTCATCATATGTTACTTGTAGGTCTTGCAGGTTCTATTTCATCCAAAGAATTTGAGTACAGCATGCTGCTGCTGCTATATATTCTGCTTTTGCTGTTGACAAGGATACTGAGGATTGCTTTTTACTAAACCATGATACCAAACAGTTTCCTAAGAAAAATGCTGCTCCGCTTGTGCTCCTTCTGTCATCCACACATCCTGCCCAATCCACATCTGAGTAAGCTAATAAGTCCAACTCATTTCCTTTTGAATACCATAATCCAAAGTCCATAGTTCCTTTAAGATATCTGAAGATTCTTTTGACCGCAATGACATGAGTTTCCTTCGGAGCTGCTTGAAATCTTGCAACTTGACCAATAGCTTGCATCACATTTGGCCTTGAAGCTGTCACATACAGTAAGCTTCCAATCATTGACCTGTAAAGTTTTTGATCCACTGCATTTGATTCATCGTCTTTGCTTAACTTGCAGCTAGTAGTCATAGGAGTGCTCACAGGCTTACAATCTTCCATCTTGAACCTCTTCAACATTTCTTTAATGTACTTGGTTTGAGAGATGAAGATGCCTTCCTCACATTGTGATATCTGAAGTCCCAAGAAGAAGGTCAGTTCACCAAGTAGCGACATCTCAAATTCGTCTGGCATAAACTTGGCAAATTGTTGGCTCAGAGTATCATCATCGCTACCAAAGATAATATCATCAACATACACTTCAACAATAATTATGCTGTTATGATCAATCTTGATATACATATTGCTGTCTACAGTTCCCCTTTTGAAACCTTGTTTTTGTAAGTAACTGTCCAATCTGGAGTACCAAGCTCTAGGAGCTTGCTTTAACCCATATAGGGCTCTTTTTAATCTGCACACATAGTCCTTGTTTGCTGATAGTTGGAATCCTTCTGGCTGTTCAATGTAGACTTCTTCTTCTAGTTTGCCGTTCAAAAAGGCTGATTTGACATCCATTTGATATACTTTGATGTTTTTAGCACAAGCATGGTCCAATATCATTCTTATAGCTTCCATTCTGGCTACTGGAGCAAATGTTTCTTCAAAGTATATCCCTTCGATTTGAGCATATCCTTTGCAAACCAATCTTGCCTTGTTTCTGATTACCTGTCCATCTTCATTCAGCTTATTTCTGAAAATCCATTTTGTGCCAATCACATTTTTTCCTTGGGCCTGGGAACTAGTTCCCATGTTTCATTTTTCTCGATTTGATCAAGTTCTTCTCCCATGGCTTTGACCCAATGTTCATCTGCACTGGCTTCCACAAAGTTACTCGGCTCAACTGTAGATAGTAGTGAGAAATGTACTTGTTCTGGTCTTCGGACTTGTCTTCGATATTTTCTGGTTTCTATGCTAGCATTTTTGTCACCAATAATCAATTCCTGTGGATGATTCTTTTGATACCAATTCTTAGGAGATTTTTGTTGTTCTTGTTGTTGATCCTGTACTTGTTGATCCTGTGTAACTGTTGGCTGAATTTTTCTCTGTTCTGCTTCTTCTTCTTCTTCTTCTACTTCATCATCATCATCTTCTTCTTCATGGTCTTTTGAGTCTTCCTGACATTTTGGCAAGCTCGATTCATCAATCTTTACATTGATGCTTTCTAATATCTTACCTAATCTCAGGTTGTAACACTTGTAGGCCTTTCTTGTGGAGGAGTACCCAACAAATATTCCTTCGTCTGCACGAGATTCGAATTTTCTAATCTTCTTATCATCTCTTCTGATGTAGCACCTGCTTCCGAACACTCGGAAGTGTTGAACATTAGTTGTTCTTCCCGTCCATAGCTCATAA
Source organism: Larix kaempferi (assembly GCA_027924585.1). Lineage (NCBI taxonomy): Eukaryota > Viridiplantae > Streptophyta > Pinopsida > Pinales > Pinaceae > Larix > Larix kaempferi. The sequence goes on along the minus strand of BSBM01000612.1, from coordinate 3,196,405 downwards.
GGACTTTTATCAGTGTTGCTTCTGAGCAATCCTCTGTTCATAATGTGGACTGCTGTATGTACTGCTTGAGCCCAAATTTTTTCGCTTAGTTTAGCTTCATTCAACATAGTTCTAGCCATTTCTAACACTGATCTGTTCTTCCTTTCTACTACTCCATTCTGCTGAGGTGTTCTGGCAACTGAAAATTGTCTTTTTATACCATTTTCTTCACAATACTGATAGAATTCATTTGATGTGAATTCTCCGCCATTATTGGATCTGAGACACTTGATTCGTTTACCTGTTTCATTTTCAACCTGTTCTTTAAAGATCTTGAAGCATTCAAAGGCTTCTGATTTCCTGTTAAGAAGGCATACCCATGTCATCCTGGAGTAGTCATCAATGAGCAGCATGAAGTATTCTTCACCATCCAATCCTTTATTCTTGGTTGGCCCACATAGATCAGTGTGAACAAGCTCTAAGGGTTTTGTAGAGGAGTATTCTTTTGTCTTGAAATTGGATTTCGTAAGTTTCCCATGTTGACAGTGCTTGCAGATAGTATCAGTAGGCTTGGTAATCTATGGCATGTTCCTTACGGCTAGCTTCTTGCTGATCTTGACCAGATTATCAAAATGTACGTGTCCCATTCTTCTATGCCATAACCAATTTTCATCTTATTTTGCTAGGTGACATTTCTCTTCCGTGATTTCGTCCAGAACATATATGTTGTTTGGAGTCCTGGTAGCAGTGGCCACTAACTTTCCTGATCCTTCTTTTCTTATTTTGCAAGACTTTGAGTTGAATGTAAGTTCATATCCTTGATCACACATCTGGCTGACACTCAACAGATTATGCTTCATACTGTCGACAAACAACACATTTTCTGCTACTGTATCTTTGCTGCCAAGATTTACTGTACCTTTTCCAACAACTTTTGCTGATTTATTGTTCCCAAAAGAGACAGATCCTTTATCTTTTTCAAGAAACATGAAAGCATCTTTGTTACCAGCCATATGCCTAGAACAACCACTGTCAACATACCATTTGTTGCTACCAGTTTGGGCTTGAGCTTGAAGAGCTATCCCACATTCATGAATATTCAGGTTGTTCTTCTGTCTGATCCATACCTTTTGCTGGTCACCTGTTTGATTGGTTGATACTTGTTTAATGCCTGTAGGAGGGATTGTCATTCTGCAATTTTTGGCTGTATGCCCAAAGTTGTTGCATTTCTGACATTCGACTTCAGAATCCAAGGGAGAAAAACTGTTGTTGTTGTTTCGTTGCCATCTAGAATTTTCATACCTATTTCTGTTTTCTGCATATCTTCCTTTCGTGCAATAGATTTCTTTATGCCCAAATATTCCGCAAGAAAAACAATAACCATAAAATGAATATTCATACCTGGGAACAAATGGTCTTCTTGGAGGTGCTGCCCATCTGAAACTTTGATTTTCAACTGGAGTCCATTCTGAGGTTGGTTGTCTAGGTTGAAATGGTCTTCTTAGAGGTGTTGTCGGATTAACCTGTTGATTTTCAACTGGAGCCTGTTCTGGTTGTTGTTTTGGTTGATATATGGGTACTTCCTGGATGACGGAGTCTTTGATAGCTTCTGGTTTATCCTCCGCTGTCTTGGAGCTTGAACCTTCATCATTGTGCTTCTTATACCCAAGACCTGTTTTGTCGAGATATGGCTCTTGATTATTGATGATCTGATCAAGTATCTTGGAACTGTTGTCATAGCCTTGACTCACATTTTTCTTTTGTAGTTGAGTTCTTAGAGTCACTATCTCCCCCATTAGTTTCTCACCTTCATTCAGACTTTCTTATAGTTTTTTTATGAGATTGTCTTGAATTCTTTTGGATTCTTCTAATTGAATAGTTAGACTTTGAATGAGTTGATCTGCTTCTTCAGATATCTGAGGTCTTTTTCGTAACTCCTGTATCTCCTCTTTAAATAGTTTATTCTTTTTCCTTTCTCTTCTCAGCTCTTTCAAAGCACTTATCAATTCTTCCTCCAGCTCTACTTCACCTTCTGAATCGGATTCTTCTTTGTTTTCGGTGATCTCATCTAAGTCTTTTGAATCAACAGCCATGAAGAGTACCCTTTTTGATTCGTTATCACTGTCGCTGTCTGAATCACTATCACTATCTGAGTCATTGTCAGAATCTTCATCTGATGAGCTGGGGTTTCTTTTAGAGTAGAGACTTTTATTCTTTGCAAACCTTCCATTTTTCTTTCCTTTGAAGTTCCTGTATTTCTTGTGTTTCTTGAAACTGCCATCACTATCAGAGACTTTTGCATAGGGACATTTTGAAGCAAAGTGACCTATTTTACCACATGAAAAACACTTAAGAGGTAACTTACCTTTGTACTTACCTGTGCCTCTTTTGAGCTTTCTTATGAAGTTTGCTATCTCCTCATCATCTGAATCATCACTGCAGTTGAAGTGGTATGCTGTCTTTGATTTGGATTTTATTTCTGAATTGTCCTTCTTGGCTTGTTTGTCTTTCATTGCTTGCTTGGAGGAAACTTTAAAGGCTGCTTCTTTTCTAGGTGAGTCTTCATCTTCTAATCTCATTTCATAAGCCACAAGTGTCCCATGTAGCTGGTCTACTGTCATAGTATCCAAGTCAGTCCTTTCTTCCAAGGCTGAGATTTTAGGATTGAATCTGTTGGGAAGCGTTCTTAGTATCTTTTGAACAACAACTGATTCTTCAACCCTTTCACCCAGGCCTCTGATAGTATTTACAAGTTCATCAATTCGAAGAAAATAGGTTGCAATATTCTCGTCATCCTTCATCTTCAGATGTTCGAATTGTCCTCTGTAGATTTGGAGTTTGGCTTCTTTAACCTTTTTGTCCCCTTCATAGATGGTCTTGAGTTTGTCCCACATTTCCTTAGCAGATGTACAATGCATGACTTTGATGAAGACCGATTCATCCAATGCACTTGAAATATGATTCGTGGCTTTTGAATTTGTATCATAACGAACTAAGTCATCTGGATCTGTTGGTGGGGGTGTTGGTACTTTATATCCATTTTCAACTATTTGCCATACCTGTACTCCTTGAGCTAGCAGAAAGGATTTCATTCGTATACTCCAAAAGGTATAGCCAGTCCCATCAAACATGGGTATTCCATTTTTACTGTGCCTAGAAAACTTGCCCATAATTTCCTTCCAGTGATTAGACTGTTCTTGAAGGAACCCGCTCTGATACCAATTGTTGAAATACTGAGAGGGGGGTGAATCAGTATTTTCCAATTATTAAATTTTTAACCGAGAGCAAGTTGCAAATCACCAATAGCAGTATATCATCAACAATAAAAACAAGATGCACAGTACACAAGATTTTTACGTGGAAACCTAAGTCCTGGGGGTAAAACCACGGAAGCCTTTTATAATAAAATTTGACCCAGCAACAACTGGGGTTACAAATTTAATACAACTTTTCAAGCTACAACTGACAAGCTGCTACAACAGCTCAGCTCACAAGACTGTGAGTCCTTGCACCACCCTACCACCCTTTGTAAAAATATTGCCGAACCTGTCGACCTGTCAAATACCAAAACCTGTACTCTCTGCTGATATGCCGAACCTGTGCACCTGTCAAATATCAAAACCTGTACTCTCTGCTGATCTGTCAAATATCAAAACCTGTACTCTCTGCTGATCTGTCAAATATCAAAACCTGTACTCTTTGCTGATAACCACTGCACTCTGATCACTTCCAAACTGTCACGTCAATTCTCTGCTCATGTCATCACGGTCATGCTGAACAAGCTATCACTTCAAACTGCTGTCTAGTATACTGTATTATGGTTCAGCGAATATAGGAATTTGGGATACAAAAATTTCTGCTGCAAAAGAACCTCTTACTGCTGCCACTTTAATGCATTAACATTATAAAATCACAACATAGAGTGTATCATGTAGCATGCATGTAGTGTAAACATCGAGTGAACATCATCAGATCATATGACATTGTTCACACTTTTGACTGAATACTGAATATGCATTCCCTTATTTACCTTTTGTAAATTCATAACTATTGCCACATCATTGACTAAGCATTCATATTATTACTGCTATATCATCACATATCAATATACCATCATTGCTGTACTTTACACAATCATGTACCTCACTATACTGTATATACTGCTGTATACATACCTTTGACTATAGATGATAATAAGAACGGATTGTTCATATGTCCAAGATGAAGACCAAACTGTGTACCTGTGTGTGCTTGGAAATGAGACTCAAACTTAGATCTGGAACAGCTGCGAATTTCCTTTATGTCTGCTGCTGGTTTGATGCCCTAACTCAGATATATTGCTCCCACGTTTTTGCAAGAAGCTTCTCCAGAGAATTATTATAGCGACTCATATATCCTGGAAAGAGATTAAACCGCCCTTTCTTTGCTGCTACATAATCAGGATTTGTATACTTCCCAGTCAAAGCCTCACCAGCCAATGGAGAATATGCCAAAAGATCAACGTTGCAGTTCTAAGGCATGCACACCTCCACAAGATCAACTGAATACACAAGATTGCAGATCTGATATAATAGCTGCTCCAAGACACCAAACTGATTTTCTCCTTGCTGTAGATGTTCGTCAATAAAGGCAACTCGCATCTGAGATGATCCACGTTATTCAAGAAGTAAGACAATGCCCAGCAAGAAGGAATTGAGGCCCAAGGGGAAGATCATGCCCTCACACAAGGAGACGCTGCTCTAAACAATAGATCTCAGCCTTCACTAACAAATCTCGATTTGAATGATCATATCACAGTCTGAATCCACTGATTGATGCTTTTCCACGCTGATATGAGACTGCCCAGGATGACCACGACTCCTGTAGAGGACCACGCAGCTTCTAAGTGGGAGATCGCTGCCTTTACACTTGATTTCTTTCTTCTAATTGGAGATTCAGCCCTCTAGATGGATCCACACCCTCTGCGAATTTTCATTAAAAAAAATCAGAGCTTCAAAACCGGCTGTGCCTTCACCAATAAAAGTCGAGCTTTATCTCCAGCTATTCCTCCACCAATAAAAATCGAGTCTATCTCCAGCGAAAACACCAAAAATCAGAGTCTATCTCCAGCTTAAAAAACCAATAAAAATCAGAGTATATCTCCGTCTACTTCAAATCGGATATATGAAAGCAAGTGCGTCTGTCTACCAAAATTCAGAGTTTACATTAAATTCTCCACGCCGATACCAAAACAAATTTGCAGACTGCTGTTGCTGGTAGATGAAGATACCTGATTTCAGAGCTCACACGAATTTTCTTTTATCAAAAACAACTCACGAATGTTTCCTCTCATACTCACGCGAATTTTTATATGGTCTTTAGTAGTTTTCTTTTATCACAATATATGGAGCCGACCTTTCAAAATTATATACTATTTAAATTTTAATTTACTAAGTTATGGGGCCGACTTCCTAGCTTTAATTTTAAAAACATTAATTTTATTCCTTTAATTAATGAATATGTTTGCCATTGTTTTGAAATTGAATAAAACTTTTCCTAAAGTTAAAAAGTTATTAATTAAAAAAAATTTATTTATTAAAATGTTTTATTTATTTAAAAACCTTTTTTTTTTTTAATATTTGAATTTAAACTTTTCTTGTTTAAAAATGTCATCTTTCCATGTTTAAATAAGTTATTATTATTATTATATTTTTAAAATTTTAATAATAAAAAATATTTAATTGATTAAAAATAATTATTTATTAAACCATTTTATTTATTAATCCTTTTGAAATTATTAAAGTATAAGTGTAAGTCTTTAAAAGATTTTAGAGTGGTTAAAAGATTATGGGTTTAGGGACTCCTAGGGTACCAAGAACTTAATAGCACACAAAAGACCACTGAAGAGGTTATTTGGACACTAGCAACTTTTTCGACCCACTTAGGATTACTTGAACACTCTACAGGGCTTTTGGCAATGTCCCAAGGCCTCCAAGGGCTTCAGACTTGGGCTTGGACAAAGTCAAAAGGTCTCCTCTTGTCACAGACAACCACAAAACAAACACTAACCCTTAGGGTCTCCACAAGGGGCACCAAGACTCAACTGTTGGCATCAATGACAACTTAATCAACAATGAACCATGAAAATTACTTCTTTTGGTTCTTCATTGTAGTCGCTTACTTCCTCGTTGTACATACTCTTTTTTTATTTTTGGTTTTTTTTCAGGTTTGTGTTGAGATTGCGCAGTATTTCGATCATACGAATTGGATTCCTCGTCGATGTCATTGTCTCCGATTTCTTTGTAAGGACACTTAGAGGCATAATTACCTACTCCTCCACATTTGAAGGGTAACTTGTTTTTGTACTTACCTCATCCTCTTTTTAGCTTTTTGACGAAGTTTGATTCATCATCATTCGACTCATCACAACAGTCTTTGTCATGATCATGCTTGTCTTTTCCTGTGCCTTTAAAAGCAACTTACTTTCTGATGGGATTCTCTTTCTTAGTTCTCATCTCATATGCAGTTAGAATCCCCTGGAGCTCATCCTTTTTTAGGTATTCAATTTTAGCTCGATCTTCTAGCACATATACCTTTGCCTCAAACCTTTGAGGAAAAGTTCTTAATATCTTCTGTACCACTGATTCTTCGTCTAGTGTGACCCAAAGAATTTTAATAGTATTGACTATCTCGTCTACTCAAATTAAGATGTAATGTTTTCTTCATCTTTCATCCTCAATGATTCAAATTTCCCAGAGTAGTTTTGTAGCTTTGCTTTCTTTACCTTATCGTCACCTTCATAGATTCCTCTAAGTTTGTCCCAAACCTCCTTGGATGATGCGCAATGCATAACCTTGATGAATTCATCACCTGTCAAACCACATAGCAGATAATTTCTGGCTCTTGCATTGCTTTCAAAGATTCTTCTTTGATATGGATTTACTGGTACAAGTGCTGGGACATCATAACAATTGACAATAGATTTCCAAACATGTGCTCCCAATGATTGCAGATAAACTTCCATACGAACCTTCCATAAAATATAATTGGTACCGTCAAACCTTGGTGCTCAATTAGTAGAAAGACCTTCCTGCTTATCCATTTCTGTGAGATGATCTATGATCTATAAGACACCCACTTTGATACCAATTGTTGGAATATTCGATTTAATACTGAGAGGGGGGTGAATGAGTATTATCGTAGTTATCAGTAGTTTATACATTCTTTAACAAATTATCCTTTAATTAATATTTTCTCTTTAGTTATTCATTCATCATAAACAAATCATTCATCCATATATGCACCAAGACAAATAAACACATAACAAAAAGTATTTTAATGTGGAAACCCAAACGGAAGAAAACCATGGAATGCTTCTTCTATAGTGAAAAATAATACATTCAAGAAAGCACCAACTTCCTGTGTTTACCAGCACCAATTGGAAGGAGGCACAAACCCCCTAGTTTTAGAGGCACCAACCTGAAGGAAGCACCAAATCCCTGATTTTCTCCAGCACGAACTGGAAGGTGGCTACAACCCCCTGTCTCCTTTCCCTGTCATGCCACCCTGATGTCCAATATAAGATTATATCTTTTTGAACTTGAACTCCACGCACTCTTTTTATCTTTTGATATCAGTTCTGTTATGCGTTTCCTTTCGTATGCAGTCAATTCTCTATCACTGAGCTGCATACATAACTCGAATTCTCATTCCTCTCAATCCACACTTCTGTTGATGTCTTACTTCATGTATTGTGTGCTTGTTGATTCTGCAGTCCGCGTTACTGGTTATCTCGTCGTTCTGCTACAGTGCGACTGCATTGACCAACCGATACTGTGCTTTCAAGTGATAGTTTGTTGTTATGAAATAATGCACCAGTAACATATGGAACTGCACACTTACTGATGTGTCTGTTCCGTTTAAGTGCCATAGTCTTTTAGACAGTCTGTGATGTTCTGTGCATCAAATGATCCATCTTTTCGGTTTAACGCACTTGTCTCATATCATCCTCATAATGATGCGCTTACTAGATTCTATTGTTGAGCAATAGATGTAGTTCTCAGCTTCGCACACTTTCACTTCAGTCTTCATGCATCACCTGATATACTTCGGTTATGTCTTTACAACCTATGTGAATTTCTACATGATGGTTGTGATACTGTCAATCGGTCTCCACGTAGTTGTGCATCTTTCTATGGTTCTTCCTTTCGGTGTTTGCGCAATCATCACAGGTCTACAACATCATTCCACGCACCATCAACTGCATCATTCCTCTGCATGTGCGCACTCGACTCCTCGTTAGATCATGTTGTTCTGTCCTCGATCCCTTGATGCCCCAAATATAAATCTGTATCTTCCAATTGAATCTCTTATGATCTTTCCATTAAGCTCACTTCAAATCTCCAACTTGCATCTCTATTTATACATGTCCTGCACAGATTGTATGTCCACAAGTTGGTTGTAGCATCCCTTCTTCCATACTTCATGGATTGTGTCTTTGCCACATGTCATCATTTGTGCTGCTGATGTGTCATCCTTTGTGTGTGCAGCACATCCATGGTCCACAATATGGTGGGACTTACACATTAGTGGTGTACACTTGCGCTTATAGAAGTACCGTTTCTTTGAGGTGTGTTTGCATCCTTGTTCTTCAACATGATGAGTCTTTAACATTTGCTATACCATCCCTTGTGGTATTGCACACTTTATGAATTATTACTTTGTGGAATCTATGCATACACCAACTTCTACTTGGTGGGACTTTGACCCTTGACGCGTCATCACTTGTGGGAATTGCACATCTAATGTATTGATGCTTTGCGAATCTACGCATGAACCAACTTCTGCTTCGTGGGACTTCGACCCTTTCCTCATCATCACTTGTGAAACTTGCTCACCCGTTGTATTATTGGCTAATGATGGAATTTTCTCATAGATAGACTTCAACCACTGTACACTTCTAGGAACTTGTGCACTCTTTATGAACTGAAAGTATCTTCTAATTTGGAAAGACTTGCATGCTTTTAGTATTGTCCAACCTTTCACTATTTGTGCACTCCCAGTCTTTGATCATCCAATGCTTACACATTCCAGAGTCTTCTTTCACTATGCTTGCACACTTGTACCTTTGATTAACCAACTCCTTGGCTGCTTATGCACATGTACCATTGTCCAACCAGTTCTTTGACTGTTACCTTGAGTGAGTATAACATGGTGGACTTAATCTATGTGTGGGTACCACATGTAATAGGATACATTACTTGTATTCTTCTTTGATCTGGATCTGCATGATGTTTCTTCCTTGAGTGCTTCTTCAAAGTAATGATGTATCCTCCTTATGTACTTCTTCACACTGATTTGCATGATGTATTCTTGAACACACATCTTCAAACTAGATGCAACTTCTAGATATACTTTTTCAGACTGACATCCATATCTGTCACCTTCACCATCTTGTGCATATACTTCTTCAAAGTAGCTTCCATATACTTCTTCAAGTTGTCATAGGAATGTTGTATCCACTTCTACATTAGTTGACATCAATGACAACGAAATCTCAACAGGTGGACTGTGAAGGGTGGATGAAGGGGCACGTGGAATGTCGAAAAAACACATCAATAGGGAAGGTGGCCAAAATATGGAGGAAACATCATAATAACCTAACATTAAATACCCTCTCAGATTCGTACTCCCTCACATTTGCAAGTATGATGGATTGGGATGGACATTCATCTTGAAAAGTATTTCAGTAGGCTAATGCTATGGGTCTTCTCTCCTCCCATGAGCCAATAAATCAGTCGATAATTATTTGAATGCATGCAATTTCAATTGCCAAGGGTGGCGAATTTAATCCTTAGGGTAAGTTTAGATTGGGGAGCTCTTGTTATAAGAAGGCTTCCTTGAGATTTATCATTTTGAAAGGTGGTGCAAGGATGATAAATTCACGCATTCTTGGGTTCAAAATTAGAAGTTGCAATCTCATAACATCGATTGGGAGAGGAAACATAATGTTAGGAAATCTCTTGCTTGCCAATAAAAGGGAGGATATAGTGGCCTAACCCAATACATTGATTTTTAGCAAGATGGATAGTGATAGATAGGTAGATGAGGAGGATAGTTGTTTTGGGAATAGACTAAGAATGCTTTCCGTGAGCCACATGTGCCTTAGAAGGAAATTTCACTCTCTACGTCATGATATGGGAAGCCAAGATAAGAGGTTGGAAACCTAGTAGGAGGAGGAATATCAAAATCGTGTTGTGGAGCGTTGAGATGTATAGTATCAGTTGGCTATTATTGGGGCCAATTTTGAACAACAATAGAACCAAAATGCAGAACTTGAGGCCATGATAGAAGAACTAGAAGTAGCAATGAAATAGCTCTAGCTGAAGCTACGGGAAAAAGGAACAACAAGAGAATCAACCTCTCGACAGCACCAGATGGAGTTTGAAGACCAGGTCCCTTGGAAATTTTGATTAGTTTTCTATGTTTTGTTGATGTAGGTTGTTGTTAGGCCATTTTATACAAATTTATAGCTTTCAATATACATATATTAGGTTGAGAAATGGACAATGCTTTTTTGTTCCAAGTTAATCAGAATTCAAGCCTGTAATGGTCTTTCAGGCCAGAGGCCTGTTTTGTTTTTGGATCTTATGTGCTAATGAGGGTTTCTTCCCTCCCTTTTAATATAAAATACTTTCTCATTGAATAAAAAGTATTTAGTCTGTTACTTTGGAATACCTTTTAATTTCTCAAAGTTTCTACTGGCCTTTTGCATGGTGTCCTTTGAAGTAATTGCTTTCATGTCTTGAAATCTAATTTATTGATATTATTTCCCAACTCACAGATATAAGATCTTCTAAGGAAAATCAACATATTTTCATGATGAATATTTGTGAGCTTATTCATCATATCATCATATCTAAAACAAAAGATATATGTTTTGACATAAAGCTTTTTTTAAACTTCTAAAATAAAAGTTTTCAAATTAATTTCATTACTTATCCTTGATCGATTTGAACAGTCGTAAGAAGGTAAAACCCAACCTTGTTTTTCACATGATATCTTGTCAACAACGATATATTTTTTCATTAGATTTGGACAATAATTACAAATTGGAAGGTTAGTTTGCAATAGAATCAATTATTTTTTTCGACAACCTCCTCTTGGACACATAATAGGTCCTCGTTGATCACATCTATAGATGTGATGATGCCAAAATTTACATTTGTTTCATCATCCATGACAAAAAGATATAAATTTGGATATCAATTAACTAGCTCGTCTAAATCAATATACCACTATTGTTGAAATTCTCCAATGTTTTGTTCAACTGTTACTTGGAGACACATAATTGATTTAAATTGGCTAAGAGTGACAAACATTAACATTTTTTCACCTACAAGTAACATAAAATATTTTGTAAAATCTACACACATACACACACATAATAGTAATAAACATTCAATTTCATAAATATCTATACATAAATTCATATAATATCCAACATAAAGCTCATTCTATGAAAAAGTACCCTCTATGAAAATACTATGATTGAGCAAGTGACGAAGGACCCTTCACCATTATTTCCCTCCATGAAAACACTATCATTGAGGAAGTTATGAATGACCATTGCATGCTATTTACATCCATGAAAAAATTATAATCAAGGAATGATCAGTGGATCTTCCCAATTGAAACCCCAATATGTTGATACCATCATTAAGGGAGGGTCGACTAATCCTTCTTTGTGATCTTCCTCCACGAAAATACAATGCTACAGCAAGGGTTCATCGATAGTTCCATGGAAAATCTATCTTGTCAACAACGATATATTTTTTCATTAGATTTGGACAATAATTACAAATTGGAAGGTTAGTTTGCAATAGAATCAATTTTTTTTTTCGACAACCTCCTCTTGGACACATAATAGGTCCTCGTTGATCACATCTATAGATGTGATGATGCCAAAATTTACATTTGTTTCATCATCCATGACAAAAAGATATAAATTTGGATATCAATTAACTAGCTCGTCTAAATCAATATACCACTATTGTTGAAATTCTCCAATGTTTTGTTCAACTGTTACTTGGAGACACATAATTTATTTAAATTGGCTAAGAGTGACAAACATTAACATTTTTTCACCTACAAGTAACATAAAATATTTTGTAAAATCTACACACATACACACACATAATAGTAATAAACATTCAATTTCATAAATATCTATACATAAATTCATATAATATCCAACATAAAGCTTATTCTATGAAAAAGTACCCTCTATGAAAATACTATGATTGAGCAAGTGATGAAGGACCCTTCACCATTATTTCCCTCCATGAAAACACTATCATTGAGGAAGTGATGAATGACCATTGCATGCTATTTACATCCATGAAAAAATTATAATCAAGGAACGATCAATGGATCTTCCCACTTGAAACCCCAAGATGTTGATACCATCATTAAGGGAGGGTCGACTAATCCTTCTTTGTGATCTTCCTCCACGAGAATACAATGCTACAGCAAGGGTTCATCGATAGTTCCATGGAAAATCTATGATGGAGCAAATATTGGTTAACTCTCTTACTTACCCTATCGTGGTGAATACTTGCCTAGCTAAGGAAGTGTCAACTGACCAATCTACTGTATACTTGGGAATTCTATGATGGAGGAAGGGTTTGGGGACCCTTCTACTGTATAATCTAGGATGATATTACCATCCTTCAAGAAGGACCAACCAAAATTTTTACTGGATACCTTGAGTCATTGACATAATTGAGGAAGTGTTGTTCGACACTTCCTCCATGGTATACCTCTGTGAGAACACTATGTTGGAATAAGTCTCAGACAACGATTCTGAGGGAATTCTATGATGGTGGAATGAGCCTTCCACGGGTTCCCTTCAAGGAGAATATAATTCTATGATGGAGGAAGAATCGACTGACCCTTTTGCAAGACCCCATCGAGGATAATACAATTGGGAGGAGGAAGGGTCAACAGACCCTTCCATTGGATACCCCTAAATGGGAATACCATCCTTCGACAATATCTAATATCCTTTCCATTAGATACCTCGATACATTGACACCATCATTGAAGAAGTGTCTGTTACGACCCTTATACATGCTCTTCCTTTGTGAAAATACTATGTTGGAGGAAGTGTTGGCCTACCCTTCTAGGTATTGTCCCTTCATGAGACTACTATGCTGAAGGACTATATATATATTTTATGTTATTTGTTATATATATTACAGATATAAAAAAATTATATATATAACAACAACAACAACAAATATTGTAACGTCCCCTCCTACCATACCAGCATGATAGAGAGGATGTGATGCTAAAACCAGGCAACTAGCCCCATAAATTTTAGCCAAGCATTCACATACTATAAAAGACATATGGAATGTATAACTATAAGAAATATGCAGCAGAAAATAATATCAATTACACATTCCTCATACATTCAAGATATTCATCAAATAAATAATTGCAAGTTAGCACAAGAGAATACTTATCTTAAACCAAGTAATCCCTGAGCAACCAGCTACGCTTCTGCAATGTTCCACCCAACCGTAGGCCAGTGTGCTCCTTAATCTCTCAGCACCACTGCCACCCCCGAGCTGGGCATGATCTCCACAAGGACAAAGGGGAAAACAGGCTCTCACATAGCCAAAGATACACCAGAATCAGCCAAGCCAATCAGCAGTTGGGTTTCTCAGGCTGCTAAGAGATGGGAAGAGGTGAATTACTAGGCTAGTGGCTCAACCATTGAGCTATGGATACTTCATTGGGCTCATCAAGCCAAAACTGTCCTCTTCCACTCCTGAATCTTCTGCTCACAGGTTCAAACTAAACAGGGAGAGACATAACAGCCAGTAATGCAAGTGCTGGGCGTTTTTGCAGTAGGATTCCCAACGATGGGAATTCCACCAGTTCAGAAAAACGTGGGAAAGCCCAAAACGAAAATTGGAAAATGGGAAAACAACCCCAGGAGTATAATCGTTTACAGAAAAACGTCCATGGGAATTTTGGGGCAAAAACGACCTCTATAAACCCCCAGAAAATCGTGGTTCTCTTCTCCCAGCACTATGCTAACCAAAAATGAGTTCCCAGGCATGGAAGAATGCAGAGAATGGTGAAAATGTGAAGGAAAAACCCCAGTTTGCCCCAGGCTGCGTGAGAGAGGAAAGAATCCCGGTTCAGAATGGCTTGGGAAGGCAAAAACGTGGGTGATTTCTTGCCTTGCAAGCAAAAATTCGAATTCCTAGATTGATGGCTTGCCCATACCCAAAATTGGCTGCCATACCTCAACATTCCCAAGGCATTAATTGCCTCAACCAATAATGGGAAGAATTTAATGATTGGGGCATAAGCCAAAATGGGTAGTTGGGATCTCATGGGTTTTCTCATTGACACATGGATTGACTCCATTGGCTCAAGGGTTTGGTTATTTTTCCTCCCTATTCCTTGTAAGATCATGCCCCATCTCTTTGTTGCATTGCATAGCTGGTTGTGGGTTTTATTTCATTAAAATTGCATATGTACATGATGTCCAAATTTACATTGTGCACGGCTAGCACAAGAACCATATGCATCTATTCTAATTGCCGATACATAAAATGATAAATCAATGGCGGGGCCTTGGCCTTGAGCTCCTCACCATGACTAAATAACAATATTTACATCATTTACAATATTAATGCAATAGGGTCAAGATGGGGACATTACAAATATTGAATAACATATAACAAATAAGAAATAAGAACTAACAATTTTTGTTGCTATATTTTTGTGGCCAATGACTTCATATCCATGTCTTGGAAATTCCATAGTAGCCATGGTTTATCATCAAACCATGGCTACTATGGAATTTCCAAGACATGAAAAAGGATATGAAGAACTAACAAACCAAATGAAATTTTAAATGCCACAACTTGTTATTTCACAATATTTAACACCCTCAATGGAAAGGGTTGGATGCACATTCTAAGTCCACCCCAACATGAAGATTGAGTAAAATCACTAAAATAAAGTACTTTTTCCTTGGCCTAATCACTACTTTCCTAGAAGAATGTGCAAATGGTTAATAGATTCGACACTTAAGAGGCAACTATGGTCATCAAGTTACTAAATTAGAGCTAAGAAGGGCCACCACAAGCTTAAAGTGGAGGAAAATCTATGAAAAAGTGAATTAAAAGGTGTAAAAAGATAAATTTTGGAGAAATTGTGAATTAGGTGCATGTAGCATTGGGATCTTCACCCACATTGGGATTCCCACCTATTTGTCCTTTAATCCAAGGCTATAAAATAATATTTTGGGTAGAGGCCGAGGAGGATGATTTAATTGAGAATTTGAGAGAAGTCGTGACACTGTCAGAAGGGAAATTAACCTCTATTTTTCAAATACCTTGGTGATCAAGGGATAAGGGAAAATGAGGTATAACTTAGACTCTGGAGAAGGATGTAACCGTCAACAAAATCAAGGTTCTAAGTGTAATTCCTCATTTATCTAATGCAAATGAATCCTATTCCCCCCAATGTATGTTATTATAATTGTGTTTATGATGAACATTCATGAATAAGATCGTAATTTCAAGTTATTTAGTTACTTTTTTTGGTTAAGAGGCAATGGTAAAGGTATCGTGTTGATTATATGCAAGTCATCTAGTGGATGTCAAGTGCAACAAACAAGGAAGGATCCACATATCTCATCTTACCAAATAGTCATGCTACAACATGTAAGATCGTTTCTCCTCTCCCTACCTCCATACTTATTGAAAGTAAAAGATATATCATTTATTTGCATCTATGTCAATGGCCCTCAACAAGCCATCGAAAGATTTGAGCTTTTCTATCTAGCACTGCCTTCAAACTTCCTTGAAACAAAATGGTGAACATACTGAGGAGTCGTCTTTCTTTTTATAATTTATTCTCTTAGATATGGTGATTTAGCCAAAATTTTCAGTGTTCTATTGCTTCCAATCTATTCATCCATATTATGGGTTCAAGTGGAGAAAAATTGAGGCAATTTTGAGCATTTTTGCTTGAGTTTTCACTCATTTTTTTTGCATTTTCCACATAGTCTTTCTTTTTTGGAAAACAGAAGACACTTACATCTCATAGTCTCCATTTTATTTCAAACAATAGTGACTAGCCTCCCAGGCGCTCTTAATGGACAAAATAAGTGATGTAGTGTTTTGGGTCATCCGTTGCACTAAAAATTGGGTTTTGCCTACCATTTTTCTCTATTTGTTGGCTTGCATTGACTGTGTATTGTTTGTGAGTCATGAAAATATTGTCTTAATACTTGATTAGTCAATTTCCATTGAAATATTAGTGGCACAATAGTACTTTCGATTAGTTTTCTAAGTTATGGCACTTGTTAGTGCATTGCTCAATCATGAGCAATAGTGATATTTTTTGCATGTGAGAAGTCTTTTTGGTCCAATACTTTTAAAATTTTCGACTTTACATCTCCAAAATTGATGAGAATTGCTTAATGATTAGGTGATTTTTTCAATTGGAATTGTTGATTTGTTTTTGAATCATTTGTGATTTAGGGAGATCTTGCTTCAATCCTCAATTTCCTTACATTACATAGGGTGTGTGCTTCCTTGAAATAATCTTAGTAGTGGTTGTTTTCATATTAAAAGAACTAGTATTGAGTAGTTGTTGATTTCTTGCTTTCGAAAGTTCTTTATAAATCACAACACATAGAATTCTTTGGAGGTAAAAAAACTTTGCTTTATTTTGTGAGTGTTAAAAGTCTTTAGAAATTGAATGATCAATATCAATTAGGAAGTGTTGCACATAATACATTGGGAAAAGAATCAACCTCTCTTACATGTTCTTAGATTTGAGTACTCATTGAAAAGGAGAAGAGTTTGAAGTTTTGTTTACTTTCATAGTTTCTTTTTTAAGAGAAGAGTTGAATGATTTTTTTGACAAATTGCATGCTGTATGGTTGAAGGAAGAACAAAAACCTCACATTTTGGATAATTAGAGGTCCATCAAAGGAAAAATTGTATTTCATTATCATTTAATGCATTTATTGGTTTCACCTATCAAGTCATATAACACCATGTTAGTTGCATTCCATACTTCTTGAACCTAATTGAATTACCTTAAAATGAATGTTTTTTTGTTGTAAGCTAGTGC
This sequence comes from Larix kaempferi, assembly GCA_027924585.1. NCBI lineage: Eukaryota > Viridiplantae > Streptophyta > Pinopsida > Pinales > Pinaceae > Larix > Larix kaempferi. The sequence goes on along the minus strand of BSBM01000612.1, from coordinate 3,179,275 downwards.
CCACGGGGATTTGAACTTGTGATCTTCCATTTGCAACTTCTCATCTCATTTACTCATCACCAATTGATCCCCCCCCCATGGGATTTAAAATGAATGCTTTTAAACTAAAAGTAATCATTATTTAATTTTGAGAGCAAATCAACAATATTAGGGATAGGTCCTTGGAATAGGATTGATGAGTCCATGTCTTCGAGGCCACAAAAGTTTGAAACTAGAAATTACTATCGAGTGATAAATCCTTTAATTACCAAAAATGATTGCCAAGAAAGCGTGCCTAACACACACATCAAACACGGGGTCTAAGCTAGGCAAGTGAAGTGGTATTTACTCTTTGATTGTTTAGTGGGATTTATGCATGCACAGGGGTTTTATCAAAGTGACAAGTCCTTGGGGTGACATCACTTTGTAAGGATTTTGGGTCTAAGACATTTCCCCACGTTCCCTACGCACATGCCTTATTCTGACTGGTCACTGATTGTGAAGTAACCATAGTTGTTTTTCTTAGGACTATACTTGAGTGATTGCTTGTGTGAAACACTGTGGTACCCGAGACACAAGTAGAATATTTGTTTTATCTCCTTAGGAGAGTGCTCGCCAAAGGAAAGTACTTGCACCCCTGGCAATTAATTGCAAGAAGGTTAGGGAAACTATATCTTTCACACATTATTCTAGTGGTTATTGAGGCTTAACATCCTTCAGTGACTATTATTTCAGAAGGCATCATATCTCAACTTTTCATTAACTTTAGTTTTTGGAAAAGTTGTTTGCTTGTTAAATATTTTAGGGAATTTTATAGTTGCGTGTTGCATTAGTCATTTTTTAAGTCTATATAGACTTAAGGTTGTCTGTTTTGTAGATTATATATTATCATAAACAATCCTAACACCATATTTCAAAGTGGATAGCCTCCTGAATTGTCATTCAAGGTGGCAAAGGGGGGAGTCACTAGAATATTTTGGCCCCAGTACTTCGTAGAGACACTTACAAAACTTAAGCCAAAGTGACGATGTTGATATTTCATGGATGAAAAAATGTTATTAACACAACATAAAACCATAAATAGTAAAGAAAACAATAATATCACATAGATAATGGACACCATTATTTATCCCGCAAACCCCTCAACTAGGGGGAAAACCAACATAAGATATCTTCATTATGCTCCTTGGCCTAAACCAACCAAGATATGGTTGACCGTGGCTCTACCGTCCATAGGTACCCTCGACCATTAGTGAGAGTTCCAGATATGAAAAACCACACCTTACAATGGAGCTCGACCAACCTCTTAATATGTTTACATCACAACAATACCATGTGAAGATCTCCTAGTACCATGGATAGACCTCCCAATACCATGGGTCTATTACAACAATGACCAAAGTCAATTAACTTACTATATGACCAAGTCAATATTAACCCAACATTCCCCCGTTTAAACTTGGCTTGGGCATTGTCATTCCCCCCCCCCCTCAAGTTCTATCCACTGGGAATTTGGCCTTCCCTACCAATCACCTAGGTCTATAGCTTGATTGTATCAGTGAGTTACCAAGTGTATGCATGCCTCTATTTTTCTTACAAATGTATGCCCATTTACAATGATTGAAAGTCCATTAATAAAAAATTGGTTTACAAAACCTTGCTACATCAACATCTACCTTCTCATACAATAATAACCAAGCACTCTTGAACCAATTACTTGAATTTTGTTGCTCAATCAAATATTAAATTAACCATATGATCCATTCGATCCTTCTACATAGTCAACAACATATTGCACCATCTGCTTCAATCGATCCCTTTACAGTGTCGACAACAGAATGCACTGTCTGCTCCAATTGATCCCTCTGCGTAGGTGACAACAAACTCTATTGTATGCTTCAGTCAAACTATCTACATAGTTGAAAACAAAGTATACCATATGATCCAATCGAACTGTCTTCGTGTTTCTCCAATTATCTCTTTGGTTGCTACTAGCACATCCTCCTCAATCACATTTGCAACTACATCAGGAATCACAACATGTTTCAACAAAGTCTAACCCTCAGCAACACATATGTCCCTTTGAATTTTAAACAACTATGTTGTGTATTCGATAAATCGACCAATCGACTACCTAGTCGATTTTAAACATGATCGCTCAGTCAACCTAGTCTTGTCCACCCAATCGACCTTCTATGACTCTTCATTCGATATTAACCTCGACTGTCTTGAAGCATTCCAATTGAATTGTGATACTTAGTCGACTAGTAGATCCCATCGGTTATTCCTTTAACCAATTTATTGTTGAACATCCATCAAGCCATCGACCATTAGTCGATATGAATTCCCATTGACCATTTATTGAGTTATTGATCATCAGTGAATCCCCATTCTCATCGACTATCCATTGAGCCTTCGAATACTATTTGATCTGCATTCTCATCGACCACTGTCAAGTCATTGACCACCGTTCGATTCACATTACCATTGAACCTGACTATGAAATGAATCTGAACGATCCATCAACTGCATTGATCCATCCATCCGTGACTTCTAAAAACTTCGTCCACTTCAACTGCAAATATCACACATCAAATTTGAACCTTCTAAAACATTTACATGACCTCAAACTGGATCATGCTTACCACAATTTATTTCTTCCAATCATCTACTTCACGCCATTTTTCAATGGATGAAAACACAACACAGACTAAAAAAGGACCCCCCTTTGCTCGATTCAACCATTTATTCATTAATCTAACACTCTCTTAAGTGTACCTAGAAACAACATGCTATGATCTGCTAAGAATCCAAACATATATGTATACCTGCACTCCATGTTTCTTCAACATAACTCAAACCTAGCATTTTTGTTTCTTATTAGGCCAACCCATAACACCATTGGATCTAACCACATCGATTCACAATCCACCATGCAAATCTAGGCAGCTAAAAAAATCTTTCTTCAATTGATCTCTTAAAAACAAATCCATCTACACTACCATGTAGATATAAGCAACCGGATCTTAATAAGATCGATCTTGTTAGAGAGTTAGAGTCTACCAAGATCTGATACCATGTTGATATTTCATGGATATAAAAACATTATTAACACGGTAGAAAACCATAAACAATAAAGAAAACAATAAGAACATGCACATTATGGACACCATTATTTATATTGGAAACCTCTCAACTAGGGGGGAAACTAGCAACATATATCTTCATTATTCCCTTAGGATTATACCAACCAAGACATGGTTGGCCGTGGCTCTACTGGACACAAGTACCCTTGACCATCACTGAGAGTTCTGGAAATGCAAAACCACACCTTACAATGTCTCTCAACCTGTTAGACACAATGGCTCACTAAGAGGGGGGGTGAATCACTGAGCATACACTTATACAATTTTCAACTTCTTCAACCTCTAAAACTTATATCATCATTTCACAATCACATCAATATCATATTCATCAATAAACTAAGCACATGTCATTTATCAACATCAATACATCACACAAGGCACAAGAGACACACGGTATAATCTTTGTAATCTTTTTGTATTTATTTCAAACGACTGCAACCGTGAGGCAATTTAGCACCTACTGAATACAAAGAGCACCAACTCCTTATCTAGGATCCTGGCTATGTTTCTTGGTCCCTACCAAGAAGGGTTTGAGGTATCCTAACCTCAGATGCAAGAATTAATTGCATTTACATTACAGTGTACATCACAATCACATAATCATATCAATAATCAATCAATAATCAAGCACTGCTTCATTTCAACTCTATGACCAAAACATCATCATCAAAATATGTTAGTACTGTCATCAAACTTCAGCCATCATCATATCTTATCATTTGGCATTTTGTTCAACATTATACTCATCCACATATGTCATCTAACTATCCATCATCTTCAACACTGGATATGACTTCAAATATATATTTACTCCAGCATTAGTTCAACCCAGAAATCAATGATAAAAGAATTTATATCCTCATTCTGTCCTTTAGCCTGCTGCCAGCATCATGTCTTCATACACATCATCACCATGTATTCATCTGGAATAACATTAACATTATGTAGCTCCAAACATATCATCAAATAGTCCTAGAATTCATATTGCCCAGCTTCATCAAATTCTGTCCATCAGCAAGCTATCACCATCATCATGTCTTCATCATATCAACAAAAACCAAAAGATAAGATTTTAAACAAAAAGTGTCATACTGCTCCTGCTTCTTCATCCACCGAACTATCCACTCACTGAACCATCCGAAATTCTCCATTGCTCCACTGAGTTCTTCCCTTTCACACCTCAAAACAACGAACTCATCTTGTATTTATACTTCACTTTTTCAATAATATATGGAGGCGGACTTGTCTCATTAATTCAAATAAATAGTTTTTATTTCCATGTTTTACTTCCATCTTAACTGGAGGCCGACTTGTCACATTGTATTTTTATTTTATCATTTAATAAATTAAATGACATTTTATTTCATTGATTATATATTTATGTTGTCTTTCTTACCACATCCACGTGGTCTTAACACCCATCTCATGCTTCCCGCACTTTCCTTCCAGGATGTGTTTCAAGATGCTCGCAAGACCTTTGTGAAGATGCCAATAAGGCCTTCCAACATGTGCATGCAACACACTTCAACAATTCCCTCAGATGATCTTGACTTCATGCCTCCAATGTCCATTGACATGCCCGCAGGCTTGCCTTCTTCCCCACTTAGGGATGCCCATAAGTTGTGTTTGGAGATGCCCGCAAGTGGTATATGGCTCTTCAAAGATGTGCCCGCAAGGGCTTCGATCATGCATATCTACTTGCCATTTTCATGCCTGCAAGCTTATGCTTGCTTGGAATATGTCTTCTCCATCCATGCTCGATATTCATGTCCACTTGGCCATACTTCTTTGTCATCACCCTTCAAGCCATCCAATGCTTGCTTGTCCACACTTTGACCTTTGTATTCATATCATGTCATCAATGTTATCCTTTGTCATTAATGTTGTCATCAATGACAATCATAGACAACCATATTCATCACAACCAACCTCTTAATATGCTTACATCACAACAACACCATGGGAAGATATCCTAGTACCATGGACAAACCTATCAATACCATGGGTCTATTACAACAACGACCAAATTTAATTAACTTTCTCTATAGCCGAGCCAATATTAACCTAACAGACCTAGAACCATAACCAACTGTTAACTTGGGAAATATCATTGGGGAAGATATCCAGTCTGAGTTTGGACATCATCATCATCTCATGAATCAAACATAGATTTAGTTGAAGAACTTGCTCCTTTTGAGATTAAAAACCTAGAATAATTTTTCTTGTTATGCTAATCCACCTTTGTTAGATCTTACTAATCTAGTTGTACTAGCTATTTGTTAGTCACCAGTAGATCTAGGATTTTTTTTAAATTTGGAGAGTCACACAACACATAACTTTTGATCCTATGTCTTTGTCAAAAGTTTATGGATCCACACCTACTCATCCTCAAATGGATACAAGAGGCCATAAGGCCTCCACTTCAACCAACCCATCTTTTAATACAAGTACCATTCCTACTGGAATTACGTCGAAAAGTGCACCAATACCAACAGTTAACATGCCTTGTCCTATTATGAATTCGACAAGAACTTCAGTGCCACTAGATACAATTTCGAGTTCCAATTCTTGAAGTACGTCTACTTCGTCGTCAGGTACACCGACTAGTGGGTTTTCTCTATCGAACATGGGTTTTCCATATGGTTGGGATGGAAGTCACATGTGACACACACAAAATGAGGGTATCAAAATATTCTTGGTATTCCCAACATTTGACTAGGTTCTGATTTTGGGGGCAACCCTTCTCCATGGAATGTTAATATTCATGGCGGAAGTACCATGAATGTCGTTTGGATTTTTCCTTCGCCAATGGGCGCTAATGTCCTTGGGGGCCATCCTCTACCTCATGCTAGCACAATCCATGGGGGAAATCATCCCTACACTATAGATACAATGATAGGGGGCAATAATACCGTCGTCAATCCCATTCCACAATGGAGTTGTCCCTTCCCAAGAAGAACCAATCATCTAGGGGCCCTCCTCTGCAAGGAGGAAATACCTCCCAGAATTCGAATCAGTTCCAAGGACACAATCTGTGGAGCCATCAGGCTCCACCCGTGCATCAAGCATCCATGATAACACCAACATAATCTCCATTTCTGGCCACTTTGAATATACTGGATTTATCCTGGCTGATAAATGATCATTTTCTACATATGAATGGGTGGCCCACAATACCTACTAAACTCCCATAAGATATACCCAAATTTGATGGACGACTAGGAGATGACATTCCATTCCATCTATGGTGTTTTTCCAACTCAGTCAATGATAGTATTAGGTTGCAACTTTTTTCAGTGCGCCCTCACATGAAGTGCTATGAAATGGTAGATTGAGCTACCACATAGTATATTTACGGATTTTTCTTCTTTAGATATGGTCTTTCTAACACATTTCCAACTACCCATCTCTTATGAGATGGGTACAAAACTATTGACATTGCTTCAAGATAGTATTACGACTCATATATATGATCATATTCATGAATGGCAGAGATGTCGAAGACTTATCAAATTAGATATCCTAGATGCATTCTTAGCATATTGGTTTGTAAAATAATTATTTCTTAGTCTTGCAAAAGTTGCACCATGGCTGAAGAACAACTCATTTAGAATGCCTATCAAATGGATTTGATCTATTCACAATCAGACACACTTTATAATTTTATACCCCATGCTACACGACCTTCGTCCGATCTAGCTAGGCCACCTTAGGGTCCTCGTGCCAATGGTGTGATTGGTTATGTTAATACGCTTGATCAAATTACCCAACAAATGGGACAAATGTCTGTTCAAAACCCACAACCTACAACTAGCCATGCACTACAACAATCCACAACTCCTACCTGGAATTCAAATGTCCTTATAGTCTAAGCCAAAAACCCTGAAGGAAAGAAGAAGACACAAAATAAAACACAAAATGCTAATCCTGGGGCAAGAGCTACACCCAATTTGAACACTCCAGTTGGGGAAACCAAGAGAAGAAGAAATTCAAGTTCCCTTGCAATATTTTCTAAGGGGATCATCATACTCACTAGTTTCATTATATGGAAGATGTTCAATGCATGATGGCTCAATTCAACGGGCAACAACAATTCGGTGTTTTGATGCAACCTTTCCTACAACAAAAACAATTGGTTGTTATGGCGTCGATAACTCCTCAAGAGGGAAACAAGGCTAACCCCTTGCAAGGGGGGAATTTTACCAATGCTAATGGCTTCATGTGTGACCATGAGGTTAATATCCAGATGAGGGATCATTCTTACAATGCACCTCCCAATGTTTCAGATCCATCGACATCACATCCAAGTCTTGCTATATGGACTCCTTATGCCCGATCTCCTAGGCATTCCCACCATTCCCACCATTCTCCTTATGATTCCCATCATTCTCCTCATTCTTTGAGTAAAAGTATTGTCCCAATTACTTCGAGTGAACGCCAATCTCAGCCAAGGCCATGCAACCAAAGCTTTCAGTTGAATGACTCTTGTACTCTAGTTAGACATCCAAATCAAATCCCTAGCAAAAAGGCCAGAGTTGCTAGAATGCCAGCTGAGCCATCTCCTTTTGACTTCTCTTAAATTTATGGGGCACCTCATCCTATGCCAAATAATTACCTCAAAAGGTTGCCTCGTTTCTATGGAAATTATTTTGAATCAATCGTGTTTCCGCCTAAAACACACTTAACCGTACAAAAGTATCCCAACTACTGGGTGTGTTCTTGAGGGGCAAATGTGAGTCAAGAAGCCACTGTCACCTCGATTACTAACTCCTTTGTTTAGACCCTGTTGTCGCCTAATACACACCTGGGGGGAACGTGACAATAAACCTTCAAGCCGTTCGATGTGTCCTTGGGGGCAAGTGAGAGTCAAGTGTTGTCACCTGATTACTCGACTAGTTTAGTCTACTCATAGCGAAGCCAAGGGGGGTGGTCCCTATGAAAATAATCTAAGGCTTTTAAGCTATGAAAACAAGTAAAAAGCTATTTTAGGAGTTAAATGATGGCTATGGAAAAATATTACAACCAAGCACAATTTAAATTAAAATTAATTACCACAACACATGATAGAGATAAACTCACGACATTTTATGATTGAATTTAAAACATTTGTAAAGTATAATGACCAGTGTCGAGAATATAAATGTGATTTCTTGCTGTGTTGTGTTGTGAAAGTATTGCAAAGGCTTGTTGTAAATTTTAATTTATTAATGAGTATTAAAGGAATGGGTTTATTTTTGGCTTGACCCAACTAAGACTCACTCCTTTGGAATGGGCGTTGTGACAGTTATACCAAGTGTCCAACTAGGCGAGGATGAACCTTCTTACGGTAGCCTACTGACTCTATAGTTAGCTTCACTCGACCTCCCGAATCCTCAGAATTGAGACTTTATAGGATTGCCCTATTAAAACTAGTCACTTTACACCTTTTTTCTGATTGAGCCAACTGTTCAGACTAAGCTACAACGGTCAAGAGCATACTTCGGGTTTCAAGCCTTGATTGATTTTATTTAATATTGTGAGATGAGTTATTAAACTAAAATAAAGCCCAAGAATCTCTTTTCCACACACAAAAAAATGGTGCAGTACTTCGGGAAAGCAATGGCACAATTTATTAAGGTTTGTTGGAACAATTGTAAAAACAAAGCACAAAACATGAGATAAATAAATCGGATCTAAATAAGTCCTTTGAGGACATTTGTGTGTTTTGTGATGTGATTTAATTACTACTAACTTAAAGAAACTAATCTAAGATAATAATAAAAAAAATTGAAAAAAAAAAAAGTGTGAATCTCTCCGGGGGGGCATGGGGGCAGGCACTGGAATAGCCTACTGATCTCTCTTTATTTTTTTGTTACATCAAAAGAAACAAAAGAAGTATTGTTGGTCCTTTATCATTAGGTACCAATACAGTTTACAAAAATTGTAGAAAGAAAAGGGTGGTTGAACAAGCTCCCTAGATGGCCACGGAAGCCTCCAAATCCAATTTTTTGGCCCCTTTAATGTTAAAACCTGCTAAAATATCAGAAAAACCAGCGAGCGTTATTAGTATCAAAATGGCCAAAAAAACACTCTAAAACTGTCTTTGACCTTGCTACAAAAAATTGCAAAAATTATGAATTGAATGATAAACTAAAAATGCAAAAAATTTGAACTAGTAAGACAAGCTAGAAAGCTTGTCTTGCTAGTATCTTTGGCTTTCCTCTTTCAAATTGCAAACCAAATCGTGCAAGCCTAATGAGTTAGATCTATCTTTCACACACTTGCAATAAAACCCACTCTTCCTTATCTAATAAGATCTTTCAACTTTTGAGATGCACACAAAGGAAGAGACTTTTCACTAATGTAAAAATAAGATTTAAATTTGATAATATGATAGCATTAGCAAAATGAAACTAGATCTACTTCTTTAGGATTTTAAATTTTTAGATCTAAAACAATATGGAACAAATAACCAAGAAGATTTTGAGAGAGATTGAACTCAGGTGAGAAAACCCGATTTTGAGTGAGAAAATGTCGAGCAAATGGAGACTGCATGCGAGTGGGAACACAAGGGACTACACTTCCTTTAAAATGGCTCAAGAAATCAACAAGGCTAACATGCATGCCTCCTCTATGAGATCCGGTTACCTGCAACAAAACTTCACAACAAAACCTTACACAAGCAGATTAAATGGCACCGATATGAATCATATAAAAGACAATAAACATAAACATTCAAACAAAACATGCATAATGTTCAAAGCGTTTTCATATGATTGATAATGAGAAACAAAATTTAAATTTTATTCCTTACCCTACTAAAATAATAGATTTCCTTCCAAGTTCGGTGCAATCCGAACAATAAGAAATTTTTTATGAAAAGATACAGATTACCTCCATGGGGTTTGAAACATCAAACATCCACACATTTGACACGAGCCCACAACGTAGCATCCAAAGCCTTCTCTTTATTAACTCAAGAACTCAAAACAATGTACAATATAGAGGAGCAGAGGTTCCACCTTCAAATGAGAAGAGAGGTGAACAATGCTCTCTTTAAATAGGAAAATACATGCACAGGAGGGCGCATTGATAAAAAAGGGCGACTTCCATTAGATGAGGGAGTTAACTTGGTGCTGATTGATCCTGATTGGAAGTTGATTGAATGCCATTTGCTTGAGGACGCGCCACCTTTGGGATAGGTAGGCTCCCTCGACCTTGTTTTTATCACATCCAACCACATCATTCCATCTCACAAAGTCGCCCCATTCAAGAGGAGGGCGCATTCTCTGAGGAGGAGTTAACTGCATCTTCCTCGGCTTGATTGGATTGTCTAATTCAGAGCTCAGTTCATCCCCAGTTGACCGTACCAAGAATTTAGTTGATCCTCAGTTCAATTCCGGACACTTTCTATTGATTTAAGAATTTGTCTTTTTTATTTAATGTCTTTATTTGACATTTATTTTGTCTTTTTTGGGTTTTTCGAGCAAATACTATATTATGAGATAAATAATTACTCGAAACTTAGGAAAAGCGGGTTTATGGGTTAAATGGGTGCTCTCTGTTGATGTATTTGTAACTTCGGAATGTATTCACTTGTATATTTTATATTGTATTTGTATTTTATTGTTGTACCTCCGACGGAGATGTTTATTCCTCCGGTTGGAGAAGTCATTATTGTACTTGGGCCATGTAAAGTCATTGAGGTCCATCCTCCCATGTATGACGAGGCATTAGACCTCGGATTTATGTCTTTCATGGGTTATTAGACTCCCCTAGTGGGGTCGGCCCAGTATCAAGTGGTAGTGGGTTATTAAACTCTCCTAAGGGAGGTCGGCCCATTTAGGGTAAAAGGCAAGTGAAAGTAAAGTATAAATAGAGAGGAGCACCTCTCTATTTATCCACTGACTCACTCACTCATTCTCACAAGTGAGTAGTGCGCACAAGTGGAGGAGGAGAAGTTGCTAGGAGACTATCTCTTGTTTTGGGGTTTTGTATCATTGCTCATTCTATCTCTGAGGAAGTTGCGGGGTTTTCTCCTTTATGGTTTCCCCGGTGAAATGCTTTGTGTCTCTTGTCTCTTATGATTGATCTGCTGTACATGTTGTTCTCTCAGATAATATCCTAGATCATATTGAATTAAGTAATCAAATTCTAACATAGTATTATAGCCAGGTTGAGAAGAAGACATTGTGCAGCTGCAAAAGCTAGGGCTTTGTATAGCAAAACCTAGTCATTGTGGAACTTTCACTATAAATAACTTTTGGCGAAGGTTCAAGATCTGAAACTTGGAGAGGCTGAAGATAACATGTTCATGTACCTTGTGTCCGAGTTTCAGCCTCAGATTCACTGTACTTTCTGAGATATGATCCATACAAGTTAGGGTTTCTGGCTCTTCCAGAACGCAGTCCTAAACAGGTGACCTAGGGAAAAAGGTCACATATCGGGATTGGAAGCTCCAAATGGAGTTTCATAAAAGTGACAATTAGGGCACAGACTGAAGTTTCATAGGTCCGAGTTTCAGAGGCCAAATTTGAAACAATGACACGTGGCACTCCGTACAAGTTCTCTATGTTGTTTCGTCCCATAAACATGTCATGTTGCGACACTTAGCATATCTCTCTCATGGAGTACCCATGAAGCTCAAATCTGTGGGGTTGGAAAGATGACAGGCCAGTCTACCACAAGCCGAAGTTTCATACCCCGAGGATCTGAAATTTCAGAGATGCATTATAAACAATATGGCATATCTTTTTGTCAAAACAGAATTGGATTCTGAGCATTTTCATTTTTGGCTTGTCACTCCTGCGGGAAATTAGGGATTTTGACATAAGTGGAATTTTGGAGTGCTCTCAGCATAGGATTGCTCTCCTCAGCAAAATTGAAATTTAGAGACCAAGATCGAACTTTTTGGTTGGGTGAATCTGGGAAAGTCAAACCCTAATTTGACTTTTGAACTAGAAAACCAGATTTTGACAGAAGTTGCAGATTCGAATTTTGTAGGTCACTTTTGAAGGGTTAATTTTTGGAGTTTTCAAAATCTGAGCACTCAAGCTTACTCGCCTCAGTCAATTGCATCTCCTTGTCTAGACATAAGTTTGAAATTCCAAGTTTGGATTTTTAGGGTTTCTCTGTCAAACCCTAGCCAACTTCAGATCCACTTTCAACAAATCAAGTGGTAAGATCTAAATATTTTATTTCCATTTGAGTTTCTTATTAAGATGTCTCACCACACCAAGCTTGAGGATAAGCTTGAAGGGGCTGATAACTTCCGAGCATGGAAGTATAGGATTGGGTTAATCCTAGAAGAAAATGAATTGGATAGCTACATAAGTGAATAGGTTCTAGTCCCAGAGGGAGATGAGGCTAAGGACTTACATAAGAAGAACTTGGTCAAGGCCAAGAGGATCATTTCAGATTCTATCAAATACCATCTCATACCACGTGTCATCTCTAAAGACACTGAAGGATATGATTGATTCCTTGACCAAGCTATTTGAAGGAAAGAACATAAATCAAAAGATGACTTTGAGAAATCAATTGAGGAATGTCAAGATACAAAATGCAGAGACCATGCAGTCCTACTTTACAAGGGTCTCTCAGATAAAAGAACAACTTGAAGCTGTGGAAGAAGATATAGAGAATGGTGAAATTGTGATGACCACCTTGAATGGTCTTCCTAGGTCATGGGATTCCTTCATTCAATGAATTTGTGCTAGGAAGAAGCTCATCACATTCAGTAGGCTGTGGGAGGAATGCTCACAGGAAGAAGCTCGAATTATAGCTCGAGAAGAAAAGATGGATAATAAAGACCAAGCTCTCACAGCACACACCGGGAAGAATAACAACAAGAGGGAGCATCCTCATCACAAGAAGGGTAAACACCACCACCAGAATCAGAGGGAGAACCTTGGAGGATCCAAGAGAAATCTTTCTCACATACAATGTTATACTTGTGATGAGAAGGGACACTATTCCAGAGATTGTCCCAGGAACAAAAGAAACTGCCACAAGAATAAGAACAACAAGAGAAGACATCATGCTCACATTGCAGAGGATGATGAACCTCCAAGGAAGAGAACCAGGGAAGACAGTGAAGCTAAAGATGACCTTCAGTTTTACATGAAAGGAATAGAAGAAGCCACTGCAAAGTTGGACTCCGAAAAACAAATAATCTCTCATCCATTTTCAACATTGGTTAAGGTGCACACTATCATAGCACACACCAGTAGTTCCTGCAAGGAAGCAAATATTGAGAGGGAGTCCACCCAACAACCAAACAAAGATAAGTATTTGAATTGTCATTTCTTGTATATATGATTACTTAAATAATGTTGTTCAGTCATGTACATACTTATGTTCCTAGATTTAGGATGTATATTAGAAAAGTTGCATTAATGAACAAGATACTACTAATATAGTAATGGGTAAGTGGCCTATGGTACTGTACAACACTCCATTGCTACTTATCTAGATTGAAACCTCTTTGCTGACATGTTGGGAGTAGTGCACACTCTTAACAATGTTCTGGTAGAGATGGAAGGCATCTAGAAAGTTACAGGATATGGATAAATGTTGTATTGAAGCATTGGCTAAGATAATTGCATCATTGTATGACATATGTCTTTATGCGTAAGATTTTATTTTGAAAAACTATGAGAAGTTTCTAATCATGCAATTGAATTTGACTTGTCGGAAAGATCGTGTACAATCACCTACAAAAGAAGAACAACAACATTTGTTCCAGCGACGAAGTTCAAGAAAAATACCTATTGAAGATATTGAAGAATCTGAAGTTCCCAGGACCAGGGATGTAGTAATGGAAGGATGCCATGATTGAGGAGTACCAGTCGATCATGAAGAATGATGTCTGGGATGTGGTCCCGAGACCAGAAGGGAAGTCTGTAGTCACTTCCAAATGGATCTACAAGATCAAGCATGCTGCAGATGGCAGCATAGAGAAATACAAGGCAAGATTTGTGGCACGTGGCTTCTCCCAGAAAGAAGGGATCGATTATGAAGAGACATTTGCACCTGTATCCAGATACACTTCCATCAAAACAGTACTTGCTCTGGTTACAGTAATGAAATGGAAGATACACTAGATGGATGTTAAGACAACGTTCTTGAATGATGTAGTGGAAGAGGAAGTATATGTGGAGCAACCACTCAGGTTTGAGACACATGACAGGGACACTCATGTGTGCAAATTGAAGAAAGCCTTGTACGGTTTGAAACATGCACCCAGGACGGTACGGCAGGATAGACAGCTTCCTGACTAGTTTGGGATTTACCAAGAGTAAAGCGGATTCCAACCTTTACTACAAGGTTGAGGAACGCAATCCAGTGATACTCCTATTGTATGTAGATGACCTGTTTGTGATAGGTGAGGATGGATTGATTGCTGATACGAAGAGGAAGCTTGTTGCCGAGTTCGAGATGAAGGACTTGGGTATGATGCACTATTTCCTAGGCATGGAGGTGTGGTAGAGTGCGGATGGAATTTTCCTTGGACAAGGGAAGTATGCAGTAGAGATCCTAAAGCGGTTTGGGATGATGGACTGCAAGGCCATGGCCACACCTATGGCATCGAACCTGAAGCTATTGAGTGATGCTTCATCAGAGCCGGCTGATGCCACAATGTATCATCAGATGATTGGGTCCTTGATGTACCTAACGAATATGGGACCATTTATTTTCTTTGCTGTGAACACATTGAGTCAGTTCCTGACGGATCTTAGACATGTTCACCTAATTGCTGCAAAGCATATTCTGAGGTACCTGAGGGGTACGGTTGATTATGGGCTCAAGTATGATGCGAATCCGAAGATTAACCTGGAAGGTTATGTTGATTCGGATTGGGTAGGAAGTGCCATTGATAGAAATAGCACTTCGAGGTGCTGCTTCAATATGGGATCAGGTGTGATCTCTTGGTTTAGCAGGAAGCAGTCCTGCGTGGCACTGAGTATAGCCGAAGCATAGTATGTCGCAGCTTGTTCGGCTAGTTGTGAGGCAGTATAGATGAGGGAGCTACTGTCTGATTTATTTGATCTCTATTTGAATGCTACTTGTATATATTACGACAACCAGAGTTGTGTGAAGTTGTCTGAGAACCCAGTGTTCCATGACAAGTCAAAGCACATTGAGATCAAGTACCACTATATCAGGGATATGGTGCAGAGAGGAGCAGTGAAGCTCCAGTATGTTGTGACAGACGAGCAGATAGCCGATGTATTGACCAAGCCGCTGGCCAGAGTGAAGTTTGAGTACTTCAGAGAGAAGCTTGGTGTACTTCAGATCGAGGTTCCTTCCAGAGGGAAGTCATGAGTCTGGAGACACAGATGCACACGAACCATTCGAGCATGGTTGAGGTGTGTCTTCCCATGGTTGCGATATAAGTGTTGAGCCATTCTCACATGGTGGTAGGTGTGTCCTCCCATGGTGCAGATGTAAGGGCTGGGGCCATTCTGACATGGTTGAGGTGTGTCTTCCCATGGTCACTGATATAAGTGTCGGGCCATTCCAACATGGTTGAGGTGTGTCTTCCCATGGTCGCTGATATAAGTGTCGAGCCATTCGAGCATGGTTGAGGTGTGTCTTCCTATGGTTGCTATATAAGTGTTGAGCCATTCGAGCATGGTTGAGGTGTGTCTTCCCATGGCTGCGATATAAGTGTTGAGCCATTTGAGCATGGTTGAGGTGTGTCTTCCCATGGCGTAGATGTAAGGGCAGTTCCATTCTCGCATGGTTGAGGTGTGTCTTCCCATGGCGTAGATGTAAGTGTTGAGCCTTTCCCGGATGGTGAGAGGAAAGTCCTTCCATTCCGGTGAGTGTAAGTGTTGTGTTGTGTGCATCTGGGCAGTGCTCTGTGGACGATGAGATGATCTGAAGATGATGAGGTGACAGTAGGGTACACAGGTTTTGTAGAGGCAGTGTAATCAGTCCTAAGATGCTCCTTCAGGTTTTGCAGTGGCATATAATCAATCCTGGGAGATCTAGCAGGTTTTGTAGTGGCATAAAATGTTAGGATATTTAGACACTTAGGAGTTAGTTAAGATCAACTTGTGTAATATATCCATTAGGGATAGTGTGTTTCTTTAGTATGCATTAGTATTCATTTGTAAATACTTAATCCGACGGTCATGATATGTTCCCGACATAGAGTGATCCGACGGCTCAACTTCTCTTAGATCAAACCTAACCTTGATCCGTGGCTTAACACCCGATTGGTCCATGATCTCTATTTAAAGAGCATGGAGGGTCATTGTTTAGTTGATCGATTATGAGAAACTCATTTGTAACTTTCTTTCTTTACATAATAAATTGTCCCGTAGAAGCTATTTGGCCGGGGCCGTGGAGTGTTTCCCTCAAAGAGGGTTTAAACCACGTCAAAACATCGGTGTGTTGATCTATGATTTGTTTGTGTGAAGTGGTTTCTCTTGGTGTTCGGTCCTTTAGTAATACCCTGTGTACCCGAACATGGTATCAGAGCTTTTATGAAGTGCCGCTTCCGGTTCTGATCTAGATCTTGAACTGCTGTTGCCGAAACTCGAAAGGGTTTCTAGTTCTGGTATTTCTGTGCATTTCTGGGCTGTGGGAGGTGTTCCATTGCGTCTGGAGCATCGTTTCCATTGGGAAATAGTTTTCGTTTGATCGAAAATGGTTCCCAGTTGCTTCAGAAACGCGTATTTCATTAGATCTGAAGGTATAATGTTACAGTGACGCATTTTTTTATTTTCTGTTTTTAAAAGAAAAAATCTCATATTTTATCATTTTGTACTGTTAGATTTTTTTGGGTTCGGATTGTTGCTTTCCCGTCTGCGTATGCTCTTTGCCGTGCACCTTGAGTGATCTCGACAAATCAGAAACAGAAAGGGAAAGGGTTTTTCTCGGCTGCGTATGCTCTTTGCCGTGCACCTTGCGCGATCTCGGCAAATTAGAAACAGAGAGAAAACGTAGACTTTCCGGGAAAGCTAACGAGATCTAACTCCACAAGTGTGGAAAAGTGTTTTTGTTTCGATTTGTGGTGTGTTTTGCAGGAAAAAGGGCAAGCACGCAAACCGAGCAAAAAAAAAAAAAACCTTCATCATTCCCATATTTTACATACCTTTTAATCTAGCTCACTTGGTTCAAAGTTGCTTTATTCCTTAATAGGTCTTGAGTTCAAGTCTTAGGAAGTTACTTTTAAAAGAAAAAGTGCATGCAATATCTATTTTCAAGTTATTTTATTGTAAAAGTGCATCTCACTTAAATAATAAAAAAAAAAAACACGAGTGAGTCACTTAAGTTTTTTTTTATTGTTGCACTATTTAAAAGTAATATCATTGTAGAAGTGAAATCACTTATTTTACAAAAGTGGTTCACTTAAAAGCAACTTTCTTGTAAAGTGATTGTCAAAAGGTTCATCTTGGGAAGAGGGGGGTTCTTTTTTGTTGTTGGACATTCTCTAGCTGCCACATCAATATTGGAGACATTTTCAACAGTTTCTTTGTTCAAACATAACTTCATCATACAGAGTCAGTTTTCAGTGCCATTTTTTTTGAAACCGCCTATTTTTTCGAGCTCTTCACATCCAGACTATTGGTTTCTGTTTTTACAACTATTAATTTACAAATATGGCCACCCCTTGTAATATTCTACTTAACAGTTCCAACTATTTCTCATGGAAATCTCATATGGAGGATGTTCTACGAAGTAGGGGACTTTTCAGAATTACCTCAGGGAAAGAAAAAGAACCCACTGATGATGATAAGAAAATAAAATGGGCAAATAGATGTGATGAAGCTCGTGGATTGATTGGGATGTCAATCTCTACTGATTTGCGATTCCACATATCTGGAATTGATGAACCTAATGCTGCTTGGGACAAGTTGGAATCTGTGTTTGGTAAACACAATGAAATTCGAGGTCACCAACTCGAAAATGAGTTGATTTCTTTAAATCCAAGTGACTTTTGATGCATTCAAGATTATTTATCTAATTACAAAACTCTTAAACTCTTATGTGCAGAATGTAAGATTGAGAGGAAAGACAAACAATGCATTTATCATATTATTTCCAAACTTGGACCTGCATATTCTATTTTTGTATCTACATTTTACTCCATGAAAGCATCCTTGAATGCAGCTAGCTATCAAGAGCCTAGTCTTGAATCCTTTTGTGATTCCTTGATTAGAGAACAAGATAAACTCATTCATCTTGGAATAATCAACAATGCAGATACATCTGGGAAAGCCTTATTGTCCCAACAGAAAGAAAAGTCCAAGCCTCCCAAGAAACAAAATTTTCACAATAATAAGTCAAACAAGGGTCCCAAACCCTCTCAGTCAACTCCTTCTTTAAAAAATGACAAAGGATCCAAGCCAAAAGGAAAGAAGACTGAGCGTCATTGCAACTATTGCGGGAAAGATAATCATGATGAATCTAAGTGTTTCAAGAAGATGGCAGCCTTGGAAGCAGCAATGAAGAAGCACCACATCAGCCTAGATTCGCCTTCAGAATCTGCCTCTCATGGACATGCACTTTGTGCTTCTGGTTATTCTTATAATGCATCTTCTTCTTCTACTTCAAATGAATGGCTCATTTATTCTGGAGCATCTTATCATATGGCTAAGGATCAAGCCATCTTTTCTACTATGCATGAATGTAACACCAAACAAATATTTGTTGGTGATGATAGATTTTTAAGTGTTGTAGGAGCTGGAACAGTTCCAGTAGATAATGGTCATTTTAGTGATGTACTATGTGTTCCAAGAATTTCCTGCAATTTGTTATCAGTCTATCAAATCACTCATTCTGGTGAAGGTAAAACTGTGACCTTTACACCTCACCAAGGTGTAATCAAGGATTTTAAAGATCCTCAACAGGTCCTAGCTACCGGAATTGTTGATGATATTACCAGGTTGTACAAGTTTAACAACTTTGGGTCATCACCTTTCCCTTCAGTTTTTGTTGCTCATAGTGATAACTTGAGCAAACTTTGGCATGAACGATTTGGTCACTTAAATTATCGCTCATTGCAACAACTATGTAAAGAAAATATGGTGACAGGTCTTCCGATGGTATCTTGCAGGGATGGTGTTTGCTCCGGTTGTGTACTCGAAAAACATCATTGGGATAGTTTTGACAAACATGCCTCTTGGCACGCATCGGTTCCCTTGGAGCTTGTGCATAGTGACTTGTGTGGTCCTCTTACATCTGCTTCCTTTTCTGGTTTCAAATATTTCTTAACTTTCATTGATGATTACACCAGACGCACTTGGGTTTATTTCCTAAAACTTAAGAGCGAAGTATTTAACATGTTCTTGGCCTACAAGGCCCTTGTTGAAAAACAATCTGGTCATCAAATTATTAAGTTAAGATCTGACAATGGAGGAGAATATGTTAACAATAAGTTCACTACTTTCTGTACTGAACAAGGCATCCAACAACAGCACACTGTTCCATATACACCACAACAAAATGGTGTAGCTGAGCGGAAGAACCGCACTTTAAAAGAAATGGCTAATTGTATGATCCAATCTAAGGGACTAAGTCTTCAATTTTGGGCTGAAGCCATTAATTGTGCAAATTACATAGTTAATCGCACCCCCACTAAAGCATTACAAGGTATAACACCGGAAGAAGCATGGAGTAAAACTAAACCTGATGTAAGTCACTTTCGTGTGTTTGGTAGTGAAGCATGGGCTCACATTCCGGATGAAAAACAGAAAGCATTGCAGCCTAGAAGTGAAAAGTGCCTATTTGTTGGATATTCTGAAGATGTAAAAGGTTATAGACTTGTTCAACCACATTCTCATGATATAATCATTAGAAGAGATGTTAAATTTGATGAAAATCTCTTGGCCTGCGAGCCTAACTCGACGATTGTGCCATCTTTGGCCTGCGAGCCTGATTCGGCGTTTGTGTTTTCTTCTTCTTCTTCCAACTTCCTTGACAGGTTTCCAACTCTAGTTTCTGATGATGATAGTGAGGATGAAAATCCACCTCCACCTGCTCATGTTCCTCCAGTTGCACCAGCACAAGTGCTTCCTCGATGGGTCCGTTCAACATGTGAAGCAGCTGGTGATCTTGCCGGTGATCCTAGAGATCAACGTCGAACACATTCTCAGTTTCAGCGAGGCTCTTCTCTTTTAGCTCAAGTTTCCGAGAATCATGATCCATAAACTTTTGCAGAAGCTTCAGGGAATCCAGATTGGGATGCAGCCATGGATGAAGAATATCGTTCCTTAATGGCGAACGATACTTGGGATCTTGTACCTCTTCCAAAAGGAAGAAAACTTGTCAGATGTAAATGGGTCTACAGAACTAAGTATGCATCAGATGGAAGTGTTGAAAGACTTAAGGCAAGGTTAGTTGCCAAAGGTTTTTCCCAAGTTGAAGGGATTGACTACAATGAAACCTTTGCTCCCGTCGCAAAAATGAACTCCATCTGCCTTGTTCTTTCCCTTGCAGCCTTACACAACTGGGAAGTCCATCAAATGGATGTCAAGTCTGCCTTCTTACATGGTGATTTACAGGATGAAATTTACATGGAACAACCTCCTGGCTATGTTCAGAATAACTCTAGCCTTGTCTGCCGCCTTAAGAAATCCTTATATGGCCTTAAGCAAGCTCCTAGAGCTTGGTATGCCAAAATGGATAACTTTCTCCTTGACACTGGTTTTTCTAAATGTCATTCTGACCCCAATGTCTATACCAAGAAAGTAGGAAACCATCTCATCATACTTGTTCTATATGTTGATGACCTTATTCTTACTGGTAGTGACCCTAAGCTTATAACCCATGTGAAATCCAGTCTTAAACAAAATTTTGAAATGTCAGACTTAGAACATTTGCATTATTTTCTTGACCTCCAAGTCCTGCAAACCAAAGAATGAATCTTTCTTTCTCAGTCTAAGTATGCTTGTGACCTTCTTCGTCGCTTTCACATGGAAGATTGTACATCAGCCCCTTCTCCCTTCCAGTCTGGAGTCAAACTTTCTGCCACTTGTACTTCACCTGAAGTCAATGCCACCTTGTATCGTCAGCTTGTTGGTAGTCTCTTATACTTGACTCATTCCCGTCCTGACCTTTCCTTTTTCGTTGTTCATGTTGCCCGTTATATGCAGACACCTCATGAAAGTCACTGGAAAGCAACTAAAAGAATACTTCGATATATTCGAGGTACAGTTCAGTTTGGGATTCATTACAGTACAGGGGGGAAACCTTTGTTGGTTGGTTTCACTGATTCAGATTGGGCCGACGATCCTGATGATCGAAAGTCTACTGCAGGTTATGTTTTCAGTCTGGGATCTGGACCTATTACTTGGGCTTGTAAGAAACAACAAGCTCTTGCTCTTTCTTCAGCAGAGGCAGAATATCGAGCAGCAGTTAATGCCAGTCAGGAAGTTTTATCGCTTCGACAGATCCTTTCAGAGTTTGGATTCGAGCAGCAGCAGCCTACTCCACTTTGGTGCGACAATCAAAGTGCCATCAAGCTTGCCAAAGATCCAATTCTACATGAACTCAGCAAACACATTGAGCTACATATGCACTTCATCAGAAATCTTGTTCATGATCGTGTTCTTGAAGTGCTCTTTTGCCTTACAGATGATCAAGTTGCAGACATCTTCACCAAGTCTCTTACAGAAGCGAAGTTTTCTAAACTTCGATCTATGTTAGGAGTTCAGGAACTTGTCATTAAGGGGGGATAGGCTCTAATGCCTCCTTCTTTCTCCTAATAGTGTCACTTTTGTAAATCCTTCAATCCTATCCCAAGTTGTTCTTAAGGGGGGATGTTAGGATATTTAGACACTTAGGAGTTAGTTAAGATCAACTTGTGTAATATATCCGTTAGGGATAGTGTGTTTCTTTAGTATGCATTGGTATGCATTTGTAAATACTTAATCCGACGGTCACGATATGTTCCCGACATAGAGTGATACGACGACTCAACTTCTCTTAGATCAAACCTAACCTTGATCCGTGGCTTATCACCCGATTGGTCCATGATCTCTATTTAAAGAGCATGGAGGGTCATTGTTTAGTTGATCGATTATGAGAAGCTCATTTGTAACTTTCTTTCTTTACATAATAAATTGTCCCGTAGAAGCTATTTGACCGGGGATGTGGAGTGTTTCCCTCAAGAGGGTTTAAACCACGTCAAAACATCAGTGTGTTGATCTGTGATCTGTTTGTGTGAAGTGGTTGCTCTTGGTGTTCGGTCCTTTGGTAGTACTCTGTGTACCCGAACATAAAATCAGTCCGGGGATGCTCCTTCAGGTTTTGCAGTAGCATATAATCAGTCCTGGGAGATCTTGCAGGTTTTCCAGAGGCATATAATAAGTCCTGAGATGTACCTACTTGATGGCTTGCTCGCAGAGATGATGAAGACCTACATGGAGGCTAGGCCTACATCCAACATGAAATAGGGTTGGCTCTGTAGAACTTCGTATGACGAGTAGATTGGATATTGATGATTGAGATAACAACAAAAGTGATGATGATGATCCAGCTTTGATGATCTAGTGACCAAGACTTGTGCTGATGAACTGTGTCAAGAGAATACCTTCCTAGTTAAGAGGGAGTGTTGATGTATTTGTAACTTCGGAATGTATTCGCTTGTATATTTTATATTTTATATTGTATTTTATTGTTGTACCCCCGACGTAGATGTTTATTCCTCCGGTCGGAGAAGTCATTATTGTACTTGGGTCATGTAAAGTCATTGAGGTCCATCCTCCCATGTATGACGGGGCATTAGACCCCAAACTTGTGTCTTTCATGGGTTATTAGACTCCCCTAGTGGGGTCGGCCCAGTGTCAAGTGGTAGTGGGTTATTAGACTCTCCTAAGGGAGGTCGGCCTAGTTAGGGTAAAGGGCAAGTGAAAGTAAAGTATAAATAGAGAGGAGCTCCTCTCTATTTATCCACTGACTCACTCACTCATTCTCACAAGTGAGTAGTGCGCATAAGTGGAGGAGGAGAAGCTGCTAGGAGACTATCTCTTGTTTTGGGGTTTTGTATCATTGCTCATTCTATCTTTGAGGAAGTTGCGGGGTTTTCTCCTTTATGCTTTCCCTGGTGAAATGCTTTGTGTCTCTTGTCTCTTATGATTGATATGTTGTACATGTTGTTCTCTCAGATAATATCTTAGATCATATTGAATTAAGTAATGAAAATCTAACACTCTCGCTTAGAAAACGAGCACCCCATTGTCAAATTTCACCCTCAAACCACTTAATGATTACATTTTGAAAATTTTTAATTAAACCATTAAAAAATGGTCCAATTACTGAAAAATAATTTTTTTTTCAAAGCTTAAAAAAACACTTAGGGACCTAGTACATGACCATATGACTTTATTTAAGTGTCTAACATGTTTATATATGTTGACACATGAACTTTAATAACCCCCCAAGGCCTAACTACTTACTTAGGCATTCCAACTTTGGAGGTGTAGGAGAAAAACTCGTTAATTATACTCGGCTAAAGGCAAAGCATAATTGACAAGGGAAAAAACTCCTTGGAGTACCCTCATTAGTTGCAAAGTTCTAGGGAGCCAAGTTACTCAAAAGACCACCATGCTAGTACACTTTATTACATACTCCTAAGGCATGGACATGCATTAAAATTTTAAAAAGGGGGCCTTGGAAATGCATGATTTTGAACTTCTGAACCCTGAAATGCACAAGTATTTGTGCAAACTTTGGCGGCTCTCTGGAAGTCCAACTGATATGCAACTCAGTTGGTAACAGACCCAACTCCTAAAGGTCAAGGGGGTAAGTCCCTATTTACTAAGTTTTAAAGTGTTTTAGTTTTAGGAGTTCAAATTTGATTATACTTATTTAAGTTGAATGACAAGCAATCATGCAATATGCAAATTGATTAATGACAGGCAAACCTTGATTTGAAGCTTAACAACATAAAGTTAAAGAAAGAAGCAATCAATTAATTAGTGCCTATTCTACTTGGGATATGGAGTCAATAATAAATCAAAACTTGTTTAATGGACAATACAAGATACACAATAAACTTGAAAGAATTTGCTTTCCCAAGATTAAAACATTCAAAATTGCATGAGGAAAATTACTTGCTAGCAAAGTAAACCAATTAACTTACAAAGAAATAATTTTGAACTAGAAATAAATTACTTTGAAAGTAAAGAGATTGAAATGGAAATATTGTGACAAGAAAATACAATGTTTTGCAAGTGGTCTTGTAAGTTTTAAAGGATTTTATGTCTCTCTTTAGCTTAGGGAATTAATGTATTGAAAGTGCAAAAGAAAAAAAATGGTTGTTCTAACTAATGTGACTACCTCTAACACTTATCCTTCAACTTGAGAGAAATTGTTGGGTGCTCAACAAAAGAACACAAGGTTCCCCTCTAGCTCCACAAGTGAGTTCTAAAAACTGTCGGATGTTCAAATGGAGGACACAAAGTGCCACGAGGCTCCCAACAGCCTCTACCCCACTAACTCCACGGGTCAATCCTCTTTTTCTCAATTTTCGAGATAAATAGTTAAACTGCCTATTACTCTAGCCAATTCGATCTTTTGCCCTTTCTTGTCACTCAGGATCAAATTAATAGTCAAGGGAAGTGAATATGGGGCAAGAGCAAGGCAAGGTTATTTGTTTTGTAAAGAAAAGTATTTAAAAGGAATTACTAGCCAGCACGATTTTGCAGGAGGGAAAAGCCACTTCACATTCAAGGTGTGGGCAACAATTTAAAACTAAAATTAAATAAAATAACTTGAATCTTAACAAAACTAGCCAACGCATTTTTGCATGGATGGGCAAAGCCACGTCACATGCAAGGTGTGGGCAAAAACTAAAATTAAATGAAATAACTTGAATCTTAAGCAGGAAACTAGCCAGCACGATTTTGCATCGATGGGCAAAGCCACTTCACATGCAAGGTGTGGGCAACCATTTAAATTAATGCAATAAGAAATAAATCAAACCATAGCCCTTTCTCTTTTGCTTACAAGGGTGGGAGAAACCCAACTACCTTTGTAAGTAATAGATAACAAAAAAAAGTTAATTATCAACCTAGCCACACAATCCTCTTCCTAGTGAAGAGATGGGCAAAAGAATAAAGTAAAATGTAGAAAATAGACTAAGTACAAAATCCTAGCCCCTCTTCACTTGCAATGCAAGGGTGGGAAAGCTCAACTTCCTTTGCATGCAAGGGATGACTGAAAAAAGAAACTTAGATATATCTTTGGAAATAAATAGAAAATCAAGTTCAAGAGACTCTCTTGAACTTGTTACACTACATAAGATTTCAGCACTTGAGAAAATAAGGAAATAAGAGAGTGAGAGTAGAATTTTGACCCGTTTTTTGCAAAGGACTAGAGATAGCATCTTGTGGATGCCCTTTATACTTGATTTTGGCCAAATTTGGGCAGCATATCCCCTTGTACTATACAAAACCTGCTAAAATCCAACAAGCAATAAAGACAGAAAAAATGCCCAAAACCACTCTTGGACATTATTAGTGTTATGGTACAAATAGTATAAAAAATTTCTGAATTTTTTTTAAGTGAATTTGCACAATAAAAGAGTTTGTAAATGAAGACTAAAACAAGATTTTAATATGAGAATGTATGCAGAAATAAAAATGCATAAATTTGAAAGAGAAGGGAGGAGTTTGTGCTCTTTGCTCTTCCAATGCTTGAAATAGTGAGGTATCCAACCGATGAATTCCACTCTTCAACTAAAGCAACCTGCAACTTGTGAGATATTTGCTACACAACTAAACAAAATGTGAGATCCAAATAATAAACTAAGAAATCATAAACTTCAACCGAGAAAAATATGAAGTTCTTAACTACAAGAATGAAAAACTCACAAAACTTATGGAAAAAATACCACAAATTTTACCAAAGCAATTTTTTTTTCTTGTTTGGCCTCCCCAAACTTGAGTAGCTATGAAGTGTAGAAACAAACCACCATAGAGCACAATGGACACAATATTTCCTCCAAAGAATTCTATTAACCAAGCCATATGGCTAACAATTACAATCGCAAAAAATATGAGCAAATGGAAGCAAGAGAGTGAGAAGAGAGCATGAGAGATTGTGGAATAAGGGAGATTCTAACCAAAATGAGGAGGAGGAGCCTCCTTAAATAGGAAAAGAGAGAGGGGAGAGTTCCTTTGCATGAGTTCCATTTGTCACTTGGAGAGAAAGGGGCCTATTGTCCGCCAAACTGTACACCAGTAGCAGAAATCTTTTGAAAGCTGTCTCCCTCACTGGAAGTGGGGAGAGGTGTGGCATTGGGGGAAAGAAATGAGCCAGGTACTGTCACCTGAATTCCAGCTCCTCCTTTTAGGCTAACTCCTAACGAAGCCAAGGGGGGTAGTCCCTAAAAAAAAGTTTCACTAAGTCTCTTGTGTTTTATAATGTTTTTGGTGAAGTGATTCAGATGGGTGTTGTTTATGAATTATTATGATGAGACCAAATTTAAAATGACAAGACAACAAGATAAATAATGCAATCCACGTTGCTAAATGAAATGACAAGATTAACAGTATATTTCAAGACTTATTATCAAAATAAAAGCATTCACAATATGAAATAACACAAGGACAAATGGTCCTGATTTAGAAATAACCTTGAAGTAACCAGTGCCTTATGGATTCAAGTGAAAACAAAGATTGTGATGCTGAATGTGTGGGTCTTGAAAGAATGTTGTTCGTGAGATCGTTTTGAGAGTTATCTTGGTAAATTGTAAATTTTAATGGTCTTGATTATTAAGGCTAAAACCAAGGATATCAAAAGAGTGGAACCTTAACCATGAACAAATACTGGCAACCTCTTAGATGGTATGTCGGGAGCACCTAGATTGCAAAGAGGGAAAGTGTACTTACGGCTTGACCGCCCTCGAGTCTGACAGTGGATTCCCGGCACCACCTGTTTCAGGAAGCACCTCAGTGATTTGATACTGGTTTTGGTTTTGGATAAAATTTTAATTATGTTATCACTTGTAAGTTTAGCAAGTCCTTCACCTTTCTGAGTACTAGCCAAACCTTTGCAAGTTGACAGAGCATACAGGTGTTGGACAATCGACCAAAGTAAATTAATTAAGGGGGGAAATGAGTTGAAGTATTTTAATTATTAAAGAGAAATTGTTCAACCCTCTGACAGAGAGCGCTCTTGACTTAGTCTTAAGACCACAGTTTAAGAGACTTTCTACTCTAAAATGCCTAATGCAAGGGAAAATGCAGATCTATAATGCTCTCGGACAAAGAGTGCTATTGACTTGGATTTGGCCAAGTTCAAGAGGCTTTGTTTATTTTATGAAACAATAAAGCAGTTGTGAAAAATGAAACCTTGTAGAAATAAAACATGTGATAACTCAAATGATGTAAAACACAACTAACATGCTACTTGCGAAATAAAATAAAAGATTTAGTGTTCTACCAATAAATTTACACTAATGGTGGGATCAACCTCCGAACAAGGTCAACCTCTAAGAACCGCCCGCACTTGAGAAATTCCAGTTAGCTGAAAGCTCTACCAAGGAAACTGACGAGGAAGGAAGAGTAACCACAAATTATGTGGTCCTGCCCCTGGGATGGGATCCCAAGGATACTACTTCCGGTCAAAACTTGGAAGAGAGAATAAGATGGAGATAAAGACTACTCTAAAACAGAAAGCAAAAGATCTAATCTAACCAATCACCACACTCTTCCCCAAATGGGGAAGAAAACCAAAAAGTGGAGGACCCCCTCCACTTGAAATTTATTAATCTGATTACAATATGCCTTGGTTTGGAAACCTTGAAGGAATTTGAAGTAAAACAATACTTGGAAAATTTAAAAAAGAAGCATGTTTTTGCTTGCTTTTACAAAGGATAAGTGTGTCAAGTTTTGCTCATTTTCATGGTTTCTTTGTATTTTGCTTGGATCTTACTTCTTCAAAACTTCTTCAAGTTTCCTCCTTTCAAAGCATCTACACAAATCTAAAAAAATGCTCAACAATGCACCCATTAACCGTAAGGAAAATAAAACCAAATTTGAAACTAGTTAAGTCTAGATTTGAAAATTTAGCTCTAAAACGTAAAATGCATGAGATTTGACATGAAACTTTAACTATGATAAAACAGACCAGCGAACAAAAAACTCCTAAAATGCAATGGGAAAGAGATCTAAAGCATAAATTTTTTTGAGAAATTTTATGAAAAAAATTCTATCTTTCAAAGTTGCAACTAGAGTTTAAACAATGCCAACTATACCAGTATGAAAAAAGAGATCTAGAATGCTTCTAACATTTACTTTTTTCAAATGCATGAGATGGATGCAATAATACTTAAGATAACTCTAACAAGCTACTTTGCAAGCTAAAGAATGAAGCTAACACTACCTAAGCAATTCATTTTTGTGACTTTTATGTGTTTAGGGCTCTTTTGGAAGGTAGACAAAAGGAGCCAATGAGGAGAAGACCTAAAGGAAGAGATGGGAAAGGTCTTGGATGAAAAAATGAATGGGTGAAGGGTAAATCTAGGACAAAGACAATGAAATGGAGGAGGAGATGAAGAGTAAAACGAATGGGTGAAGGGATATCTAGGGCAAAGATAAATGAAAAGGAAGGGGAGATGAAGAGGGTAAAATGAATGGAGAAAGAGGATGCAAAACGAATGGAGGATGAGGGGTTTTGAAGTAGGGAAAACTATGGAGGAAAATAGGCCTAGCAAACCAATAAAAAAAGGAAACAAGGAGAAAATAAGAGGGGTTTGAAGAAAGAACCCTTTTGTAACCAAGTTTGAATGATGAAAATTTTGTTGATGGAGGAGAAAACCCTTTCTGCTTTGATGCCAATCTTAAGATCTTGCTCCTTGGAAGTATCCTGCAAACACACTATTAATAAAGGTTTTTGTTGGCGGAGAAGAGGGAGATACAACCAAGTTCATCTCATCTCAACCATTTTGAAGATCTGCAATGCACAAACACTTATACAAACAACACTTGATCAAATATAGAGAGTTAGAAAAAAATGCATAAAGAGACAAGATAGTAAGACCGATTACAAGTTGCACTCTTTATACTATTCAAGCCTAAGCCTAGCAAACAAATTGTGATCATCAAATGCTTTCCCTACGCTCTTAGGAAAGAGATCTAAGCATACATTTAAATCAAGCTTGAAATTGCATAAATGAAGAAAACATTACAGATATTACCTCAACAATGTATTAATAACTCATGAATCAATAGAAGTACACAAATTTGCCTCCAAAGCCAACTTTATTCCCAATGATGGCCAATAACGATTACAATCTCCGTAGAGTAAGTTTACAATAACAATCCATAAGAAGAGAGCTAGAATGCATCTCTTAAATAGCAAAACCAACAACTAAAACCCTAATTCGAATTTGGCCAAAGAGAGCCAAATAACACTGAGTTGTAAAGTCGAATTCTAGTTCAAACTCAATCAAAAGGCTTGAGGTTCTAGTCCACAAGGTAAATTCGAGTTTGGGGAGGCATGGGAAGCTCCACCCATCCAATGAAGGAGCTCCAACTAGGAAACACATGAGCTAAATGAGGGCATGCGTGAGCTTAATGAGGGATGACGTGAGCTAGATGAGAGACAAGTGTGAGATGTGGTAGGTGCTAACTCGAGTCTATAAAGGAGCCAAGTTTTAGTGATTGCTAGATTAGGGGAGGTGACTACCATTGGCTTCAATGCCAACCAACAACCCATTCATCAATTGCCACATCACTAAATTGAGTTTTCAAGGAGGGAGGGCGAATTCTCTATTGGAGTTTAAATTGTGCTGACTGGATAGTGGTTTGGTTGATGATTGAGATGATTGGAATCTTCTTTAATGCCCAGTGCCATGTCAATTAGCCTTTTATTTTATTCATTTCTGATTATTTTGGAGAGATTTGGATGTCTCTAAAATATTCAAATTTATTAATTTAATTAATAATTTCTCTGTAAATGGCTTTTTAGAGAAAATATTAATTATAAGGCTGAATTGACATCCAAAAGTTGGGTTTAGCTGGTCCATAGGTCATGTGTGATTTTTGGATTATGAAACGAGCCATCAATCACTGAATTCGGACCCCAGACGACTAACATATTACAAATTAATATTTCTCTATTTAAATTATAGAGAAATTTATTAAATTTAAAAAATAATTAAAAACCCAAACTCGATGGACCCGGTAAAAAATTTTCAAATTTTTTTCTGAGGGTCCTAGAGACTTGAGACATGACCAAAACCTATTCTAATAGTGTCTAGTAGGCTTATATACATTAGTTGGACTCTAATAACCCCCCATGGCCAAAATTTTCAAAATCGAGCATTCCAGCTTTGGAGGAAGCGGGAGAAAACCTCATCGATTATAGCTTGGCTGTAGGCAAAGTATAATTGACAAGGGAAAAAACTCCCTGGAATACCTTAGTTGCTTAATCAAGTCATGGGGAACCGAGACACTCATATCCTACTAGCACACTTTATTACAAACCCCCATGGGGCCATGGTCATGTCGACTAAAAACAAAAACCGACTAGCCAAAATTGGCTAACTGCTGTAATCTGAAACCCAGACACTCTGGAAGTGAACACTGATGTGTTCCAACACTGGCGGCTCAATAAGGTTTCAACTTATTTGTACAAAATAGGTGATAACAGGGCCCATGAAGGGGGGTGCACTTCCTTGGGTTAAAAATAACAAACAATGAGGGGGAAAAAAACCCCACCCATGTTTTATATTTCATTGCTAGGTCAAGGGGAGAAAATCATGGAGGTGGGACCCCCCCTTTTGGCTTATTTCATTTTTTCTCATTTCCCATTGTGAGAGAAGGTTTGCCTCTTAGGGAGACAACTTCAAACTCTTAAAACTCTTGCATGGGGGGACCCTTTTGGCCTTGTTATCACACAACTTGTAGTTGTCCCAAAAGGTGATCCTATCCAGGATGGTAGAGGCGTTGGACAACTAAAGAGGTGACCCAAGAGAGCCACGATTCCCAATGATTATTGGTTGTCACGTTAATCGAGGCACTCTCTCCTTTTGATCAAGACAAAGCAAGACCAAGGGGGAGGCCCTATCTAACCAATGAAGGCTAGTGAACCTACTCAAGACCTCTTAGGGAAATGTGAAAGTGAAAGGAGAGAGATCAAGAGTGAATGGATCTAGATCTAAAGAGTATAAGTGGACAAATGGAGTAAGGGCTTGGTTGACGTGGCTTATAGAAGGGACAAATGCTCAACCAAGGAATGTATATACCACTTATGAGTTTAATTGAGTAGATCTGGATAGATCTAATGCCAATCAAGAAAATCCAATTGGGGCCCACCCTTAAAATATGGAAAATGAGTGAAATGGGGCCCACAAGGTGAAATTAAAGTTGGAATGACACTAGAATGGTTTCTAAACAATGAATGTGAAGTTTAAAATTAAAAGTAGCACAACCCAAATGATAGATCTAGAAAAATGCATAAAACCCACAAGTGCATCCCCCTCAAGAGAAGACTAATGCCTTATATCGGGGGTCAAATGGAGTCAGATTCCAACCAAAATTTAGATATGAGGTTCTTTAATTAATTTAGAAGTGGGTTTTATGTTTCAAGCCCAAATTATCGCCAGATCTAAAAATCTAGGGTTTGAACAATGAGGGTTTGAAGTGACCAATGGGTAAAATGCATGGAAGTGAATACGCACCTTGTAAATCTTACCACAAATGCTTGCGGCTGCCAAGCACATCGATGATCCTTGCATTTAGTTACAATTCCAAGCTAGATCCATGTGATTCCAAGCAAGACGTCCTAGCCCAAGGAGGAAAAAAGTCCTCTTTCACCTGCAAAAAAAACTACATACGTGAGATTTGATCCAAAGATAAAATAAGATCTATGCACAGGATATTAAAAGAAGCAAATCAATGGACAAAGAACAATTGAAAAACTCCCTTGAAGATGAAAACTTCATGCCCAAGGAGGATGTGGGAAACCCCTGCAATCTTTCCTCAAGGCAATTCACATCCCTGCAACAAATGAATTCGACCTCCCTTTGTAGTTGTTGAAATCACCTGTAAAGAACCTAGATGTCTAAATCAAAAGATGTATAATCATGTACAAGAACATCCATCAAAGCATGGGAAGCATATCTGCAAAATAATATTTTATTCCAGTATTTTCAAAGCCCAAAAGGTGTTTTTACAATAGGGGGGTCTCTTCCTTAAATAGGAATGAGAGAGACCAAAACCCTAACCACTTTATGAACGAGTGGTTGAGATCAAAAGATAGATACAATATAATCAACGGTTATGATGAGCCATAACAATATAAAATGGATCAACTCAATAAGAGGGGTGCACACTCATTAGAAGAGGCCCTAGGGGGTCGCACCACATAAAAAGCGACTAGGACAAGTGTAGGAGCACATGGTGGGGCTAGGAGGTATTGATTCCCTTCACTAGCATCACCCCATGGCACAATAACATAAGATATGACTCAATAACATGTCAAAGTGACCAAATGACTAAATCGTGTCCTCCTCAATGAGAGAATAATACATCAAATAACAACCCGGAGAGTGTGTGGACCCCACTGACTACTGCAAACTGATATGGAAGGATTGGGATACATCACAAATGACCTCTGAACAAACCTCATGCCAAAACCTTGCCTCAATTTCCCAAATCAATTTCCTGAATGACCTTTTTATCCCATTTTTATTCCACTTGAAAATCATCAAAATGCCTATAGCTCACTACTCGGTGTCCCGGACAAAAAATATGCCTGCACCAACATGTCTGGAGTTGGTGTAATATGGTAATAACAAGTTGTTGTACCCCCCATCTCCTATGTAGCGCCCTAGAAAAAGTGCTACATCAATGCAACTGCTGGACAAGCCATTTCTGCATGGCAGGATTGGACAAGAGTGGAAATCTGACCATATCATCACCGAGAGTTCCTGTAACTGATACGCCCTAGGAAAAGTGCTACATCAATGCAACTACTGGACAGGCCATTTTTGCGTGGCAGGATTGGAAACAAGTGGAAATCTGACCATATCATCACCGAGAGTGCCTGTAACTGATACTTGAGCGTCTCAATGGACTCAAAAGGTCCAAATCTACTAGAGATGAGTACCCATACACCCTGTGGCAACCTGTGTGATCATCTGTAGCCTCAGCCATACCCAGACAATAATCAAATAATGGTTTGGAAATAATAATAACTAAAAAAAAACACATCAACCATCATATGAAACCTATGTCCACTATATGGAATCACCAAAGGTGTATCAAAGAACCATAAATCATCATCATATAACATCACTGGTCCAACTCATCACAGATCCCAAGGTTGACTTGGTCAAACTAGGTTTGACCAAGTCAAGACTGATCAAAATATGACCCAGGCTAGAAATGCCTAATGCTGCAAGTGCAAATGGTTAGAGCATGCTATGTTAATCATTATAATAGAAAGACTTAAAGTATTAAGCATAATTTCACTAAAAGTTAATAGATAATTATATCAAATACAATTTTAAATAATCATTTACTCAAAATAAAACCTCGGGAATATACTCATTTTGTAGACATGAACATTTTGCTAGCAAAGGGTGAGGGTGGAGAATGCAAGGCTAGGATAAGGGGATGAATTGACTGACTCAACACTGTGATACTTTGGATAAGGGAAAGAGAATACACACTTAAGCATATGTCAGATAATAAACACACAGGGAATGACAATGTCTCACAAATGGAATAAGTTGTTCAGAGAAATGCTTATTCAACCTTGGCAAATGTCTACAGCTCACATCCAAGCTGAAACAGATCCGTGTGGATCTTTTCTAGAACCACTATGGTTGGGTGCTCGGCTAACCATAACTTGAGGTTCTAGGGGACACTTAGAATTAGTTGTCCTTTACTCCATCTCACATCACAACCCGTAGGCTCCGTGAGGAATTAATCATTACATTTAATTTCTGGCAAGCAGTCTTTGGATTTAGCATATATTTAAGCACTTCTTTTTTAGGCCTTTATGATCCTTTTTTGGATTTTGCATGTGCTTAGAAGCACAACTAATCGCAGCTCACATCCAGGGTGCTTTTCATTTCAATTTCCATAGCCCTCTTTCATTGCGCTAAGAAACACAGTTTTATTTGTTTCCATGGGCTTGCACAAAAGATAATATAATAGTTTCCATATGCATATAATAATGGTAGTACAATTTGCTTAAGGTCTTAGCCAACACAACTCAAACAACTAGGGGGACTTTCTACAATCAAGGCCAAACATTGGGGAAACCGACTGGAGTGATCAAGGTATCAAATCCAACTCACCTAAGCTAAAAAACCAACACCAGCGTGTACTCCTGGCCCAGAAGGATCAAGGCTTCGGTAATTTCTATTGCCAACTCAAAGCCGAGACACAAACTAACAGGGATGCTATCCTACATAGAGGCAAAAGTGGGGAGGTCCTCCATATCATAGGTTGAGGTGTAATTCAGGGTAAAACCAATCAAGGGAGAGATAATGGATGGATGGGGAAGGTGAAGGTGATGCCTAAGCTAGCAAACCATAAAGGTGGGAATGATCATGTCCACACTCCTAAGAGGGTAAAACTGGCGAGTATAAAACAAGAGCTTCAAATTATGAGTAATAAGACCATTTAGATAATCAATAATAACCATATCCATATCATACATATATATACTGCTAGATCATGATCACTAGATACTAAGTCAAGCTACCAAAATGACCAAAAGAGCAAGATAATCAAAACCAATGCACACCATATACCTGCCGGGCCATATACCTGTACCTGCTATTTGGAACATCTGTAACCACTAAAAACATTGTTGCTGAAATTCAGGGCACTGCCCGGCTCTGTATGGGATAAAAGGTCATCTCGGTCATCAAATCTAAGGTCATGAGGCTTAGTCTTGGCATAAAGTTTATTTTATGTTTGATCTGGGGCTGCTCTGATATGTGAGTGATCATCAACAATACTGCTCATCATAAGCCGATCTCACCAAAACTGTATAAAGGCCAAGCTCAAAAATATACAATGAACTGCTCTACAATCATGGTAGCCCGACTACTATGGATGTGATAATAGGCCTCTAACATCACCTTAGGCACATAATATAACATTTGGAAACTTAATTTCTCCTCCCCAAGTGACTATAGTCACTTTACAAAATTTTGTCATTCTAATTAATGACCAATTTTGATTTCCTTGACTGACTTAGGAAAAGCCATCAATTTTTTTTTTATCAAAACTCAACGGAATGAATTCAAACTTGGTCCAAGGGTGTAAGGGGTCTCTTTCCAATGATTTGAAATACCCATAACCCTATTTATGGGTATTAAGTGCCACTTAACCCTCTTTTACATTCAACGTTTTATGCCTAGGGACTTTTTTTAATTACCAAAAAATAAAAAATTCTAAGTAAAACTTAATGAAATTCCACAAGACTCTGGATAATGTCTAGCATGGTAATATAGAACATTCCTAGGTCTTAATCACCCCATGGACTTGATCATTAGAACGCATTTCACCACATTGGAAGAATTTTTGAGTGAAATACTCAGATAATTAGAATTACTAAAAATGAATTTTAATTATCAAAGGGAAAAAACACTCGATGAAAGGATTTCCCTAATAATAAAGTCCTAGGCAACTAAGTTTTACAAAAATGACCCTCATGCTGACATATCATTACAAAATCCCCCGCAGGGGTGTGGAAATTTCATGGAGAAGAGTGAAGAAGAGAAAGAGGACAAACTGCTTCGATTGAAAAACTTTGGTAGGTACATCTTTCTCGTCTTCAAGGTACATGGTACATGGTTTCCCACCTAGTTGGCTTGGTGGTCAATAAATCGAAAGTCATTTACAAAACTTGTGGTATTATATGGAATTTAGGGGTGCAGACGATGAAGATGTTTATATGCGGGCCCTGGGTGAATCCTTGGGTGGAAATGTCGGGTCGTGGTTTGATCATTTAGCACCAGGATCCATCACTGGGTACGACATGTTCACTAGGTTATTAAAGAATAAATGGGGTAATGACATTGAAGAATTCATAACAGAACCTGTTATCACATTCATAGTAGCCGGGGCTACATTGTCTTCAGACCAGATTCTAGTACTTTTCTTAGCCAGTCCTTTACTGTGAGATGCTTGAGATCGGCAGTTGATGAGTAACTATGCTATGATCACACATATTTTCAGCAGCCTTATATTTTCAGTAGCCCCAGAGCAGACATTATATCCTTATGCCATGACTGATCCTCGTGACCTCATATTGGATGACTGAGGTGGCTATTTCCTTCCATACAAAGCAGTATGATAGTGCCCAGAGTTATGCAGCAGCAGTGTCCTAGTGACAGTTGATGGTTCAGATGATGGATAGAGGTATATGACCCAACAGGTATATGGCTATGCATTGGATACCTATATGGTGCTCTTTTACTTATCTTAGTAGCTTGATTAGGTATTTAATGGTCATGATATGGTGATATACATATATATATGGATATGGTTAATGGTTGACTATTTAGAATTAAAGTGGTCTAATTACTTGGAATCATAATTTCTTGTGTATACTCGTTGGTCTTACCCTCTTAAGTAGTATGGACTTGGTCATTTCCACCATTTATGGCTTGCTAGTTATGGCATCACCTGCCACTTTTCCTCATCCATCCATTCTCTTTTGTACTTTGTTTTATCCCGACTTACACTTTAGCGTGTGATATGGAGGACTTCCCCACTTATGCCTTTATGTTGGATAGAAGCCTTGTTGTTTTCTGTCTTGGCTTTGAGTTGTGCAACGAAACTTACTGAATCCTTGATCCTTCTGGGCTGGGAGAACCCGTTGGTGTTGGTTCCTAAGCTTAGGTGAGTTGGATTTGAAGCCTTGACCTCTCTGGTCGGTTGCCCCCGATGTTTGGTTCTGATTGTGAATGATCCCCCTACTTTCCTGAGTTGTGTCAACTAAACTTGAAGCAAATTGTAATACCATCATTACATGCATATGTGACTCATTGTTATATCTTCTATGCAAGCCCATGGTTTCAAATTTAAAACTGTGCTTTTAAGCACAATGAAAGAGGGCTATGAAATGAAATGTAAAGCACCCTAGATAAAAGCCGCAATTAATTGTGCTTCTAAGCACATACAAAATCCTAAGGATCATAAAGGCCTAAAAAACAGTGGTTAAATGTATGTTAAATCTAAAGACTGTTGGCCATGATTGAATTGTAATGATTAAATCCTCACAGAGCTTGCGGGTTGGGATGTGAGATGGAGTAAGAGACAACTAATTCTAAGTGTCCCCTAGAATCTCAAGTTACGGTTAGCTGTGCACTTAGTCATTGTGGTTCTAGAAAATATCCTCACGGAGTTGGTTTCAAGCTTGGATGCTAGTTGTAGACATTTGCTAAAGTTGAATGGGCACTCCTCAAAAACAACTTGTGAGACATTGACATTCCTTGTGTGTTTTCTATCCAGCATATGCTTAGGTGGTTTCCCTTTCCTTTTATCCAAAGTGTCACAGTGTTGAATTTGTAAAGTCATTTCCTTGTCCCAGCCTTGCATTTTCCACTTTCACCCATTTCTAGCAAAATGGTCACATCCATAGATGAGTATACACTTGAAGGTATTTTTCTTATTAATTGATTGTTTTAACCTAGACTTATATTTAATGTTTTATTTGCTTAATTGCCAGTAAATTCCATTTTATAATTTAGTCTTGCTATTGAAATAATTAAAGGAGCATATCTTATCCATTTGAACTTGCAGCATCAGTTAGTTTGAGCCTGGGTCATTATTTTGATCAATTTTGACCTGGTCAACCCAGTTTGATCAAGTCAGCCGTAGGGTCCGAGATGAGTTGGACCGATGATGTTCAAGATTGATTATTTGTGGTCCTATGGTGCCCACTTGATGGTTCCATGCATCAGACATAGGTTTCATATGATGATTTGATGGATTATTATTATTTACAGACCATTTTTTTAATTGTCTGGGCATGATTGAGCTTACAGATGATTATCCAGGGGGTCACATGGTGTATGAGTACTCATCTCTACTGCATTTAGGTCTTCTGAGTCCATTAGCAAACTCAGATATCAGTTTCAGGAACTTCCAGATGGGATTATGGTCGGTCTATCACTTTATTGCATATTTGCCATATAAAATGGCTTGTCAGCACATTTTGAGATTACTTTGGTTCACCTAGGGCGCTACAGAGGGAGTATGGGGTCCAACCACTCGTTATTCCCATATAACCATGCTCCCGGACATTTTGGTGTAGTCAAATTTGTGCCCGGGGCACCAGGCAGAGAGATACAGGCATTTTATTATTTTACAAGTGATATTCCAGGAATAAAAAAGGGAAGAAATAGTCACTGAGGAAATCGATTTGGGAAAATGAGGCAAGGAATTGGCATGAGGTTTGTTCAGAGGATTTTTGTGGTGTACCCCACACCCTCCAACACAGCTTGCAGCATTCAGTGGGGTCCACATACACTCCGGGCTATTATTTTAGGCATTTTCATTAGGTCATTGAGGGGCCACGATATGGTCATATGGTCACAGTATGATATTATCTTGAGTTATTATATGTTATTGTGCCATGGGGTCATGCTAGAGAAGGACATGTTACACCTCCTAGCCTCACCATGTGCTTATGTCATGTGTTTTAGTCACTTATCATGTGGTGCGTCCCCCTAGGGCGTCTTAGTGATTGTGCCCCCTCTATTTTGAGTGATCCATGTATATTGTATTCAGGCTCATCTTAAACATTGACTATCATTGATGTATCTTTTAATATCAACCACTCATTCAAAAAGTGGTTAGGATTTTGGTATCTCTCATTCCTATTTAAGGAAGAGACCCCCCTCATTGTAAAGGGGACTTTGGCTCTTGGAATTTCCAGAATAAAGAGAAATTTTGCAGAGACTTGGATTTTATTTGTGGATTGTTTTGGATGGTGATTGTAAAGTTTATTTTTCCTAGCATTTGAGATATTTATGTGAATCCAAAATATTTTCGTGGAAATAGTGTTTATTGCAGGAGGGCGGCGTCAACTAAGACGTTTTTGCAGGGATTCCTCAACTCGTTTCACTTGAAGTGGATTTGTATTAGGGGGTTATCAATTGTATCTTTCATCATTATTCTTCTTCTTGATCTATCTATTGTTGTTACAGTCTTTTTCTTCTATGCATCAAATCTTTTACTTGTGTAGTTTGTATGTGCAAAAGAGAGGGGCGCATTGGCTTCCTTGAGCAAATTGATTTCACTTTGAGACACTGTTAAATCATCTCAAATTGATCAGGTAGAGGTAAATCATCACTTTCAAGGAAATTACAAGATTTTCCAGGTAAGATCTACACTTGATCTCTTGTTTGAGGTTCTAAATCATTGGCCATTTAATTTTACTGCTCAAACCCTAACTATAAAAATTCATAAAAAATATGTAGGCTTTGTTATTTGGTTTTCCGACAAACAAATTTTGGGTTTTCATCCTTAGGCGTAGCCCTAGGTGGGTCCTCAAGGGCGTCTTGCTATGTGGACTCCTTCTGCCCATTTCCCTAGGCACTGATCTCTCCATGCTTACACCCTCCTTGTTTGCTTGTCTTCCGGATGATCCCATCTGAAAGTTCCTGAAACAAGGTAAATACCAACAAGAGATCTCTCCATGCTTGTGCCCTCCTTGTTTGATTGCTAGATCTATTGTCAAGCTCTGCTAGGAATTATCCAACTTGTCTGATCTACTCTTTGGGACATGTTATAAAATTCATAGTATCCAGGGCTACCATGTCTTCAGACCAGATTCCAATACTTTTTTGAGCCAGTATATTGAGTGAGTGCACCCCCTCTATTTTTGAGTGATCCATGTATATTGTATTTGGGCTCATCTTAGCCGTTGATTATCATTGATGTATCTTTTAATCTCAACCGCTCATTCAAAAAGTGGTTAGGGTTTTGGTCTCTCTCATTCCTATTTAAGGAAGAGACACCCCTCATTGTAAAGGGACTTTTGGCTCTCGTCTATTGGAATAAAATCTGATTCTTGTGAGAAAGTCTTGGATCTTGGTTTGGATGTATGGCTATGGTGATTGAATCTACTTTTCCATTGCACTGAGGATCTTGGTGAATATCTTGCACATTTTCTATCCGTATTTTTACTTGCAGGTGAAGAGGATGATTTGGTAGAGGGGTGCATTGGCTGGGGAGACTCACCTTGTCTCTCACTCAAATCCAGTTATTCAGGGAGTAGTTTTGTCTTTGTACCAATTAGTCTCTGCATATTATTCATTATTTGCATTTACCCTCATTCTTATTTACTGATTGGGTTGATCTCCTTGGTTTTGCAGGAAGAGAGGGGCACACTTGTGGACTTGGGAAAATCATGTGCACAAGAAAACAAGCCGAATCTTCATTTTATCTTTGCGGGAGTAATCCTCGTCATGTTAGCATCCGTTCTCATCATCCATGTATGCTCATAAGGTGAGTATTTTATTTCTCCAACTTACCCATCTGTCATTTACTTCCAAACCCTAACTGAAAAATCTTATAAAAATTCGTTCGGTTTAACTACTTATAATTTCGACGAACCATTTCTAGGTTTTTACCTTTAGGCCTAGCCCCAGGTGGGTTCTCTAGGGCGTCACCCTTTGAAGAGTCCGTCTTCCCTTTCCCTCCTTGGTTTGTTTATATTCTAGGTTGTTAA
Source organism: Larix kaempferi (assembly GCA_027924585.1). Lineage (NCBI taxonomy): Eukaryota > Viridiplantae > Streptophyta > Pinopsida > Pinales > Pinaceae > Larix > Larix kaempferi. The sequence goes on along the minus strand of BSBM01000612.1, from coordinate 3,138,497 downwards.
AACCTTGTTTTTTGAGCTTGTGTGCCTTGATACTGTCAGATTTACCTTCAAGATGTGCGAGAAATCCTTAACTCTTCTAGATCTACTTGTTATCACACACATAGTAGCTGGGCTACCATATGAGCAGAGCAGATATCTGCACTTCCCATAGCTTTTCTTTTACACTTTTTTCAGTGAGATCAGCGATGATGAGCAGCATTATTTATGATCACTCAGACATCAGAGCATCTTTGCATCAGACAGTTAGTATACCTTATGCCAAGGCTGAGCCTTTAGACCTCAGATTTTATGACCGATGTGGTCTTTTATTCCATACAGTTGCAGTGCAGTTCTTCGGTATTTCAGATACAGTGTTCTCGGTGGTTATAGTTGGTTCAGATTACAGATATTGATTGATGACCTTGTATATATATGATGTGCATTGATGTTATTACCTTGCTGTTTAGGTCATTTTTATTAGCATTGAATTGGTATAAAGTAATTATGATCTAGAAGTGTATTAAACTTGAACTGAAATTGGTTATGGATTATATGTACTGGTTGTACTACTGACATTTGGAGACTCTTGTTTTATACTTGTTGGTCTTTACCTTCATATGAATGTGAACATGATCATTTAGTGTCTTCATGGCCTACTAGCTTAGGCACCACCTTCACTTATCTCCACCTGTCCATTTGTCATTTCCCCATATATTGGTCTTCACCCTGACTTACACCTTGACTTGTGACATTGAGGATCTCCCTGCTTTTGCCTGTGTTGGACTTGCATCCATGTTTTGATTGTGTCTTGGCTCTGAGTTGGCAACAAGACTTTCCTTTGGTGAGTTGTATTTTATGCCTTTATCATTCTAGTCGGTTGCCCCGATGTTTGGTTTAGATTGCGGAAGTCCCCCTAGTTGCTTGATTTGTGTTGGCTAAAACCTAAAGCAATATTGTACTACATATGGAAACTGTTGTTATATCTTGTACAACCCAATGAAAAGGGCTATGAAATTGAAATGTGAAATGTAAATGCACCCCGGATGTAAGCTGCGATTAGTTGTGCTTATCAACGCATGTGAAATCCCAGAGGAGTCATGTTAGGCCTAAAAAGAAATGGATACATGTATGCTAAATCTAAAGATTGTTGGCCATGAAATGAAATGAAATTAAGGTCCTAAAAAGCAGTGGCTACATGTATGTGAAATCTAAAGACTACTGACCTTATATGTGAAACTTTCCTCATTGAGCCTACGGGTGATGATGTGATATGGAGCAAGGGATAGCTAATTCTAAGTGTCCCCTAGAACTTCAAGTTACAGTTGGCCGGGCACCTAGTTCGCGGCGGTTCTAGTAGTAGACAATTTTTGCCAAGGTTGAATAAGCACTTCTCTGAACAACTTACCCATTTGTGAGACACCGCCATTCCTTATGTATATCTTGTCCAATACATGCTTAAGTGTGTAACACCATGTCCTTCATCCAAAGTATCACTATGTCAATCTAGTCAAGTCAGCCCTTCTAGACTAGCCTTATGTCTTCAGCCTTCACCCTTTGATAGCAATTTGATCATGTTTAAAAACAAGTATATTTTTGAGATTCTTCTTGGAAGTGGATTATCTAACTAACCTATTTATTATTTATTAACTGCTAGTGAAATAATGCTTACTACTTTAGAGTCTAGCTATGAAAATGATCTAGAGAGCATGCCTTAACTATTTGTACTTGCAGCAGTTTGGCTTCCTAGCCAGGGTCATATTTTGATCAGTTTGACCAAGGTCAACCTTGGGATCCATGATGAGATGTACCACTTCATGTATGATGATGATATATGGTCTTCTGTTTACCCTGTTGATGATTCGATATGATGGGCACAGGCTTCAGATGATGATTGATGCAGTTTGTCATATTTATTATTATTTCCAGATCATCATATTTTTACATTGTTCGGGTATGGTGGACTGTACAAATGATCATACAAGTTATAATGAGGTGTATGAGTACTCACATCTAGTGGATTTGGGTCTTATGGATCCATTGAGACACTTATCTATCAGTTTCAGGCACTCCCGGGCATGTTATTGGCAGTTTTCCACCTATTGACCAGATTGGCCATGCTGATGTGGCATGTCCAGCAAGAGCCTTGGAGGCTAGTCGTTTCCTAGGGTGCTACATGGGAAGGGGGTGGTCCAACCACTTGTTATTACCATATTACCCCACTTGTGGACATGAGGGCACACCCAGTTTGACAGCACAGGCACCTGGTGGACAGTTATGGGCAGTATCAAGGTTTTCAGAAGGATTAAAAAATGGAATGAAAAGGTCACTGAGGAATTTGATTTGGGAAATTGAGGCAAGGTTTTGGCATGAGGTCTTCTCTGAGGTCATCCATAGTGTATTCCACTCCTTCCAGATCAGTTTGCAGCAGTCTGTGGGGTCCACATAGTCAGCAGGATGTCTTTTGATGTATATTTCTCTCAGATTTGGGGGGACATGATTTGATCATTTGTGTACTTGGACATGTCATTGAGTCTCATGTTATATTATTGTGCCATGGGGTGATGCTAGTGAATAGGAATAATACCTCCTAGCCCCACCATGTGCTTCTAGTCACTTGTCCTAGTCATCTCATGTGAGGGACACTTGTTGATCTCATATGAGGGACACAAGGTGAAGCACTTAATGCTTTGTCCTTGGGCTAGTTCCTTGACATGGGTAGGTGATGTCCCACTTGATTTGGATAGATCCATCTTGATAACCTACCCCTAGTGCTTCACCTTGTGGGCCCCATTCCTCATTTTGAGGGATTGAGCCCCACTTGGGTCACTTGGTGATGCACTTTCAAATCTTAGATCTATGGGGATCTAGCTCATATTGGGGCATGTCATTTCAAACCCACCTTGATAATTGCCTGAACTACCTCGATTTACATTTTGGTGAAATTTGGACTCCATTTGCCCCCTCAAATTAAGGCACTAGTCTCCCTTGGGTAAATCACACTCCTTGGGCTAGTGTTCTTTTGGCTAAATCCCATATGTGTGTTGAGATATTGTAACTTCAAAGAATATTATATTTGTACTTTATTATTCCGGAGATGTTTCATTCCTCCGTGAAGATCTTATTGTATATCCGGAGATGTTTATTCCTCCGTCGGAATGTGGTAACTTGGGTTATTAGACTTCCCTAGTGGGGGTCGGCCCTGTATATGTTATGTGGGTCAAAGGGTTATTAGACCACCCTAGAGGGGTCGGCCCAGTCATTTGTAGTGGGTTATTTAACCCATTGGTTAAATACGAGCCTACGTGTACCTTTGTAAAGTACATGTCAGTGTAGTGTATAAATAGAGGGGGTGTGTTCCTCATTTGACACATACACTCACTTGAGAAAGGAGCACTTGTGGAGGAGAGGTCTGCTATGGTGGAGGAGGAGATCATATCTTTGGTTTGCATCTTTGTGTATTGCTGGTCATCTATATTGAGGAAGCTTTACTGGGTTTTCTACCCCATGAGGGTTTCCCAGGATAAATCTGTGTCTCTTGTGTTTATGCTATGCTTGTTGTTTCTTCAGTGATCCTGTATATGCTATTATTGTGAAATGGAATGTAATGCTGCTATTTTCAGTCTTATCATATTAAATATTAACATGGTATCAGAGCTAACCTGAAGGAAGGCAAGGTATGGCACTTACGACACTTGCTTTACTTACGACAATTTGAAGGTTAGGGTTTTACATAGCAAAAACCAGTCATCGTGGAACTTTCGCTATAAATCCATTTATGCGAAGTTTTAGGGTCTGAAAAGTTTACAAGTAGAAGATAACATCCCCAGGTACCTTGTGTCCAAAGGGAACCCTTATATTCATTGTACTTTATGAGTTATGATCAGTACAAGTTAGGGTTTCTGCCTCTTCCAGATCTCAGTCAAAATCAGGTAACCTTGGAAAAAAGGTCATAACTTGGGCTAGGAAGCTCCAAATGAAATTTCGTAAAAAGTGACAGGTATTACACAGACTGTACTATCTCAGGAAACTTTTTTAGAGGCCGAAGGTGAACCAGTGACACGTGGCACGCCGTACAAGTTCGCTCTCCTGTTTTATCCCATAAACAGGTCACGTTGCGACACTTGGAATAACTCTCTCTCAGAGAGTCCAATTGAGGCCAGACCTATCAGGATAGAAATATAACAGGGAGAGCTATCTCAGGAAAAGTTTTCAGAGGCCGAAGGTCAAATAGTGACACATGGTATGCCGTACAAGTTCGCTCTCCTGTTTTATCCCATAAACAGGTCACGTTGCGACACTTGGCATAACTCTCTCTTAGAAAATCCAATTGAGGTCAGACCTATCAGGAAGAAAAGATGACAGGTCAGGCTACTACAAAAAACGTTTTCAGACCCTGTGGAGCAAAAATTTCAGATTTATAGCAGAAACAATCAGGTGCATATTTCTGTCAAAACAGAATTATTTTTGGAGCACCTTTATTCATGGCTTCCGGAATTTAGGGTTTCGGAGAAAGTTAGAATTTTTGGAATCGGAATCCATGGCTGGAAGCTCCTCAGAAAAATAAGAGTTTAGAGCCTTGGATCAAACCTTTTGATTGAGCAAAAGGGTGGGCTTCATCAAACCCTAGTTCGGGATCCTGTCAAGAAGATCTAGAAGTTTGAAAGGCAATTTTGAGGAGTCAATTTTTGAAGATTTCAAAATTGAAGTATGCTAGTTTGATCAGCTCAGCAAGACACATCCTTCCATTCATTCGGAAGTGTGAAAGTCAAAGATTGAATTTTTAGGGTTTCTCTAGCAAACCCTAATCAAGCTCTAGATCAAGTTTCAGGGGGATTTGAGGCTAAGGCCTTACATAAGAAGACTACAAGAAGTCTCGACAGGTATGACTTGAGGTTCAGGTATGTCTTGAAATCTGATTCTTGATTAAGTTCATAATGTGTTTGTCTTCATGTTATTTATTAGTACAATCTTGATTAATGTTAGAATTGTCTTATCACCCTAGTAATAGTATGAATGCATGTGAATGATCGAAGACATTCATTGATTAGGGCTATATGATTGTACTAATGCATTATGGTGTTGTATGAGGTTGATGTCGTTTGCTAACAAGATATAGGTACATCACAAAAGACAAATCAAGCTCCTTAAAACATGACAACATGAAGACAAAGACTCATCCATAATCTTTGTTCTACTTACGAGGTATGTATGACTTTGTTATATTATGCTTAACCTATGAGACATGCAGGTTCTAGCTCAGGATCTCTAAATCATTGAAGAGATTGTTTAGGTATGTTGTACATAGCTAAGCAGATATACTAATCCAGGTATGTTTTCCTATGACAAGTTAGAATCTTACCTTAGGATCCCTTATATAAGTATACTTGGTATGATTGGTTATGCTTATTCATAAAGTTAGTAATCAAGGGTTTATGCATATTATGTCTCTTATCTTGATGATCTAATTAACCAGAAGAGTACTATGATCAAACAAGAATATGCAGAAGTAAAAGAAGACTTCCTTGAAACCTTGAATATTATCTATAATCATGACTATACATTTTCAAAGATTATTTAGAACTAGAATGTTTTGATAATATTGAGAATATACTAATGAATGTATGTCTGTGTATGAGGATGACACTAGTGCACACTTGAGCATGCACAGTGGTACAGAATGAATAGAAGTTCAAAAGACATATAGAAGATCAAGCGGGAGGCAACCACACAAACATAAAAGATAAGTATTTGAGATGTTATTTGAAATAGTAAATGATATTGCTTGTATGCATATTTGTATTCCTAGAATATATCATGCCGAGTGTAAACATTCATAGAGCATTGAACAGTATACTACTAATATGCATATGATTGGTAAGTTGGACAAACATTCCATTGTTGCTTGTCTAGAATGAAACCTCTTTGCTGACATGCTGAGAGCTGTGCACACTCTCAATAGTATGTTCTGGTAGAGATGGAAGGCATCTAGATAGCCACTGTATGCATACAGGATATGGGAAAGTGTTGTGCCAAAGTATTGGTCAAAATAGTTACATAACTATGTAAATGATATCTGTATGCATAATAGGTTATCATGTCAATATGATTTGATGATTATGAAGTATTACTAATCATGTACTTAATTTTTATTTGTAGGAAAGATCATGATGAATGATGAACACTGAACAAGCGATGGATGTTCAAACAAAAGGATTTACAAATCAAACACACTATAGAAGGCTTGTGGCTAGAAAATTCTCTTAGAAAGAGGAAGAGAATCATGATAAGATGTTTGCTCCAAGTGGCTAGATAAGACCATTCTCTTAATGGTGTAATTAAAGAAGAAGTGTGAATCAGGTTCTGTATGGGTACCCAGGATCGATAATCAATTGATGAGCTTAATGATCACCATGGGTGATGAGGATCTCAACCTTTGCTACAAGGTTGAATATTGTTTCTATACACAGACGATATGGTGCAGAAAGGAACCAAAAGTTTGAATTTGTAACAATGTACTAACCAAACCTCTACCGATCCAATGTACTAACCAAACCTCTACCTCAAGTAAAGTTTTCTGAGACAAACTTAATATAGTTCAGAAGGACCCTCCTCGAAAGGGGGAGTGATGTGATAACTCATGATGAGATTGCCTGCATCGACAGTGAGGTCGATAATGAGGATACCTATATTAGTGATGCCGACAAAGAGGTTGGTGGATGGTCCTTAGATAGGGTCAAAGGTGACAAGGGGATTGCATCATCCTTGAACATATGTTCTAAAGAGAGCCATAGACGTATGTCTTCGAGAATGAAGTCCTTGGTGGACATGATAGGATTGCATCATCCTCAAGAGAGCCGTAGACGTATGTCTTCGAGAATGAAGTTCTTGGTGAACATGTGAGGGGATTGGATCATCCCTGGACTTCAGTCCTAAAGAAGAGCCGTAGACGTATGTCTTCGAGAATGAAGTCCTTGGTGGACATGATAGGATTGCATCATCCTCAAGAGAGCCGTAGACGTATGTCTTCGAGAATGAAGTTCTTGGTGAACATGTGAGGGGATTGGATCATCCCTGGACTTCAGTCCTAAAGAAGAGCCCTAGACGTATGTCTTCGAGAATGAAGTTTTTGGTGAACATGTGAGGGGATTGGATCATCCCTGGACTTCAGTCCTAAAGAAGAGCCGTAGACGTATGTCTTCGAGAATGAAGTCCTTGGTGGACGGTTGAGGATTAAGTCATCCTTGGACGTAGTCCTAAATGTACGGTTGAGGATTAAGTCATCCTTGGACGTAGGTCCTAAATGTACGGTTGAGGATTAAGTCATCCTTGGACGTAGGTCCTAAATGTACAGTTGAGGATTAATTCATCCTTGGACGTAGGTCCTAAATGTACGGTTGAGGATTAAGTCATCCTTGGACGTGGTCCTAAATGTATGGTGGAGGATTAAGTCATCCTTGGACGTAGGTCCTAAATGTACGGTTGAGGATTAAGTCATCCTTGGACGTGGTCCTAAATGTACGGTTGAGGATTAAGTCATCCTTGGACGTAGGTCCTAAATGTACGGTTGAGGATTAAGTCATCCTTGGACGTTGGTCCTAAATGTACGGTTGTGGATTAAATCATCCTTGGACAGTAAATCCAGTAATTCCGAAAGGAAGGATAGTCCTAAATGAATTGAGTGGATTAAATCATCCTTGGACAGTAAATCCAGTAATTCCGAAAGGAAGGATAGTCCTAAATGAATTGAGTGGATTAAATCATCCTTGGACAGTAAATCCAGTAATTCCGAAAGGAAGGATAGTCCTAAATGAATTGAGTGGATTAAATCATACTTGGACAGTAAATCCAGTAATTCCGAAAGGAAGGATAGTCCTAAATGAATTGAGTGGATTAAATCATCCTTGGACAGTAAATCCAGTAATTCCAAAAGGAAGGATAGTCCTAAATGAATTGAGTGGATTAAATCATCCTTGGACAGTAAATCCAGTAATTCCGAAAGGAAGGGTAGTCCTAAATGAATTGAATGGATTAAATCATCCTTGGACAGTAAATCCAGTAATTTTGAAAGGAAGGATTGTCCTAAATGAGATTGAGTGGACTAATCATCCTGTAAATAGATTGGGATTTCCTCATCCCTAGACATGGTGAGATGTCTTAAACTGATAAGGACTAATCATCCTGTAAATAGATTGGGATTGCCTCGTCCCTAGACATGGTGAGATGTCTTAAACTGATAAGGACTAATCATCCTGTAAATAGAATGGGATTGCCTCGTCCCTAGACATGGTGAGATGTCTTAAGTGATAAGGACTAATCATCCAGTAAATAGATTGGGATTGCCTCGTCCCTAGACATGGTGAGGTGTCTTAAAGTGATAAGGATTGATCATCCTGTAAGTTGATCTGGATTGCATCATCCATGGACATGAGAGTTGTCTTAAACTGAGAGGCACTGATCATCCCGTAAGCGGATCAGGATTGTATCATCCTTGGACCTATGTACTAAAGTGAGAGGGATTGATCATCCCGTAATTGGATCTTGTGTGTTGCAGGGTATGCTGCTATTGTGTATACTTGTATTGACGAGGATACTTGTATTGATGATGTGTATACTTGTATTGATGAGGATACTTGTATTGATGATGTGTATACTTGTATTGATGAGGATACTTGTATTAATGATATTTATACTTGTATTGATGATGTTGTTGATCGTGATGATCTAGATGACGATGTTATTGATCGTGATGATCTAGATGACGATGCTGCTGATCGTGATGATCTAGATGACGATGCTGCTGATCGTGATGATCTAGATGACGATGTTGTTGATCGTGTGATGACGATGCTGATGATTGTGTGATGACGATGCTAATGATCGTGTGATGACGATGCTGATGATCGTGTGATGACGATGCAGATGATCGTGTGATGACGATGCTGATGATCATGTGATGACGATCCTGATGATCGTGAGATGACGATGCTGATGATCGTGTGATGACGATAATCGTGAGGATCTAGATGATGATATTGTTGTAGCTGTTCAAGTGCTACAGAAGATAAAGACTCAATACTGAAGATGTCGATGTTCCAGTATTGAAGATGTTCCAGTAACTGCTTGAGTTACTGATGATGTTGAGAAAGCTTCCAATGATTTATAGATGTATCATGTATGATGTTGATGACTCCTTGCTCGTGCAGATGTTGTTATAATATCCTTCTCGTTAAGGGGGAGTGTTGAGATATTGTAACTTCAAAGAATATTATATTTGTACTTTATTATTCCGGAGATGTTTCATTCCTCGGTGAAGATCTTATTGTATATCCGGAGATGTTTATTCCTCCGTCGGAATGTGGTAACTTGGGTTATTAGACTTCCTTAGTGGGGGTCGTCCCTGTATATGTTATGTGGGTCAAAGGGTTATTAGACCACCCTAGAGGGGTCGGCCCAGTCAGTTGTAGTGGGGTATTTAACCCATTGGTTAAATACGAGCCTACGTGTACCTTTGTAAAGTACATGTCAGTGTAGTGTATAAATAGAGGAGGTGTGTTCCTCATTTGACACATACACTCACTTGAGAAAGGAGCACTTGTGGAGGAGAGGTCTGCTATGGTGGAGGAGGAGATCATATCTTTGGTTTGCATCTTTGTGTATTGCTGGTCATCTATATTGAGGAAGCTTTACTGGGTTTTCTACCCCTTGAGGGTTTCCCAGGATAAATCTGTGTCTCTTGTGTTTATGCTATGCTTGTTGTTTCTTCAGTGATCCTGTATATGCTATTATTGTGAAATGGAATGTAATGCTGCTATTTTCAGTCTTAGCATATTAAATATTAACAATGTGGGTGTTGCCTCATTCATCTTAGATCCATAGATCTACATCATTGGATACCCCTTAGTGCCATCTCACCCCTAACTTGACCTTGTGGGCCCCATGTTGACGTATATAACTAAGCTAAAGGTTTCCAATGTAAACCAAGGTACTTCGCGGTTCAAGGAACCAACAAAACCCCTATTCACCGGCCCTTTCGGCAACAGGCTGCGCGCAGCCTGAGGTCTTACCCGAGGTGAAGCTGAGGGGGTGGTTGCGGAATCAAGTTTCCACAACCTAGTGATGCGAGTGTAGGAGGACTGATAAGCAGTGTGACACCACAAGGGTTGCTGCGTGTAGACAACTGCGTGAAGTGTCTACTTCACGTCGGATACTTCGGCAAGCGGAGGCGCTTGAGGAACCAATGCTTCCGAGGGCTGTGCAGTATGGGACTCTACTGGCGTCACGACAATAAGCTATCAACAACTTACCTCGCAACGAATCTCAATGGTTTAGCGCATCAGTTAGACAGTGCGTCAATTCCTAGACTTGATTAACTCTAATCAATCTTACTTAGCATCCCTTAGTATTCTTTATCCATTCAACACATTCATGTTCTTATCGTTATGTTGCATGCAATCGAATAAACATACGATACTGCGCGCTCCAACGCTGCGCTTAAATTCAATGTTCAACTATGTGACTAGTCGACAGATTCATACATTCACAAACTTATGAGTGCTGAATATTTACCATTCATCCATGCATGTATTACTTAACATATTATTTCCATTCTCTACAGCAAATACATATAAAAGAAATCACATAACAGACAACTGCAGTATTAAACATTCATATCTAGCAAATGAATAGTCGCAAACACACAATAATCACATAACACAGAATTTAACGTGGTTCACCCCCCGGATGGAGACTACGTCCACAAGAACGGTTGTTAATATTGATCTTTATGGGAAGGGTACAACCGTTCTTAGTCTGCGCACTCAGCTGCAGACTCTCTCGCCTCTCAGATAGGTCTTTGCGCACTCAGCTGCAGAGCCTTTACAATAGCTTCAAACTCTAAAGATTCTAGCAATGCTCAATAGTGAATAGCTCTATTAGAGATTAACCCTTTCCCATACAAAATGGCCATATTTATAGATCACGCCCATGGGTCGTGTCTTTACAATCATTAGGCAAAAAAACCCTTACGTTTACAAAACTGGTGTGGCTAACTGCCAGCCTGACTATCGCCGTCGACAGCCTGCTCTAGCTGGGCCACTCGTGGCTCACACGCTCTTCTGACAGCCGAAGTCCTCAAAATGGTTACGACTGCATCATGGACTGTCCCTTTCCGCCGCTTTCTCCTGCTCATCACCACCGACGTCGTGGCCTAGCTTCTCAACTGCTTGCCGCCACTCTCTCTCTGACAGTCCTTGTCATCCGTCTTCACGTGCCCAAAACAGGTCGCTTTCTCTGCTCCGACCTTTCCTTACCCAAAATAGGTCATATCCTCGTCTGACCTTTATCCATATTGCGAACCCAAAAATAGCTCATGCGCTATGATGTTCATCGTCCTACTGCGCAACCATGCCATGGCCATTGTCGTCGCGCGATATGCGCAATTTCTCAAAACTGCCGGTAGCTTGTCACCGCGTGCAATGCGCACTTTTCAGTACTTGTGCAAAATATTCCAACTTGGGTCCCGCCCAACAGGCCCCTAACACTCACCTGTGGCTCGTCTTGAGCCACTTCCACCTGTGGACTCTGGTGCCGCATCCTCCATTGTACCGAGCTTTGATGTAAAGCTTTGCAGAGTTCCTACTAAATCTGCAACTATCTCCTTGGATTTTTGTTCGAAACCTTGAAGCGTCTCCTGAGTTTCCTGCGAGACCTTTTGCCTAGCCACTTGTTCTTTCATCCATGTGTATTGTATTTGGGCTCGGAAGAGTCTAACGCTTCGACGATTTCGCCGGAAGCGTTAGACTTACTCCTAACGGCCGTTACTGTCTCCTGCAGGCCTTCCCGAGTTTGATCGGTCCGCACGCTGTCACGTCGTCGGGGTTAGGCCTTCCCGAGTTTGATCAGTCTCCACGCTGTCATGTCGCCTGAGTTATGGGACCCACTGCCTTCCCTTGCCCGTCGCCTGAGCTCCTGTTGCCGAGTCTACCATTAAAAGCTCTATCAAGCCATGCTACCATACACGTCCATCATTCCTATGTCGTGAGGTAACTCCCATCGATATCATCAGCTGAGCCGCCCAACATGGCCATGGACTCCAGGTGCTCCGGTGGCCGTACTAATCACTTATTCCGGCAAACGATCCTCCTTCATGCAGCAAGCTTGTTTTAAATTTGAATTTTATAATATGCGGGAAATTTAAATTTGAATATCCCGCTCAGATGTGAAGCGAAGCGAATGCATGCTTCAGTTAACCTGTTGCTCACTCTGTGCCTGCTCTACACTCAAGTTTGATCAGGCGGCCATGGGAAGTCCAAAGCCTCATGTTGTGATCTTTCCCAGTGCGGGAATAGGTCATCTCATCCCATTCGCTGAGCTCGCCATCCGCCTTTCAGAACGCCATGGGCTATCGGTCGGGCCTTCATTTCCTGTAAATGGATGTTTTCCCCTTGTCTCATGGCAGCTTACTCGGAGCGCATCACATCCTCGAGTCTCGACATCACCTTCGTCCAATTGTCAGAAGTAGATACAGAAGTCACAGAGCATAGGAATATTACTACTCACGTATCTAAGCTTATGGAGAAATCAAAAGAATCAGTTGAAAATGCTTTGAGATCCCTCGTCGACTCTGCCCGACCCGTCTCTGCTTTTATCACTGATTTTTTCTGCTCCACTTTGTTCGGTGTGGCCTCCAAGCTCCATATACCCACATACTTATTCTTCACTTTGAATGCTTCTCTGCTCTCTTTAATGTTATCTATTCCGAAGCTCGTCTCAGAGATTCCAATTTCGTTGAAAGACTCCGAGTTTTCAATAGAGGTACCGCGACTTCCACCGCTTGTTGACATAGATCTTCCGCCTCCGTTTCAGGACAGGTCCAATAGATCTTTGACTGGATCGTGCACCATTCATCGAGCCTGTGGGAAGTGACGGGGATTTTTCTAAACACCTTCGAAGATCTGGAACCTGAAACTATGAAAGCTCTTGTAGAAGGAAAGTTCTCGCATAAAGTTTGTTATATCGCTTATCCAAGTAGAAAGACCGTGGAAATAAGGACAGATCTGTTAGACCATGGAAATAAGGACAGATTTGTTAGACGAAATGCAGTGTTGTTTTAGCACAGAGAATTGGTACTTCTTAACTTGTGATCTTCAGTGTCAATGTTGTATTATTTAAGTTAAGCATTTTAACCTGTGATGTTCAATGACAACGTTGTATTATGGCTTATTTACATGTCGGTCAATGACAATTTTTTTCTTTTTAACATTTTATTTTTCCGTCAAATTGTAAAGTTAGGAGAGAGATATCATATAACAAGTTGACAGCTTTAGATTTTATATTGAGAGTTTTATTGTTTTAAAGTTGTTTAGAGGGATTTCTGCCGGAAGATTTTGGTTCCAACTTGATCACCTTATCATTTCAAAATTCTAAGTTAAGGGGGTCTGGCTGGCGTTGTCTACGAGCTGTTTATGATCTCCCCGGAGCCAACCCACGAATCGTTGCCCACGCACGATTACTGAAGTAGATTACAATTCATTTTAAGGAGTCCATTGTTGTTAATTTTAATGAAGTATGAATTTGTTGTTTGTCGAATATGTTTTGGTTCAAATATATGTTTATCGGATTACGTTCTTATTTATTTATTACGTAGGTTTGGGGTATGGGTCATATGCAAAGGTTGGACACATTTGTGTCTCTCACCATATAAGATTACATCTAATCCAAATTAATATATATATGGATGGTAAAACATTGTTATAAAACCATGAGAATTTTGACTAAAGTTCCAGATTACCTCCTTAATTTTCAATTAAAATTTATTTTTATTTTAATAAAACATTTTATTAAATTTTAAAAGTTTAGTTTTTTAAAAAATATAAATATCATATCATTAATATTAATTGAATTTAAAGTTCTACATTAAATAGCGATAAGTTAATTTTATTATTATATTAATGTTGTTTTTCTTATTAAATGGAAAGTTTTTTTGATTATTTAAAAAATAAGATAAAATTTTCAATAAAAAAAATAAAAGTTATATTTTCTTTTACTAATAATAATAGAAAAAATTTCCAATCTTTGGTAAGAAATGTTTTATTATGTTGCTTAAGCTTCCATGCCAATCAAAACCAATTCCTAACACCTCAAGGTTATGGAATCTTAAGGTAGCAATAACAACAAAATGTGGGAAATGTGAAAGATATGAATAAGTTGGTAGAAATTATGTGGGAAATGTGATCGCATTCTTTTAAGTTCATATTTGATATATATTTTTAAAAAATGAATCACTATTATTATAAATCTATAGTAAGTTCAGATTTAGAGATGTAAATTATTAATCTCAAATTAAGACGAATTTAAAATTGACAATGGGAATGATTTATACCAACATCAATGTATCTTAATCTCCAATCCCCAAATATACAAAGAATAAAAAAACCCCAAATATACAAAGAATAAAAAAACAATTACGTACAAATCGCTTGAGATTAAAAGATTTCTAGGTGCAAAAACATTTTTCTAATATTTCTAATGTAATGCTATTTATTTAAGGTGACCATGTACAAATTTCCACATTACAATATAATTTAAAATCCTAATTTGGAAGGAAAATAGAATGAAGGTGTAATGTTTAATAATCTCAACAAAGTTTCCTTCATTAAAATCTTCATTCTTAATAAGTTTTGTGTACTAATAGATTTGATGATTTTGCATCTTTAAATAAATTAAACTTACATTGAAACTAGAACATGTACCAATATTGCTTATAATCTAGTTTAGTAATTTGAAGTCAAGCCGCCTCCCAAATTTTTGTTCACAATAAATGACCTTCCCAATGATACCCATTAATGCACTATTCTATAAGCCATCCCAAATCTCCATTTTTAATAAGTCTTGTGTACAAATAGATTTTAAGATTTTACATCTTTAAATAAAATAAAATATCATTAAAACTAGAAAAAGTATTGATATTGTTTATCTAGTTTGGTAATTTGAACTCAAACCACCTCTTAATTTTTTTTGTTCACACTCAATATTTCCGAAAGATTCGCATTTCTACATTATTATATAAGCAACATCAAATGATGCACTATTCTATAAACAATATCCCACACACGCACTCTTTTATAAGCAATAGTTGGAATAAAGTAATGAACATAAATGTCAAACTTAATTTATAATATGAATATCTAATAAAAGATCACCTAAATACCATTGTATAACCTAACTCTTTTGCAATATTTCATATTTAAATAAATTTTTGTCTACCAATAAATTGTGTGACTTTAAAATCTTAAATAAAATCTAATACAATATTATTAAGAAAAATTATACATTAATACTACTTATCCAATTTAATAAATTAAACTCACTCCAATAAGTGCCCAAAGGTAGAGTATATAATGTGAATATGAATAATTAGTCAAAGCATGAATTTTTCATCACTCCATTACATATTGTATATGAAGTTATTAAAAAAAGTTGTGTAGATACGAGAACTAGAGGTTTTAGGGAAAAGTGGAGAATAAATGGCAAATGAGAAATGATTATCATTATTTGGTTATATGTTCTAAATGTCACATATGTTATCATTGAATGTTTTAATCTAATATGTTAATAAATTAAAATTTAGAATTATGTTGGATGTTAACATAAAGTATTTAGGAAAGAACTATAATTACTTAATAAAATAGAGTATTAAAAAAACACCATTCATAAAATAGAAATTAAGAAAATTAGTTAAACATTATATTGCATATTTGATCTTTAGAAATAAATAGGCATGTGAGGATAATTTTTTTTTTAATGAGGTTTTCAAAATGTAAGTTTGTATAAGTTTTAAAGAATTCTAAAAAAAGGAAATAGAAAAAAAGAAAATATAAGTATATAATGATTTTAATCTAATTTATTATTTTAATTTTAAAAATACATTAAAACATCTTAAAGCATGTTTGTCAAAATACTTACCTTAATTAAAACAAAACAAAATACATGTGATGTGCTTCTTCATAACATTGTCAATTGCTCCTCATTTTGTGATGATTTCAAACCAATTGAAAATATTATCTTAAATAATTTTAAGTAATATGATATATTTTTAATTACAAAATTTTGTACCAAGTTCAATTACAACCTATCCCAAATGTTAGATATAGAATTGTGGAAAGTTTAATTCTACTTTTAATTAAAAAATAGTATTCATTATTATCAAAATAATGAAGACATCAGTAATACAAACACAGTCTCATCTAAAAGAATTATTAATATATCAATGTTGGTCTCAATAGAAGTTAATAACCATGAGCATCATCACAATCAAATCAAATCAAATAATATGATAAAAATTAAATTTTAAAAAATTAAATTTCATATAATAAAATTGCATATGTATGATATATTTTATTGCAAAAGTATGCACTAGGAAAAAAATTTCATTTATTCTAAATTTATTAAATGTAAATAAGCATTTTTTAATATGTATTTATTTTAATTTTAGATTTATTGAATAATTTGTGGGATTAATTAAATTGTAATTTCTTTTTAAATTGGAGAGGTTTAAAATATATTTATATCATTTATTTTTTTAGTATATGGAGAGATTTAAAATATATTTATATCACTTTTTTTAGTACATATTTATTTTAAATTTAAATTTATTGATTTTTTTATTGAATATAAATAATTAAATTTTTTTTTTTTTAGTGTTTAAAAGATTTAAAATACTTTTAATTATTTTTTAAGGTTTTTACAATTTTTAAAATTAATATTTTGCATAGAAGTCAAAGATAGTTTTTGTATATGATAACCATCATTATCATCATATGGTATCACATACGTAACATACATGGTAACAAAAAATTAAATAAAGCTATTCGACAACATATGTCGACTTAATTTCAAATTTTATGTGTGTGGATCTTAACCCTTAAACCTGGATCTATCAACCACAAAAGGAACTTAAACCTAAATATATCAACCACACAGAGTTTGCTTTAGGGATGTCATATAAAATTCTCTTCCACTCATAAGAAAAACTACATCTCTAGAATAATTATTTAAAAAGTTGATATGTTTTTTCTCTATCATGCTAAAATCTCAGTTGTTTCTTATTTGAAGATTGGTCTAGAGTATCAAAATAAAAAATAGAAACATTATTTCCTAAGCCTATAGGGGACATTATGTCAATCAAATCCAAAACAAAACCATGGAAGTGCTTCCTTATATGCACATATACGGAAGTGCTTCCAATGCCTTAATACATTAATAAATTAGCAATGTTAGGGGTGCTCATCTCCCTTGGGTACATGGCATGGAGCTCGTCCTTTTCAACGATTTTGGAAACTGGTGTTTCAGGCTTAGTAAGAGACAGTGTAATTTCTGCACCGATGGGACAACTATGGATGTTCCTCGACCGTGAGATCAAGGCTAGCATTCCCATGTCAAACCTTCCCAAACACACTTGCAGGATATCATGAATGAAAAATAAGAATTTCCTTTAAGTCTACCTATAATAAAGAAAACTTTGTCAAAACAATCCAAAATAGCTTGTATGCTTTTGATTGGAATCTTTAGAAAATAGAGATGGAAATAGTGTATTAGCCCAAGAAAATGTAGATATAGGAAAGAAAAAAGGATCGATGATGTAGGCATACGTATAACAAAAAGATGACAACCTATGACATTATCAAGTGGAGCACACATGTGTTATTTGCATTAACTCTACCAAACCAATGTAGTAAGAATCCTTCCACATAAATTATGATTATGTGATGATGTCCACTAAAAGTGAAGATTAAGTTGCATTCTTATCAATATTTAGTGACATGAAGCTATTTACCAAGATTATGCATATCGTTAGCTTCATTTTAACTGTAGTCAACTCATTGAACATTTTAATTGGTGCATTGAGAGAGAGAGAGAGAGTATGGGTTAAGGGTTTAGAGAGAGAGAGAGAGAGTATGGGTTAAGGGTTGAGAGAGAGAGAGAGAGAGAGAGTAGGGGTTAGAAGTTTAGAGAGAGAGATAGAGGGAGAGATATTAGGGAATTCAAACTCCAGGAGTTTAACTTGAGTTGGGGAGTAGAGGTTAAGTTGAGATAGAGTCCATTTTTTGGGGATAGCAAAATGAGAGGAGTTACTAAAAAATGAGGAGTGGAGGCCAAGGAGGGAAAAATTGGGAGGTGAGAGAGGGAGTCAATTAGGTGTCATAAATAACCCGCAACACAAAAATAGGGATCATCTCCCATGAGTAGTGGAGCAAGGGTGCTATCTCCAAGTGGGGACCACCAATCACTCAAGAGGGCGCAATAGTGCAAGTGAAGCTACCAAACCTTCATGAGGGAGTTACAAAACATCAATAAGGTCCAAAAGGATAAAGTTGGGTCCATCATCAAGTGTTTGGGTGGTCGTAAAGTCTAAAGTGCACTAGGAAGTCCCCATTCGCCCTCATCTGTGGAGTCCATGTCCCCCCATTCTTGTTAGTTGTCCCTGTTGAGCTAGATATTTTATTTATTTACAATGATGTCTAGAGACCATGGTCTCAGCACCTAGTGCCATAATAAGAAAGCAAATAATAGGTCTCAGCACCTAATGTCAGGCACAGTTCCTGTCAGGCACAGTTCCTGTCATGCACAGTTCCTGTTGGGAAAAGTTCCTGTTATGCACAGTTCCTATGAGGCACAGTTCCTGTTGGGCAAAGTTCCTGTCGGGCACAGTTCCTGTCATTCACAGTTCCTGTCAGGCATAGTTCCTGTCCGGCACAGTTCCTGGCAGGCACAGTTCCTATTGGGCAAAGTTCGTGTCAGGCACAGTTCCTGTCGGGCACAGTTCCTGTCATGCACAGTTCCTGTCATGCACAGTTCCTATCGGGCACAGTTCCTGTTAGGCACAGTTCCTGTCAGGCACAGTTCCTGTCGGGCACAGTTCCTGTTGGGCAAAGTTCCTGTCATGAATAGTTCCTGTCGGGCACAGTTCCTGTCATGCATAGTTCCTGTTGGGCACAGTTCCTGTCAGGCACAGTTCCTGTCATGCACAATTCCTGCCATGCATAGTTCCTGCCGGGAACAGTTCCTGTCATGCACAGTTCCTGCTAAGCACAGTTCCTGTCATGCACAGTTCCTGCCGGGCACAGTTCCTGTCGTGCACAGTTCCTGTCATGCACAGTTCCTGTCGGGCACAGTTCATATCATGCACAGTTCCTGTCGGGAACAGTTCCTATCAGGCACAGTTCCTGTCGGGCACAGTTCCTGTCGGGCACAGTTCCTGTCGGGCACAATTCCAGTCAGGCACAGTTCCTGTCAGGCACAGTTCCTGTCGGGCACAGTTCCTGTTGGGAAAAGTTCCTGTCATGAATAGTTCCTGTCGGGCACAGTTCCTGTCATGCACAGTTCCTGTCGGGCACAGTTCCTGTCATGCACAGTTCCTGTTGTGCACAGTTCCTGCCGGGCACAGTTCTTGTCATGCACAGTTATTGCCGGGCACAGTTCCTGTCATGCACAATTCCTGTCGGGCATAGTTCCTATCATGCACAGTTCCTACCGGGCACAGTTCCTGTCAGGCACAGTTCCTGTCGGGCATAGTTCCTGTCGGGCACAGTTCCTGTCGGGCACAGTTCCTGTCGGGCACAGTTCCTGTCATGAATAGTTCTTGTCGGGCACAGTTCTTGTCATGCACAGTTCCTGTCGGGCACAGTTCCTGACAGGAACAGTTCCTGCCGGGCACAGTTCCTATCATGCACAGTTCCTGCCGGGAACAGTTCATGTCAGGCACAGTTCCTGTTGGGCATAGTTCCTTTCTGGCACAGTTCCTGTCAGGCACAATTCCTATTGGGAAAAGTTCCTGTCAGGCATAGTTCCTATCATGCAAAGTTCCTGTTGGGCAAAGTTCCTGTCATGCACAGTTCCTATCGGAAAAAGTTCCTGTCATGCACAGTTCCTGTCAGGCACAGTTCATGTTGGGCATAGTTCCTGTCGGGCACAGTTCCTGTCAGGCACAGTTCCTATGGGGAAAAATTCCTGTCAGGCACAGTTCCTGTCAGGCACAATTCCTGTCATGCACAGTTCCTATCGGGCACAGTTCCTGTCATGCACAGTTCCTATCGGGTACAGTTCCTGTCATGCACAGTTCCTGTCGGGCATAGTTCCTGTGATGCACAGTTCCTGTCGAGCACAGTTCTTGTCATGCACAGTTCCTGTCAGGCACAGTTCCTGTCAAGCACAGTTCCTGTCAGGCACAGTTCGTGTCGGGCACAGTTCCTATTGGGAAAATTTCATGTCATGAATAGTTCCTGTCGGGCACAGTTCCTGTCATTCACAGTTCCTGTCGGGCACAGTTCCTGTTAGGCACAGTTCCTATCATGCATAGTTCCTATCGAGCATAGTTCCTATCATGCACAGTTCCTGTCAGCCACAGTTCCTGTCGGGCATAGTTCCTGTCGGGCACAGTTCCTATCAGGCACAGTTCCTGTTGGAAAAAGTTCCTGTCAGGCACAGTTCCTGTCATGCACAGTTCCTGTTGGGCAAAGTTCCTATCATGCATAGTTCATGTCAGGCACAGTTCCTGTCGAGCACAGTTCCTGTCGGGCACAGTTCCTGTCAGGCACAGTTCCTGTTGGGAAAAGGTCCTGTCAGGCACAGTTCCAGTCATGCACAGTTCCTATCGGGCAAAGTTCCTGTCATGGACAGTTCCTGTCAGGCACAGTTCCTGTCGGGCATAGTTCCTGTCGGGCACAGTTCTTGTCAAGCACAGTTCCTGTTGGGCAAAGTTCCTGTCAGGCACAGTTCCTGTCATGCATAGTTCCTGTTGGGCAAAGTGCCTGTCATGCACAGTTCCTATGGGGCACAGTTCCTGTTGGGCAAAGTCATGACGGGCACAGTTCCTGTCGGGCACAGTTCCTGTCATGCACAGTTCCTGTTGGAAAAATTTCCTGTCATGCACAATTCCTGTCAGGCACAGTTCCTATGGGGCACAGTTCCTGTTGGGCAAAGTTCTTGTCGGGCACAGTTCCTGTCAGGCACAGTTCCTATGGGGCACAGTTCTCAGTTCCTGTCGAGCACAGTTCTTGTTAGGCAAAGTTCCTGTCATGCATAGTTCCTGTCGGGCACAGTTCCTGTCATGCACAGTTCCTGTCGGGCACAGTTCCTGTCATGCACAGTTCCTGTCGGGCACAGTTCCTGTCAGGCACAGTTCCTGTCGAGCACAGTTCCTGTTGGGAAAAGTTTCTGTCATGAATAGTTCCTGTCGGGCACAGTTCCTATCATGCACAGTTCCTGTCGGGCACAGTTCTTGTCAGGCACAGTTCCTGTCATGCACAGTTCCTGTCATGCACAGTTCCTATCGGGCACAGTTCCTGTCATGCACAGTTCCTGTCAGTCACAATTCCTGTGATGCACAGTTCCTGTGATGCACAGTTCCTGTCGGGCACAGTTCCTGTCAGGCATAGTTCCTGTCAGGAACAGTTCCTGTTGGGAAAAGTTCCTGTCATGCACAGTTCCTGTCATGCACAGTTCATGTCAGGCATAGTTCCTATCATGAATAGTTCATGTCGGGCACAGTTCCTGTCATGCACAGTTCCTGTTGGGCACAGTTCCTATCAGGCATAGTTCCTGTCATGCACAGTTCCTATCGGGCAAAGTTCCTGTCATGCACAGTTCCTGTCAGGCACAGTTCCTATCGGGCATAGTTCCTGTCGGGCATAGTTCCTGTCAGGCACAGTTCCTGTTGGGAAAAGTTCCTGTCAGGCACAGTTCCTGTTGGGAAAAGTTCCTGTCAGGGACAGTTCCTGTCATGCATAGTTCCTCCTGGGCAAATTTCCTGTCATGCACAATACATGTCAGGCACAGTTCCTGTCAGGCATAGTTCCTGTCGGGCACAGTTCCTGTCAGGCACAGTTCCTGTTGGGAAAAGTTCCTGTCAGGCACAGTTCCTGTCATGCACAGTTCCTGTTGGGCAAAGTTCCTATCATGCACAGTTCCTATGGGGCACAGTTCATGTTGGGCAAAGTTCCTGTCAGGCACAGTTCCTGTCAGGCACAGTTCTTGTCATGCACAGTTCTTGTTGGGCACAGTTCCTGTCATGCAAAGTTCCTGTTGGGCAAATTTCCTGTCATGCACAATTCCTGTCAGGCACAGTTCCTGTGGGGCACAGTTCCTGTTGGGAAAAGTTCCTGTCGGGCACAGTTCCTGTCAGGCACAGTTCTTGTGGGGCACAGTTCTCAGTTCCTGTCGGGCACAGTTCCTGTCAGGCACAGTTCTTGTGGGGCACAGTTCTCAGTTCCTGTCGGGCACAGTTCCTGTCAGGCACAGTTCTTGTGGGGCACAGTTCTCAGTTCCTGTCGGGCACAATTCTTGTTGGGAAAAGTTCCTATCATGCATAGTTCCTGTCGGGCACAGTTCCTGTCATGCACAGTTCCTGTCGGGCACAATTCCTGTCATGCACAGTTCCTGGCAGGCACAGTTCCTGTTGGGCACAGTTCTTGTCGGGCACAGTTCCTGTTGGGCAAAGTTCTTGTCAGGCAAAGTTTCTGTCAGGCAAAGTTCCTATCAGGCACAGTTCCTATTGGGCACAGTTCCTGTCGGGCACAGTTCATGTCGGGCACAGTTCCTATTGGGCACAGTTCCTGTTGGGCACAGTTCCTGTCGGGCACAGTTCCTGTCGGGCACAGTTCCTGTCATGCACAAGTCTTCCTATAAAATGAAATTACCATTTATTTAAACAATTAAATAAAATTTCGTTTGTTTTCTTTTAAATTTTACTGACCAACAACAATTATGTTGCTAGGATTTTTATTTTTTGTTTAAATTTGAATTTTGTATTTCAATTATATCAACCAGTGGCATCAATGCTATTGATTTAATTTTTAATGGTGTGCCAGCCAGTGTATTTTTTAAGGATTCTAATATTATACTTAAGTATAGTATTCTAGGAAACTATTTTGGATTGAAAAAAACATATATATAGATAGGTAGGTGAATATTAAATATGAAACATACAATTTACTACTGAAACATGTAAAATTGGGTTAATATTATGATAAAAAAAAACATGTTTAATGCTGTTGAAATTTTTTCAATACTTCAGTAATGCACAAAGGATTGAAAATAATAACTGGCCAATGAAAACTCAAGCAAACACCTTTTTTTTAATCATAGCCCTTATAAAACTTAATTGTAAAACCCTATCATCCCTCACTTGTATCACCTGACTAGTTGAGCATGCCAATCCTCTTTGTTGTAAGATGTCACTGAGATGGACTAATGAGTTGTCTTTGAGGTGGCAAACTATGTCATTTTTTATTTATAAATTGGATTAAAGTCACCTAGTCTAATTTTTAAAGGCTAACAACTATTTTGAGGTTATCATTTTTTCTTCTTTAAAACCACTAGCGGTGAAATATATCACCCTTTCCTATGATATTGGGTTGGAAAGTGCACCATCAACATTGGTATGTTGTCATCCTTAGTGTGAGTATGAATTCCTTAAACTCTTATTCTTCCATGAGGAATTTTGATATCGTTTTGGTGCACTCAGTGTGAATCATTGGGTTATGTCCCTCTTCCAACTGTGTCATCACTTAAGTGCTTCAGACTTCGTAGTGAAAAATAATTTTCACATACCTCAAGCAGGTTTCATGATTCTCATGTGCATAGGCCTATAATACTTGGTTGAAAATTTCACTCCATGACACCTCCATATGTAGTAATCCTTGGTTGTCTAGAAATTGGTAAACTTATTGTAGTAACATGGATAGAAGTCCTCCATCGATAATTTGCTTATGAGGGCATCCATATTTGTTGAGAACATATGTATGCACGACGATCACTTATTTTATTTTACCTAGAGTGATGGGTGTTCCCATGAAGATGGGTAACACTTTTTCGCAAGACGTAGGTGTGGATTGTCTAAAACATGAGCTCGATTGAGGTTTATTTAATCACTCAATCAAGATTTCAAAAGTTCGATCAAGGGTTTAAATAATCCCTTGATCGATCTTTTTCCAATAGCTCAATTCAGGGTTTAAATAACCCTTGATTGAGCTACTAGAAAATTCTTGGGTTAGGAAATAGCTCAATCGAGCTATTTTATATAATGCATATTATTAACATATAATATTTGATTAGTTCAAAAGCTCGATTGAGCATTTTAAAAAATTTATGATTAAATAGCTCGATCAAGATTTTGGCTTAACCATAGCTAAACCCTTGATCAAAGTATTTAAAAAATGCGTGTAAAACTTCGATTGAGGCATTTAAAACATTAAATCGAGCTAATAGCTCAATCAAGGGCTTTAAAAAAGGCTTTTAGCCCCCTTTTGTGCAAATTTAATTTTATTGGCCTCTTTGTCATGCCTAAACCTTGACATAGGATGCACCTTAGGTGGTGGACTTCATACCGATGGATTCATCAACAAATCGTCTATCCATTGGCATACAATTTATAGGTTTCTGGGTTCATATGATAATTTTATTTTCCACCGTACACTTACAAAACCATGTCCACAACTTTGAATCAGTGCAAAGAAAAATCAACAACATAAAAAGTACACATCCAAAAAAATTTCCAAAAATATATTGCCCCAGATCAAAGCATCCTCTTCAAAAGGGTGTTTTTTTTGTTTTTCGATTTTTGTAACCAGTAAAAAATGTTTACATGCACACACGTGTACAAAACGTGACTGAAAATTTCAATGGTCAGTTTCAAAAATTAAGAAAAAAAATAATTTTCCAACATAAATTAAAAAATAAATATATGCATCCCACTGTATTTTGTGTAGATTATGTTCATATATTTTTTCTTTTAAAAAATAATGCGTTTATCACTAAATTATTTTACGTGCACACAAGCCACTTGTTATTTTTTCCTGAAATTTACAAGAACAACCCTATCATTAAATGCAATTTTGGCCTATTAAATAATAATCTATTATTATTTTAAAATATAAGCGGAAAGACACCATAATTCCCTACAATTTGTTTTTTGTTGCATATCGGATTTCACAAGGCATATAAGAGTTTTGAGGGATTCAAGTTAATAAACGAGTAAAAATTGAATTTTCATCTTCACTTTTGGCCAAAAAGTGTTACCCATCTTCTTATATTCACCATGATTTCATTCCACTAACCCTATTGGAAAATTGTTGTTATATGTTTAGAGTAGATTGTTATGTGCATGGAGTGCATCTATGGTCTTCTAGATATGTTCCCGATAGGAATCCAAAATAAACTCAAAATTTTTCAATTTAGTATTGGTATTGAATCCATAGTAGTCTACTTGGTCTACCACCAATGGACCAAATATGTTCCCAATAGGACTCCAAAATAAACTTAAAAATTTTCAGTTTAATAAAGGTATTCATGCCATAGTAGTTTGATTGGTCTAGATGTGCCATGGTTCATAGTTCTATCCATAATCTGACTATTGGATTATTAGGTGAGGTTATTTGAGTTCCTCATATGAATAAATGGATGGCATGATGACAATATTTGCACCAAGGTCCACAGTTGATCCTTTGTTTATTGTGCCATTATTTTGGTAAATCTTATAATTGTTTTTGAAAAGTGTTTCTTACTTAAAGAGTGCCATGTGGATCAAGCACTAGAGCTACATTGATGGTGCATTGAAGATTGAATAGCAACCACACAGATTGAAGGGTCAAGCATGACTGCTGATAAGCATTGGTCATCAATAACTCTTATACATTATAACACCTATCATATATAATCCCTAAATATTCTAACATTAAATTATAACCTCTAACACATCCTGAATAATAACTCTCAATCCCTTGTCCTTAACCCCAATAACACATAAGCATACTAACGTATATAATGATGATGAAATATTATTTTTAACATCATTTACAGTAACTTGATTTGTAGGATTGTGTAATACCCTGATTTTGAGCCCCTGGCCATATGCACCTATTATTTGCTTTGTTATTATGGCACTAGGTGCTGAGACCATGGTCTCTAGACATCATTGTAAATAAATAAAATATCTGGCTCAACAGGGACAACTAACAAGAATGGGGGGACATGGACTCCACAGATGAGGGCGAATGGGGACTTCCTAGTGCACTTTAGACTTTACGACCACCCAAACACTTGATGATGGACCCAAATTTATCCTTTTGGACCTTATTGATGTTTTGTAACTCCCTCATGAAGGTTTGGTAGCTTCACTTGCACTAGTGCGCCCTCTTGAGTGATTGGTGGTCCCCACTTGGAGATAGCACCCTTGCTCCACTACTCATGGGAGATGATCCCTATTTTTGTGTTGAGGGTTATTTATGACACCTAATTGACTCCCTCTCTCACCTCCCAATTTTTCCCTCCTTGGCCTCCACTCCTCATTTTTTAGTAACTCCTCTCATTTTGCTATCCCCGAAAAATGGACTCTATCTCAACTTAACCTCTACTCCCCAACTCAAGTTAAACTCCTGGAGTTTGAATTCCCTAATATCTCTCCCTCTCTCTCTCTCTCTAAACTCCTAACCCCTACTCTCTCTCTCTCTCTCTCTCAACCCTTAACCCATACTCTCTCTCTCTCTCTCTAAACCCTTAACCCATACTCTCTCTCTCTCTCTCTCTCTCTCAATGCACCAATTAAAATGTTAAATGAGTTGACTACAGTTAAAATGAAGCTAACGATATGCATAATCTTGGTAAATAGCTTCATGTCACTAAATATTGATAAGAATGCAACTTAATCTTCACTTTTAGTGGACATCATCACATAATCATAATTTATGTGGAAGGATTCTTACTACATTGGTTTGGTAGAGTTAATGCAAATAACACATGTGTGCTCCACTTGATAATGTCATAGGTTGTCATCTTTTTTTTATACGTATGCCTACATCATCGATCCTTTTTTCTTTCCTATATCTACATTTTCCTGGGCTAATACACTATTTCCATCTCTATTTTCTAAAGATTCCAATCAAAAGCATACAAGCTATTTTGGATTGTTTTGACAAAGTTTTCTTTATTATAGGTAGACTTAAAGGAAATTCTTATTTTTCATTCATGATATCCTGCAAGTGTGTTTGGGAAGGTTTGACATGGGAATGCTAGCCTTGATCTCACGGTCGAGGAACATCCATAGTTGTCCCATTGGTGCAGAAATTGCACTGTCTCTTACTAAGCCTGAAACACCAGTTTCCAAAATCGTTGAAAAGGACGAGCTCCATGCCATGTACCCAAGGGAGATGAGCACCCCTAACATTGCTAATTTATTAATGTATTAAGGCGTTGGAAGCACTTCCGTATATGTGCATATAAGGAAGCACTTCCATGGTTTTGTTTTGGATTTGATTGACATAATGTTCCCTATAGGCTTAGGAAATAATGTTTCTATTTTTTATTTTGATACTCTAGACCAATCTTCAAATAAGAAACAACTGAGATTTTAGCATGATAGAGAAAAAACATATCAACTTTTTAAATAATTATTCTAGAGATGTAGTTTTTCTTATGAGTGGAAGAGAATTTTATATGACATCCCTAAAGCAAACTCTGTGTGGTTGATATATTTAGGTTTAAGTTCTTTTTGTGGTTGATAGATCCAGGTTTAAGGGTTAAGATCCACACACATAAAATTTAAAATTAAGTCGACATATGTTGTCGAATAGCTTTATTTAATTTTTTGTTACCATGTATGTTACGTATGTGATACCATATGATGATAATGATGGTTATCATATACAAAAATTATCTTTGACTTATATGCAAAATATTAATTTTAAAAATTGTAAAAACCTTAAAAAATAATTAAAAGTATTTTAAATCTTTTAAACACTAAAAAAAATTAAAAATTAATTATTTATATTTAATAAAAAAATCAATAAATTTAAATTTAAAATAAATATATACTAAAAAAAAGTGATATAAATACATTATAAATCTCTCCATATACTAAAAAAATGAAATGATATAAATATATTTTAAACCTCTACAATTTAAAAAGAAATTACAATTTAATTAATCCCACAAATTATTCAATAAATCTAAAATTAAAATAAATACATATTAAAAAATGCTTATTTACATTTAATAAATTTAGAATAAATGAAATTTCTTTCCTAGTGCATACTTTTGCAATAAAATATATCCTACATATGCAATTTTATTATATGAAATTAAATTTTTATCATATTATTTGATTTGATTTGATTGTGATGATGCTCATGGTTATTAACTTCTATTGAGACCAACATTGATATATTAATAATTGTTTTAGATGAGACTGTGTTTGTATTACTGATGTTTTCATTATTTTGATAATAATGAATACTATTTTTTTATTAAAAGTAGAATTAAACTTTCCACAATTCTATATCTAACATTTGGGATAGGTTGTAATTGAACTTGGTACAAAATTTTGTAATTAAAAATATATCATATTACTTGAAATTATTTAAGATAATATTTTCAATTGGTTTGAAATCATCACAAAATGAGGAGCAATTGACAATGTTATGAAGAAGCACATCACATGTATTTTGTTTTGTTTTAATTAAGGTAAGTATTTTGACAAACATGCTTTAAGATGTTTTAATGTATTTTTAAAATTAAAATACTAAATTAGATTAAAATCATTATATACTTATATTTTCTTTTTTTTTTATTTCTTTTATTTAGAATTCTTTAAAACTTATACAAACTTACATTTTGAAAATCTCATAAAAAAAAAGAAGTTATCCTCACATGCCTATTTATTTCTAAAGATCAAATATGCAATATAATGTTTAACTAATTTTCTTAATTTCTATTTTATCAATGGTGTTTTTTTAATACTCTATTTTATTAAGTAATTATAGTTCTTTCCTAAATACTTTATGTTAACATCCAACATAATTCTAAATTTTAATTTATTAACATATTAGATTAAAACATTCAATGATAACACATGTGACATTTAGAACATGTAACCAAATAATGATAATCATTTCTCATTTGCCATTTATTCTCCACTTTTCCCTAAAACCTGTAAGTTCTCGTATCTACACAACTTTTTTTAATAACTTCATATACAATATGTAATGGAGTGATGGAAAATTCATGCTCTGACTAATTATTCATATTCACATTATATACTCTACCTTTGGGCACTTATTGGAGTGAGTTTAATTTATTAAATTGGATAAGTAGTATTAATGTATACTTTTTCTTAATAATATTGTATTAGATTTTATTTAAGATTTTAAAGTCACACAATTTATTGGTAGACAAAAATTTATTTAAATATGAAATATTGCAAAAGAGTTAGGTTATACAATGGTATTTAGGTGATCTTTTATTAGATATTCATATTATAAATTAAGTTTGACATTTATGTTCATTACTTTATTTCAACTATTGCTTATAAAAGAGTGCATGCATGGGATGTTGTTTATAGAATAGTGCATCATTTGATGTTGCTTATATAATAATGTAGAAATGTGAATCTTTCGGAAATATTGAGTGTGAACAAAAAAAATTAGGAGGTGGTTTGAGTTCAAATTACCAAACTAGATAAACAATATCAATACTTGTTCTAGTTTTAATGATATTTTATTTTATTTAAAGATGTAAAATCTTAAAATCTATTTGTACACAAGACTTATTAAAAATGGAGACTTGGGATGGCTTATAGAATAGTGCATTAATGGGTATCATTGGGAAGGTCATTTATTGTGAACAGAAATTTGGGAGGCGGCTTGACTTCAAATTACTAAACTAGATTATAAGCAATATTGGTACATGTTCTAGTTTCAATGTAAGTTTAATTTATTTAAAGATGCAAAATCATCAAATCTATTAGTACACAAAACTTACTAAGAATGAAGATTTTAATGAAGGAAACTTTGTTGAGATTATTAAACATTACACCTTCATTCTATTTTCCTTCCAAATTAGGATTTTAAATTATATTGTAATGTGGAAATTTGTACATGGTCACCTTAAATAAATAGCATTACATTAGAAATATTAGAAAAATGTTTTTGCACCTAGAAATCTTTTAGTCTCAAGCGATTTGTACGTAATTGTTTTTTTATTCTTTGTATATTTGGGGTTTTTTTATTCTTTGTATATTTGGGGATTGGAGATTAAGATACATTGATGTTGGTATAAATCATTTCCATTGTCAATTTTAAATTCGTCTTAATTTGAGATTAATAATTTACATCTCTAAATCTGAACTTACTATAGATTTATAATAATAGTGATTCATTTTTTAAAAATATATATCAAATATGAACTTAAAAGAATGCGATCACATTTCCCACATAATTTCTACCAACTTATTCATATCTTTCACATTTCCCACATTTTGTTGTTATTGCTACCTTAAGATTCCATAACCTTGAGGTGTTAGGAATTGGTTTTGATGGGCATGGAAGCTTAAGCAACATAATAAAACATTTCTTACCAAAGATTGGAAATTTTTTCTATTATTATTAGTAAAAGAGAATATAACTTTTACTTTTTTTATTGAAAAATTTATCTTATTTTTTAAATAATCAAAAAAACTTTCCATTTAATAAGAAAAACAACATTAATATAATAATAAAATTAACTTATCTCTATTTAATGTAGAACTTTAAATTCAATTAATATTAATGACATGATATTTATATATTTTTTTAAAACTAAACTTTTAAAATTTAGTAAAATGTTTTATTAAAATAAAAATAAATTTTAATTGAAAATTAAGGAGGTAATCTGGAACTTTACTCAAAATTCTCATGGTTTTATAACAATGTTTTACCATCCATATATATTAATTTGGATTAGATGTAATCTTATATGGTGAGAGACACAAATGTGTCCAACCTTTGCATATGACCCATACCCCAAACCTACGTAATAAATAAATAAGAACGTAATCCGATAAACATATATTTGAACCAAAACATATTCGACAAACAAAAAATTCATACTCCATTAAAATTAACAACAATGGACTCCTTAAAATGAAGTGTAATCTACTTCAGTAATCGTGCGTGGGCAATGATTCGTGGGTTGGCTCCGGGGAGATCATAAACAGCTCGTAGACAACGCCAGCCAGACCCCTTAACTTAGAATTTTGAAATGATAAGGTGATCAAGTTGGAACCAAAATCTTCCGGCAGAAATCCCTCTTAACAACTTTAAAACAATAAAACTCTCAATATAAAATCTAAAGATGTCAACTTGTTATATGATATCTCTCTCCTAACTTTACAATTTGACGGAAAAATAAAATGTTAAAAAGAAAAAAATTGTCATTGACCGACATGTAAATAAGCCATAATACAACGTTGTCATTGAACATCACAGGTTAAAATGCTTAACTTAAAATAATACAACATTGACACTGAAGATCACAAGTTAAGAAGTACCAATTCTCTGTGCTAAAACAACACTGCATTTCGTCTAACAAATCTGTCCTTATTTCCATGGTCTAACAGATCTGTCGTTATTTCCACGGTCTTTCTACTTGGATAAGCGATATAACAAACTTTATGCGAGAACTTTCCTTCTACAAGAGCTTTGATAGTTTCAGGCTCCAGATCTTCGAAGGTGTTTAGAAAAATCCCCGTCACTTCCCACAGGATCGATGAATGGTGCACGATCCAGTCAAAGATCTATCAGACCTGTCCTGAAACGGAGGCGGAAGATCTATGTCAGCAAGCGGTGGAAGTCGCGGTACCTCTATTGAAAACTCGGAGTCCTTCAACGAAATTGGAATCTCTGAGACGAGCTTCGGAATAGATAACATTAAAGAGAGCAGAGAAGCATTCAATGTGAAGAATAAGTATGTGGGTATATGGAGCTTGGAGGCCACACCGAACAAAGTGGAGCAGAAAAAATCAGTGATAAAAGCAGAGATGGGCCGGGCAGAGTCGACGAGGGATCTCAAAGCATTTTCAACTGATTCTTTTGATTTCTCCATAAGCTTAGATACGTGAGTAGTAATATTCATATGCTCTGTGACTTCTGTATCTACTTCTGACAATTGGACGAAGGTGATGTTGAGACTCGAGGATGTGATGCTCTCCGAGTAAGCTGCCATGAGACAAGGGGAAAACATCCATTTACAGGAAATGAAGGCCCGACCGATAGCCCATGGCGTTCTGAAAGGCGGATGGCGAGCTCAGTGAAAGATCACAACATGAGGCTTTGGGCTTCCTATGGCCGCCCGATCAAACTTGAGTGTAGAGCAGGCACAGAGTGAGCAACAGGTTAACTGAAAAGCATGCATTCGCTTCGCTTCACATCTGAGCGGGATATTCAAATTTAAATTTCCCGCATATTATAAAATTCAAATTTAAAACAAGCTTGCTGCATGAAGGAGGATCGTTTGCCGGAATAAGTGATTAGTACGGCCGCCGGAGCACCTGGAGTCCATGGCCATGTTGGGCGGCTCAGCTGATGATATCGATGGGAGTCACCTCACGACATAGCAATGATGGATGCGTATGGTAGCATGGCCTGACAGAGCTTTTAATGGTAGACTCGGCAACAGGAGCTCAGGCGACGGGCAAGGGAAGGCAGTGGGTCCCATAGCTCAGGCGACATGACAGCGTGCAGACCGACCAAACTCGGGAAGGCCTGACCCCAACGACGTGACATCGTGCGGATCGATCAAACTCGGGAAGGCCTGCAGGAGACAGTAACGGCCGTTAGGAGTAAGTCTAACGTTTCAGGCGAAATCGTCGAAGCGTTTGACTCTTCCATTTGGGCTCATCTTAGCCATTGATTATCATTGATGTATCTTTTAATCTCAACCACTCATTCAAAAGGTGTATAGGGTTTTGGTCTCTCTCATTCCTATTTAAGGAAGAGACCCCCCTCATTGTAAAGGGACTTTTGGCTCTTGGCTATTGGAATAAAATCTGATTCTTGTGAGAAAGTCTTGTATCTTGGTTTGGATGTATGGCCATGGTGACTGAAACTATTTTTCCATTGCATTGAGGTTCTTGGTGAATATCTTACACATTTTCTATCCATATTTTTACCTGCAGGTAAAGAGGACGATTTGGTAGAGGGGTGCACTGACTGGGGAGACTCACCTTGTCTCTCTCTCTCAAATCCGGTTTATTCAGGGAGTAGTTTTGTCTTTGTACCGGTTGTTCTCTGCATATTATTCTTCGTTTGCATTGACCCTCATTCTTGTTTTCTAATTGAGTTGATTTCCTTGGTTTTGCAGTAAGAGAGGGGTGCACCTATGGACTTGGGCAAATCGTGGGAGCAAGAGAACAAGCCAAATATTCATTTGATTTTTGCGAGAGTAGTCCTTGTTATGCTAGCATCCATTCTCATCATCCAGGTATGATCATAAGGTGAGTATTTTATTTCTCTAACTTACCCATCTGTCATTTACATTTTAAAACCCTAAGCTAAATCTTTTAAACATTCTCTGGGTTTAACTACTTAGAATTTCGACAAACCATTTCTGGGTTTTTACCTCTAGGCCTATCCCCAAGTGGGTTCTCAAGGGCGTCACCCTTTGAGGACTCCATCTGCCCTTTTTCCTAGGCACTGATCCTTTGACCGTTGCGCCCTCCTTGGTGTGCTTGTCTCCAAGGTTGTTAAACCCTTGTTTTTCGAGCTTGTGTGCCTTGATACTGTCAGATTTACCTTCAAGCTCTGCTAGAAAGCCTTAACTCTTCCAGATCTACTACTTGGGACCGTTTTCGCCATTTTTAATTCCTGTTTCCCAAGGAAGTTAGATTTAATCATTTACCCTGGCACTTAAATCCTGGATCCATTCTTAATCTTCAAGTCATTGTGTCTAATAAATTTAAGGTTGAATCTCATCTATCATAAGTCTCCACAGTGACCTTATTCCTTAGATCTAGGGTTCTTCACCCCTCACCTTAACGTATCCTATTGAATAGCTTGATCTAGTGATTGGGTTAGATATCTCCTGTTGGGAGTAGATCAGGGTCTCCCCCTTTGCTATCTGGGGCTTGGATAGCAAGACGCCAAGAGTACTTCGATTGGCGTGACAACCAATCCATATTGGGGATCAAGGCCCTCTTAGGTCCCCTTTTTAGTTTCCTAGCTCCTCTACCGTCCTGAATAGGATCATCGTTAAGGGGCAACTACAAGTTGTGTGATAACACCTACCTTGCAATAAGCCTACTCTGTTTTGGAGCAGCATTTTCCATTAAAAAGGCATGTAAGCTAAGGAAGAAGTACTTGAAAATAGCCTCAGCATTTGAAAATAGTTCACAATGAAAATGCTAGGAACTGTCTGGTGACAATTTGATTGCACCCACTAGTCTTCTCCATGAAAACTCCTCTACACAAATTTGGTGATGATTCCTTGGGTCAGCTTAAGAAATACTCATGGACAAAAGACTAAATAGGGTGATAATAATTGAACTTCATGAAATTTGGGTATGAAAGTATTTTCCAAAATACTAATGAAGTCAAAACATGGCGAATTTTGAACTAGAATTAGGAACTTTCTCAGAGTTGGAGTTGTTATCACATCCATAGTAGCCGGGCTACCATGATTATAGATCAGTTTCCAGTATTTTTTTGAGCCAGTCCTTTAGACATTTTTTATGAGATTAGCTGATGATGAGCAACATTATGATGATCACTCCTATTCATTCAGTGGATCCAGAACTTGTACATTTACAGTCGCATGCCAAGACTGAGCCCCATGACACCAGGTCGGTGAATGAGATAGCCATTCCTCCATCATCCAGAGAAGATTGATGACAATGCCCATATTATATTCAGATGCAGTGCTTCAGTGTGATTCAGGTAGTTCAGATTAGGGACTCAGGTATATGATCCAGCAGGTATATTTTGGTACATATGGGTTGTTGATGTGCTCCTCTTATCTAGGTAGTTTATGACTGGGTATATTATGATGCTTGTTGGCTCTATCTTATTTGATGCTTACTTGTTGTTTAGAATAGAAGTGGTTGGTTACTATTGGTAGGAGGTTCTTGTATATACTTGTTGGTCATACCCTTACTCTACGAAGTACTGACTTGTCCATTCCCTTATTTCAGGGCCTTTGCTATCCATGGCACCATCAATCATTTTCTCTGTCCATCCGTTATCTTCCAGTTGTGGTTTTATCCCAACTTACACCTTAGCTAGTGATCCCAAGGACTTTCCCCACCTAGACCTCTGTGTTGGATATATTCCCAGTTTGCATTGTGTCTCGGATTTGGAGTATGTGATTTTAGTCACAGTGGTTATTCTCCTCTAGTCCTCGAAACCAAGTATTCCTACAAACAATGTTGCTAAACACTAGAGCATCGGATCTTAAATGTTATATCTAAGGGATGCTTAGTCAGCAAAAACAGTGTTTCTAAACACTACCATGCATATCTATATTAGCTAGTCAGTGGCCAAGGGACGCGCACTCATCATTTGTATGATGTAAGGTCGTTTTCCCCTACAGGGCAATAAGGTGGTCACTCCATCGCACCTATGGACGATGGCAGGCAATGGAGGCCATACCGAATCATTATCTGAGGCCCGTTAGGATATTCAGGGCACTTGCTCTTGGAGGTTGGCTAGTGAAAATCTATAAAGTGAAATAAATGTTAAATCATAAATATAAAAGCTGACAAATAAATAAATTGCTAAAAGGTTGCTTTTCTAGAGTCTATTGGAAGCATTCTCATCACTCTACCCATTTGTGAGACACCACTATTCCTCGTGTTATTTTCTATCCGGTATATGTGTAGGTGGTCTCCGTGGTTCCTTCATCTGAGAGATTGCAGTGTTGAGGTTGTTGAGTCCCTCCCCTAGCCTAGCCTTTGTTTCTCCACCCTCACCCATGGTTAGCAAATTGTTCAAGTCAGTAAATGAGTATACACTTGAAAATCCTATTTATAGTAGCTAGTTACTTTGATCTATACTTGTATTATTTATATTATTTGCATGCTTATGCCAGTTAAACATCATTCTATGCTTTAGTCTAGCTACTGATATAATTGAAGGAGCATATCATAACCCTTTGTACTCGTAGCAGCAGTCATTTGTGATTTGGATCATTATTTTGGTCATTCTTGACCTGGTCAACCTAGTTTGACCAAGTCAACCACGGGGTCTGGGATGAGTTTTGGCAGACAGTGATTGAGATGGTTTATTCATGGTCCATATGTGTCCATTTGATGGTTCCATGCTTCAGACAACCTCTTCAGATGATGGTTTGATGATTTTTTTTATGATTATTATTATTTATGGAACATTATTATTATTATTTTGTGCATGAATGAGCTTATAGAGGTATCTTTTGATGGTCACATGACGTATGAGTACTCATTCCTAGTTGATTTGAGCATTCTAAGCTCAATGGTGCACTCAGTTATCAATTCCGGGCATTTACAGGTGATGATATGGTCAGATTACCACTTTTTCCCATTTTGCCATGCAGAAATGGCCCGTCCAACACTTTCATTAAGCTAGCACGTTTTCCAAGGGTGTTACATAAGGAGATGGGGGTCCATCCAGTCGTTATTACCATATTACCCCATCTCCATACATTTTGGTACAATTAGATTTGTGTCGGGGACACTTGGATGTGAGTTACAAGCATTTTTGTACTTTCAGAGGTGGTTTTTCGGCAGTAGAATGGCTCATTGAGGAAATCGATTTGGCTTAGTAGGGAAAGGAAATGGCATGCGACTGGTCCGGGATGATTTGATGATGATGTCCACACCTTCTAGCACTTGTTTCGGCATCAATGGGGTCCACACGTCCCAATATTCATCATTTTGGGCATTTTATTGTGTATTTGAGGGGCCGCGATTTGGTCATATGGTCACATTATGATGTTATCTCGTCGTATTATTTGTTATTGTGCCATGGGGCCATGCAGATTGTGTGGTTAGGGACCATACTATACTTTTTTTTTCAGATCAGAGATCAGTTGCCTTTAGAGGGGGCATGTATTTTGTTCAGATTGCCCCGAGAAGAGATATCAGTGGGGATAGATGGTTCAGACATGTTACACAGCATCTGCCAGAGGGTCACCCTTCCTTGCCAGGCTTTGAGTAAGCCCATTGAGACAGTTGCCTAGCTTTATTTTGATTGAGAGTATTACAGAGTATTGTTGGTTTATTACTTGTTGCCCGGATTCAGCAGAGATCCAATTTCAGAGACAGCTTCAGCAACAAGTATATGGTGCGGCAGGTATAGCATTTCATGTTTTATTGCTCATGTTGTTGATTAGACTTGTTTATATATGATAGTACACTGAATTTGCATATGATGATTGATATGGTGATCTAGTTGTCATTATAATGTGTTGTTGGGCCCTTGGTGATGTCAGTCCACCCCTTCCAGTAGGCTCCTGTCTATGCACATTGGATCATATCCCTACTATTGGTATAGAGTTGGTCATTTAGTCCCCCTAGGCAGCTGACTTTGGATCCACCTTCACTTTTTCCACCCATCCGACTCATTCATGTTGGTCTTTCCCAACTTGGACTTTGATTTGTGACCATGACGATTCCCTTCCCCACTGACCTCTGAGTATGCCATGATTCCCTGTCTTTTGTGCCTCGGCTCTTTAGTGTGTGAGATGCACTCTCAAACCTGGGATTTGCTCCTGTCGGTTGCCCCCAATGTTGCAATGCAGTATAGGATTGTGTAGCCTCACTGGGTGTTCCCCATTGGTCATCGAAGCATGTGCACTTACCCCCATTACTTTGCAGTATGAGCACCTTGATTATATCTATTGAGATATGTATGTAGCCCAACAGGGCCTTGATGTAAAAAGAAAAAACAAAATGTAAAAGAAGCCAAAAAGGCTAGAAAATGTAAAATCAAGCCAAAAAGGCTAAGTATGAAAGTCATTGTAAAAATCCATGCAATGTGTTTCTGAATACACATGGACACAGGTCAACCATACATGTCAGCACTGTAGTGGTTATTTCCCCACCTAGTCCTGCGGGCCAAGGAGGTGAGAGGGAGCAAGGGACAAGCTCAAGATTGTCCCCTAGAGTCAAGTTACGGTTTGCCGGACACCCAGTTTGGCGGCTCTAGAAAAGATCCTCATTGAGTCTTCTTAAGGCACGGATGTGAGTTGTGAGGTATTTGTTAGATGACCAGTGGCGGTTTCCCTGCACTATACCCATTTGTGAGGCACCGCCCTTCCCTGTGTATTATTATGGTATGCTTATATCAGTGGGCCCCGCTTTCCCGATTTATCCAAATGGTCACACGATCCTGGTCCTTGTCCTCCCTTATCCTTTACCCTGTTTTTCCACCTCACCCGAATTCAGCTAAGTGGTCAAGTCTATAGGTTGTGCATAGCAGTGTGAGTCTTTTGGAGGTGGTGGGCCCACCTCACCTGGGGCCTCGTATTTTTGAGATATTATGTATTTTTTATCACCATATTGGCATCATGTTGTTTAGTAATGTACTAACATGTATAAGGAAGCCTTTCGCTTCATGTGGCATACAGGTATTCAGCCAACACCATTTTGACCAGATTTGACTTTGTTAAACCAAGTTGACTAGGCAAAAAATGGGCCCGAAAAAATATTGCGATCAAGATTTCGATTTTGGTCATTTGTTATCTCTTGGGGTCCCATATGATCCTCCAAGCATCAGAATTTGAAAAAGTTGAGGCAGCGATGAGATTTTTAATTATTATGGGTCATTATTGACCTGTTTTAATTAAAAATCATGGATTTTGGGCAAA
This sequence comes from Larix kaempferi, assembly GCA_027924585.1. Taxonomy (NCBI): domain Eukaryota; kingdom Viridiplantae; phylum Streptophyta; class Pinopsida; order Pinales; family Pinaceae; genus Larix; species Larix kaempferi. Next base: position 3,099,875 of record BSBM01000612.1, on the reverse strand, counting down.
CAGTGCCTAAGTGATGGATCGTGGTCGTTCAAGTGACCATGTCTACTATTTTTGGGGTCCACGATCGCATTGCAGCAGACGATTCGATAATTCAGGCACTATAAGTGGGTCAAAAGCCCAATTTACACCTTCAACAATAAAAACTAGCAATTAATTAAATGGAAAATCAAAATTTGGCAAAGGCAACTATTGGAAATGGCAAAAATTAAAGGTTGGCTAATACAAGGGTGATTTCTAAGGTAATGTTGGTAATATTTGGACATCTATTATGTGTTGTGGGTCCCTCCATTGGACCAACTCACCATGTGGGTCGAATTTGCCCATAGGGGGCGTTTTTCCACTTAGTGAAGATTCATGTTTGTAATGTATTTGATGTGGGACCTTGGATGTATGAGTTAGAGGGATAAAACATCATATAGACACCCCCTAACACTTGTTTTATTTGTTGTATGGACCCCACAAGGGGACCCTCACTCCACATGTGCGCTAGAGAGGGCAATTCGCACCCCCTCATGGAGCATTCTCCTCCATTCGATTTGGCTATTGGGGATTTGATCCCAACCATCCATTTTTGGAGGGAATTAGGTTTGGGATGGGGCATTCTCTACTTAAGAGAGAATCTCTCCCATTTCTCTTCCTCTTGGCATTTTGTAAAACTTGTGACTTGTGAATAGAGAGACACTTCTTCCAGTTTTGCTCGAGTGTTGATGATTATTGTGTCATGTGGTGATTGTGAGCTAACATCCATTGCTTTGCCAAGTTTATTGGTGATTCTTCCATCTATATAGAGCTGATTTGATTTGCAGGTTTGCTGGCCACCTGGAGAGAGGCTTACTTCTTGGGGTGGAAGCTCCATTCTTGCTTTGATTTCTGGGAAACTCACAAGAGAAGTGTTATTTGCATTTCTCCTTATCATTTGCTAGTTATTTGCTGTGCTAACTTGTGATTTTGCTGCACATACTGATTTCATCTCTTTGTGGCAGGTTGCTAGGGCGCACTTGGTCCCAGTTCGCTCCAAACGCCTAAGGAATATTGCTGGTTGGTTGGCATTTGATCTTTCGAGGTTAGTATTCACTCAACACACGATATTTCACCATCATCTGAGGTAAGTTTCTATGCTTGTTTCTCTTCTCTCCATTTCCATTGTGAACATTAAGCTGCAAACCACTAAATAAACCATAAAAATTAAAATATCAAAATTTGACAGTTAAAACTTAATTTTCTTTCCAAACCCACTTATTATTTGTTCTTAAACGCTTAAATCCAAAGTTTTAGATCTTTTAGACTCCATTTTCCCATAGATTCAACACTGGTCCACTTGGCAAAAACACCCCTCTAGGGCGTTTTTCTCTTTCAGCTTGATTGGGTCATTTCGGGGTTCTGGGTAGTTTAGATTTGGTTTTAATTCATCATTTTACCTTAGGAAATCAAGCTACCGATTGCTATGAGTGCTTTTAAATACTAATTTGTCACTACCCTAGGTCCATTATTTCACTGCTTAACTCTCTTCCTTGGGCAATGTTGTCCGCCAAACTGCACACCAGCAGCAGAAATCTTTCGAAAGCTGTCTCCCTCACTGGAAAGTGGGGAGAGGTGTGGCCTTGGGGGCAAGCAAGGAGCCAGGTACTGTCACCTGAATCCCAGCTCCTCCATTTAGGCTAACTCTTAACGAAGCCAAGGAGGTTAGTCCCTAAAAAAGAGTTTCATTAAGGCTCTTGTGTTTTAAGTGTTTTTTGTATGGGGTGATGCGGATGAGTGTTGTTTAGGAGTTTTTAGATGATAGATCACAATTTATGAAACAAACACAAGATAAGCAATCCACGTTGCGATATGAGACAAGAGATTCGAGATATAACCGCTTTGATAAAATTAAAGCAAGACAACCATGGAAATATAAATGCTCCAGATAGATAATAAGAAAAATAGAAAGATGCCAAGGACCAGTGCCTTATGGAGTAAAAAAAGAGTCTTGAATGCTTGGGTTGCTTGATACAAGAGTTCAAAGTGGTAATGTGCGTGAGATCGTCCTGCGATTAATCTTGGTTTATTGAATATTTTAAATGATCTTGATTATTAGGGCTAAAACCAAGGATATCAAAAGAGTGGAACCTTAACCATGAACAAATACTAGCAACCTCTTAGATGGTATGTCAGGAGCACCCAGATTGCAAAGAGGACAAGTGTACTTACGGCTTGACCGCCCTCGAGTCTGACAATGGATTCCCGGCACCACCTGTTTCAGGAAGCACCTCAGTGATTTGATATTGGTTTTGCTTTTTGGGTAAAATTTTAGTTATGTTATCACTTGTAAGCTTATCAAGTCCTTCCCCTTTCTGAGTACTAGCCCAACCGTTTCCGGTTGGCAGAGCATACGGGTGTTGGACAAACGACCAAAACAAATTAATTAAGGGGGAATGTGGATTGAAATGTTTTATTAATAAAAGCACTTGTTCCGACAGAGAGCGCTCTTGACTTAGTCTTAAGACCACAGTTCAAGAGACTTTCTACTTTAAAATGCCTAATGCAAGGGGAAAGTGCAAAACTAACAATGCTCTCCGACAGAGAGTGCTCTTGACTTGGATTTGGCCAAGTTCAAGAGGCTTTGTTTATTTTAAGAAAATAGAAGCAGTTGTGAAAAACAGTTATGAAGCTTTGTAGAATTAAACCATGTGATAGCTCAAATAAAGTAAGAGACAACTAACATGCTGCTTGCAGAATGAAATAATGCTAAAAAGACTTAGTGTTCTACCAACAGTTTTACTCTAAGGTGGGATCAACCTCCGAACAAGGTCAACCACTAGAACCGCCTACACTTGAGAACCCCAGCTAGCTGAAAGCTCTACCAAGGAAACCGACGGGGAAGGAAGAGTAACCACAAAATAATGTGGTCCTGCCCTTGAGATGAAGTCTCAAGGATACAACTTCCGGTCAAAGGCTTTGGAAGAGAAATACAAGATGAAACAATGTGGTCCTGCCCTTGAGATGAAGTCTCAAGGATACAACTTCCGGTCAAAGGCTTTGGAAGAGAAATACAAGATGAAACAAAAGATTACTCAAAAGCAAAAATTGAAAGATCTAACTTAACCAATCACCACACTCTTCTCCAAATGGGGAAGAAAACCAAAAAAGTGGAGGCCTCCTCCACTTGAAATTTTATTAATCCTGTTACAATTGCCTTGGGTTTTAAAACCTTGAAGGACTTTTGAGAGATAGATAATACTTGCAAAAATTAAAGAAGAAGCAAGTTTTTGCTTGCTTTTACAAAGGATAAAAAGATTTTGTATATTTAATCACTCCTTATGGCTTTCACTTGATTTTGCTTTGATTCTTTGCTTCAAGATCTAACAAAAATCTTTCTCTCAAAAAGCACCTACACAAGCTCAAAACAACTCAACAATGCACCCATTAACCATTAGGAAAATAAAACAAACTTGAAGCTAGTTAAGTCTAGATTTAAAAATTTAACTCTAAAATGTGAAATGCATGAGATTTTGACATAAAACTTAAACTATGATGAAACAGACCAGCGAACAACAAACTCCTAAAATGCAATGGGAAAGAGATCTAGATCATAAAAAATTTGAGAAATTTTTTGTGGAAAAAATTCTATCTTTTAAACTTGCAACTAGGGTTAAAAATGCAAACTATACTAGTGTGAAAAAAGAAATCTAGAATGCCTTTAACACTTACTTTTCAATGCATGAAATTGATCTACAAGATGCAAGTAAAACCTAAGATCTAATCATGACAAGCTATCTTGCAAAAAGAGAAGCTAAAACTCTAACAAAAATTGACTAACTTTAACAATTCGTTTTTGGTTTTTTGAGTGTTTTAGGGCTCCCTTTAAAGGTGGACGAATGGAGGAAGGAGCTCTTTTGGAATGAGGACGAGAGGAGGAGATGGTAAACGAAAGGGTGAAGGTAGATCTAGGGCAAAGACAATGAGAAGGAAGGGGAGGTGAAGAGAGTAAAACGAATGGAGGAAGAGGACTAGCAAACCAATGAGAAAAATGAAACAAAGAGAGCAAATAAGAAGGGTTTGAAGAAAGAACCCTTTTGTAACCAAGTTTGAATGATGAAAATTTTGTTGATGGAAGAGGAAACCCTCTCTGCTTTGATTCCAATCTTAAGATCTTGCTCCTTGGAAGTATTCTGCAAACACACTATTAGTAAAGGTTTTTGTTGGTGGAGAAGAGAGAGATACAACCGAGTTCATCTCATCTCAACCGTTTTGAAGATCTGCAATGCACAAAAACTTACACAAACAAAGCTTGATCAAATATAGAGAGTTAGACAAAAATGCATAAAGAGACAAGGTAAGACCGATTACAAGTTGCACTCTTTATACTATTCAAGCCAAAGCCTAGCAAACAAATTGGGACCATCAAATGTTTGCCCTACGCTCTTAAGAAAGAGATCTAAGCATGTATTTAAATCAAACTTTGAAATTGCATAAATCAAGAAAACATTACAGATATTACCTCAAAATAAATTAGTAACTCATGAACCAATAGAAGTGTACACAAATTGCCTCCAAAGCCAGCTTTATTTCCAATGATAGCCAATAGCTATTACAATCTCCGCAGAGTAAGTTTACAATAATTCTCCATCAGAAGAGAGCTAGAATGCATCTCTTATATAACAAAACAAGATACTAAAACCCTAATTCGAATTTGGCCAAAGAGAGCCAAATAACACCAAGTTGTAAAGTCGAATTCCAGTTCAAACTCAATCAAAAGGCTTGGAGTGGTAGTACACATGGCAAGGTCGAGTTTGGGAAGGTATGGGAAGCTCCACCCATCCAATGAGGGAGCTCCAACTAGGATTGACGTGAGATTAGAGACGGATGACGTGAGCTTAATGAGGGAGGGCGTGAGCTTGAAGGGAGACAAGTGTAAGATATGGTAGGTGTGGTAGGTGCTAACTCGAGCTTGCAAAAGGAGCCAAGTCTAGTGATCACACAAATCAAGGAAGGCGCCTACCTCAAGCTAACCAACCCTTTCATCAGATGACACATCATCAAATCGAGTTTCCAAGGAAGGAGGGTGAATTCTCTATTGGAGTTTGACTTATGTTGACTGGATAGTGGTCTGGTTGATGACTGAGATGATTGAAATCTTCTTTAATTCCCAATGCCATGTCAATTAGCCTTTTATTTTATTCATTTCTGATTATTTTGGAGAGATTTGGATTTCTCCAAAATATTCAAATTTATTAATTTAATTAATAATTTCTCTGTAAATGGCTTTTTAGAGAAAATATTAATTATAAGGCTGAATTGACATCCGAAAGTTGGGTTTAGCTGGTCCATAGGTCATGTGTGAATTTTGGCTTATGAAACGAGCCATCAATCACTGAATTCGGACCTATTACAAATTATTATTTCTCTATTTAAACTATAGAGAAATTTATTAAATTTAAAAAATAACTAAAAACCCAAATTCAATGGACCCGGTAAAATTTTTTCGAAATTTTTTTTGAGGATCCTAGGGACTTGGGACATGACCAAAACCTATTCTAAGAGTGTCTAGTAGGCTTATATACATTAGTTGGACTCTAATAACCCCCCATGGCCAAAATTTTCAAAATCAGGCATTCCAGCTTTGGAGGAAGCGGGAGAAAACCTCATAGATTATAGCTCGGCTGTAGGCAAAGTATAATTGACAAGGGAAAAAACTCCCTGGAATACCTTAGTTGCTTAATCAGGTCATGGGGAATCGAGACACTCAGATCCTACTAGCACACTTTATTACAAACCCCCATGGGGCCATGGTCATGTAGACTCAAAAAACAAAACTGGCTAGTCACAAATGCTAGATCATCTGATACACTGGAGTACAAACATTCATCATGTTTGTCAAATGGCGGCTCTTCAGATAATCCAACTATGGTACAAAAAAGTTGGTAACAGGCAGAATCACTCCACTACCTCACTTCTAGCTTGTTTATGCCCTAGGTGATTTTCAGCCACTTAATCAATTATCTAATCTATTTTATCCATCACAATTGATCACTGGTCACATTTCATTTACATACTTACTTCACCCTTGTGTCCAACTGGTGGCTGAAATCGACCTTAGGATCTCATCAACACTCATCTCTTGTTTCAATCTCTTTATCTTTTTGGGATTTGGGTGTATTTTTGTCTCTCAACCATCACCCGGTTGAGCGGGGTCTCCCCCCTGACTTGGCTACGTGCCTAGTCTGAAGTGACAATAGCCTTGTCCGGTGTGACTTCCGTTCCTTGAACGGAGGACTTGGCCATTGCTGGTTACACCTTCCTAGCTGCTCACCCTCTACCATCCCTGTTGGGACCTTTATCATCAGTAGCTAGAGTTTGTGTGATAACAGTGTCTTAGTCGCCTTATCATGTGGTGCGTCCCCCTTGGGTGATTTAGTGAGTGTGCTCTATTTTTGAGTTGATCCATGTATTGTATTTCAGGCTCATCTTAGCCGTTGATTATTATTGTTATATATTTTGATCTCCACCACTCATTTGAAAAGTGGTTAGGGTTTTGGTTTCTCTCATTCCTATTTAGGGAAGAGAACCCCCTCATTATAAAGGGACTGTTATCACCAATCTTGTAGTTGCCCCTACAGATGGATCCAAGGTGGATGGTAGAGGGGCCAAGCAACTAAAGTGGTGAACCAAGAGGGCCTTAGTTCCCAAATGGATGGTTGTCACGCCAACCAAGGCACTCTTCGCTTTAGCTATCAAAGCCAAGATAGCAAGGGGGAGACTCAGATCAACTCCCGACAGGAGAGATCAACCCAATCACCAGATCAAATCAATCTAATGAAGTACGTAGGGTGATAGGTATGGAACCCTAGAATTGAGGAAATAAAACCACTGTGGAGGTTTAAGAAAGGTGTGATGTGATAGGGAAAGATGACACACAGTGATTCTAGGATTAACTATGATTCTGGGATTCAAAGCTAGTTTCAAATAGTCAAAATCAACTACTTTGGGAAACGTGACCCTTAAAACAGGGAAAGTGTCCCAAATTAGAGATCTGACAGTTAGGGATTTCTAGCTGTGCTTGATGAAGGGATATGACAGTATCTAAGTGTTCAAGCAACCAGACAGAGATCAACCACCAAGGAAATCTCACAACCCAGGAAATTCGTGAGCCTTAGGAGAAGGATCAGTGCCTTGGAAAATGGTCCAAATGGAGTCGGATGTCCACCAAACTGTAGATCGGGGATGTCAAGGTGTAAGGCAAGGTGGGTTTTGAAGATCAAGTGCATCCAATGGCTAGATCTCAGTAGATTTGAGATTCAAAATGCATCACTAGGTGACCCAAGTTGGGCACACCCTCAAAATGAGGAATGGGGCTCACAAGGTGAAAATCAACAAAGTGAAGCACTAGGGGTAGGTTATCAAGTGAGAGATGTGTGAATCAAGTGGGATCTCACCTACCTAGGTATTAGAACTAACAGAATTCACCCAACCAAGGAGTGCGACCTCACTTGGAGAGGCTAAGGTGCCTTGGGAAAGGGGTAAAATGGAAGCCAATCCACACCAAACTATAGATCCGAATTGTCGTGGATGCTATAGAGGTGGGTTTTCAATATCTTACCCAAAAGGCCACTAGATCTAAGTAGATCTGAGAAAATGCAAAATGAGGGTTTTAACTTATGATGGTTTTAATGACTTAGACAAATGGATAGATCATGGAATGAGAAATTTACCTTCAGATCATACCTATGTGATAGATGAGGTTTCCTTGTTGTAAGAGGAATGTTCCCGCATAGATCAAATGGGAAACCTCTGAGTTTTCTTGCTTCGAAATAATGCCCTAGTCCACACGTGCACCACCCTCTTCCTGTCAACCAAGGAAAGCGATTTCAATCAGTTGAGCAACAATGGAGGAAATACAAATGAAAAGCATATGATAACATGAAGTAGAAGGTACGAAGACAGTAATACTCCCTGTTATCGACGAAGAAACCCAAAGAAGAGGCAGGGAGAGTCTTCCCCTACCAATGCGTCCTCCTTGAACCAATTCGGCCTTCACCTGTAGATGAAAAATACATGGACAAAAAGATAGCAAGATAATCTCCAATAACCTAGTGCAAAGGAAGAACAAACAATCGAACTCCAAAAGCATTCACCACCACAAGACAAGTAGATGCAATAGTATTTTTCTATTCCAATAATCCAGAGCCAAAAGTCCCCTTACAAATGAGAAGCTCTCTCCTTTAAATAGGATGGAGAGATACCAAAACCCTAACCATTTTTTGAATGGACGGCTAAGATTAAAAGATCAACATGATCTAATCAATGGTTGAGATGAGCTCAACAATACAACACATGGATCAACTCAATAATATAATGTAACAATGGACAAAATCACCCCGTAAGAGGGGGTCCCACCAAATGTCAATGGATAAACATAAGATCTAGCTCATGGTGGGTCCAAGGGGTAATTTCTAACACCCTTCGTCAATCCCCATGGCACAATATCAATAAAATAATGCTCTAATCACCAAATCGTGCCTCTATGAGAAAGTCGTGAGCCTTAGGAGGCTCCAGAAACTCATATAAAATGCTAGAGTGAAGAGTGTAGGCCCCACTGAAAGCTGAAACTATTGGAGAAGGTGTGGAAGACATCCCACTTATCATCAAAGGTCATCCCATGCCAATTCCTTGCCTTAGTAGCCCAAATCGAATCCCTTAGTAGCCATTTTTACCATTTCTGATCTGCCTTAGGAAGTGTGAAACTGCCCAAACTGCCTCCTGGAGTGCCTGCACTGTCAAGGTGAGGCCACCAAGCTCTTTGGGAGGGGGGGTAATATGGTAATATCAAGTGGTTGGACCACCCCCTCCATGCACAACGCCCTAGGTGAACCCATCAAATCTCATCACTGCTCTGATAGGGCCTCTAATAGGCTAAAACTGCACTAGGATAGCCAACTGAAGCTAAAAATCACTGTAACTGCCTGGAACTGAAAACAGACTGTCTCATTGGACTCAGAGAGCCCAAATCCATCTAAGGTGTGTAGTCATACACCATATGGATCTCTGCATGATCCTGTAACATATCCAACATATCCGACAGACCAAATAATAATAATCTATAAAAGTGCTGAAAAGCACAAATCATCATCATAAGCCTGAAACCACTGCACAGAACCATCTGATGGACTGTAGCAGACCATATATCATATCTTTGCATCATCTGAGGCCTGCCACATCATGTATTGTGATTTACTTTTGGTCAAACTAGGTTTGACCAAGTCAACATGACCCAAAATATAACTCAGGCTATCATCAAAGCTGCTGCAAGTGTTAGAGGTTAATGCATGCTCTACAATTCATTCAAGTAACAATTATAACATAAAGTAATCATTTCACTAGCGATCTAAATCCAATGTAAAAAGTTTTAATTATTATTTATGACTCAGACCAGACTTTCAAGACCATACTCACTTCATAGTTGTGACCAATTTGCTAGTGAAGGGTGAAGGCTTTGTACTACAAAGGCTAGGCTAGGGGGAATGACTTACTAACTTAACACCGTGACACTTTGGATATGGAAAATGAATACACACCATTGCATATATTGAATGAGCAATAACACAGGGAATGACGATGTCTCACAAATGGGTAAGTTGTTCAAAGAGTGTTTATTCACCTTAGTAGATGCGCACAATCCATAATAGAAATGAGGCCAGCAATCGTTTAGATATAGAATTTAAGAACCATTACTTTTTTGGGTCTTTGCTTTCCATTGCCTTTGATCTATGTGTGTTTACAAACACATTGCATAGATTTACATTTACATAAGGCTTTATGCTGCAGGTGTGTTTTTAAGGCACTTGTTTACCTGAGCTTTACATTTCACGACCAATTTCATTAGGCTCGTCTTTCCTTTCATTCATGAGTGTTGAAAAACACTTTTAAGAATGGAGGTATTTCAAAAAGATATAACATTTCATTTCTTAGCCATTTTCATTTGGCTTTACAAGATACACATTTTATTTCCAGATTTTGTATTCATGGCAACACTAAATGTTTCAGGTTTAGCCAACAACATCTTTAATGACTAGGGGGACTTCGTACTAGTGCCAAACATCGAGACAACCGACTAGAATGATGTAGGACTACAATCCAACTCACCAAAGGTAAGTTCTGTCACCAACTCAGAGCTGAGACACAATAAACAGGGAAGCTCATCCACTACAGAGGCTACAACGGGGAAAGGTCCTCCATGCCACTAGTCAAGTAGTAAGTCAGGGTAAGAAACAAATTGGTAGGTAATGGATGGGTGGAGAAAACGAATAATGAGACCAACACTAGCAAGCCAAAGTATGGCGGAAATGATCATCTCTAATCTCCCTAAGGAGGGTAAAACTGATGATTATAGGTCAAGAACTTCTAAGTCTGAGTAGGGACAAGTATATATAATATAACAATACAACCAGGTCCATATATCTATATGATCTCCAGATCATGACACTAAATGCTAAGACATGTCACAAGAATGAATATAAAAGAAAAATAACCACAACACAACAATATACCTGCTGAGTCATATACCTGAATGCACAATTCCTGAACCATCATCTGTCCTCTGAAACTGCTGCAGTAACTCTGGGCACTACTTACTGCTCTGTACAAATGGCTAAATGGCTACATCGGTCATCTCTCTGAGTGTCCTGAAACTTAGTCATGGCATGGGGAATCAAAACTGTTGTCCATAATCTGATAGTGATCCATAATAGATGCTCATCTAGGCATCTCAATGTAAGGGAACTGGCTGAAAAGTGTACTGGAATCTGAAAAATAGAGTATGGTAGCCTGGCTACTATATATGTGATAACAGGGACTTTTGGCTCTTGAGCTCTTGGATAATAAAATATTTTTGCAAAAACTCTTGGAAGCTTTGTCGAATGTTTTATGTGGAGATTGTAAAATCTTTTTCTCTCTAGCATTCTTGCGGATCTATGCTTTGCTAAACCATTTTTGCAGGGGGTTGTACGATTGATGGATATGGGGGTGCTATTGTGATTGAGCTCCATATCTCTTCCTCAAGTCATTATTGGTTTAGGGAGTATCTTTATTGTGTCTTTGGATCATCTTGATGCTTTTTGAGTCTTTCTTCGTTGATTATCATATTTCTTTTGCAAATCGATTCTCATTGTAGATCTCTTTTGCAGGAGGAGGGTGACTCGGCCTCTTGGAGGGCATAGCGATTTCACTTAGCATGGCATGGAAAATGCTCGTAATTGATCAAAAAGGGAATATCATCACCATACAAGGCTAGTAGCAAGTATTTCTAGGTACATTTGCATCGTATTTTATTTTTCTGGGGATTAATCCAATTGTCACTGTTGTCCGCTGAGATGCACACCAGCAGCATAAATCTTTTGAAAGTTGTTCCCTCACTACAAGTGGGGAAGGTGTGGCCTTGGGGACAAGCAATGAGTCAGGTATTGTCACCTGAATCCCAGCTCCTCCGTTTAGGCAAACTCCTAATGAAGCCAAGGGGGGTAGACCCTACAAAGAGTTTCTAAGGCTCTTGTGTTTTTTAGATGTTTTGAGGTGAGGTGATGTGGATGGGTGTTGTTTAGGAGTTTTGTTGATGATCACAGATTTTACAATATCAATTTAAATAATCAAAGATGCGATTGCAAGATATATAGATGCACAACCACTTGATGAACTTAAGTACAAGACACTCACAATATAATATGTAAATTAAATGACAAGTGCTCCAGATAGATATTAAGCAAAATAAAAAAAGATGTCAAGGACCGGTGCCTTATGGAGTCAAAGTCTTGAGTGCTTGGGTTGCTTGATACAAGAGTTCAAAGGTACGTTTGTGAGATCATTTTGCAATTGTTCTTGGTAAATTTTATTGTAAATTTTGAGTAATCTTGTTTTAGGTGAAGGGTATTTCCAACCGGAACACGATGTCCTGGAAATCTAACCGGAAGAAGTACTCTAGGTGGCCCCATTCAAGGACATGACGGACCGGCCTGGATCACAATGAGGTGTTTAAGGAACTTAACCAGCCACTGTGTCCGAGGTTGGGCTACCCGGCGTCCTCACTAGGAGTTCCCCACTTTTGAGTACTTTACGAACAACGTCGGTTCGTTGGTTATGGGGTGAAAATTTTATTATGGTTTGAATCTTGTGCGATTAGGCAACCAACACCGTTTCTGAGTATTCCAACTTTTTAGGGTTGGTCAGAGCATATATGGCGTGGAGAAACAAGTAAATTCAAATTTTACTATGGGGAATGTGAGTTGTGAATGATTTTATTACAACACAAGAAAAACTCTCCGACAAAGAGCGCTCTTGACTTGTCTTATGACAGAGGTTCAAGAGGCTTAGGATGAACGGAATTAAAGTACTGAAAGTGAAATCTAATCTACCCAAGAATCTCTTTCAGGTCAAAGACCGTACTCGAGAGAGCATGGGGGTTAGTCAAATTAAAGTAAAAACAACTCTCCGACAGAGAGCGCTCTTGATCCACTATTGGTGAGATTCAAGAGATATCTACTTTAAATAATTTATATCAAAATGAACTACTTAAACAAAATGATGAACAACTAGCAATTATTGCAAAAATGAAACTAAGTTAGACAATTAGTATTCTAAGTGCAAAAATGGAAAACTAATCTAAGAAACCACTTCAAGAAAAGAGACACTACAAACTTCCCCAAATGGGGGAAGTTGGGTGTGGGGGATTAAAAACCCCACTTGCTTTTTATTTATGAGTTACAATGCTTTTTGTTTTTTGGGAACTTTGTCAAAAAAGGTTTTGCTTGTTTGGTTCGTTTGTTTGGCTCTTCTCTTGCTAGTTTGTACTTGCGTTCACCTGTAGATAAGAGCTCTTAACAGCAACTAATTAGACTGTTAGAAAAACCGAATTTGACTTATGATTGGGAAAAAAGTGAAAGTGAATGAAATGAGAAATGCCAGATGAGATGAGTAAATGGCCCAAAACAGAAAATTAATGCCAAAAATCAGACCTTGGAAATATTGGGAAATGCTCACTTTTAAGGGTGAAAAAAACACGTTTTTCAATGAAAAAACTTTTAAAATTTTTTACGAATTTTTTTTTTGAATTTTTTTAATATTTTAGGAAAATTTCCAAAATTGGAAAATAGCAGAAAATTTCCAAAAATCAGCAAAATCTAGCAAGTTGGAAAAGGCTAGAAATGACATGTTTTTCGAGAAAAAAGGTAAAAATTGAAAAAATATTTTTTGGAATTTTTTTTTTGAAATTTTTTACTGTTTTATGTTAATTTCCATAATTGAAAAATAATATAAAACTCAGAAAAATCAACAAGCTAAAAAGTGGAAAATTTGCATGTTTTTCAAGAAAAATTTATGCGTGTTTTCCAAGGCAAAAAGGGGGCTAAAAAATGACTTTTTTGGGACCGTCTTAGAAATTTCCAGCTTGTTGGAAATACACGGAAGACAGTGGGCAACGAAGTGGCACGCAAAACGATGCGAAAAATGGGCACAAATCCCAAAGTAATTTTCAAGGCAAAACTTTTGGTAAAAAATTTAAGGGTTTGGGACACTTTTTGAAGGTATTTTGGCACTCTAAAAGATGAGAGAGATGGAAAATCAAAATGAAAAAAGGATTCATAAAACAAATCAAATACTAGATCTCAAAATTTTTGGATTTGAAACAATTAGATCTATAAACTTTGAAAGACTAGCTAAAGCAAAAATGAGCTTGGAAAATGAGATTAGATCTCTTGAAGATGATACTTTAAAAGTAGATCTAGATTTAAAAAAATAGATCTAAGCCTAGAAAGCCTAGATCTACCTTAGCAAAAGAAACACAAGCTTGAAATTGAGATTTTAATAACTTGAGATCTTCTACGAAAAGTGGAAATGAGAGAGATAAAAACCTTGGTACTTGAGATCCACTTGTGGTAACCAATGAGAAATTTGATTTAACTTTTACGGTGGAGATGAGAAGAATCCAAGCCCTTCTTTTTAGATCTTTGGATGAAGATGACATCAAGTGAAAGCCATTGAGCATTCAAGGATGAGGATGCCTTTGAGGTCTTTGAAGAAGGGGGAGATGCAAACTAGCTCATTCCTTACTCCAAGATGTACCTGAAACTTGTTAGAAACACACTTAAACAGAAAAGATAGATATTAGTATGTTAGTACAAAAATAAATCCAAAGAGCATGTATTGAGTCCAACTAAAGCTTGCTACTTCAAAGATTTTTAAATACCAATCATAGACAAATAAATTGATCTACAAATATTTGCCCTATGTGCTTGAGGAAACAAGCCTTCTAAGTTAGATCCAATCTTCAATCAATAAGCATGCATAAAATTTGAAAAATATTACCTCAACAAGGCACCATGAACCATGCATGCACCAATTTGACCTCCAAAATGTAAATTTTTCTGTGTTTTTGCAGCTTGTTGGTTTATGTCAAGTTTTTAGTGTTTTCACTTCCAAGCTGGTTTTGCATTGGCTGGAAACTACTTATAAAAATTGCAAACAGTTAAACACACTATAAATACACTTTTAACAGGAAGAAACTAATTTAACCATGCACACCATAAAATATCAGACTTAGAAATTTTGGCCAATAGCCCTGGAAAAACCCCCACAGGGAAAACTAGTTAGAGAGAGAGAGTTTATTATTTCTTCAGTAAATTTCAGTACATAAATTTTATAGCAGAAATGTACTTATCTCCACCATGAAATTTCACCCAGAAAAATATCTCGAAATCAGTGCCAAACTGCTGCCTCGATTTTTGTGCCTATGGCTGCCTTGATTTCTGTGTTGCAAGTACATAAACCGTACTGTACGGTCCTCCTTGAAACTCATGCAAACTGTCTCGAAATCTGTGCAGTAAATCTGCCTCGAAATGCATGCAGCAGTTCTCGGTTTCTGTGCACACTAAACCTCCTTGAAAACAGTGCTAATATTTTTGGGAAATGTGCCTAGAATCTCCTCGAGATGCATGCAGGCAGTCTCAAAATTTGTGCCCAGATTCTTCTTGAAACTCGTGCCCAGTCTCTCCGCGAAAACTGTGCCCAAAAGGCTGTTGTATAGTACACCTCGGGATGCGCGCTGTGCTAAAGAAAAGTTGTTCATAAACCCGTACAGTGCATTTAATGCACAACTAACTACCTCGAAATGTGTGCCAACTAAATCTTGCCCAAATGCCTCCTCGAAATTCATGCCAGTGCTCTCTTGCTCTCTTTTCATTTGAATCTCTCAAAAGTGAAAATGAAATGCCTCCCTTTCTCTTTTTGTTTAAACCTTAGGGTTTTTTAAATCTAATGGATGAGATTAGATTAGATCAACGGTTGAAATTAAATGCTCCTATTTATTTCTCATAAATATTAATTTCACTCACCCACTTAAATTTATCAAAAAGTGACTTTATGGTTATAAAGTCTCATTAAATGCTTTTCACAAGTCATTTAATGCAAGGGTCACTTTTTCCCCTTTTTAAGTGACTAAGGCAAAAAGTCACTAGGGGAACACTTCCCTGGGTACAAAAACTAACACAAAGTCTCAAACTTTATTCCAATGTTGCACAAAAGGCAACAAAAAACTATTACATAGTAAATGGGCAGAGGTTTCTTGCACAAATTAACCACCCTAAGAGAGCCAAAGGCCTCTCTACTTATACAAAAACTAGCCATCAATAGCCTAATTCGTATTTGGCATGAGAAGAGCCAATTCCAATCAATACAAAATCAAAATCTCAATCAAAGGCAAGCTTGGAGCTTGGATTGCCAAGCTAACTCGAGTTTGGAAGTAATGGAGAGTGGGGAGGTGGCCTCCACCTTGGCAAGGCGCCCCCCACTCTATCTTTGGAAGTATCACCACCCCATACATGAAATGCCAAGTGTGTAATACGTGAGCCATCAAGGAGATATGCGTGAGATGATGTAGGGATAGCTCGAGTTTCAAGGAAGCCAAGCTCTGGTGATTGCACAAACTTAGGAGGGCGCCTACCAAAGGAGTAAATGCAACTCATCCATCTATTAATTAACCCTCCACATCACTAAATCGTAAATCTCATGAGGGAGGGTGAATTCCTTGATTGAAGATGACTGGTGGTGACTGTATACTCAATTGAAGCTTCTTGGAGTTGATTGGAATCTTCCTAAATGCTCAGTGCCATGTCATTTAGCATGTTTGTTTATTCAATTTGGATTATTTTGGAGAGATTTGGATTATCTCCAAAATATTCATTTTTTATTATTTTAATTAATATTTCTCTTTTATTAACTTTTTTGAGAAAATACTAATTAATAGGCTGAATGACTGTCCAAAACTTAGGCTAATTGGGTTTGGGGTTCAAATATGATTTTTGGCTTAGGAAGTAAGCCTCCAATCTCTGAAATCCACCCCCAAATGACTGACATATTACAAATTGAATTTTTCCAATTAAATATTTGGAAAAATAATAATAAAAAATAAAACTCATCTAACGCGTCCAGCAAAAAATTTTCGGACATTGTTTTTATTGGACGAGGGACCTAGGAAATGACCATCTAAGACATACATGGTGTCTAGTAGGTTTATTACATCAGTTGGACTCTAATAACCCCCCAAGGCTCAAATTTCAAAATCGGGCATTCCAGCTTTGGAGGAAGCGGGAGAAAAACCTCGTCGATTATTACTCGGCTATAGGCAAAGCATAATTGACAAGGGCAAAAAACTCCCTGGAATGCTTGAGTTGATAGTCAAGTCATGGGGGGCCGAGCCACTCAAAACCCTACTAGCACACTTATTACAAACCCCGTGGGGCCATGGTCATTTCAGCAGAAAAATAAAACTCGCTAGCCAAAACTGGCTTGTCACTATGAACTAAACCCCTGATACTCTGGAATTGAACACTGATGATGTTCCAACACTGGTGGCTCAATAGAGGTTCAACTATTGTACAAAATAGTTGGTAACAGTCACCATTAAAATCCTCATTGTTCAAACCCTCGTTTTATAGATCTGATAGATTGGGTATTTCTTTGAGTACAACCTGTTATCACACAAGCTCTAGCTGATGAAGATGAGTGTCCCAACAGGGATGGCAGAGGGTGAACAACTAGGAAGGTGTAACCAGCAATAGCCAGGTCCTCCGTTCAAGGAACGAAAGTCACACCGGACAAGGCTACTCTCGCTTTAGACAAAGCAAGCAGCCAAGTCAGGGGGGAGACCTCGCTCAACCAATGATGGTTGAGAGACAAAACACACCCAAATCCCAAAGATGGAAAGAAGTAAAGACAGGAAATGAGTGATAATTAAGCCCTAAGTCTAATTCCAGCTAATAGATGGACACAGGTAGTAAAATGGGAGTGATGCAGAAGTGACCAGCAATCAGTTGTAGCAAGATAAACTGATTAGATTACTGATTGTATGGTTGGAATAGTCTAAGGACATGTAGTAAGCTAGAAGTGAAGAGTAGAAATGATGTTGCCCAAGGAAAACAGTTAAGTAGTGAAATAATAGACCTAGGGCATCAACAATTAAGTGTTTTAAAGCGCTTCTAGCAATTGGTAGCTTGATGTCTAGCGATAAAAAGACAATTAAAACTCAAATCAAGACTACCCAGAACCCCAAAGCAACCCAACTGAGCAGAAAGAGAAAAATGCCCCAGGGGGGTGTTTTTGCCAAGTAGACTAGTGCTGATTCTATGGGCAGATGGAGTCGGAATTAAATGAAACTTGAGATATAGGCTTTTAAGAGCAAATAATAAGTGGGTTTGCAAAGAAATTTAAGTTTTAACGGTCAAATTTTTAGTTTTTTTATAAATTTTCTCTTGGTTTTACATGTAATTTCAGCTCAGCAATCATATCAGAAATCTAAATAGAGAGTTAAGCAAGAGAGAAGTACCTGAAACAATGGTGAATGGCTAAATATTTATGAAGAATATTTGCGGAATCCAAGTGGTGAGATACCAACGTTTTCCCTAAGCGTTTGAGCCAGCCAAAGACCAAGTGCACCCCTGCTACCTGCCACAAAAATAGAGAAATCAGAGATTTGAAACAAATAGGTAGTTTGCACAGCAAAATGATTAGGAAATTGAAAGACAAACAGTAAATTCAACTCCCTTGTTAAATTCTTGAAGAAAAACCCAAGTGTGGAGCTCCCACTCCAAAAATTGTGCCCTTCCTCAAGTGATCTCCCAAACTGCAATTCGCTTCAGCTATAGATGGTGGAAAAATGCACTAAATAACTCAACAATACATCAGCAAGTAGATATCAATCACAACAATACTCATCCAAGCACAAAGTCGCAAGAACTCTCCAAGTTTCTTCTCTATTCAGTCCAAGTGTTTACAAAAAATGTCCAAGAGGGAAGTACAAAATGGGTGAGAGTCTTCTCTTATAGAGAATGACTACTCTCAACCCTAGATCTCCCTCCAAAACCAAGGGCTGAGATTGATTATCTCAATGCCCAAATCAATGGAGGAGATCAACTCTAGAGGGGGGGGCAAATTACCCTAAAAAACGCCCAAGTGGATGGTGGACCAACTCGTGGGGCCCATAAAATACATAAGAAATGTGGTTGGGGGGTGCCGATAGGCTGTTTTAGCCCCCCAATACCACTACACTATGATCTCAATACAATAAAACATCAAAAACATTGATTTTTGCTAAGTGGAAAAACGCCCCAATGGGCCAATTCGCCCCTCATGGTGAGCTGGGCAATAGAGGAACCCACAACACATAATAGATGTCCAAATATTACCAACATTACTGTTATCACATATATAGTAGCCGGGCTACCATACATTATTTTTCCGATTCAGTACACTTTTCAGCCAATTCCCTTGCATCGAGATGCTGAGATGAGCATCTACTATGGATCACTATCAGATTATGGACATCAGTTGTATTCCCCATGCCATGACTGAGTCTCAGTACACTCAAAGAGATGACCGATGTAGCTATTTAGCCATTTGTACAGAGCAGTCAGTAGTGCCTAGAGTTACAGCAGCAGTTTCCGAGGACAGATGATGGTTCAGATGATGATCTTTTAGGTATATGACTCGGCAGGTATAGTATGGTGTTGTGGTTATATTGCTTTTATTTCCATTTTCTTAGCATGTCTTAGCATTTAGTATCATGATCTGGCAATCATATAGATATGTGGACCTGGTTGTATTTATACATATATATCATATTTGTCCCTACTCAGACTTAGAAGTTCTTGGCCTATACTCATTGGCTTTACCCTCCCTAGGGAGAATAGAGGTGATCATTCCCACCATACTTTGGCTTGCTAGTGTTGGTTTCATTATTCATTGTCTTCATCCATCCATGACTCACCCAGTTTATTCATTCCCTTGACTTACTACTTGACTAATGGCATGAAGGACCTTCCCCCACTGTAGCCTCTATATTGTATAAGCTTCCATGTTTATTGTGTCTCGGCTCTGAGTTGGTGAAAAAACTTACCTTTGGTGAGTTGGATTTCCTTGTGAATTCCCCCTAGTCACTAAAGATGTTGTTGGCTAAACCTGAAACTTTTAGTGCTGCCATTAATGCAAAGTATGGAAATGAAATGCTATATCTTGTATGAAAAGCCCATTCATGCAATGTGTTTCTAAACACACATGAATGAAAGGAAAACCAAATGAAAATGGCTATGAAAATATCAAATGTTATATCTTTTGTGAAATGTAAAATACCTAGGTAAACAAGCTATCTGTGACACACCTAGTAGTGCTGAGGTAAACAAGTGTCTTAAAAACACACATGTAGCAAAAAGCCTAAATAAATGTAAATCTATGCAATGTGTTTGTAAACACACATAGATCAAAGGCTATGGAAATTCTAGGCCCAAAAAGCAATGGAACTTAAATGCTATATCAAAAAGATTGCTGGCCTCATTTGTATTATGGATTGTGCACATCTGTGTAAGGTGAATAAACACTCTTTGAACAACTTAGCAATTTGTGAGACACCGCCATTCCCTGTGTTGTTGCTTGTCCACTAGATGCTATGGTGTGTATTCCCTTTTCCATTTCCAAAGTGTCACAGTGTTAAGTTAGTAAGTCATCCTTTGACCTAGCCAATTGTTTCTTAGCCTTCACCCTTCACTAGCAAATTGATCACAACTATGAAGTGAGTATGACCTTGAAAGTCTTGTCTGAGTAATAAATAATAATTATGACTTATTATATTTGGATTTAGATCGCTGGTAATGATTACTTCTTGTTATAATTTCTAATTGAATGGTTTATAAAGCATGTTTTAACCTTGGACACCTTGTAGCGGCTTGATGACAGTTTGAGTCATATTTTGGTCATGTTGACTTGGTCAAACCTTAGTTTGACCAAAACTCAACCACAGGACATGAGGTGGCAGACCTCAGATGTTATAGATAGATGATATATGGTCTGGTACAGGTCACCATGGTGGGCTTATGCAGTGGTTTCAGGCTTATGACGATGATTTGTGCTTTTCAGCACTTTTACAGATTATTATTATTTGGTCTGCCAGATGTGATGAGTATTTATTTTGGATCATGCATAGGTTTATATGGTGTATGAGTACACATCTTAGATGGATTTGGATCTTCTGGGTCCAATGAGACAGTCTGTTTTTAGTTCCGGGCAGTTACATTGATGATTGAGCCTTAGTTGGCTATCCTAGTGCAGTTTTGGTTTGTCGGAGGCCCGGTCAGAGCAGTGATGAGATTTACTTGGTTCACCTAGGGCGCTGTGCATGGAGGGGGTGGTCCAACCACTAGTGATTACCATATTACCCCCCTCCCAGACTCATTGGTGAGCTCACCTTGACAGCGTAGGCACTCCAGGAGGTAGTTTGGGTAGTTTCACGTTTCCCGAGGCAGTTCAGAAATGGTAGAAATGGCTACAGAGGAATTCGATTTGGGCTACTGAGGCAATGTTATGGCATGGGATGATTAGTGATGATGAGTGGGATGTCTTCCACACCTTCTCCAGCAGTTTCAGCTTCATCGGGACCCACATCCATCACTTATGGCACTTTTTGATGATTTTTGGGGCCTCCCAAGGCTCACAATTTGTCCATGGAGGCACGATTTGGTACTTTGATGATTATTTTATTGATATTGTGCTATGGGGATTGACCAAGGGTGTCTAAAATTACCCCTTGGACCCACCATAAGCTAGATCTATTATTTTATCATCATGATTTGGTGGGATCCCCTCTTCTAGGGTGAGTTTGTCCACATATTGTATTATTTTATTATTGATCCATGTATTGTATTGTTGAGCTCATCTCAACCATTGATTAGATATTTTGATCTTTTAATCTTAGCCACTCATTCAAAAAGTGGTTAGGATTGTGCCCTCTCTCCATTCTATTTAAAGGAGAGAGCTTCTCATTGTAAAAGGGGTCTTTGGCTCTTGGAATCTTGATATAGAAAAACTTTCTTGTGGAAATTCTTGTGGTCTCCTTTGCATCTGGTGTTCTTAGATGGTGATTGGAAAGTCTATTGCATCTTTGCATTTGGGTATTTGTGGTAAGATCTATCTTTTTGGGAAACTTTTGTCTTGTCTACAGGAGGGCGACTTCACTTGGGCGTTTTTGCAAGGCTTCTTCAACTCACTCCACTTGGCATTCGCTTGTATCAGGGGTTTATCATTAGTATCATTGTGATCTATGCTATCTTTCTGTTATTTCTCTTGTGGCATTAGTCTTATCTCTTGTTTGCAGTAAATCTAATATTGTTGACGTTTATTGTGCAAAGAGAGGGCGCATTGGCTTCCTCGGGCAATTCGACTTCATAGAAAACTACCTCAAATCGCTCCAAATTGATCGAGTTTGCATAGATCATCATCATACTCAAGGCATCTACAAGGTTATCCAGGTAAGATCCACAGGTTTGTTCTTCTTGTCTTGGCTCCAATCCATTGACATAGCTACTTCATTGATAAAACCCTTAATTTACAAACCCTCATTTTACATTTTTTCAGATCTAGTAAGATCCACTTGGTATTTGGGTATAAAATTTAAAACCCACCTCTACAGTATCCACGACAATTCGGATCTGTAGTTTGGTGTGATTTGGCCTCCATTTGACCCACTTTCCAAGGAAAAGAAGCCTCTCCAAGGGAGGTCGCACTCCTTGGGAGAGGTGAGTTTGCAGGGATCTAGCACCTGGGTAGGTGAGATTCCACTTGATCTGTAATCTACACATTCAATAACCTACCCCTAGTGTGTCACTTCAGTGATTTTGACCTTGTGGGCCCCATTCCTCATTTTGAGGGGTGGGCCCCATTCCACCTACCTCAATACCTCAACATTCCAGATCTGTAATTTGGTGGACATCCGACTCCATTTGGCCCACTTCCCAAGGCACTGATCTTTCCCAAGCTAATTCGACTTTCTTGGACTATTGAGCTTGTTTGTGGTTTGATCCCTGTTTTCATAGCTTGAACCCTGTTGTCCTCCGAAATGGCATGCGTGTCATTTGAAAGCCCAAAATGCAACACACCAGCTGGAATGACAACTCTCCCAGGAGAGAGGCCAATGTCACCACACTCCTCTCCTCTTCGCTTCAGGTTGGCTCTTCTCCAACACTAGGGGGGTATCCCTAAAATAGGATCGCTAAGGCAGGTACAGTAACGGGCAAGGTGAATGGAAGAGGCTGCCTTAGAGAAACGGAAGTAACAAAAGATAGTTTTATAAACGGGTGATGAAAAAGAATGGAAGATCAATCCTCAGGGAAAGACCAGTGCCAGTATGTTAGAGGGGCGAATGGAGTAAAAAAAGAGAGCTCAAATGGGCCTTGCTGCCAGGTGAATGTGGTGACCAACTAAGAGCTCTTGCGCTCGAGGATACCTGAAAGCCACAAATCTTAAGAGAAAAGCATAGGTTAAATAAAGTTGTGCTAGATTGTTAGCCCTCCGTTTAAGTAATCCCAGCTTAAGAATCGAAAGTAAAGAGCTAAGAGAAGTATTGCCTCAGACAAAATGAAAGATGGCACACAAAGAAAAATGGCAACAAGGAGCGAGAGAGTTCTAAATTTTTCCAAAGAATCCCATAATATTTTTCATTAAGTTCATGGGGAAAAAACTCCCAAAATTTTCCATCCTTACAATGAAAGAGGATCTCCTCTTTATAGGCCAAAAAAAAGGCTCCTCTAAAAGAAAATAATAATAATATTGATAAAAAGTGGGTCAAGATCCACTTATGACTAAAAGTGAATAAAATAATAACTAAAGGCACCTCACTTTTGGCTAATCACACCTACCCTCATGCAGCCAAATATGTCGATAAGGAGTTTGACTCAATCAAGATGCAAATCGGTTGCTATTGAAACACGGATCACCTGGTGGATAGGACCAATCCTCCGAAATTTTACGTGTCTGGGACTGTCTCCGAACAACTGTTAGATCCTGAAAAAATAAACAACCATCACTGCAATTCGCTGCCCAGGAAAATGTCTTTGACTGTCGATGAAATGCCGATTTTCCCCTGACCTCCGATTAGCTTATCTCCCAACGTGCTGATGGAATCATTGAACACCGAGTTTAATATCTATGGTACTCAGCATAAAAATCGGCTGTCAAAAAGGCAGGTCACACCCATCTGCGTGAATGGCGTGACTGTCATCTTGCTGAAAACCGCGCTTGACTCATCAGTTTGGCTGCCACATGATTTTCGTGGTTGATCCCTCATTTGTCGCAAGTAACTCCACTAATTTTTATGCTTTGAAATTGTAGAATTCCTATCAATGGCGGCCACATCACAGAAATGACGAATCCTTAAGATTTTTTTCCTCCTTAATTTTCGGAGAACTGACAGACATCGACGGTGATCTCCGATGAAAATTAGGGTCGGCTGCGTGTTGGCTTTGAGATCTATGAATTATGGTTGGGGCAATCGACCAATGGCTGCTATAAAACATTGGTTCATGCTAACAACCGATAACACAGCGCGATATTTTCTTTCTTTCTGCTCTAGAGATAAACTCCTACTTACGAAATTAAAAAATGAATAATCACCACGCAATCGGCGTGATCCACTGCGCATAATCCGGGGTCAACAACTGCCAAATTTACGTCACCCTTGGCGCTTCTGTTCAGCAGTAAACTCGACTGTCAATGTATCTCGCTGAACTGATAAAAAAACGCGGGTTCCTTCATTCCGCGACCTCTGTGGATTGCTAACTTGCTAGCGCGATTGACAATTTGCTGAAAACACGAGCTTTGGTATTCTCAGACTCATTTTTCGTTTCTTTCGGGCTAGGCTATGAGCTGCTACACAAATTGCAAGGGAAACTCCAAACGAACGTATGGCAACGTCTTCAGTTTAACATTTTATGAATTCGAGTTTGTACAGGGTTCAACACATAGTGAAATACCTTGCCTCCTAGTGAAGATTTATTCTCATCTCTATGTATCTCAGCTGTCGAAGGGCGTGACCTCCGATCTGTATGAACCTCTGCCGTGTGTTGATTTACTGCATCCGGAGTATGTACTCTGCGTGTTTTAAACAATTTGTTGGTAATTGTAACCGGAGAACAGCCAAAATCGACTGTCAGTAGATGCGTGGATGTACTCAGCTGCCAAATGCCGAGCTCTGAACTGGATGTACTAGTGTGGATGGGAGCTGCATTTGTAACTGCAATTTCAGATTGAGGAGGAACAGTTGTAGGAGAGGGAGGACGGGAGACAAAAAGCAGTAGAACTGCCATTGTAGTCAGGAGCATTATATGATAAGGACCTATTTCTGATGCAGTTAGCAATAGATCATGTCAGTTGCTTCAATTCTTTGGCTAGGGAGGACATTGTCATCAGATCCTGTTGTGGTAGCCAAAGTTCCCATATCTTCTGAAAATTTACATGGTCCTCGATGTTCCTTATCAATAAACGTATATACAGGATCACTATAAACAACAGAAAGACTGTTGAACTCATCAAATATACGTCCTTGACTTCACTGCTCTGAGCATCGACACAGTTTTATGCATTTATATTTTTCCATGCTGCAGTTGCACTAGTTGCACAATTTTATCCAACTCTTCGTTATACTGCTGATCCAAGTCTTCATTACTAATACTTATGCATGGCTCTTGTTGTCCGCCAACCTGCACACCAGCAGCAGAAACCTTTTGAAAACTGTCTCCCTCACTGGAAAGTGAGGAGAGGTGTGGCCTTCGGGGCAAGCAATGAGTCAGGTGCTGTCACCTGAATCCCAGCTCCTCCGTTTAGGCAAAACTCCTAACGAAGCCAAGGGGGGTAGTCCCTATTAAAGAGTTGTCTAGGGCTCTTTGTGTGTTTTAAATGTGTTTTGGTGTAGTGATGCGGATGGGTGTTGTTTAGGAGTTTTTTGAATGATGACTAGAACAAAAATAAAACACGCAATCCACGTTGCAAAAATCCACAAGATGCAAATCAAAAAATGACAATATACTTTTGACTTAGGAATTGAAGTAGAGCATCCACAAGATAGATATTAAGCAAATGACAAGGACATATGGTCCAGATTTCAAAGATGTATAATTATTAAAGACCAGTGCCAAATGGAGTCAAATAAAACTTGTGATGCTGGAAAAATAAGTCGAAAGTAACTGTTTATGAGGACGTTTTGCAATTGTTCTTGGTAAATTTTAAGTGTTTTAGAGGTTCTTGATTATTAGGCTAAGACCAAAGGTATCAAAAGATGGTGGAACCTTACCCAAGGAAAATACTTGCAACCCTAGGTGATCTGTCGGAAGCACCCAGATTCAAAAGGATAGGTGTCCAATGTTTGAACCATCCCTGAGTCTGACAGTGGGTTCCCGGCACCACCTCTCGTGGGAAGAACAGTAATTTGCCTTGGTTGAGGTTTTGGGTAAAAATTTTAATTAAGTTATCGATCCTATATTATCAAGTCTTCCACCTTTCTGACTACTAGCCCAACCGTTTCCGGTTGGCAGAGCATACGGGTGTAGGACAAACCAAGATAAATTAATTAAGGGGTGTATGAGTGGAAAATTTTATTATTAGAAAAACCTTGTTCAACTCTCCGACAGAGAGCGCTCTTGACTCGGTCTTATGACCACAGTTCAAGAGACTTGCTAAACTTAAAATGCCTAATGCAGGGATGATGCAAAAAACTAATATGCCCTCCAACAGAGGGTGCTCTTGATCTGGATTATGGCCAAGTTCAAGAGACTTTGGTTTATTTTAAAGAAGCAAAAGATTGTAGTAGCATATACTTAACTTGAAACAGATTTAAACAATAATGTTGATTGATAAGATATGAATTACTACTAACAATATTGCTTGCAAAATAAAATGAAACTAAGAGATCTAGTATTCTACCACACAAATTTTAAACTACTAGGTGGGATTGATCTCCGAACAAGACCAACCACTAGAAGCCACCAATCCTGGAAACCTTCCAGCTAGCTGGATGTCCACAAGAAGTTGATGGGGGAGTGAGAAGCTACCACAAGACTATGTGGCCTTTGGGATACGATCCCAAAGTTAGCTATTCTCTGGTCAAGGATTGGAAGAGAAACAAGATAATAATGATTGCAAGAAATAAAGCTAAACTACCCAAGAATCTCTTTCAGGTCACAGACCCTACTCGGGAGAGCATGGGGGTAAGTAAATATGGAATATAAGCAGAATGATTTATTGAAGTAAATTTTAAACTAAGAGCATGAAACTGTAAATCTAAGCTAAATCCAACCACAAGACCCAACACCCTTCCCCAAATGGGGAAGAAGACCAAAAAGTGGAGGCCTCCTCCACTTAAAATTTTTATTAAACAATTACAAATGCCTTGGGTTTATAACCTTGCAAGGTCTTTTGAGATGATAAGACTTGGAAAACAAAGCTAACTCCTATAAGCTATTACAAAGGATAGTACAAGATAATGTCATGTTTTGGATCGTCCTTATGGTTTGCTTGAGTTTTGCTTGTTTGGACTTCTTTGCTTCAAAAAATCTCTCAAGCCCTTTTCCACTTCAAAAAACACCTACAAGAAAAACAAAAACTCAAGGCACCCTTTAGTGTTAAAAAAAATAAAATCAACTTTGAAACTAAGTCTAGATTTGCAAAATGAAACCAAAAACATAAAATGACATGAAAAATGGTTCAAAAAAGTTAAGATGGGAAAACGGACCAGTGAACAAAAAGTGCCCTAAATATGCTAGAAATGAGATCTAAGATGTAAAAATTTGAAGAAATTTTTATGAATTTTTTTCTATCTTTAACAAAGAAACTTGGAAATTTAAACTATGCTGGCTATACTAATAAAATGAGATCTACAATGTAATTGAAACTAACAATAAGATGCAAATAATAATAGATCCTAACTATGCAAAAAATGGAAAATGAAGGCTAAACACTAACTTCTTCAAAGGAAATACTACTAATCTAAGGCTAACACTTAACAAGTTTGATTGTTTGTTGTGGATTTTTTAGAGCTAATTAAAGTGAGACGAGAGGAAGGTGAAAGTAGGGAAGGAAAGGAGAAGGAGCTAGGGCAAAGTGACGAGAGCAAAGAAGGCTAGGAGATGGCAAAAAACGAGAGCAAAGGAGACTAGGAGCTAGGGGAGACGAGGGCACAAGAAGGGAGGAAAACGAGCTGAGAGGGAGTGAAGACTTAGGAGAATGAAAAGCAAGAAGAAAAGAAGGTGGGGAAAACTAGGAGAAGGGGATCCTAAGGAAGAAAAACGAAAGAAGTTGATAGGTGAAGATGGCTAGAAGAAGGTGGACTAGCAAGTCAAAGAAAAATAATTTCAAGGAGAAAAAGAGAGCTAGAAGATAGGAGCTTATTAACCACGGTTACCAATAGTTGAATGAAGTTTTTGTTGGAGAAGGCAAGAGGTACTTTGGAGAAGCTCACAACCCTACAAACAAATTATTAAGATAAATGGAACACTTGATCGGTGAAGGTATTAGATGCCAATAGCTCTCAATGATTGAATTCCCTAAAGACACAAAAACTCAAAGCAATAGATTAGAAGCCTAAGTACTAGATTGTTAGTCCTCAATAAGCATCATAATCAAATTTGCATAATAAGAATAGGGTGAAAGAGATATTACTTCAATGAGATGAAGACACAATGCCAAGAGCCCAATCAAGTGACCTCCAAAGTCTCAAAATATTTTATTAAACAAGAGCTTACAATTTTCACCAGAGTTTCTTTGCACAAAAATCCTTGAGATAATAACCCAACATGGGCCTCTCTTTATAGTAAAACACACTAGAAACCTAAGCCTAAACCCTAGGTCGAATTTAGTAATGAGCATGAGGTCGAATCCAATCAAATAAAGGCTTGGCACAAGCTAAAGTCGAGTTTGACGTTGGTAGGAAAAGGCATGTGGCAAACTCGACTTAGTAAATGGCATGGGAAGTAACATCAACGAATGGGCAAGCTACAACAAGGAAGGGCGTGATCTTTGTGGGAGATGCGAGCTAGATGTGGTAGGTTGAGTGTTAGTCTATTGGGTGACAAGTGGAAAGGTAGGTAAAACTCGAGTTTTGAGTGGGAGCCCAACCAATAACGAGTTCAATCAATGGAATGGCGTGGATCTTAATGGAGATTGACGTGAGGACTAGGATAATGCGAGTGAGTTGTGAGGATACACGTGTATATTGGTAGGTAAAACTCGAGTCATGAAGGGAGCCAATCTATGGTGGGTGTGGTGAGTCATGAGGGCGCCCACCTTATCATTAATACAAAACCACCAACCCAAACACCAAGTGACACATCAACAAATCGATTTTTTGCATGGAGAGGGCGAATTGCTTTGAAGGATAATGATTTGGTGACTGGATGGATGACTGGATGGGCTTGGGGTTGATTGGAATCTTCCTAAATGCTCATTGCCATGTCATTTAGCCCTTTATTTAAATTCAATTGATTAATTTTGGAGAGATTTGGATTATTTCCAAAATAATCAATTTTATTATTTTAATTAATAATTTCTCTGTAAATGACTTTTTAGAGAAAATATTAATTACGGGGCTGAATTGACATCCGAAAGTTGGGTTTAGCCGCTCCATGGGTCATGTGTGATTTTTGGCTTATGAAACGAGCCATCAAACACTAAGTTCGGACCCCGGATGACTGACATATTACAAATAATTATTTCTCTATTTAAACTATAGAGAAATTTATTAAATTTAAAAAATAATTAAAACCCAAATTTCGACGGACCCGGTAAAATTTTTTCAAAATTTTTTCTGATTGTTTTATGGACCTAGGACATGACCGACACCTATTCTAACAGTGTCTAGTAGGCTTATATAGATTAGTTGGCCTCTAATAACCCCCCATGGCCAAATTTTCAAAATCGGGCATTCCGGCTTTGGAGGAGCGGGAGAAAACCTCATCGATTATACCTCGCCTTAAGCAAAGTATAATTGACAAGGGAAAAAACTCCTTGGAATACCTTAGTTGCTTAATCCAGTCATGAGAAACCGAGGCACTCAGATCCTACTAGCACACTTTTATTACAAACCCCCATGGGGCCACGGTCACGTCGACTCAAAAAACAAAACAAGCTAACCACAACTGGCTAGCTACAAAATGCTGGATCATCTGATACACTGAAATCAAACATTCATCATGTTTGTCAAATGGCGGCTCTCCAGAAAATCCAACTATGGTACAAAAAGTTGGTAACATCTGGCTCCAACTGTGGGACGGATGCTCGTTTGATCTATGGTTCAAAAAGAGTATTCGAGAACCCCAGAATGTCAGTTTCCTGCACAGAAACGGAAGTGTCTTAGTAAAACATCTCCATGATAAATAATGCCAAAATGAAATACCAACTTCAACATTTTTTCTTTTCATTTTTCAAAAGCATACGAAAATAAAATCTTTTTCTTTTTCAGCATATATATGAAATAAAAAACTAATATATGAAACTATGATACATCAATATGGTACAAAAATTGCATAATTTGAAAAAGATAAGGTTTAGGAATCTCCTGAGATGACCCCCTGGTCATCTTGAATGTTGTTCCGATAAAATGGTTTCAGGTGTTGCCCGTTTCTGAGCAATGGTATCATCTCTCCATCCATGGTGTTCAGAAAGAAGGAATGTGTTCCGGCCTGGCAACGTATGATAAAAGGACCTTTCCAAAGACTGTCAAATTTTCCATGCTTCCCTGGCTTTTCTCCTCTCTTGTCCCACAAAAGAACAGTGTCACCTACTTGGAAATCTCTAGGCTTGGCTGACTTATCAAAAGTAGTCTTCATGCTTTCCTGATGTCTTAACATTTTGTCCAATGATGTCCTTCTGCTTTCATCAAGTTCAATGATTTGATTTGCCCTATCATCTAACTCCAGTTTCTCAGTACCATAATCAGTCAACATTTTGTAAATGGGTATTTGCATGTTGAAAGGCAAAGCAGCTGTGATGCCATAAACAAGTTCAAAAGGAGTCTTTCTAGTGGAATTCTTCTTAGTGATCCTATCTGCCCATAATGCATACTTGATTTTGCTATCCCAAGATCTCTTGTTATCCCCCACAATTTTCTTAAGGATGGTCATCAAATTTTTGTTTGAGGACTCTGCAAGTCCATTGCCCTGGGGGTAATAATCAGAAGAGTGTGATAAAACAATGCCACACTTGAAGCAAAAATCAGTCATCTCTGCCGAACTGAAGGCCTTAGCATTGTCTGTTGTTATCTTTAGGGGAGTGCCAAACCGGGTGATGATCCTATCCTCGATGAAATCCATGATTACCTTTTCAGTGGCTGTTTTGGTAGGAATAGCTTCCACCCATTTAGTGAAGTAATCAGTCGCAGTGAGGATCCAGTAAAATCCATTGCTAGAGTTATCCTGGAATTTGCCAATAAAGTCGAGACCCCATTGTTGAAAAGGGGCAATGACAACTACTGGTGCGAGAGGTAAAGCAGCCAATTTAGGCTTTCCCGTGAAAAGTTGACACTCTTGGCAGTACTTGACATATTTGTAAGTATCAGCAAAAATAGTTGGCCAATAGTAACCTGCTCTCAGAATTTTATGAGCAGTTGTGTTTGCTGCATAATGGCCCCCACAAAAGCCTGAGTGGAATTCAGTCAAGATCTTTTTGGAATCCTGCTCGTGCACACATCTAAGTATCACACCATCAGGGTTCCTCCAACCCAAACCCTCTTGAGTGAGGCAATACCTAGCAGTTTTTAACCTAAGAGCTCTTCTTTTATGTCCCTTGAGATGATCTGGGACATCCAGGTGTAGCAGAAAGTATATAATGTCGGAGTACCAATGATTATCAAGGTCCTGTAAAGCTGGTGTCATATGAGGATGAGATGAAAGGCTTGCACAACACATGTCAATGGCCTCTTCGTTTTTCTGAGTTAACATCTTAGCTAGGCCTTGCCCCTTTATCAGTTTAGTGGGCCGAATTTCAAGATCATACTTCTGGATTTTGGACACCCATGTGCCTCTCGTTCCTAAGCAATCCTGTTGGGATAGGATGTCTTTTACAGCGGCATGGGGGACATATCCTATGACTCTTGAATAACCAATGTATGTCCTAAAGTGTTTTAGAGACTTCACCAAGGCATAGGCCTGCTTTTCCATGGTAGTATATTTTAACTCAGAGTTTTGGAGGGCTCTACTCATGAAGGCAATAGGTTGTTCAAACCCTTCGGAATTCTTCTGGAGCAATACCCCAGCTATCGTGTCCTCTGAGACAAAAGAGAATATCATGAACTCTTTGGTGTAATCAGGGCTGACTAACACAGGTGATTTAGAAATAGCATCTTTGATAGTTGCAAAGGCTTCCTTCCCTTCATCATCCCAGACAAATTTAGCATCCTTTTTTAACAACCGTTGCATGGGTTTTATTATCTCAGCTAAATTTGGTATGAATCTTCTTATGAAATTGATATGGCCATTAAAGGATTGGAGACCTTTGACATTTCTAGGAAGGGGAATTTTCTGGATAGCTTCTACTCTTTCGGGATCAACCTTGACCCCGTCTTTGTTAACAATGTGACCCAAAAGTTTGCCTTCTTCGATGCCAAAGACTGATTTCACCGGATTCAAAGAAATCCCATACTCTCTACATCTTTCAAATACCTTCCTAAGGTGGCCAACATGACTAGATCTTTCTTTGGAAAATACGGTCAAATCATCCTGGTAAATTTCAATGATTTTCCCCACTAATTCTTTGAAGGCATAGTCCATGGCCCTTTGAAAAGTGGCCCCAGCATTGGTAAGGCCAAAAGGCATTCTTAAATATTCGAAAGTTCCCCAAGGGGTTGTGAAAGCAGTTTTGTGTCTATCTTCTTCCTTGATGACTACCTAATTGTAACCCGAAAATCCATCCAACATTGACATCATGCCAGACCCAGTGACCCGTTGGAGGAGGGTCTCCATATTTGGAAGGGGTTAGTTGTCTTTCTGGCATGCCATGTTCAGATTTCTAAAGTCTATACATATTCTTAAGCTGCCATTCTTTTTTCTTACCACCACCAAATTTGAACACCATGAAGTATGTCGAGTGGGTGCTATGATGCCTGCTGCTAACATTTTTTCTAATTCCTGTTTTACAATAGGAGCTAGTCTAGGATTTATCTGTCTCAGCTTTTGCTGGAAAGGTTTACCCTTTTGACATTCCGGTTTTAATGGAATGGTGTGTTGGAAAACATCCTCCCTGTATGCCTTAAGCTCATCATATGTGAAAGCAAATATATCCCTAAATTCTCTTAATAAGTCAATAAGGGCATTTCTTTCTTTATCAGGGATACCTTTTCCAATCTTAAGTATTTTTGGTTCCTTTTCCGTTCCAATGTTAATCTCAATGTACTCACCTGGTTTCATCTGGTCCACATTACTCTTTTTCCTATCCTGTCTATCAAAAACATGTTCCAAGGCCACAAAACCTCGTGGAACAGGGTTTGAGCGGTTACCATTATCTTGATAAACTTTACCTTCCTCCTGATCATTTGGTTTATAATTCAAGAACTCATCAATGTTGTTTATGAACTTGAGTATTTGTTCATCATCTCTGAAAACTTGCCAATGTTCTATATTATCAGGAATGGAAGGTCTAAAGTTTATTTCCATGGGGCAATGTCCTTCTAACATTTCGTCCAAAGGTTGAAGTGTTGAGGCTGAAACTGCAAGTTTATCCGCGGCACTATTCTGGTCTCGAGGGATTGCTTCTATATTGAGGGCATCAAAGAATTCCATTGTGTCCCATATTGCATTTCGGTATTTCTTAAGTCTCTGGCATTTACATGCGAATTGACCCTTAATCTGTTGGACAATTAGATCTGAGTCCCCTTTTATAGTTAGCAATTTAATTCCCATGTCCTTGGCAATTTCTATTCCTAGTAGAAGTGCCTCATACTCTGCCACATTATTCGTTGCTTCAAACTCTAGTCTAAAAGCGAAATTGGAAATCTTACCCTCTGGAGAAGTGAGGACAACCCCAGCACCCTTTCCTGCTCTAGAACATGCTCCATCAAAATTCATTTTCCATAACTTACTTGTTTCCTCATTTTTTATCTCTTCCTGGATTGGATCTAAAAAGGTGGAGTTTATTTGAATATCTCCTATCTCACCGACATGGCAGACAAACTCATTTGATGGTCTATCCGGGTTCTCCACATGGTATCTCCTTTCCTTTTCAGTGTGTAATTTTACAAGTGAGTCCTCAGAAGCAAGAACTGTTGCATAAGACCAATCCAACTGTATGGAAACACCCAAGGTTGCACCCCACTTTCTAGAGAGTAGCATGCCCCACCTATCTGGTACGTCTATGACAAGGATATCCATGGTGAGGTGGATGTCCGGGTACTTGGCCAATCTAACAGGAACTTTCTCTATCATCCCTTCAACCTTAACGGGTCTGGAATCCATGGCACACACATTCTGGTAGGGCCTGGTGGTTCTTAGGTTGAGCTGTTGCATAACCCTTTTGGTCATTAAGCTTGCACCGGATCCTGAATCCAGCATACAATTGTGTAGAAGAAGGTCACCTATCATCAATGATATGTAGAAAGGAGGGTGAGCTTCTCTTCTTGTATCCCTAGTATGCAAGATTATAGGAGGGTCCTCATAAGTTGATTCACAGCTGGTTGAAGGTTCTTCCACATTATCCGAAAAAGTAACCTTCTTAGGAATCTGAGGAGTGAGAGGAGTGGGAGGAGTAGGTTTGGTAGTACATGTAGGAATAGGTGCTTCTAATGTTTTCAACAACTTCTCCTTTTGACCAGGAATCTTGTAAAGTTCATTTATGGGTATAGGCACCTTAGTAGTATTGAACCAGTTACTCCAATCAAAATTTAATTTACTAGAATCAGCTGAATCACTTGGAATAATTACCTTGGGAGTTTGTATAGCAGGTGCAGGATTTGATCTTCTTTGGTATCCGACCCCTTTAAATCTCTGCATATTTTGGAGCTGTTCATTTGATGGTCTTCCTCCAAAGTTTTTTGTCATGTTGTCTAGTTCATTGTCAACAGGTTTCCAGTTTTCTCTAGGAACATTGCAGATATCTCCTACAGCATTTATGTATTCAGGCTCGCTTGATGTTGGATTACTGGTACCCTCCCCTTCAGGATAACCATGCTCTTGTACATAGTTTGCAAAGTAACAAGCGAATTCCTCATGGAAATCCTTGCAAGCTCTACAAAATGGGATGTACACCTCATTTGTGCTAGCAGCCCCTATCTGAGTTGGAGGCCTCTTTTCATTTTCGGGAGCTTTCTTTTGCCAGTTATTTTTGGGAGGGTAATTTCTCTGAATTGGTTGAGTTTGTTGAATTTGCTGAACTCGTTGTACATGTGCCATTTCCATGTTTATTATCTTGTTTTGAACTTCTTTCATTTGGACTACATGTTTTTGTTCAGCTCTTTCCATCCTCTCACACATATCCATCATCTTTTTCTCGTATGATTCTTTCAATGCAGCTAGAGGATCTTTATCTTTAGGCTCAGCTGTTTTTAAAGGAGTTTGAGCTCTTGAGTAACCAGGTAAGTTTGACTTTCTAGAGGACTGCATGTTTTTGTCGATCTTAGTTGCCATTGTCTTTGCTTCTAACAAAGTACCAGGTTCTTTATCCCTAAGTTGATATTGCATCTCTCCACTTAAGGCTTCAATGTAGTAAACCAGTATAGTATGTGGAGTTGGCTTGTAATCTGTAGGGATTGCATTGTATAAATCGGTGAACTTCTTGTTGAAATCTTCCATGGTTTCCATTTCACTTCTTTTGATGTTTGTTAGAGCAGCAAGTTGATGACGGGGCTCTTTTCTCTCACCATACTTGTTGGTGAAAGCAGTTGAAAACTCAGCCAAGGTGGCAAAGGAGTTGGCAGGCAAGCTGATGAACCAGTCACCAACATCTCCTTCTAAGGATAAGGCAAACAACTTCATGTATACATCCTCATGTCTGTGAGCAGCATCCCTAACATATCCACTTTTTATTCTTGAGAAAGCAGTGAGGTGTTGTGCTGCAGTAACAGCATCAGTGCCGGTAAAGGTGGGAAGTTTGTCGATGGCCTTATCTGGAAGATCATGTGGTTGACCTGCTATCTGAGCAATGTTGAGGGGAGCGAAAAAATCACCCATTGTATCGGAAAAACAATTATTACTGTTTTCAAATTTTTCAGAATTTTCTAAGTTATTTTCTTGAAAAAGACTATGGATGTCAGAAATAGACTGAGACCTAAGTTCTTCAAGGATTTTACGAGAAGCTAGCTTATTCAGTCTTCTCCTATAAACCTTTTCAGGTTCTGGGATAAAACTAAGCAAGCCTTCAGAGTTTCTTCTAGTCGAATACCTTGAGGTGTTAATTGACAATGGAGTCGCCAGGTGGTTTCAAGTCTAATTTCTGAGAGTGATTAAACTAAAAAACTACCAAAAAGGAAAAAAGGGCAGTGGAGTCGCCAGATAGTTTGAGAATCTATCAAAAAGGTAAAAACTAGAAAAAACTAAGGTCATCCAGGAACAAAAAGATTTGTCCCCGGCAGGGGCGCCAAAGATGTTGTCCGCCAATCTGCACACCAGCAGCAGAAACCTTTTGAAAGCTGTCTCCCTCACTGAAAAGTGGGGAGAGGTGTGGCCTTGGGGGCAAGCAATGAGCCAGGTGCTGTCACCTGAATACCAGCTCCTCCGTTTAGGCAAAACTCCTAACGAAGCCAAGGGGGGTAGTCCCTATTAAAGAGTTGTCTAAGGCTCTTTGTGTGTTTTAAATGTGTTTTGGTGTAGTGATGCGGATGGGTGTTGTTTAGGAGTTTTTTGAATGATGGCTAGAACAAAAATAAAACACGCAATCCATGTTGCAAAAATCCACAAGATGCAAATCAAAAAATGACAATATACTTTTGACTTAGGAATTGAAGTAGAGCATCCACAAGATAGATATTAAGCAAATGACAAGGACATATGGTCCAGATTTCAAAGATGTATAATTATTAAAGACCAGTGCCAAATGGAGTCAAATAAAACTTGTGATGCTGGAAAAATAAGTCGAAAGCAATTGTTTGTGAGGACGTTTTGCAATTGTTCTTGGTAAATTTTAAGTGTTTTAGATGTTCTTGATTATTAGGCTAAGACCAAAGGTATCAAAAGATGGTGGAACCTTACCCAAGGAAAATACTTGCAACCCTAGGTGATCTGTCGGAAGCACCCAGATTCAAAAGGATAGGTGTCCAATGTTTGAACCGCCCCTGAGTCTGACAGTGGGTTCCCGGCACCACCTCTCGTGGGAAGAACAGTAGTTTGCCTTGGTTGAGGTTTTGGGTAAAAATTTTAATTAAGTTATCGATCCTATATTATCAAGTCTTCCACCTTTCTGACTACTAGCCCAACCGTTTCCGGTTGGCAGAGCATACGGGTGTAGGACAAACCAAGATAAATTAATTAAGGGGTGTATGAGTGGAAAATTTTATTATTAGAAAAACCTTGTTCAACTCTCCGACAGAGAGCGCTCTTGACTCGGTCTTATGACCACAGTTCAAGAGACTTGCTAAACTTAAAATGCCTAATGCAGGGATGATGCAAAAAACTAAGATGCCCTCCGACAGAGGGTGCTCTTGACCTGGATTATGGCCAAGTTCAAGAGACTTTGGTTTATTTTAAAGAAGCAAAAGATTGTAGTAGCATATACTTAACTTGAAACAGATTTAAACAATAATGTTGATCGATAAGATATGAATTACTACTAACAATATTGCTTGCAAAATAAAATGAAACTAAGAGATCTAGTTTTCTACCACACAAATTTTAAACTACTAGGTGGGATTGATCTCCGAACAAGACCAACCACTAGAAGCCACCAATCCTGGAAACCTTCCAGCTAGCTGGATGTCCACAAGAAGTTGATGGGGGAGTGAGAAGCTACCACAAGACTATGTGGCCTTTGGGATACGATCCCAAAGTTAGCTATTCTCTGGTCAAGGATTGGAAGAGAAACAAGATAATAATGATTGCAAGAAATAAAGCTAAACTACCCAAGAATCTCTTTCAGGTCAAAGACCCTACTCGGGAGAGCATGGGGGTAAGTAAATATGGAATATAAGCAGAATGATTTATTGAAGTAAATTTTAAACTAAGAGCATGAGACTGTAAATCTAAGCTAAATCCAACCACAAGACCCAACACCCTTCCCCAAATGGGGAAGAAGACCAAAAAGTGGAGGCCTCCTCCACTTAAAATTTTTATTAAACAATTACAAATGCCTTGGGTTTATAACCTTGCAAGGTCTTTTGAGATGATAAGACTTGGAAAACAAAGCTAACTCCTATAAGCTATTACAAAGGATAGTACAAGATAATGTCATGTTTTGGATCGTCCTTATGGTTTGCTTGAGTTTTGCTTGTTTGGACTTCTTCGCTTCAAAAAATCTCTCAAGCCCTTTTCCACTTCAAAAAACACCTACAAGAAAAACAAAAACTCAAGGCACCCTTTAGTGTTAAAAAAAATAAAATCAACTTTGAAACTAAGTCTAGATTTGCAAAATGAAACCAAAAACATAAAATGACATGAAAAATGGTTCAAAAAAGTTAAGATGGGAAAACGGACCAGCGAACAAAAAGTGCCCTAAATATGCTAGAAATGAGATCTAAGATGTAAAAATTTGAAGAAATTTTTATGAAATTTTTTCTATCTTTAACAAAGAAACTTGGAAATTTAAACTATGCTGGCTATACTAATAAAATGAGATCTACAATGTAATTGAAACTAACAATAAGATGCAAATAATAATAGATCCTAACTATGCAAAAAATGGAAAATGAAGGCTAAACACTAACTTCTTCAAAGGAAATACTACTAATCTAAGGCTAACACATAACAAGTTTGATTGTTTGTTGTGGATTTTTTAGGGCTAATTAAAGTGAGACGAGGGGAAGGTGAAAGTAGGGAAGGAAAGGAGAAGGAGCTAGGGCAAGGTGACGAGAGCAAAGAAGGCTAGGAGATGGCAAAAAACGAGAGCAAAGGAGACTAGGAGCTAGGGGAGACGAGGGCACAAGAAGGGAGGAAAACGAGCTGAGAGGGAGTGAAGACTTAGGAGAATGAAAAGCAAGAAGAAAAGAAGGTGGGGAAAACTAGGAGAAGGGGATCCTAAGGAAGAAAAACGAAAGAAGTTGATAGGTGAAGATGGCTAGAAGAAGGTGGACTAGCAAGTCAAAGAAAAATAATTTCAAGGAGAAAAAGAGAGCTGGAAGATAGGAGCTTATTAACCACAGTTACCAATAGTTGAATGAAGTTTTTGTTGGAGAAGGCAGGAGGTACTTTGGAGAAGCTCACAACCCTGCAAACAAATTATTAAGATAAATGGAACACTTGATCGGTGAAGGTATTAGATGCCAATAGCTCTCAATGATTGAATTCCCTAAACACACAAAAACTCAAAGCAATAGATTAGAAGCCTAAGTACTAGATTGTTAGTCCTCAATAAGCATCATAATCAAATTTGCATAATAAGAATAGGGTGAAAGAGATATTACTTCAATGAGATGAAGACACAATGCCAAAAGCCCAATCAAGTGACCTCCAAAGTCTCAAAATATTTTATTAAACAAGAGCTTACAATTTTCACCAGAGTTTCTTTGCAAAAAAATCCTTGAGATAATAACCCAACATGGGCCTCTCTTTATAGTAAAACACACTAGAAACCTAAGCCTAAACCCTAGGTCGATTTTAGTAATGAGCATGAGGTCGAATCCAATCAAATCAAGGCTTGGCACAAGCTAAAGTCGAGTTTGAGGTTGGTAGGAAAAGGCATGTGGCAAACTCGACTTGGTAAATGGCATGGGAAGTAACATCAACGAATGGGCAAGCTACAACAAGGAAGGGCGTGATCTTTGTGGGAGATGCGAGCTAGATGTGGTAGGTTGAGTGTTAGTCTATTGGGTGACAAGTGGAAAGGTAGGTAAAACTCGAGTTTTGAGTGGGAGCCCAACCAATAACGAGTTCAATCAATGGAATGGCGTGGATCTTAATGGAGATTGACGTGAGGACCAGGATAATGCGAGTGGTGAGGATACACGTGTATATTGGTAGGTAAAACTCGAGTCATGAAGGGAGCCAATCTATGGTGGGTGTGGTGAGTCATGAGGGCGCCCACCTTATCATTAATACAAAACCACCAACCCAAACACCAAGTGACACATCAACAAATCGATTTTTTGCATGGAGAGGGCGAATTGCTTTGAAGGATAATGATTTGGTGACTGGATGGATGACTGGATGGGCTTGGGGTTGATTGGAATCTTCCTAAATGCTCATTGCCATGTCATTTAGCCCTTTATTTAAATTCAATTGATTAATTTTGGAGAGATTTGGATTATCTCCAAAATAATCAATTTTATTATTTTAATTAATAATTTCTTTGTAAATGACTTTTTAGAGAAAATATTAATTACGGGGCTGAATTGACATCCGAAAGTTGGGTTTAGCCGCTCCATGGGTCATGTGTGATTTTTGGCTTATGAAACGAGCCATCAAACACTAAGTTCGGACCCCGGATGACTGACATATTACAAATAATTATTTCTCTATTTAAACTATAGAGAAATTTATTAAATTTAAAAAATAATTAAAACCCAAATTTCGACGGACCCGGTAAAATTTTTTCGAAATTTTTTCTGAGGGTTTTATGGACCTAGGACATGACCGACACCTATTCTAACAGTGTCTAGTAGGCTTATATACATTAGTTGGCCTCTAATAACCCCCCATGGCCAAATTTTCAAAATCGGGCATTCCAGCTTTGGAGGAGCGGGAGAAAACCTCATCGATTATACCTAGCCTTAAGCAAAGTATAATTGACAAGGGAAAAAACTCCTTGGAATACCTTAGTTGCTTAATCCAGTCATGAGAAACCGAGGCACTCAGATCCTACTAGCACACTTTTATTACAAACCCCCATGGGGCCACGGTCATGTCGACTCAAAAAACAAAACAAGCTAACCACAATTGGCTAGCTACAAAATGTTGGATCATCTGATACACTGAAATCAAACATTCATCATGTTTGTCAAATGGTGGCTCTCCAGAAAATCCAACTATGGTACAAAAAGTTGGTAATAGCTCTGATTGATCATGAGAAGTATCTACAGGCTCCTCTTCCATATCAAAATTCCCCAAGGTCTCAAAATCAACACTCCCCTCTCTTGATATATCAAAGATGGGTTTTTCTAAATCCATCCAACAATTATCATGCCCATCCTTGTAAATGAAGGGGGAGTCTTTGTCTATTGCATCACAACCCTGGCCATGCCCATCCTCATGTTCACAATACTTATCCTCAGAAGGCTTGGCTTGAAAGATATTACAAGGTATAAAGTTGTCCAAGACCTCACCACTATGTGGAGAAAAAGGAGGAGTGTCATCATAAACCATACAAAAATCATCACAAGTTTCTTTAGAGGCTTCTGTAATGGTTGTTTCCTTAGGTGAATTTGAAGTACAAACATCATCATCTTCACTGAAGTAATCCTGAAATCCCAAATCTTCAATGGCAAATTGAGGAAGCTCTTCTGAAAAATCTTCAATTGAAGACCCTTCATGAATTTCTTTGTCAACTTCTATAATGGCTTCATCTTTAGGTAAATCAGGAATAGATATGTGATCATCTTCACAGATTTGAGAACACTCCATATCTTCTATGTTTTCAGTTATGGTGACAAGGGGATGGTTTTCCACAAAATCTTCAACTGAGGGTGCTTCATGGAACTCTTCGATATGGTCATGCTGAATCTTTTCTTTAAATCCATACTGTGCTACAGGGAGATTAACACGATTGATATAACTTAGAGGCACCTCCCAATATTTATCATTTTCTGTCATGATGATACGAGGAAAGTTGGGATCTTCCTTATGATACTTAATCCAAGGTATGAACAAGAGAAAATACCTTCTAAGGATCCTGTCCAATTGTTCCATACTAGCTCCTTTATTATGCCATTGCCTTATAAACATTCTAAGGAGGCTCGAAAGAGAATTAATACATTTATTTGGAAGCTCTTTAGAATACCAATGATAAACAGGTCCCTGTAATGTACTAACAAACATATCCATTATGTTATCTTCATATAAGACTTTGAAGTTAGCCACAACTTTAAGAAAAGAAAAGACATGCCGGGTTTCTATATCATCATCATCTCCCCAAAAGACCGGTAGATAATCAGATACATCTTCACCATCATGATAATTAGGGAAACCAGGGATGCTTGAGAAGTCAATGGGAGGATGTGCATCGAAATTTGCTCACTAGACTCTTTATCATCCATTTTCAAAGATCAATAGCCTGCATTTGAAATGACCATGGGATATATCTGGTACTGAATCAGTGGAGTTGTCAAAAGGTGAGTCTTTATAGATTTTACTATAATGCATGGACTCATCTATACACAAGCAGTCTCAACAAACTATATGAGAAACAAAGGGTTTTATCCCTTCAATGGAGTCGCCATGTGAGAATAAAAATATACATATAAAACAATCTCACAAAGAATTCTATCTTTTTGTTTTTCTTTGAAAATTTATAAAAGGAAAAAAGGTTAGTGGAGTCGCAAGATGAAAAATTAAAAATCTAATCTAAAGATTCATCAAACAAAGCAAAAACAAAAAAAAAGAAAACTCAAAAGTCGTATTCCGGGAATAAAAAGACTTATCCCCGGCAACGGCGCCAAAATTGTTGCCACTTGGTTCCACACTTGGAGAAAACGCAGCAGAAGTCTTCAAGCTGCTGGTGTGGCCTTGGGGGCAAGTCAGAGTCAAGTGCTGTCACTTGGGACTTGACTCCTCCGTCTAGGCTTTCCTAGTGAAGCCAAAGGGGGTGGACCCTAAGAATGAAAACAAAACTAAGGCGTCTAATCTAGGAGTTAGAAAAATATTTTTAATAACCAAGACAAAGCAGCATATACTTTTGTAAAGCAAAGTAATCATTCATCAATACATCATTTGCTCTCATTCATTATCATTATCATTCATTTGCATCATTTGTCAATAACATGAAATAACATTAATATAGACCAGTGCCTTGTAATGAAGTCAAATAAATGCATGAGCAGAAAAGTAAATGTAGTGCAAGTGTACTTGGTTTATTTTAAAATTAATGTGAAGGTGATCTTTTATTATGGTTGGTTGGTTCCCAATATACGCGAAGGCACGAGGAAACATGTCCGGAATTTTGCTGTGTGGCTTCCCTCTCTGGCTTGGGCTGAATCGGAGTCTCAAGGAGGTGTTCAGATACTGTACCAACGAGGGCAAGCCTAACGGTTTCCAAGAGGTCATTACTTAGTTTTGCCCCAAGCCTTCTGGGAAATTTCCCCACGACAACAAAATGTTCGCGATGTGCCGGATTTTCACATAAAGGTTTTTTTATTCGGGGCGGTGTTAGATCCTATTACTAGTCATCTCCCCCTTTCTGATGTGTACCAACTGGATCAGACTGAGCTGCAAGTCGGCCATAGAGCATACGGGAGAAGATCTTGGTATTTTTTAGAAAAATTTTATGAACCAAAATTTTATCTTTTTTAAACCCCAAGAGTCTCTTTTCAGCCACGTACTCGGGCAAGCCCTTGTACAGAAACCCTACTTCGGGAAAGCAAGGGGGGCGTTTTGAGTTTGTAAAAAAAATGATAAAACTATGTTTTGAGTGAACTTGTGGCCCGCCAGTGGAACGGACCCACAAGGTTGATTTTAAGCCTAGTTTGATTTTATTAAGTGCGGAAATGAAATCTAAACTTAAAAAAATTGCAAACCACGAAAATTGAGTCGACACAGTTTTCCCCCCTGGGGGGATGGGGTGTGGGCGCTTGACTAACCCACTTGCTCTCGTTTGATACTTTAGTTACAATGCAATAGAAATGCCCCAGTCTTAATTGACTCAGTGGCTTACAAAAATTGGAGAGAAAAAGGTATCCGGTTTGCAAAAATTCAATAATGGTCCTTCGGATTGCCTGGATCTTTGAAATTTTGGCAGCACCTCCTCCTACCTGATCGTCTTTTGCTGCAAACCAGCAAGCAAACGTCAGTATAAGATGCCCAAAAACATTTTAAGAGTGTCTTTGGAACACCTCCTAAAAACCCAGAAAATACTAAGTGTAAAAACTAGTTAAAATGACGGAATTTAACCAAGTAAAACAAGCATTTGGGCCTTGTTACTTGGGATCTTTGCAAGCTTTTAAGGGCTGCAAATTATCAGCTCTTTAAATCAGCCAAATGAACTTTCAAATCAGATCTAACACTACTCCTCAAAACTTTTAAAGATTTGACAATTTTTTACAAGTTGAGAAAAGTAAAATGCTAGATAAATGAAAAGATCTAATCTATTAAAGATGAACACTTTGTAAATGGAATAGATCAGACATTTAGAGTAATAAATCAGAATGTAAAGTTCAGATTGCAAACCACTATTACTCTTTCAAAAAGTAACCAGTAACCAAGGTGAAAGTATGAAGTAGAAGAGAAGGAGATATGGAGAGTTTTTATCAATTTATCAATTTTTTCCTTGAAGAAGCCTTGGAGCCTTCTTGGTGGAGAACTAAGGGGCTACGTCTGCAAAAAGAAGTTAGAAAAGTAAAGGAAACAAACAAGATCCTCCACTCATCCACTTGAAATAACCTGCAAATCACATCAACTTGAAACCAAATGATCAAATCTAGAAATATACATATGAGAAATCAAAAGGAAATGCTCATAAACAAATGACACATTTAAATCAGATCTCTACATTTGCATAGATAAAAGACTAAATAATAAACAAATTATCTAATCCTCCTTATAAATCAATACTGATCCTTCCCAAAGCTAGACTTAGATGCAAAAGAAAACAAGTAGCTCAAATACATGTTACCTCAATGAAAACCATGACATTCACCCACTCATCAAAAGCACTACACCAAGCTTGACCTCCAAAGTCTCTTTATTCATTAAGCAAAATGACAAGTACAAAATCGAATTACAAGTGCTAGCTCTAACTCCCAAACTCCAACTAGAGAAAATGGAGTGGGCAGCCATGCTTAAATAGCCAAAGATGGAGAG
The DNA here is from genome assembly GCA_027924585.1 of Larix kaempferi. Taxonomy (NCBI): domain Eukaryota; kingdom Viridiplantae; phylum Streptophyta; class Pinopsida; order Pinales; family Pinaceae; genus Larix; species Larix kaempferi. The sequence goes on along the minus strand of BSBM01000612.1, from coordinate 3,055,464 downwards.
AAATGGGTGGAATGAGTGGCATAACTCGTGGATAAAATGGGGCTGCCCACTCCCATGTAATGGGCTGCCAAAATCAGCCCCAAATCAGCTAAAAATCAGCCATGTGACAGCCCATAAACATAGCTGCAAATTCCATGATTGAAGGGGCCCAATTTTGGGAAATATGCCCCCCTCAAATGGGGAAGTAATCCCAATAATATAGCTGCCCGGAATCTTTCCTAAATCAGCTCTTACAACTCCTAAAACATAGCTGAAAAAAATCAGTCCATAAATCACTCCCAAAATTTAATATTTTTATGAGTCATTTTTTCACTTTTTTTATGACTTTTTTGGGTTTTTTGGCCACAAGTAAAAATTTAAGCACCCAAACATTAGGAAAAGTGGGTTTAGGGGTTAAGGGGGTGCTCTGAGTTAGAAAACGAGCACCCCTAAGGCAGAAAAGACCTCCAGACGCCACTTCAAGGCCAATTACAAATTTTTTTTAATTGAACCATTAAAAAAATGGCTCAATTTACGGAAAAAATAAACTTCGTCAAAAATTAAAAAACAACCTAGGGGGACTTAGCACATGTCCATATGACTCAAAAATAACGCCTAGCATGTTCATATACATTGACCCATAGACTTTAACAACCCCCTAAGGCCCGTCAGCCTCCCCAGGCATTCCAGCTTTGGAGGAGCAGGAGAAAAACCCAAAAATTATGTTATACACTAATGCAAGACATAATAACTAGGTGAAAAAACTCCTTGGAATACCTGACTTAGCCAAAAAGTCCTAGGGAACCAAGTCTTTTACAAAACACCATGCTAGTACGTTTTATTACAAACCCCGCAGGGCCATGGACATGTGGAAAAAAGTTAAAACGGGGGGCCCTTTAAAAGGCCAGCTGGATATCAAATCATCGAAAAAAGAACATTGAAATGTTCAACTTTGCTTGCTCGCTTGATAGTCCATCTAAGTACAAATTGGCTGGCAACACTCCTCAAAGCAACTTCTGTAGATATCTTTCATGTTTTTTCAATCCATAACTGTAGATCCTTTGGGTCTCGAGTTGTTCATGTAGTTGCTTCTGGACCCTCATCTGCAATCGCGATGCCTCAGTAATTTTTTCATACAGAATAGACATCAATTCTGGTTTTTAGTTGTTGCTGTAAAATCATCACAGCCTACGTCCATGGTATGTGGATCTAACTGCAACCGAACCTCAATATTATCTCGGAAAACATGTTCATCTGTTTGGGATTCAACCAGAGATTCTGGGATCTTAAACTTCCTTCATCTGAAACAAATTCTAAACCACTGCAGATGCATTTAAATCTGGACAGAGTGATTAAAATTTAAAAACAAAGCCTGCAACTCTTCATTTGTGATCACAATCATGAAATCCTGAGCAAAATCTGACTGTTGGTTTGTAAAAAAGCCTTCCTGCTGTGCTTGTGGACACCTCTGCCAAAGTGGGGATAACAAACCCCATGACTTTGTCATATCAACCAATCAAGCTCACTTTTGGTACTGGTTAGCCCCAATTTAGTCCTTAACTACCCTGCATTGGACACAGTTCCCAAGGCAGTGGATTCTCTCATAATTGACTAGTACCTTAATCCTGGATCTTATTTTAAACATCATAAGTCACTATTCCACCCATAATGGAACAAAGATACATTGTTTAAACCCCTTGATCCAAACTCTTATTCATCTTGTCACTTCTTCCATAGATCTAGGGTTCACCATACACCTTACGTACTTCAACTATACTTGACTTGATCTGGTGTTTTGGTTTGGTCTTTCCTGTCGGGAGTAGATCTGGGTCTCCCCCTTTGTTGTCTTGGGCTAGATAACACAAAGTGAAGATTGCCTCGATTGGCGTGACAACCATCCATTGGGAGTCGAGGCCATCTTAGTTGCACCTCTTTGGTTGCCCCTCCCTTCTGCCATCCATCTCGGATTCATCTCTAGGGGCACCTACAAGTTTGGTGATAACAATTACCTTAGAAATCACCCTTGTATTAGCCAACCTTTGATTTTTGCCATTTGCCATAGTTGCCTTTGCCATATTTTGATTTTCCATTTAATTAATTGCTAGATTTTATTGTTGAAGGTGTAAATTGGGCTTTTGACCCACTTATAGTGCCCGGATTGTCGAACCGTTTGTTGCAATGCGATCGTGGACCCCAAAAATAGTAGACATGGTCACTTGAACGACCACGATCCATCACTTAGGCACTGTTTGCCCAAAATCCATGATTTTTAATTAAAATAGGTCAATAATGACCCATAATAATTAAAAATCTCATTGCTGCCTCAACTTTTTCAAATTCTGATGCTTGGAGGCTCATATGGGACCCCGGAAGATAATAATTGACCAAAATCGAAATCTTGATTGCAACATTTTTTTGGGCCCATTTTTGGCTTGGTCAACCTAGTTTGACCAAGTCAAATCTGGTCAACATGGTGCTGGTTGAATACCTGTATGCAAATTGAAGCGATAGGCTTCCTTATACATGTTAGTACATTACTAAACAATACAATGCCAACATGGTGATAAAAAATACATAATATCTCAAAAAAATACGAGCCCCCTGGTGACGTGGGCCCACCACATCCAAAAGACTCAAACTGCTATGCACAACCTATAGAATTGACCACCTACCTGAGTTTGGGTGATATGGAACACAAGGTGAAGGATGAGGGATGACAAGGACAAAGATCATGCAACCCTTTGGATGAATCGGGACAATGGGGCCTGTTATCACCCAAACTGTAGTTACCCCTATGGATGTATCCAGTCATGGATGGCAATAGGGAAGGGCAACTCAAAAGGTGCAACCACGATCACCTCAACCTCCAATATAATGGTTGTCACGCCAGTCGAGGCAACCTTCACTTTATGTTATCTAGCCCAGACAACAAAGGGGGAGACCCGATCTTCTCCCGACAGGAGAGATCAAAACCAAGACACCAAATCAAGTTATTTCTAAGTGAAGTAAGGTGTATGGTTTATCCTAGACCTTAGGATGAAGTCACAAGCCAAGTGAGGGGTTCAAATAGTATAGCTTTGGTTCATGGTTGATGTGAAAGTGACTTAATATGTATGAAGTGAGATCTAGGGTTAGAGTACTAGTTCAATGTTGGAAAATACACTGCCTTGGGACCCGTGTCCAATGCAAGGTGGTTTAAGGGTTGAATTGGGGCTAACTAGTACATATGACAAGCTTGACCATGATATATGATGGCTTCAAGGTTTTAGTTCACCATGCATAGGTCAAACCACAAGTCAATCCAACAATCTAAGAAAGTCGAATTAACTTGGAGAGAAACCAGTGCCTTGGGAATTGGGAAGCGGAGTCAAAGAAAGGTTGACTTGTGGTTTAGGACTCCTAGTACATGGGACAAGTGGGCAATAGAGGTCTTGATGGATAAATATGTCTAGATCTGGGTTTGACCCAAGTGGACCACAATCCCTTAAAACAAGGAATGCTATCCCCAAGGCAAGATTTGACAAAGTGATACTCTAGACCTAGGTTTTGAATTATTCCGGTTCCAAATCTCCAAAAATTTCAAGTACCCATGTCCTAGAAGTGAGTCAACTCACTTCTCCAAGGTGGTGCGACTTTGCCCAAGGAGGCCAAAAATGAGGGTTAGGTAGGTCAATACAAGTCGGATGGCATCCAAACTTGAGATCCGGGTAGGTTAGCCAAGTAGGAGTATGGATCTATAATTTCACGGTAATTCGACGGCTAGATCTTACTAGATCTGAGTTTAAGTACACCCAATGGTCCAAAATGGGGATTAAATCCCTTAAAATGTGGAATAGGGCCCACAAGGTGAATTTCAGAAAAGTAACAACCTGGGTGTATGTTATTTGATGTGTAGATTATGGATCAAGCGGGATCTCAAACACCCACAACCTAGATCTAGGTCAACTCACAACCACCAGGAAGTGCGCCTTACTTGGGAGAAGCTAAGTTGGCTTGGGAAGGGGATCAAACGGAAGCCAATCCTCACCAAACTATAGATCCGGGATGCCGTGGACGCTATAGAGGTGGGTTTTCAATATTATGCCTAACAACCCACTAGATCTAAGTAGATCTGAGAAAATGTAAAAAGGGGTTTTGAAATATTTAGGGTTTTTTAAATATTTTAGACAATTGGATAGATCATGGAGATAGAACTTACCTTGAGATCATACCTGAGTGATGTGAATGAGATGCCTTGATGTTGAGGAAGATTCCCGCAGAGATCAAATGAGAGATTGTTGATTTGCTTTCCAAATTGATGCCCTAGCCCACAAGTGCGCCTTCCTCTACCTGTCAAACCAAGGAATAACGATTCAATCAGTAAGATCAAGTATGGAAGAAATACAGGAGAAATGCAATAGTAACATGAAATAGAAGGTCCTGGGACAGTAATACTCCCTGTTACCAACGAAGAGCTCCAAAGAAGAAGTAGGGAGAGTCTTCCCCTACCAATACCTCTTCCTCAAAACAAATCGGCCTCCACCTGTAGATGCAAAATCGTGGTACAAAAGATATGGCAAACAAGATCTCCAACAACTCAGTGCAAAGGAAGAACCAACGAACGAACACCAAAAACATTCACCACAACACTGGAGATAGATGCAATAATAATTTTCTATTCCAATAATCCAGAGCCAAAAGTCCCCTTTACAATGAGAGGCTCTCTCCTTTAAATAGGAAGGAGAGGCACCAAAACCCTAACCACTTTTTGAATGACTGGCTAAGATTAGAAGATACAAATGTCTAATCAATGGTTGAGATGAGCTCAACAATAAAATACATGGATCACTAATAAAATATAATGTAAGTGGACAAAATCGCCCTATAAGAGGGGAATCCCACCAAATCATGATGACAAAATATCATAAGAGGCTTATGGTGGGTCCAAGGGGTAATTTTATCCCTCCTTGGTCAATCCCTATAGCACAATAATCAATAAATAATCATCAGTGTACCAAATCGTGCCACCATAGTCAAATCATAGGCCTCAAAAAGACCTCAGAAATCCACAGAAAGTGCCATAAGTGATGGATGCGGGCCCCGATGAAGCTGAAACTGCTGGAGAAGGTGTGGAAGACCCCGATCCATCATCATTGATCATCCCATGCCATAACTTTGCCTCAGTAGTCCAAATCGATTTCCTCAATAGCCATTTCTACCAATCCTGAAATGCCTCGGGAAGCGTGAAACTACTCCAAACAGCCTCCTGGAGTGCCTGCGCTGTCAAGGTGAGGGCACCAGTGTGTCCGGGAGGGGGGAAATATGGTAAAAACAAGTGGCTGGACCACCCCCTCCATCATCAGCACCCTAGGTCAACCGGATAAAAATCACATCTGCTCTGACAGGGCCTCCGACAGACCAAAACTGCACTACGACAACCTACTGAGGCTCAATCATCACTGTAAGTGCCCGGAACTGAAAACAAACTGTCCCATTGGACTCAGAAGGTCCAAATCCATTCAAGATGTGTACTCATACACCATATGAGTCTCTGCATGATCAAAATAAATATCCAATATACCGGAACAGGGCCAATAATAATAATCTGTAAATGACCAAACACTGCTGTAAACCAAGAATCATCATCATAACCCTGTAGCTGCTGCATAGAATCATCATGTATGTATACATAGACCATATATCATCTATCCATATCATCATAAGGTCCAACATCTCATGTCCCATGGTCCTCCATGGTCAAACTGGGTCTAACCAAGACCAAATATAACTCAGACCATCATCGAAAGCTGCTGCAAGGTGTCAAGGTTAATGCATGCTCTACAACTTATTCAAATAACAATTATAACACAAAGTAGTCATTTCTGGCAATCTAAATCCAAATATATAATGTCGTTAATTATTATTATTACTCAGACTAGACTTTCAGGATCATACTCACTTCATAGCTGTGATCAATTTGCTAGTGATGGGTGAAGGCTAAATTAACTGGCTAGGCTAAGGGATGACTTGACTGACTTGACTTTGTGACACTTTGGCAAGGGAAAGGGAATACACACCATAGTATATACTGAATGAGCAATAACACAGGGAATGGCGGTGTCTCACAAATGGATGAGTTGTTTAAAGAGGGTTTATTCACCTTCACAGATGCGCACAATCCATAATACAAATAAGGCCAGCAATTGTTTAGATATAGCATTTAAGTTCCATTTCTTTTGGGCCTGAAGTTTCCATAGCCTTGATCTATGTGTGTTTACAAACACATTGCATAGATTTACATTTTTTCTTTAGGCTTTCTGCTGCAGGTGTGTTTTTAAGGCACTTGTTTACCTGAGCACTTCTAGGTGTGTCATGGACAGTTTGTTTACCTAGGTATTTATTTTCCAAAAAGATATAACATTTTATTTTCATGGCCATTTTCATTTGGCATGCCTTTCATTCATGTGTGTTTATAAACACATTGCATGAATGGGCTTTTCATACAAGATATAGCATTTCATTTTCCAGATTTTGTATTCATGGCAGCACTAAAAGTTTCATGTTTAGCCAACACAACTTTAGTGACTAGGGGGAATTCCAAGGAACTCCAACTTACCATAGGTAAGTTTTGTCACCAACTCAGAGCCGAGACACAATAGACAGGGAAGCTCATCCAATACAGAGGCTACAGTGGGGAAAAGTCTTCCATGTCACTAGTCAAGTAGTAAGTCAGGGTGATAAACTAAAAAGGTAGGCCATGGATGGATGAAGACAATGAAATGATGGAGCCAACACTAGCAAGCCAAGGTATGGTGGAATGATCACCTCTATTCTCCCTAAGGAGGGTACATACCAATGAGTATGAATAGTGAACTTCTAAGTCTGAATAGGGACACTATAATATATATAATAGATCAACCGGGTCCAAATATCTATATGATCGCCAGATCATGACCCTAAGTGCTAAGACATGCTATAAGAATAAGTATAAAAGCAATCTAACCATAACACCATGATATACCTGCTGAGTCATATACCTGAAAGCTCATCAACCTGTACCATCATCTGTCCTCTGGAACTGCTGCTGCAACTCTGAGCACTACTCACTGCTCTGTACCAATGGTATAATGGCTACATCGGTCATCTCTCTGAGTGTCCTGAGACTCAGTCATGGCATGGGGAATACAACTGTTGTCCACCATCTGATAGTGATCCAATATAGATGCTCATCTCAGCATCTCAAATATAAGGGAACTGGCTGAATAGTGTACTGGAATGAGAAAAATAATGTATGGTAGCCCGGCTACTATATATGTGATAACAGGGCCCACTGAGATAAGCATACCATGACAAAACACAGGGAAGGGAGGTGCCTCACAAATGGGTATAGTGCAGGGAAACCGCCACTGGTCATCTAACAAATAACTCACAACTCACATCCGTGCCTTAAGAAGACTCCATGATGATCTTTTCTAGAGCCGCCAAACTGGGTGTCTGGCAAACCGTAACTTGAGACTCTAGGGGACAATATTGAGCTTGTCCCTTGCTCCCTCTCACCTCCTTGCCCCGTAGGACTAGGTGAGGAAATAACCACTACAAAGCTGATATGTATGGATGACCTGTGTCCATGTGTGTACAAACACATTGCATGGATTTTACATTACATTTCATACTTAGCCTTTTTGGCTAGATTTTTCATTTACAATAGCCTTTTGGCTTGCTTTACATTTCTTCATTTCTTCATTTCTTTTTTAGATCAAGGCCCTTTTGGGCTACATACATATCTCAATAGATATAATCAAGGTGCTCATACTGCAAAGTAATGGGGGTGAGCATACATGCTTCGATGACCAATGGGAAACACCCGATGAGGCTACACACTCCTATACTGCATTGCAACATCGGGGGCAATTGACAGGAGCAAATCCTAGGTTTGAGAGTGCATCTCACACACTAAAGAGCCGAGGCACAAAAGACAGGGAATCATGGCATACTTAGAGGTCAGTGGGGAAGGGGATCCTCAAGGTCACAAATCAGAATCCAAGTCGGGAAAGACCAATCATGAATGAGTCAGATGGGTGGAGAAAGTGAAAGTGGATCCAAAGTCAGCTACCAAGGAGGACTAAGTGACCAAGTCTATACCAGTAGTGGGGATATGATCTAGTGTGCATAGACAGGAGCCTACTGAAGGGGGTGGACTAACATCACCAAGGGCCAAACACATCATAAAACCTAGATCACCATACCAACATAATATGTAAAGTCAATGTACTATCATGTATAAACAAGTGTAATCAACAACATGAGCAATAGAACATCAGATGCTATACCTGCCATACCATATACCTGCTGTTGACGCTGACTCTGAAACTGGATCTCTACTGAATCCGGGCAATAAGTGGCCAACCAACAATACTTTGTACTCTCAATAAAAAATATGGCTAGGCAACTATCTCAATGGGCTTGTGCAAAGCCTGGCAATGAAGGGTGCCTCTGTAGGCAATAATGTGTACATGTGTGGACTCATGAATAAACCATCTGTCCCCACTGATATCTCTGCTCGGGGCAATCTGAACAAAATGTATGCCTCCTCTGAAGGCATCTGATCTCTGATCTGGAAAAAAAATGTAGTATGGTTCCCGACAATACAATCTGTAGCATGGTAGCTCCAGCTAACATGGATGTGATAACATCTGGCTCCAGCTGGGACAAGGACTCTAAGGGAGAGAGTGCTTGAGAACCACAGAATTTCTGGTCCGTAGCACCCCTCTCATCATCATCAAAGCGCATGCACATACATGCTATCTGCATCATCATCATATATGTACCTATCCCTGTAAAATGCAGACGCTATACCAATCTCTGTAGACCGCTTGTAAGGACATACAAGATATATATATATATATATATATATATATATATATAATCCAGCAAAAATAAACAAAATGACAATGCTCAAGGAAAATATATCATTAATGAAATGTACTCTACAACATTTTAAATTTATTAAGCAGACACATGAGGTGCAAGAAAGGTGAAAAACAACTAGAAAAAGGGAAATGGTGTCAAAAGTTAGAAAGGAAAACAAACCAAAACAAAAAGGGCAACTAGCTAATGCTCACGAGAGCTTATTCAACTTACCTACCCTACTCTAACCAATTCAAAGAAATGCTAAGTAAAATCAAAGATCTAGTGCAACCACTCATCTAATAGATCAATAGTTCTTCCTTGATGTTGTTTAGTAAAACAAGTCAGGACTAGATTAGAAATTAATGATTTTAAGATTACAATCCTCTTGACTTGTTCAAAATTTGGGAAAGGGTTAGAGTGGTGCAAAATGAAATCATGCCGAGGTTGAGATTGAGTTTCGCCAGACACATCCATCAATAAGACAAAAGGATCATGAAAATGGTGTGAGTTATCTTTTAAATTTGATGGAGGAAAATGATATAACATTTGACTCAACTCTCCTTGGTTAACTTTGTTTCCCTCATCTATCTGGCTCGCATACTCCATTTCGTTTATTCCAGGATAGATGAAAGAACCAAATGGGGACAAATTAGAGTGCAATAAACCCGAGATCATAATAAGGCCCACTTGTTGCCCAACAATTGCAAAAAGGTGAAATTGATCTTTGAAGAGTTTCTCAGTCAACCAAGCAACAAGGTTATCAGATTTGAAAATATTATTAACCCAGGATGACTGGAAAGTGAAGTAACAAGTTTTACCATCGACCCCTAGGCATTCTAAAGGCTCCATACCAAACCCTTTGCGCAACAAAATTAGGTTAGAAAAAGGCATTGACTTCATGAGTTGGGATGGGAGGGAGGATTGAAACATATAGGCTTGTTTAGTATTTCCTAAAATTGTCCTCCCCAATTCTGCATGAGATAAGGGACACTTGTCAAGGAAATTATCAAGGTTGACACCAACCTTCAGAAGAGTAGACTCATTTTGATTCATATTTCCAATCAATTCATTGTGACCAAGGAGAGAGCAAGGAATATTATTGATGTTACGCATGACACTTTCAGAAGGTTCTTTGTGACATTGATTCCATATTGCAGGTTGCAACAAAGAACACTCAAGGTCTAGTTGATACATAACTAGATCATCATCATCTTGACAGGGAGGTATATCAATATAATCATTATTGAAACCCCCATCATCTTCACACATTTGACTTTCAAGCACATGATGATTGTTTGATCCATTCTCAACAAAAGTCTGATTATTTTCAATACTTTGTTTTTCTTCTTCTTCTTCTTCAAAGGTATGATTAGAAAGTGAAACAAGGTCATGATCACTCGAGCATTGAATTGAACAATTGCCAATGAAGCAATGACTATGGGGCTGCCCCTCAAGAGGACCTCTAGTGGATTCACTGATCGAAAGCTCAACCACAGAATTTTGTCTCTGATGATCAATGAGATCCCCTTCTCATTTGTGCTTTCTCTGGGTAAAGATGACAAAGTGCTTCGTATGATTTTAGTAAGTTCCCCTTCTAGGTCAATATCAAGATCAAAATCTTGAGGGGTTGAGATTTGCTCACTATCATACATAACTTCATCATGAGATTTATTTCCTATGTTCTTCAAATACTCTACTACATTCTTATAAACTAAAGGCTCATTTAGAAGTTGAATCAAAGGCACATTCACCATAGGCTCGGGAGAGGAGAAATCAAACTAATAAGGACAATCACTGCTCATTTCAAAATTGCTATCCTGATCGTCTTCATGACATTGATCCTCCACCACATAATCCTCATTTGACTGTTCTTCCATGGATTCATCAATGCTTTCACCCCATTGATCCTCACAAAGTTGGTTTTCAAATACATGATGATCACTAGATTGTTTCTCACATGGAATCTGACAATCCTCACCTTTCTCGTCCTCTTCTGAGAGATGATTAAAATCTGAGTCAAAATTCGGATTGTTTGAACATGGATTAGGACAATTGTCAACCACGTGATGATTGTGAAGTCGCTCTTCTGGTGATCCTTTACTGGAGTCACCAATGGAAAGGTGAATTAGATCTAGAATTCGGCCTGCAGCTGCCTCAGGCAATGAGAACAAAGTATCTCATATGATTCGATTGATGCCTCTTTTAATTTTCACACGAGGTTTTGAAGCATTATTCTCAAGATACTCTGTAACATTCCTATGGATTGTAGGAACACTCATAATTTGGAACATCTCAGGAGAGGAATGATCCAATTGAGAAAGCAAATTATCAATATAATCATCATCCATGACACGATCAGTGCTAGATTGACATTCCAAAGACTCATCAATGTTCTCACCCCATTTATCTATTAGCAACCTCGTGAACATGTCATATCCAATGATGGATCCCGGTGCTAAATTGTCAAACCATAAATAGGCATCCCCTACTAGGGACGCACCAAGGGCTTGCATATAGACATCCTCACCATCAGCACCCAGAGATTCCATATGGTTCCAGAGGGCATCCAAATGACTTTCAATAGATGTTCCATCATTTCCATAAAAGCGAGGCAACCTCTTGATGTATCTATTTGGCATAAGATGAGGTGCCCCATATATATCTGAAAAATCAAAAGGGGATGGCTTGGGTTTCCTAAAGGCTCTTGTTGCTTGAATTGGGCGAGAATGATTTATCGAAAGCCCTGGATGGGTTTGATATTGGCTAATTGGTTCATTTTGGAAAAAATTATTAGATGGATGAGGTAAATGATGGGGATCTTAAGAATTTTGATATGCAGGTTGATATCCATAATTATGTTCATATTCCTCCCCATACTGAGATTGTGCATCCCATTCATTTATTTCCTCGTCTCCTTTCAGACCTATTCACACGTTCATTTAATTCTTTTATGGCTTGTGAGAGGCTAAGGAGAACATCTGGGTCCATTCTTATTTATCAATTTAAGAGTTCCCAGTTGAGACTCATATGACGTGTCAGAATGATCTAGGCTTCTAACGTTGTAAGGATGGGTTCGGCCTCCAGTGGAGCCATGGGGTGGAGTCGCCAGGTGAACTAAGAACCTTGTTCACCGAGGTAAAATGTCATAGGGGAGTGGAGAGTGAAACAAAATGGTGTTGGCTGTAATAAATTAATAAGATGAAAATCAGCCAACAAAGTTTAAGTGTAGATGTGAAAATGAAAAAGAAAAGGAAAAATACTCAAACTTCAAAAACCACGGGTAGGCCTCTACCTCCCCGGCAGCGGCGCCAAAAATGTTATCACACAAGCTCTAGCTGATGAAGATAAGTGTCCCAACAGGGATGGCAGAGGGTGAACAACTAGGAAGGAGTAACCAGCAATAGCCAGGTCCTCCGTTCAAGGAATGGAAGTCACACTGGACAAGGCTACTGTTGCTTTAGAAAAGGCAAGCAGCCAAGTCAGGGGGGAGACCCCGCTCAACCAGTGATGGTTGAGAGACAAAACACACCCAAATCCCAAAGATGGAAAGAAGTAAAGACAGGAAATGAGTGATAATTAAGCCCTAAGTGTAATTTCAACCAATAGATGGACATAGGTAGTAAAATGGGAGTGATGTAGAAGTGACCAGCAATCAGATGTAGCAAGATAAACTGATTAGATTACTGATTGTATGGCTGGAATAGTCTAGGGACATGTAGTAAGCTAGGAGTGGAGAGTAGAAATGATGTTGCCCAAGGAAAACAGTTAAGTAGTGAAATAATAGACCTAGGGCATCAACAAATAAGTGTTTTAAAGCACTTCTATCAATTGGTAGCCTGATGTCTAGAGATAAAAAGACAATTAAAACTCAAATCAAGACTACCCAGAACCCCAAAGCAACCCAACTAAGCAGAAAGAGAAAAATGCCCCAGGGGGGCGTTTTTGCCAAGTAGACTAGTGTTGATTCTATGGGCAGATGGAGTCAGAATTAAATGAAACTTGAGATATAGGCTTTTAAGAGCAAATAATAAGTGGGTTTGCAAATAAATTTAAGTTTTAACAGTCAAATTTTTAGTTCTTTTTAAATTTCCTCTTGGTTTTACATGTAATTTCAGCTCAGCAATCATATCAGAAATCTAAATAGAGAGTTAAGCAAGAGAGAAGTACCTGAAACAATGATGAATGGCTGAATATTGATGAAGACTATTTGCCGAATCCAAGTGGTGAGCTACCAGCATTTTCCTTAAGCGTTTGAGCCAGCCAAAGACCAAGTGCGCCCCTGCTACCTGCCACAAAAATAGAGAAATCAGAGATCTGAAACAAATAGGTAGTTTGCACAACAAAATGAAAGATAAATGATTAGGAAATTGAAAGACAAACAGTAAATTCAACTCCCTTGTTAAATTCTTGAAGAAAAACCCAAGTGTGGAGCTCCCACTCCAAAAATTGCGCCCTTCTTCAAGTGATCTCCCAACCTGCAATTCGCTTCAGCTGAAGATGGTGGAAAAATGCACTAAATAACTCAGCAATACATCAGCAAGTAGATATCAATCACAACAATACTTATCCAAGCACAAAGTCTCAAGAACTCTCCAAGTTTCTTCTCTATTCAGTCCAAGTGTTTACAAAAAATGTCCAAGAGGGAAGTACAAAATGGGTGAGAGTCTTCTCTTATAGAGAATGACTACTCTCAACCCTAACTCTCCCTCCAAAACCAAGGGCTGAGATTGATTATCTCAATGCCCAAATCGATGGAGGAGATCAACTCTAGAGGGGGGGCGAATTACCCTAAAAAACGCCCAAGTGGATGGTGGACCAACTCGTGGGGCCCATAAAATACATAAGAAATGTGGTTGGGGGGTGCCTATGGGCTGTTTTAGCTCCCCATACCACTACACTATGATCTCAATACAATAAAACATCAAAAACATTGATTTTTGCTAAGTGGAAAAACGCCCCTATGGGCCAATTCGCCCCTCATGGTGACCTGGGCAATAGAGGGACCCACAACACATAATAGATGTCCAAATATTACCAACATTACCTTAGAAATCACCCTTGTATTAGCCAACCTTTGATTTTAGCCATTTGCCATAGTTGCTTTTGCCATATTTTGATTTTCCATTTAATTAATTGCTGGTTTTTATTGCTGAAGGTGTAAATTGGGCTTTTGACCCACTTATAGTGCTCAGATTGTCGAACCGTCTGTTTCAATACGATCGTGGACCCCAAAAATAGTAGACATGGTCACTTGAATGACCACGATCCATCACTTAGGCACTGTTTGCCCAAAATCCATGATTTTTAATTAAAACATATGAATAATACCCATAATAAATAAAAATCTCATCACTGCCTCAACTTTTTCAAATTCTGATGCTTGGAGGCTCATATGGGACCCCGAAAGATAATAATTGACCAAAATCAAAATCTTGATCGCAACATTTTTTTGGGCCCATTTTTGGCCTGGTCAACCTAGTTTGACCAAGTCAAATCTGGTCAACATGGTGCTGGTTGAATACCTGTATGCAAATTGAAGCGATAGGCTTCCTTATACATGTTAGTACATTACTAAACAATACGATGCCAACGTGGTGATCAAAAATACATAATATCTCAAAAAAATACAAGGCCCCTGGTGAGGTGGGCCCACCACATCCAAAAGATTCAAACTGCTATGCACAACCTATAGACTTGACCACCTACCTGACTTTGGGTGATATGGAACACAAGGTGAAGGATGAGGGATGACAAGGACAAAGATCATGCGACCCTTTGGATGAATCGGGACAATGGGGCCTGTTATCACACAACTTGTAGTTGCCCCTAGTGGTATCCCATCCGGGACGGTAGAGGAGAAAGGCAACTAAAGAGGTGACCCAAGAGATGCCACGGTTCCCAATGCAAGGTGGGAGTCACGTCAACCGAGGCACTCTTCGCTTTAGGTCAGGGTGAAACAAGACCTAGGGGGAGACCCTATAACCAATCATAGTTGATTGGACCCAAACAAAGGTTTCTAAGGATAAGTAAATGATGAGTTACGGAAACCAATGCAAGGTTGAGTGGACCTAGATGTTAAAGTATGGTTGAAGGTGGTTTGGGAGATTGTTAGTGTTTCAACCGATGTATGATTTAGGCCACATAATTATGTAAAATAATAAGGTACATCACCATATGCTACACAAGGGGATCCTACTTTTTTGGGATGTGTGAAATGGCTTTAAGTGGGCCCACAAGGTGAAGCTAAGGTGTGAAATTGGTACTAGAGGTTAGGTAATGATTAGATCTATGGATCTAAGTTAATTTTAGGAATACCCATGTACTAGATCTAGGGTTTGACACAATTCCCAAGGAGTGCGACTTGCTTTGAGGAGGACTAGTGCCTTGTTAAATGGGCTAATGGGGTTAAAAGGTATGTCAAAGTGTAGATCAGGACACCTAGGAGCCAAGTCAAGTGGGCTAAATGAGATCGAATGGTTGGATCTTGCTAGATCTAGGTTTTCATGAAATGACCCTAAGTGGACCACAATCCCTTGAAACAAGGAATGCTACCCCCAAGGCAGATCGTCACAAAATGATACTCTAGACCTAGGTTTCAAGGTATGGCCAATCCAAATCTACAGAAATCTCAAACACCCACTTCTTCAAAGTGGACAAACTCACCTTCCCCAGGTAGTGCGACTTTGCTCAAGGAGGGCTAAAAGAGGGGTTAGGTGGACCAAATCAAGTCCAATGGCTACCAAACTATAGATCCAAGTGGCTCATGCCCCGATCTATGTGGATCCCAAAAACCAAGTCAATCCAAGGGTTAGATCTTAGTAGATCTGAGTTTTGAGGTGCCAAGAAATTCAAAAGGGGGTTTTAACCCCTTAAAACATGGAATGATGTCCACAAGGTAGAATTCACCAAAGTAAGAATCTGGGGGTAGGTTATCAAGTGTGTAGATTACCAATCAAGTGGGATCTCACCTACCCATGTGCTAGATCTAACCAAACAAGCCTCTCTCTAGGAAGTGCGATTTGGGTTCAAGAGGGCTTTTTGCCTTGAAAAGTGTGTCAATTTTAAGCCAATCACCACCAAACTATAGATCCAACTAGGGGTGGATGCTATAGAGGTGGGTTTTCAATATCTCTTCAAAAGCAAGGCTAGATCTAAGTAGATCTAAAAAAACCAAAAAACAAGGGTTTTAATCAATTAGGGTTTTTATGATCTAGAAATTATGGATGATTCAAGGAAGAAGAAGATCATACCTCTTGGAGCATACCTGGATGAAGAGATGAATGCTAGTTGAGACGAGGATTACTTTTGCCAAAGATCAAATGGAGAATTGTTGAAGCCCTCTTGCCAAATCGATTTTTCCAAGCCACATGTGAATCCCTCTAACCTGTCAAAACCAAGGAGCAAAGCATCAATCAGTTTAACATGTTGAAGGTAGATACAAGCAAGAGAGAGATAAGCAAAGAATAGTTGGCACAAAGACAAAACTACTCCCTGTTTAGCCAAAACGTCTCCCTCCAAGCTTGAAGGGCAAGCCTCCCCACCAATTCGCACTTGTCCAAAAACGTCCTCTTAACCTGTAAATAAGATATGGCAAATATGCAAGATAGCTACAATAGATCCTCCAGTGCAATGGACAAAAGCATTTACAATCGAAACAACCAACATCCACTCCAATCCAAGCATGTACTCCAAAAGATAGAAATTTTATTCCAAGAGCCAAGAGCCAAAAATCTCTAGCTGATTTTACAATGAGAGGCTCCCTCCTTAAATAGGATGGGGAGAGAGTACAATCCTAACCACTTTTTACATGAGTGGCTAAGATTAAAAGATCAAAATATCTAATCAACGGCTAATAATAAATCATAACAATACATCACATGGATCACCCAATATAATGATGATGTCCTAACTAAATGGTACAATAAGAGGGTGACGTCATCCACTATAGGGGTAAAAGTACAAACATCCACCTCATAGTGACTAGGACATGACAAAATAAGCACATGGTGGGGCTAGGAGGCATCAATCCTTACTAGCTCATCCCCAAGGCACAGTAAAATAATAAAATATGTCCAAGATAATATAAATGATCAAATCTGTCCTCAAAATCTGTGACAGACAAGCAGTAAATGACCTCCTGTGATCGATGTGGGCATACCCACATGGTGAAAACTGGCTGGAAGATAGTGAGATCACCCTGGAAGACCTCTATGAAAACCAAATGCCAAAACCTTGCCTCAATTTCCCAAATCGAATTCCTCAGTGACCACGTTATCCCATTTTTTAACTGCCTCGGTAACTGTGAAAGTGCCAAAACTGCTTCCTAGGGTATCTGCGCTGTCCATCTGATCCCACCAGGCTCTCCATAAGGGGGGGTAAATGGTAAAAACAAGTGGCTGGACCACCCCCTCCATCATCAGCGCCCTAGGTGAACTGGCCTCTCATGGCCCCTGCTGCTCAGGCTAGGAAATCAGCCCCAAATCTAGTCAACAAGTGTAAAACTGCATCAATCACTGTCAGAAGTGCCCGGAACTGAAAAATAAGTGTCTCACTGGATCCAGAAGACCCAAATCCACTAGAAATGTGTACTCATACACCATGGGTTGCCCTAATGGGCTAGCTGTAGGGTCCACCATATATGGACAATGCATAATCTGCTGATCTGAAGTAATAAATAAATCTGCTGAACTGCATCAATCATCATCTGTATCACATGTCCATCATATGATATCATCATCAAGTGTGTGGGACCATTAATCATCATCAATAGGCATCTATACATGGCCCACATCATCACAAATCCCAATAATATACAACCAAGGATAAATCACATCAGTAGACTAAGACATGCTTCTCTAGTCATTCTCACAGCCAAGCTCAAAGTATAACATCCATTCAGTGGCATTTATTAAGTTAGCATATTCTTTTGTTATATAAAATTACTTGCACAATAGTTCAAATGACAAACTCACCCATTGGACATGGTCAAACTGCTAGTGAAGGATGAAGGCTAAGAACAAGGTTGGGCCAAGGGGTTGACCTGTCTAGCTTAACTCAACAATACTTTGGACTGGGAGAAAGGGGAAAGCTACAAACTCTGTGCTGGACAAAATAACACGGGGGATGGCTGTGCCTCACAAATGGATAAGTTGTTCAGAGAGTGTTTATTCAACTTAGGCATCATGTCTACATCAAGTTGATCCAGGTTCATTAGGATCATTCAATTTCATTTCATGGCCTTTTTGGCCTACATAACCCTTCGGATTTCAGATGTGCTAATAAGCACAACTAGTTGCAGCTTGCATCTAGGGCATGTTTTCAAATATATATAAGGTCAGCAATTGTTTAGATATAACTTTTAAGAACCATTGCTTTTTTGGACCTTTCTTATACTCTTCGAGGAGTATTTTTAGCTGTTCATCGCTCTTGCCCTTTTTAGTTTCCATGGGCGAATTTATAAGTTTCCATAGGTAGAACATGAGCTTTCAGTTTTAGCCAACAACATTTCAAGTGACTAGGGGGAGTTCGAGCCAATGCCAAACATCGGGACAACCGACCAGAATGATTTAGGCCTACAATCCAACTCACCAAAGGCAAGTTTTGTCACCAACTTAGAGCCGAGACACTCAATATACAGGGATGCGGTCCAAACACAGAGGTAGAAAAATGGAGAAGTCCTTAGTATCAGAAAGTCAAATGAGATAGGTCAAGGTTTAAAGTCAAATAGGAAAGTCATGTATGGATGGAGTCAAGTGAATATGGAGCCTACACTAGCAGACAACTGTTGTCAGGAAAGACCATATCTATGTAAGGTGAAAATCTAGTGGGTTTTGTTAAATGACCTAAATGTGCAAGCAATTGTCCATTTTATGATTTACAGTTCATTTTAAATAGTTTGCCACATCAGGAATAATATACCAAGCAGATGCTGTGATCATGACTAAATCAACAAGATAATAATCCACAGTCAGTGATAAAGTATCCATAGATCATATAACATCATCATAGTAAGAAACATCATATACCATCTGAAACACTGCTGCAATACATCTCTAAGCACTGAACTGAAACTGTATGGGATAAAGGGTCATATCGGTCATCAAATCTGAACTTTCAAGGCTCAGCCTTGACACAAGGTCAAACATAAATCTGAATAATATACTGCTCTGATCATGAGTGATCACAATCATCATAGCCGTGCTCTGAATAATGGAAGCTCTGGAATGTGCAGATATCTGCTAAGCAAGAACAGTAGCCCTGCTACTATGGTGTGATAACAGGGCCCACTGAGATAAGCATACCATGACAAAACACAGGGAAGGGTGGTGCCTCACAAATGGGTATAGTGTAGGGAAACTGCCACTGGTCATCTAACAAATACCTCACAACTCACATTCGTGCCTTAAGAAGACTCCGTGAGGATTTTTTCTAGAGCCGCCAAACTGGGTGTCCGACAAACCGTAACTTGAGACTCTAGGGGACAATCTTGAGCTTGTCCCTTGCTCCCTCTCACCTCCTTGCTCCGTAGGACTAGGTGAGGAAATAAACACTACAAAGCTGATATGTACGGTTGACCTGTGTCCATGTGTGTTTACAAACACATTGCATGGATTTTACATTACATTTCATACTTAGCCTTTTTGGCTAGATTTTTCATTTACAATAGCCTTTTTGGCTTGCGTTACATTTCTTCATTTCTTTTTTAAATCAAGGCCCTTTTGGGCTACATACATATCTCAATAGATATAATCAAGGTGCTCATACTGCAAAGTAATGGGGGTGAGCATACATGCTTCGATGACCAATGGGGAACACCCGGTGAGGCTACACACTCCTATACTGCATTGCAACATCGGGGGTAACCGACAGGAGCAAATCCCAGGTTTGAGAGTGCATCTCACACACTAAAGAGCCAAGGCACAAAAGACAGGGAATCATGGCATACTTAGAGGTCAGTGGGGAAGGGGATCCTCAAGGTCACAAATCAGAATCCAAGTCAGGAAAGACCAAACATGAATGAGTCAGATGGGTGGAGAAAGTGAAAGTGGATCCAAAGTCAGCTGCCCAAGGGGGACTAAGTGACCAAGTCTATACCAGTAGTGGGGATATGATCCAGTGTGCATAGACAGGAGCCTACTGAAGGGGGTGGACTGACATCACCAAGGGCCAAACACATCATAACAACTAGATCACCATATCAACATAATATGTAAAGTCAGTGTACTATCATGTATAAACAAGTGTAATCAACAACATGAGCAATAGAACATCAGATGCTATACCTGCCATACCATATACCTGCTGCTGAAGCTGACTCTGAAACTGGATCTCTACTGAATCTGGGCAATAAGTGGTCAACCAGCAATACTCTGTACTCTCAATAAAAAATATGGCTAGGCAACTGTCTCAATGGGCTTGTGCAAAGCCTGGAAAGGAAGGGTGTTGTTATCACATATATAGTAGTCGGGCTACCATACATTATTTTTCTAATTCCAGTACACTATTCAGCCAGTTCCCTTGCATTGAGATGCTGAGATGAGCATCTATTATGGATCACTATCAGATTTTGGACAATAGTTTGATTCCCTATTCCATGACTGAGTCTCGGGACACTCAGAGAGATGACCGATGTAGCCATTTAGCCATTTATACAGAGTAGTCAGTAGTGCCCAAAGTTACAGCAGCAGTTTTAGAGGACAGATGTTGGCTCAGATGATGAGCATTCAGGTATATGACTTAGCAGGTATATTATGGTGTTGTGGTTATATTGCTTTTATTTCCATTCTCTTAGCATGTCTTAGCATTTAGTATCATGATCTGGCGATCATATAAATATGTGGACCTGGTTGTACTATATATATATCATATTTGTCCCTACTCAGACTTAGAAGTTCTTGGCCTTTACTCATTGGTTTTACCATCCTTAGGGAGAATAGAGGTGATCATTCCCGCCATACTTTGGCTTGCTAGTGTCGGTTTCATTATTCACTGTCTTCATCCATCCATGACTTACCCAGTTTGTTCATTATCTTGACTTACTACTTGACTAGTGGCATGGAGGACTTTTCCCCACTGTAGCCTCTATATTGGATAAGCCTCCCTGTTTATTGTGTCTCAGCTCTGAGTTGGTGACAAAACTTACCTTTGGTGAGTTGGATTTCCTTGTGAAGTCCCCCTAGTCACTAAAGATGTTGTTGGCTAAACCTGAAACTTTTAGTGTTGCCATGAGTACACAGTATGGAAATAAAATGTTGTATCTTGTATGAAAAGCCCATTCATACAATGTGTTTCTCAACACACATGAATGAAAGGCAAGCCAAATGAAAATGGCTATGAAATATCAAATGTTATATCTTTTGTGAAATATAAATACCTAGGTAAACAAGATGTCTGTGACACACCTAGAAGTGCTCAGGTAAACAAGTGCCTTAAAAACACACCTGCAACAAGAAGCCTAAATAAATGTAAATCTATGCAATGTGTTTGTAAACACACATAGATCAAAGGCTATGGAAATTCTAGGCCCAAAAAGCAATGGAACTTAAACTCTACATCAAAAAGATTGCTGGCCTCATTTGTATTATGGATTGTGCACATCTGTGAAAGGTGAATAAACACTCTTTGAACAATTTATCCATTTGCGAGACACCGCCATTCCCTTTGTTATTGCTTGTCCACTATATGCTATGGTGTGTATTCCCTTTTCCTTTTCCAAAGTGTCATAGTGTTAAGTCAGTAAGTCATCCTTTGACCTAGCCACTTATTTCTTAGCCTTCACCCTTCACTAGCAAATTGATCACAACTATGAAGTGAGTATGACCTTGAAAGTCTTGTTTGAGTAATAAATAATAATTATGACTTATTATAATTGGATTTAGATCGCCAGTAATGATTACTTCTTGTTATAATTGCTAATTGAATGGATTGTAAAGCATGTTTTAACCTTCAACACCTTGTAGCAGCTTGATGACAGTTTGAGTTATATTTTGGTCATGTTGACTTGGTCAAACCCAGTTTGACCAAAAGTCAACCACAAGACATGAGGTGGCAGACCTCAGATGTTACAGATAGATGATATATGGTCTAGTATAGATCACCATGGTGGGCTTATGCAGTGGTTTCAGGCTTATGATGATGATTTGTGCTTTTTAGCACTTTTACAGATTATTATTATTTGGTCTGCCGGATATGATGAGTATTTATTTGGACCATGCAGAGGACTATGTGGTGTATGAGTACACACTTTAAATGGATTTGGACCTTCTGAGTCCAATGAGACAGTCTGTTCTCAGTTCCGGGCAGTTACAGTGATGTTTCAGCCTCAGTTGGCTATCCTAGTGCAGTTTTGGCCTGTCAGAGCAGTGATGAGATTTATGTGGTTCACCTAGGGTGCTGTGCATGGAGGGGGTGGTCCAACCACTTGTTGTTACCATATTACTCCCCTCCCAAACTCATTGGTGAGCTCACCTTGACAGCGCAGGCACTCTAGGAGGCAGTTTGGGCAGTTTCACACTTCCCGAGGTAGTCCAGAAATGGTAAAAATGGCTACAAAGGAATTCGATTTGGGATACTGAGGCAAAGCTATGGCATGGGATGATCAGTGATGATGAGTGGGATGTCTTCCACACCTTCTCCAGCAGTTTCAGTTTCATCGGGACCCACATCCATCACTTATGGCACTTTTTGATGATTTCTGGAGCCTCCTAAGGCTCACGACTTTCCCAAAGAGGCACGATTTGGTGTTTTGATCTTTTATTCTTGGATATTGTGCCATGGGGATTGACCAAGGGTGTTAAAAAATTACCCCTTGGACCCACCATGAGCTATTTCTTATGTTTTATCATTATGATTTGGTGGGATCCCCTCTCCTAGGGTGAGTTTGTCCACTTATTGTTATATTTTATTATTGATCCATGTATTGTATTGTTGAGCTCATCTCAACCATTGATTAGATATTTTGATCTTTTAATCTTAGCCACTCATTCAAAAAGTGGTTAGGATTGTGGCGTCTCTCCATTCTATTTAAAGGAGAGAGCTTCTCATTGTAAAGAGGACTTTTGGCTCTGGATTATTGGAATAGAGAATTATTATTGCATCTATCTGTTGTATTGTGGTGAATGCTTTTGGAGTTCGTTCGTTGATTCTTCCTTTGCATTGGGTTCTTGGAGATTTTGTCTTGCTACATTTTTGTACCACGTTTTTGCATCTATAGGTGGAAGCTGAATTCATTTGAGGAGGATGTATTGGTAGGGGAGGACCCTCCCTACTTCTTCCTTGGGTTTGTTTGTTGGTAACATGGAGTATTACTGTCCCAGGACCTTCTATTTCATGTTATCATTGCATTTTGCTTGTATTTCCTCCATACTTGATCTGACTGATTGAATCGACTTTCCTTGGTTTGACAGGTAGAGGAGGTTGCACTTGTGGGCTAAGGCATCATTTCGGAAAGCAAATTCAACAATTTCTCATTTGATCTCTGCGGGAGCCTTCCTCAACAACAAGGCATCTCATTCCAACACTTAGGTATGATCTCAAGGTAATTTCTCTTTCCATGATCTATCCATTTGTCTAAATGCTTCAAACCCTCATAATTTCAAAACCCTCATGTTACAATTTTTTAGATCTAGCAAGATCCACTTGGCGTTTGGGTATAAAACTTAAAACCCACCTCTATAGCATCCACAGCGATTCGGATCTATAGTTTGGTGTGGATTGGCCTTCATTTGACCCACTTCCCAAGGCAAAGCAACTTCTCCAAGGGAGGTCACACTTCCTGGGAGAGGTGAGCTTATCAGGATCCAACACCTGGGTAGGTGAGATCCCACTTTATCCTTCGTCTCCATAATTGATAACCTACCCCTAGTGTGTCACTTCAGTGATTTTGACCTTGTGGGCCCCATTTCTCATTTTGAGGGTTGAGCCCCACTTGGGTCACTTTGTGGCACATTTCAATCTCATATCTACTGAGATCTAGCCATTGGATGATCCTAATCTTTTAGGCCCACCTAGCTATACACCTCAACATTCCTGATCTACAATTTGGTGGACATCTGACTCCATTGGCCCACTTCCCAAGGCATTGATCTTTCTCCAAGCTAATTCGACTTTCTTGGACTGTGGAGTTTGCATGTGGTTTGATCCTTGTTTTGGTTGCTTGAACCCCCTGACATTGTCATATCAATCAATCAAGCTCACTTTTGGTACTGGTTAGCCCCAATTCAGTCCCTAACTACCCTGCATTGGACATGGTTCCCAAGGAAGTGGATTTTCTCACAATTGACTAGTACCCTGATTCCGGATCTTATTCTAAACCTCGTAAGTCACTTGCATAAACATGTTGGACCAAATCTACATTGTCTAAACCCATTGATCCAACCTATTACTCACCTTGTGACTTCATCCATAGATCTAGGGTTTACCATACACCTTACGTACTTCATCATCATTTGATTTGATTTGGTGTCTTGGTCTGATCTCTCCTGTCGGGAGTAGGTCTGGGTCTCCCCCTTTGTTGTCTTGGGCTAGATAACATAAAGTGAAGATTGCCTCGATTGGCGTGACAACCATCCATTGGGAGTCAAGGCCATCTTGGTTGCACCTCTTTGGTTGTCCATCCCTTCTATCATCCATCTTGGATCCATCTCTAGGGGCACCTACAAGTTTGGTGATAACATGTGCCTCTGTAGGCAATAATGTGTACATGTCTGGACTCATGAATAAACCATCTGTCCCCACTGATATCTCTGCTCGGGGCAATCTAAACAAAATGTATGCCTCCTCTGAAGGCATCTGATCTCTGATCTGGAAAAAAAAAATGTAGTATGGTCCCCGACCACACAATCTGCAGCATGGTAGCTCCAGCTAACATGGATTTGATAACACAACCATCAAAACTCACTTTGGAATAAATATAAAAAGATCTAAAGTTTCAACTCAAACCGACTCCATTTACCCCCGGATCTAGCACTAGTCATCTCTAGGTACGATGCCCTCCTTGGGTCTTTGGTCAATTTTTCAGATGTATCATCCGGGTCTTGCTTGAAACCCCTCTAATTGACAAATCTAACCTCAAGCATCCATTCTAGTGTCATTTCATCCATTAATTCATCATTTAGGTCCACATATCCATATTTTTCCTAAACCCTAGGTGGGTCCCATTTGGGTATCTCTATTTGAAACTAGATCTATCTAGATCTATTAGCCTAACCTCATGGTGGTATATCTCTTACATGGTTGAGAATCTCTATCTCGCCTAAGCCTCCTCAACCTACTCTTAATCCCCATACACCACTACATTTATCCTAGATCTAGTCTTATCCACCAAGATCTACTCTTGTGTATCATTCCTAACCTTTAGAGTACCTTGTGTTGGTTCGCTAGCCCTCATTGGCTAACAAGGGTCTCCCCCTTTGTTGTCCAGGGTTTGGATAGCAAGAAGCAAAGAGTGCCTCGATTTGCATGACAACCAATCCTTTTTGGGAATCGAGGCTCTCTTGGGTTACATCTTTAGTTTCCTAGCACCTATACCATCCTAGATAGGATCACCTTTTGGGGCAACTACAAGTTGTGTGATAACAGGAGCATTGAGCATAACTTCATCTTGATGACAGCTTCTAACAATACCATGATGACAATAAAACATTAGAAAATCTGAATTCAGATTCATTAGATTTGAAATCCTCTAGATCATGACACATAATGATTTTGAGCCTCATCTTTGGAAGCCCGTTTCGATATCAAGTGAATGATGTTTCTTGTTATGAAGTCCAAAGACTGATCTGAAGAGTTTAAAAAATACGAGTATTACATCCCTATGGAAGGATCTCAAGAAGAATGGATTTGTCATCCTCATTTCTCCATACTTGGTTGGCATATGAAGATTTCTCAATGGTTACAACGGCAATAATGGTGTGTGTACAAAAGATTGGTCTATGACAGCATTGAAGGTCACATTTCAGACCTCAAAAGGACTATGGACA
The DNA here is from genome assembly GCA_027924585.1 of Larix kaempferi. Lineage (NCBI taxonomy): Eukaryota > Viridiplantae > Streptophyta > Pinopsida > Pinales > Pinaceae > Larix > Larix kaempferi. Next base: position 3,029,617 of record BSBM01000612.1, on the reverse strand, counting down.
GCAGTAGTAAGGCATGAATGCCTGGAAGCCTTAAAAGGTTGAGAACAACAGCTTGTCAATTGACATCTTCAAGACATTGTTTGGGAACATTCTATGAACAGTGTATGATGATCTATAACAGATTTGGAAGACCACGAGCTTAGGGGGAGCAAATTCATCAAGCAAATAATTGAGGACCAAGTATTGATTCCAAAACTTGCAGCCATGACACCTACGACAAACAGTGATGAAATGAGGAACAATGCCCTTATGGATGATGAAAAATGCAGCAAGGAAGCATTTTTGAACACTTTGAAGGAGACCTCTCTAGCAGCAGAAAAGGAAAACCCATTGATAGTTAAAGAGCAGCATATTAGACCTTAGAGGCCTTTGCCATTGATGTCAAAGGGGGAGAGTAAGAAATCAGTAAAACAAAAGCCTCAAGAACAGAGAAGAGAAGATAAAAGTAAGGGGGAGTTGGATAAAAAATCTCATGAAGAAGAGAGCTCAATCATAGGGGAAGTTAGCAGCCAAGTAAACTTGTTTTACTAGGTGTTGCCTCAACGACAAAGGGGGAGATTGTTGAGCATGTGTTTTCATTGATGTCAAAGTGAGGTCATTGATGTCAAAGCCCAAGCAACGTTGAAGCAGAAACAAACATGAAGTGTCATGCCATGAAGAAGATGCATTGTATCAAACATGTCATGAAGAGTCATGAGGACAAGCTAAAGAGCCATGAGGACAAGTCAAAGAACATTGGTTGATTGTTAAGTGATCATGTTGAAGTATCATTATGAATTGTTGAAGTCATAAAGAATGGATGAATGATGTAACGAAATGGTTGAACAAGCCTATACAACGAAATTAAAAGCATACAAGTCGGCATGTGGAACAGCAGTAATAAGTTTTCCCCTTGACACTTCTCATTTCTGCATAGTTAAAGCCAATGTTTTTCGGAAAGTGAGGCTCAACACAAGCACCTTGTGAAGACTTCCTGCAATGCATTAGACAGACCCAGATCTGAATCTTGTGTTTGAAGAAAGATGCATTTTCCAGCAAGCTTAGAAGGAAGTTTCAAGGTTCCATAAGCAGAACATAACTCATGACAGTCAAAGGTCCATTTGCATACATGTTCATGGCTTTGGTGCATCTATGCAAGAGCACTTTAACAGTATGATGTGCCCAACAAGGTTGTAAATAGGGATTACAGCAGATAGGAACGTTGGTTTAGAAATGGAATCCAGATTGTATACAAGTCGGCCCTTCTACAATTTGAAGAAAACAAATTATTAATAAGTGAGGTCGGCCTCATTTGTAAAAATAAAAAACACATTTGAAGTGTATAAATAAAATATGAACTCACCTCATTTGATGGTGTGAATGGATAAGAGATGGATCTCTGAGGTTTAAGAAAGTGTGGGCAAGGGAGCTCTGAGTCACGTAGTGCAAGAAGATGAAATCAGTCAGAGATAATTTCTGGGTTTGATGCAAGTCGGACTTCGATGAGAGTGAGAAATGACTTGCAGTGATAGCAATAGGCTTCCAGGATAGCAGATTGGTGAGAAGAATGCGATTCAGTTGAATGCTTTAAAGACTGTCTCTAGAAATCGTAAGAAATCAAGAAATTGCTGTCTCGGTTATGAAAATGCCCAGGAACTATTCACTTGACTGTTGATGCAGATACATGTGAATGCTACCCAAATACAAACTCATGATTGTTGACAGACAGAGAACCAGAAAGTGGATGCAAATTGTTTGAACTTGGACTATAGATATGTGAATCTGAAGCAGCTACAGGAACAACAAAAGAACATTTGAGAACTGTGTGAAAATTGTGTATAAGAGGCAGCTATAGAAATAGCTTGTGCCCTAGAGTACTGTCATCTATTTAATAACCTAGAGGACATGCAGAACTGAGAGCAGAATTGTGTATACATCTGTGAGTCATTTGAAGATCATTGGAAGATTGTAAGGCTCAGAGCACATCACATTGATTTCAGGACAGATCAAAGAAAACTACTTTGTTGAGCATTGTACAGCAGATTTGAAGTAACCCTGAGGCAACATTGTGACAGCTGAATATGACAGTGAGACAGTAAAAGAAACAAAGCCAGATCTGTAGTTGAGATATAGTGTTTGGAGCAGCATGATATGAATAATAGAGGAGCATTTTGAATAGCAGACGTTTGAAGAAAATTGAAGAACATTCTAGAGGGTTGGAGCCGAAGCTGGTAAATCAGGGGTTTGGAGCATCCTTTCAATTGGAGCTAATAAATTAGGGGGAGACAAATGAATAGCACTGCTCAAAATAAAAGTATAATTCTTTAGAACTGTAGAGATATCATTCTCTGGTGCACAGACAGAAAACATGACAAATATTTAGTTTGTGGCATGAGTAATTCCGTGGAATAGATCAACAGCAAGACCAAGCACACTTCAGCCTTGAAAAAACAATTCTGGGCAGGTCTGAAGCAAATCTGGGCAGTTTGGAGGAGATTCTGGCCACTTTCAGACCTCTAACCAGTGGTAAAGGGATTATAAATAGCCTTGTACATCAATTTAGGGATGAGTTTGTGGGTTTAAGTGGCATGCACTCTGAGTTTTGGTCATAACAACAATAATAAGATGCATTCTAGGCAGTTTCCTTAACATTTTTGGACACTTTTCACCACAAACAGCAATCAAGATCAGCCCTAGAATAAATCTGGGCAGTTTTGAGTGAGTGTTGGGCGAAGACCTGTGGCCAATCAGTGATTCTGGGTGGAAGTTTAATCATTTCTAGGTCCCTGTGCACCAAATCCGCAGTCACAAACAACAGTAATCCCTCATACAACAGTTCTAGGTATTATTCTTGGATGCACCCTCATGTCTTGGCCTTATTATTTTGAGGAAGTTTCAATGTGGATGATCGCTTTTCGGAGTATCTTCTTGAAGAGGCCTGTTATCACATATATAGTAGCCCGGCTACCATACATTATTTTTTTGATTCCAGTACACTATTCAGCCAGTTCCCTTACATTGAGATGCTGAGATGAGCATCTATTTGGATCACTATCAGATTTGGACAGCAGTTGTATTCCCCATGCCATGACTGAGTCTCAGGACACTCAGAGAGATGACCGATGTGGCCATTATACCATTTGTACAGAGCAGTCAGTAGTGCCCAGAGTTTCAGTAGCAGTTTCAGAGGACAGATGATGAGCATTCAGGTATATGACTCAGCAGGTATATCATAGTGCTGTAGTTATATTGCTTTTATATTTATTCTTATAGCATGTCTTAGCACTTAGTGTCATGATCTGGCGATCATATAGATATGTGGACCTGGTTGATCTTATTATATATATTCTATTGTCCCTACTCAGACTTAGAAGTTCACTATTCATACTCATTGGTTTTACCCTCCTTGGGGAGAATAGAGGTGATCATTCCACCATACCTTGGCTTGCTAGTGTTGGCTCCATTAATCATAGTCTTCATCCATCCATTACCTACCTTTTAGTTTATCACCTTGACTTACTACTTGACTAGTGGTATGGAGGACTTTTCCCCACTGTAGCCTCTATATTGGATGAGCTTCCCTGTTTATTGTGTCTCGGCTCTGAGTTGGTGACAAAAATTACCTATGGTGACTTGGATTTCCTTGTGAATTCCCCCTAGTCACTAAAGTGTGTTGGTTAAACCTGAAACTTTCAGTGCTGCCATGAATACAAAGTATTGAAAATGAAATGTTATATCTTGTATGAAAAGCCCGTTCATGCAATGTGTTTTTAAACACACATGAATGAAAGGCAAGCCAAATGAAAATGGCTATGAAATAAAATGTTATATCTTTTGTGAAATGTAAAATACCTAGGTAAACAAGCTGTCTGTGACACACCTAGAAGTGCTCAGGTAAACAAGTGCCTTAAAAACACACCTGCAGCAAAAAGCCTAAATAAATGTAAATTTATGCAATGTGTTTATAAACACACATAGATCAAAGGCTATGGAAACTTCAGGCCCAAGAATCAATGGAACTTAAATGCTATATCAATTTAATTGCTGGCCTCATTTGTATTATGGATTGTGCGCATCTGTTAAAGGTGAATAAACCTTCTTTGAACAACTCATCCATTTGTGAGACACCGCCATTTCCTGTGTTGTTGCTCATTCAGTATATACTATGGTGTGTATTCCCTTTCCCTGTTCCAAAGTGTCACAATGTTAAGTCAGTTAAGTCATCCCTTAGCCTAGCCAGTTATTTTATCCTTCACCCTTCACTAGCAAATTGATCACAGCTATGAAGTGAGTATGGTTTTGAAAGTCTAGTCTGAGTAATAATAATAATTAATGATATTATATATTTGGATCTAGATCGCCAGTAATGATTACTTTGCGTTATAATTGTTATTTGAATAAGTTGTAGAGCATGCATTAACCTTTGACATTTTGCAGCAGCTTCTGGTGATGGTCTGAGTTATATTTGGTCATGTTGACTTGGTCAAACCTAGTTTGACCAAGGTCAACCATAGGACATGAGATGGTTGGACCTTGTGGTGATATGGATAGATGATATATGGTCTATGTACATGTACATGATGATTCTATGCATCAGATACAGGTTTATGATGATGATTCATGGTTTACAACATTATTTGATCATTTACAGATTATTATTATTTCACCTGTTCCGGTATATTGGATATATTATATGATCATGCAGAGACTCATATGGTGTATGAGTACACATATTGGATGGATTTGGACCTTCTGAGTCTAATGAGACAGTCTGTTTTCAGTTCCGGGCACTTACAGTGATGATTGAGCCTCAATAGGCTAACCCTGTGCAGTTTTGGTCTGTCGAAGACCCTGTCAGAGCAAAGAGGATTTTTATTTGGTTGACCTAGGGTGCTGTGCTTGGAGGGGGGGGGTCCAGCCACTTCTTTTTACCATATTACCCCCCCTCCCAGACACACTGGTGCCCTCACCTTGACAGCACAGGCACTCCAGGAGGCAGTTTGGGGCAGTTTCACACTTCCCAAGGCATTTTAGGATTGGTAGAAATGGCTATTGAGGAATTTGATTTGGGATATTGAGGCAATGTTTTGGCATGGGATGATTAGTGATGATGGGTTGATGTCTTCCACGCCTCTTCCAGCAGTTTTAGCTTCATCGGGGCCCGCATCCATCACTTATGGCACTTTCTGATGATTTCTGAGGCCTCTTAAGGCCCACGATTTGTCCATAGAGGCACAATTTGGTATATTGATGACTATTTTATTATTATTATGCTATGGGGATTGACCAAGGGTGGCTAAAATTACCCCTTGGACCCACCATAAGCTTCTTATTATATTTTGTCATCATGATATGGTGGGATTCCCCTCTCCTAGGGCGATTTTGTCCACTTATGTTATATTTTATTAGTGATCCATGTATTTTATTGTTGAGCTCATCTCAACCATTGATTAGACATTTGTATCTTTTAATCTTAGCCACTCATTCAAAAAGTGGTTAGGATTTTGGTGCCTCTCCTATCTATTTAAAGGAGGGAGCCTCTCATTGTAAAGGGGGACTTGTGGCTTTGGATTATTGGAATAGAAAATTATTATTGCATCTATCTCCAATGTTGTGGTGAATGTTTTTGGTGTTCGTTCGTTGATTCTTCCTTTGCACTGAGTTATAGCAGATCTTGTCTTGCCATATTCTTTTGTACCATGTTTTTGCATCTACAGGTGGAGGCCGATTTGGTTTGAGGAGGAAGTATTGGTAGGGGAAGACTCTCCCTACTTCTTCTTTTGGATCTCTTCATTGGTAATAGGGAGTATTACTGTCCTAGGACCTTCTATTTCATGTTATCATTGCATTTTACTTGTATTTCCTCCATACTTGATCTTACTGATTGAATCGTTGTTCCTTGGTTTGACATGTAGAGGAGGGCGCACTTGTGGGCTAGGGCATCATTTCGGCAAGCAAATTCAACAATCTCTCATTTGATCTCTGTGGGAGTCTTCCTCAACATCAAGTCATCTCTCTTCATCACTCAGGTATGATCTCAAGGTAATTTCTATCTCCATGATCTATCCACTTGTCTAAAATACTTCAAACCCTAATTAATCAAAACTCCCATTTTACATTTTTTCAGATCTACTAATATCTAGTGGCTGCTTGGGTAAGATATTTAAAACCCACCTCTATAGTATCCACGGCATCCCGGATCTATAGTTTGGTGAGGATTGGCCTCCATTTGACCCCCTTCCCAAGCCAACTTAGTCTCTCCAAGTGAGGTCGCACTTCTTGGGGAAGGTGAGTTACCCTAGATCCGGTACATGGGTAGTTGAAATTTCACTTGATTCATAATCTACATATCCAATAACCTACCCCCAGATTGTCACTTTTCTGATTTCTACCTTGTGGGCCCTATTCCACATTTTAAGGGATTTAATCCCCATTTTGGACCACTTGGTATCATAAAACTCAGATCTAGTAAGATCCAACCCTTGGATTGCCTTGATATTCTAGATCCACATTGTCAATTGCTTAAACTACTTGGATCTAAAGTTTGGATGCCATTGGACTTGTCTTGATCCCATTTACCCCACCTTTTACCCTCCTTGGGCAAAGTCGCACTTCTTGGGAGATTGAGTTGGTCCACTTCTAGGACATGGGTACATGAGATTTTGGTGGATTTGGAACAAGCACACTTTGAAACCTAGGTCTAGTAGCTCACTTTGTGAAATCTTGCCTTGGGGATAGCATTCCTTGTTTTAAGGGATTGTGGTCCACTTGGGTTATATCATGAACTATTTGATCTAGACACATCCATCCATCAAACCTTTAAAAGCCCACTTGTCTTATGCCATAGGGGTTTGTTGTCCGCCAAACTGCACACCAACAGTAGAAATCTTTTGAAAGTTGTCTCTTCACTACAAGTGAGAGAGGTGTGGCCTTGGGGGCAAGCAATGAGCCAGGTACTGTCACTTGAATCCCAGCTCCTCCGTTTAGGCTAACTCCTAACGAAGCCAAGGGGGGTAGTCCCTACAAAATTTTTTACTAAGGCTCTTATGTGTTTTAAGTGTTTTTTGTATGGGGTGATGCGGATGAGTGTTGTTTAGGAGTTTTTAGATGATAGATCACAATTTATGAAATAAACACAAGATAAGCAATCCACGTTGCGATATGAGACAAGAGATTCAAGATATAACTACTTTGATAAAATTAAAGCAAGACAACCATGGAAATATAAATGCTCCAGATAGATAATAAGCAAAATAGAAAGATGCCAAGGACCAGTGCCTTATGGAGTCAAAAAAGGCTTGAGTGCTTGGGTTGCTTGATACAAGAGTTCAAAGTGGTAATGTTCGTGAGATCGTCCTACGATTAATCTTGGTTTATTGAGTATTTTAATGGTCTTGATTATTAGGGCTAAAACCAAGGATATCAAGAGAGTGTCCGAAAAGACAGTATCAAGTACCTCCGTTCAAGGACATGTCGGGCCACCCAGTGCTCTAGCCAAGTTGCGCAATGCTAACCAACAAACTAGAGACTGAACATGGAATCTCGGTGGCCCCAACTAGGAGATTACCCACCGAACTTATCTTATCGCTTAACTCCGGATTGGTTGGTTATGGGGGTGAAAGTTTTATTAGTTATCACTTATGAGCTTAACAAGTCTTCCACCTTTCTGAGTACTAGCCCAACCGTTTCCGGTTGGCAGAGCATACGGGTGTTGGACAATCAACCAAAAGTAAATTTATTAGGGGGAAATGTGGGTTGAAATATTTTATTAAGTTAAGAGCATTTGTTCAACCCTCCGACAAAGAGCGCTCTTGACTTAGTCTTAAGACCACAGTTCAAGAGACTTCCTACTTTAAAATGCCTAATGCAAGGAGAAAGTGCAAATCTACAATGCTCTCCGACAGAGAGTGCTCTTGACTTGGATTTGGCCAAGTTCAAGAGACTTTGTTTATTTTAAGAAACAAGAAGGAGTTGTGAAAACAGGATATTGAAACTTTGTAATATTAAAATCATGTGGTAGTTCAATAGATATGAAACACAGCTAGCATGCTACTTGCAAAATAAAATGAAATAAACGAAGGATTTAGTGTTCTACCAAGCAATTTTACACTAAAGGTGGGATCAACCTCCGAATAAGGTCAACCACTAGAACCGCTTGCACTTGAGAACCTCCAGCTAGCTGAAAGCTCTACCAAGGAAACCAACGGGGAAGGAATAATAACCACAAATTATGTGGTCCTGCCCCTGGGATGGGATCCCAAGGACACAACTTCCAGTCGAAGGCTTGGAAGAGAAATACAAGATGAAATAAAAACTACTCTAAAGCAAAAATGAAAGATCTAACCCAATCACAACACTCTTCCCCGAATGGGGAAGAAAACCAAAAAGTGGAGGCCTCCTCCACTTGAACTTTTATTAATTTTTTACAGATGCCTTTGGGAATTTAACCCTTGGAAGGTCTTCTTTGAGAAACTTAAGATAAATAAAATATTGCAATGAAACTTGAAATCCTTTGAAGGCTAGTACAAAAGGAGATTGTTTTTTGATTTGTTGCTTGGTTTGGATCTTCTCTTCAATGTACTTGCTCTTCTTCGAATGTGCTCACTAGTTTATCTTCTCTTCCCAAAAAGACCTACACAAGCTTAGAAAAAGTACTCAACAAGCACCCATTAGAGGTTATAAATCAAATGAAATTGAAACACTACCAAGTCTAGGAATGAAAACTAAGCTCTAACATGTGAAAGCATGAGATTTTGGTTCGAAAAACGTTTATATGGGAAAACAGGCCAGCTAACATAAGTTGCCTAAAACTCACTAGAAATGAGATCCAAACTATAAAATTTTAAAAGATTTTTTGTATAAAATTTCTATCTTTTCAAATGGGAAATAAAATGCAACAAACTTAAGCTAAAAGCAACCTCACTACCCTATATGCTCAACAAACTACTTGAAATTGTAAGAAAAAGACTTCTAGTATGAATCTTAAAATGCAAATATTAGCTAAGCTTGATAATGTAAAGCAAACTAAGATTGAACTAACATTTACTTTGAATGATTTGAACTAACTTTTACTAACAAAAATACTTGTCTTTTGTTTGTTTTGATGTATATTTTAGGGCTTCTTTTAGGATGTGCAAATGGAGCTAAGAGAAAAAAGTTAAGACAAAGTCGAATGGTAAGATGATGAAAAGAGATGGGGAGCGCATGGTGAGAAGGGAGAAGGAGGAGCTAGGATAGATGGTTGGAAGGTAAATGGAAGAGGAGAGCAGTGGACAGCCAATGAAGTGGACGAATGGACAGTCCAATAAATGGGCAAATGGGCAGCTAACAGGTGGGTAATGGACAGTCCACTGTTTGGACAGTGGGCAGCCAAGAAAAATGGACAAATGACAGTCCAATAGCATGGACAGTGGGCTATCCAATAGCATGGACAGTGGGCTTAACAAAGTGAACAGTGGGTAGCATACAGTTCAAAAGAATGGACAGTCCAACAGTGGACAATAGGCAGCATTTGAAGGTGGACAGAGTGGAGAGCTAGAAGAGATAAGCCCAAGGAACCAAGTAACCAAAAAGTTTGCTTTGAAAGTAGTTGATGGTGAAGCAAGAGACTCCTCTTTTGCTAGTGCTTAACAAGTGGAGAGATCTTTGGCCAAAAATTTGGAGTGAAGGAGAACCTGCAGAAGCTCACAAAACCATTAGCAATATCTGCAAATAGCATATGATTTACGCGAATAGAGAAGATATACATGCATGTGCTAGATTGTTAGCCTTCTAAGCATATAAATCAAAACTAAATAATCATAAACACATGAAGAAATGACACAATATCACCTCAAGAGTGTGATGAAGCATGGCCACCAAGAGCCCCCAAGAATTTGACCTCCAAAGTCACAACTTTATTAAATATAATTCACAATACAATTTGCTCAGAGTTTCTTTGCATAAAAGACCATGAGGAATGAGGAGCCAAGCACCTAATTATATACAAAAACTAGAAGCTATCCTACCCAAATTCGAATTGGCACTAAGTAGAGCCAATAACACTAGACAAAATCTCAAATTTCAATCACAAACCAATAAAATCTTGGCTTGGAGCTCATATCTACCATAAAACTCGAGTTTGCATTGAGTTAGGGTGGAGAGGTGGCCTCCACCTAGGCAAGGCGCCCCCCATCCCTTCTTGTTAACTCCACCAAAGCTTTGGAATATACATCCACCAAATGAAGAGCTGCCACATAGCAAACTCGAGCTCCATATGAAGATTGACGTGAGTATGATGATACACGTGAGCCCTTCCAAGAGATAACGTATGAGTAATAATAGGGATCACGTTTGGTTGCATTGAAAGCCAAGCCATGAGGTGGCCTTGACTCAAGGAGGGCGCCTACCAAAACATTAATGTAACTCAACAACCCAATAATCATGTGCCAAGTCACCAATTCGTATTCCTTCATGAAGGAGCCGTACGGTCATATAGCTCACGTCATCCTTTTCTCATAATTCATATATCCAAACTATGAATTGGCATGTGCATTATTACTTTAATATAGATGCCCACCACACTCACAATTTGAACCTTCACCCATACCTCATGCAATTTGATGGAGCCCACGTGAAGGAGGGGGCCGTACACCCAATTTAATCCAAAATTTGATTTTTTGACTTTATGACATATGACTTACTACTCCAATGTAGTCGTACATACCATAAAAATATAACCCAACCTTTTCCATGGTTAAAAAATTCAATTTTTGACTTATTTGAATTTTGTCTTTTATGTGTTTTTGTCATTTTATGGCCACTAAATGCCAAAATAATGAAAAACTGCTCCCAGAGGTGATGTAATCGCCCGAAACCTTAGAAAAGTTGGCGCTAGAGTAAAAAGGACGCTTTGAGCGTCAAAACGAGCTTTCCCATGCCTAATTCTGCCTCCGGATGAGGTTTTTATCATTTTTTGAAATTTTTTAATTAAACCATTAAAAAATGGTCTAATTTATGAAAAAAAATTATTTTTTTCGGAATGCAACGAAACTCCTAGGGGACCTAGTGCATGTTCATACGACTCAATCGATGTGGCTAACACGTAAAAAATCCTAGACACAAGACTCTAATAACCACCTTAGGTTTTGACCACCATGGGAAATACTCCAGCTTTGGAGGGTTGAGTGAAAAACTCAGGGATTATACGCCACTAATGAGTAGCGCATAATTCCTAAGGAAAAAACACTCTAGAGTATCTCCCAAATGGCTAAACCTACGGATAGCCGAGTCTTTTATAAAAGGACCCCGTTTAGACTAACTTTTTACATTTTCCCCATGGGGGTATGAACATGCAGTTATTACAAATGGGGCAAAAATGCCCTGAAAATGACTTCTGAACTTCTGAACATTGAAGATGAACATGAATCATGTTCATGGAACTGGCGGCTCACGAGAAATTTAGCTATTTGTACAAAATAAGTGATAACATCTGGCTCCAACTGCGGGACATGTGCTCGATCTGGAATTCAGGCAAGGAGAGGATACAAGTACACCAGAACCTCTGGTTTATATATATAACCTGTAAAAACATCTCAACTTGACAAAAAACCTTTTGAAAAAGTTTTATTGTTTCCTATTCTAACATAATACGAAAGAAAATGTTAAGTATAATCAGAAATCCAATGTAACCATTTAAGCATGTAATCAATGAAAAAACAGTTTTCTACCTTGTCTCTAGTTACCAGCCAGAGCAAGGGAATGCTTATCAGAAAGTGCAAACCTGCTTGAATCTTCTGAATGGGGGGGATGGATGGGGAATCATAAGTATGTAATAAATATTTGAAGTGCTCCTCAATATAGTAAGAAGTCCTTCTGCAAGCACACTCTATCCAAAACAGGATAGGGTAATGAAATTCAGGATGACAAGGCAGTTCTGGTACCTTATCATATTCCTCCAGGAGGCTCTTCTGAAAATAATTTTCCATGAAAGCATATGCCTCGAACTGTTCTAATGTACAAGGGATTTCCGATGGCTGAGATACATGCTCAACTGACTGCTCATATGAAATAATCTCCTTCTCTTCCTCTATGCTCAACTATTCAAAATCCATACTCCTGCCGAAAATGGGGGAGTCTACATGAATTTTACCATTTTCCTGGCCACATGTATCCTCATGCTCATAAGTGGGATTGTTAACATTAACAAAATTTCCAAAGGGATTTTGTTCATCATTAACTTCTTCAGACATGGCATAGATAGGGTTCTCTAAAAAGGTCCACTCATCATTTCCAATATCGATGTCATCCATGATGGATTGATCATCACTTATGTCATCCTCCAAGCTATGCCTATCCTCCTCAACTTCATAACAATCCTCTTCAAACAAATGGGTTTCAAAGATATCACAAGGGACCCAACTTTCCGAATACTCACTGCCATGTGGAGAACAAATGGGAGTGTCATCACACATATTACAAACTTCATGGATTTCTTCATGAGTGTCAATCTTTGTAATGGTTTCTTCTAGAGGTGGATCAAGAATACATATGCGTCCATCATTACTGAAGTAGTCTTGAAAAACTTCCCACTCATAAGTGTCTTTTGATTCGGTGGCATGAGGAGGGTCTTCAATAGAATTCGATCTTTGATAAATTTTCTCGATGGGATTATCAGGGATTTGAAGGGAAAATGTCATACTTTCTGTAATAGGTTGACCCAACTGGTTCCCACTATCTTCGGGAAAATCGTAAAAGTCATTCACATAGTTTATGCACTCAGGCTCCCTTGATGAAAACTGACCAACAAACCCTTCAGGGAAACCATGCTTTTGGATATAGCATGCAAGGTGACAAGTGTCTTCTTCATGGAATTCTTGGCAAGCTTTGCAGAATGGGATATATATCTCATTTATGTTAGCAGCCTCTATTTGACTCGGAGGCCTCTTTTCATTGTTGGGAGCCCTTTTTTGCCAATTGTTTTCGGGAGGATAATTTCTTTGAATCGGCTGAGTCTGCTGGATTTGTTGAACATGTTGGACATGTGCTCTTTCTATGTTTATGATTTTATTTTGCACTTCCTTCATTTGGACTACATGTTTCTGTTCAGCCTTTTCCATCCTCTCACACATCTCCATCATCTTTTTCTCGTATGAATCCTTTATAGCAGATAAAGAATCTTTATCTTTAGGCTCAGTTGATTTCAATGGAGTTTGAGCTCTTGAATAACCAGGCAAATTTGATTTACCAGAAGACTGCATGTTTTTATCTATCTTAGTTGCCATTGTCTGTGCTTGCAACAAAGTGGTGGGCTCCTTATCCCTAAGCTCATAATGCATCTCTCCACTTAAAGCTTCAATGTAGTAAACCAGTATAGTATGTGGAGTTGGTTTGTAATCTGTAGGGATTGCATTGGATAAGTCGGTAAATTTCTTATTGAACTCTTCCATGGTTTCCATCTCACTTCTTTGGATGTTTGTTAAAGCAACAAGTTGATCTCGGGTTCTTTTTTCTCACCATACTTGTTGGTGAAAGCATTTTTGAAATCAGTCAAGGTTGCAAAAGAGTTGTTTGGTAAGCCGATGAACCAATCACCAGCATCCCCATCTAAGGACAAAGCAAACAGCTTCATGTATACATCATCATGCTTGTGAGCAGGATCTCTGACATATCCACTTCTACATTTTGAGAAGGCTTTGAGATGATATGCAGCAGTAATGGCATCAGTGCCAGTAAAAATGGGAAGTTGGTTGATAGCTTTGTCTGGAATATCATGTGGTTGACCTGCTATCTGAGTAATGTTGAGGGGAGAATAGAAATCACCCATCGTATTGGAAAAACAATTATTACTGTTTTCAAAATTTTCAAAATTTTCTAAGTTATTTTCTTGAAAAAGACTATGGATGTTAGAAATGGACTGAGATCTAAGTTCTTCAAGGATTTTACGAGAAGCAAACTTGTTTAGTCTTCTCCTCTAAACCTTTTCAGGCTCAGGGATAAAACTAAGCAAGCCTTCAGAATTTCTTCTAGTCGAATACCTTGATGTGTTAACTGACAGTGGAGTCGCCAGGTGGATCCAAGTCTAATTTCTGAGAGTGATTAAACTAAAAATCTACCAAAAAGGAAAAAGGGGCAGTGGAGTCGCCAGACAGATTGAGAATCTATCAAAGAAGGTAAAACAAACTAGAAAAAATTAAGGTCGTCCAGGAACAAAAGATTTTTTCCCCGGCAACGGCGCCAAAGATGTTGTCCGCCAAACTGCACACCAGCAGCAGAAATCTTTCGAAAGATGTCTCTTCAGAGTAGGAGGTTCAGAGTCGGAACTTGAATCATCGGAAGAGGAATCATCAGGGAGATAGACAATTTCACCGAAAGGAGCAGGAGAATGTATAGAAACCTCAAGCAGATCCCACCATTCGAGATCAAGACCTTTGCATAATGCTGCAAGCCGAGGCCGAGATTTTCTCTCAGGTCACTTTGCAGCCCAATGATCAGATTTGCCACATATAAAGCAGACATTTTTCTTACCTTTTTCAGACCGGTGTCTGACATACCGCTTAGACTGATATTTCTTGTGTTTGGACTTATGACGGTAAGACTTATCATACTTATACTTATGCTTGGACTTGTGGCTATTCTATCTGGGTGGTATCGGGGCTCAGAAGAATAAAACCCTTTTTTCTTTTTCTTGCATTTGCAAGATTCTTGGCCGAAATGGCCTCTGTTATGAGCACCACACCCCCAATCGGGCATACCAGCAACATCTTTGCAGAAAGAAGCAGAGTACGAAGTTCTACCTTCTTATTTTTCAATGCTTGTTCCACTGCATCTGGAACATGACATGGGTATCTTCGCAGATAATGCTTCAAATAAGCAGGATTTCCTAACTTTCCTGAGGAAATCAACAGTTTTTGCATATAACAAAAGTATTCTTCACTTTTACTTAAATCACATAACCTTGCAGACATGAAAAGTGAAGCAAGATGGTCATAGTCTTCACCATCTTCAGGACCATAAAATTCCCTACCCAAGGCACTGAGAATTTGTTCATCTACATTAGCAGCAGCTAGCATTTCATTTCTTGTTTCTTGTGGCAACCATCGCCACCAATCATATGCGAGACTTGAAAGGCCTGCAACTAACTGAGTGCCTAACATTTGACCAGTAAGGTTATTGTCCTGTTGTTTTTTATAAAGAATCCATTGACCTAACATCTGTATGGAATTTTTAATATCTTGCCTGGACTGGCATTGAATGTTCAGTACAGGTTGCTCAAGCATCTGGGATATTAGATCATTCATTGCATTGATTCCAAAGTGAAACACTTTGGCTGGAGCACTGGCAGGTCCTGTGACATCTGCCATGTGAGTATCAAAACGGGGAGGAGGAAGTCTTCTATTGTTGGAAGACTCAGCATCTAATGCATTTAAATTAACCAGATACTTTGGATCCAATACAGGTTTAAAACCTTTGAACTCTGTGATCCATTCCTCAATATCATCACGAATTGCATCACTCTCTCCAAAGTCAAATTCAGGTTTCTCTTGTATACTAAACTGACCTAAGGAGTGACTTTTATTGTTCCCTTTAGATGCTAACTTCAGCACATGGTCTGGGATCACATACTGTTTCCTTTGAAGATTCTCTGTTTTTTGCCAGAGATCTTCCAGGACACGAAGTCTTCTCTCAAGTTTCTGAGAAGCTTCTTCTATTGCAATTCTGATCTGTGTAGAATCATGCAGCAGATGATCAAGCAGTTCCAACTTTGTTTCCACTTTAGTGATATGCTCCTTTTGTTCAGCACACTGAGTTTTTAAAACTAGAATATCTCTAGCCATATCATCAATATTCCTTGCAGTGTGGATTTGTTGCAAATTCCCCCAATTTGCTAACTTTATTTCAACAGAAACATTGTGGTCTTGGCTGGAAGATTTACAGGGCAAGAATTCTCTCTTGGTTTGGCCATCTGCAATATATTGTCTAAAACCAGACTCAGGTAGGTTTCTACCTGGGATAAAGGATCTTTGGCCAGTATTTATGACTTCCATGCCAGATCCTTCTCTAGGAAGGGACATCATTCCTAAGGAAGGAAGAACTGAAAACATTCCTAGTGAGGGCAGATTTTTCTGTTTCTGTTGATGCTGGAGTTTCTGTTTAATTTTTTGACATGCTTGACAAGAAGCATGCTGGCCTCTATGTTCAAAATCATACAAACCAGAATATGAAGTTTGTACAGAGGAAGAAGGTGTTTTGATAGGAGAAGAGGCAGAGTCACGGCTAGCATGGTTTGACAAAGCTTGAAGGCGTGCATTATTGTAGGATGAAATGGAAGTAGATTTGATAAGCGGAGGAGTAAACCTCTGAATGGGTTTTTCATCAGGAACTCGGAAGGAGCTCAAGGCTTCATCAAAGACTAGGGGCTGAGAACTGAGAGTAAAAGCAACCCTATCTTGATTTCTAAGTTCTTTGTACTTCATTTCCCATTGTTGTGGATAATTTATGCCGGTCCAATTAAAAGTAATTGGAGTAGCATTTTTTGATTTCTCCTTTTCCACCACGCTTGTTTCTGCAGAACTCTGATGGACATGAGTACGAAGCTGGGGAAGAGTATCATTACCAAATCAAACACAAACACCGCCTTTTAATTGGATCATCTTTGAACCAGTTTCCATGTCAAATCCTTTAGGAAGAATATAAGCTTTAAGAAGATCATATATATAAGGATCTTTCAGACTGACAGAGAATTTAGGATAGATAGTCCCGAAGGCAGGACCATCATGAAGAGGAGCAGTAAAACCTCCGATAACAGCATCGGAAAACTTCTTATAATGAGTATCTACAATACAGCAAAGAGAAGAAACATCCAGACGAGGTCTAACTAAAGGACCAAGTCCTAACTTAATAGCACTGAAATGGGCATATGCATATCCCTGATTCTTAGCCCAATCTATTTGACATTTATCCAAGAGATTAAAATGGACAGGCTCTTGTTTATCAGTAAAAGAGACATCAATACTTGAGACACGGATATGTGTGGAAGCAGTGAGGTTCCACTATGGTAGTCTGTATACTTCTCTCGGAAGTATCTGTGGTAATTGCCAATTCTCTGAAGGATTATGATTAGAGATATTAATGTAGGAAGAATCTGATGATGAAGGATTGAAAGAGGATTTCCAGCGTTCTGCAAGACTGACTTCAGTGTCATTAGAAGATTCACATTCCAAGTTTGTCAGCTCAACAGTGTCCATTGAAGGGTCCATCCTATAAAAGAGAGTGAGTGCTGACTCTTAATTAGTCCCCGACAACTATGTAGACTTACTCCCCTATCTCTACGGGGCTTACTGCTACTCTGACTTCGGATGACTCTTACACTCTCAGTAACCCAACAATCCACTCAGCGGTCACTTCCGCCGCCTACAGAACACTATTGTAGAATGTGTATAATCAACTTAAGAAACTGAACAATGATGTTGCAATAGATTTAACAGACATTTAAAACATACATCAGAGCCAAACAGGTGCATTTATTTTCTGGTATATCCTTTCACTTATAATCTGATGTATGTTTTAAATGTCTGTTAAATCTACTGCAACATCATTGTTCAATTTCTTAAGTTGATTATACACATTCTACAATAGTGTTCTGTAGGCGGTGGAAATGAGCCAGGTACTGTCACCTGAATCCCAGCTCCTCCGTTTAGGCTAACTCCTAAGCAATGAGCCACGTACTGTCACCTGAATCCTAGCTCCTCCGTTTAGGCTAACTCCTAACGACACAATCCTAAGCATATGAAAAAATGACACAATATCACCTCAGAAATGTGATGAAGCATGGCCACCAAGAGCCCCCACGAAATTGACCTCCAAAGTCACAACTTTATTAAATATAAATCCAAATACAATTGCTCAGAGTTTCTTTGCATAAAAGACCTATTATCACACCATAGTAGCAGGGCTACTATTCTTGTTTAGCAGATATCTGCACATTCCAGAGCTTCCATTATTCAGAGCATGGCTATGATGATTGTATATTTTGTGATCACTCATGATCAGAGCAGTGTATTATTCAGACTTATGTTAGACCTTGTGTCAAGGCTGAGCCTTGAGAGTTCAGATTTGATGACCAATGTGACCCTTTATCCCATACAGTTTCAGTTCGGTGCTTAGAGATGTATTGCAACAGTGTTTCAGATGGTATATGATGTTTATTACTGTGATGATGTTGTATGATCTATGGATATTTTATCATTGACTGTGGATTATTATCTTGTTGATTTAGTCATGTTCACAGCATCTGCTTGGTATATTATTCCTGATGTGGCAAACTGTTTAAAGTGAACTATAAATCATAAAATGGACAATTGCTTGCACATTTAGGGCATTTAACACCCACTGGTTTTCCACCTTACATAGATATGGTCTTTCCTGACACCAGTTGTCTGCTAGTGTAGGCTCCATATTCACTTGACTCCATCCATACATGACTTTCCTATTTGACTTTAAACCTTGACCTGTCTCATTTGACTTTTTGATACTGAGGACTTCCCCATTTTTCTACCTCTGTGTTTGGACCGCATCCCTGTATGTTCAGTGTCTCGGCTCTAAGTTGGTGACAAAACTTGCCTTTGGTGAGTTGGATTGTAGGCCTAAATCATTCTGGTCGGTTGTCCCGACGTTCGGCATTGGCTCGAACTCCCCCTAGTCACTTGAGATGTTGTTGGCTAAAATTGAAAGCTCATGTTCTACTTATGGAAACTTATAAATTCGCCCATGGAAACTAAAAAGGACAAGAGCGATGAACAGCTAAAAATACTCCTCGAAGAGTATAAGAAAGGTCCAAAAAGCAATGGTTCTTAAAAGCTATATCTAAACAATTGCTGACTTTATATGTATATGAAAACATGCCCTGGATGCAAGCTGCAACTAGTTGTGCTTTTCAACACACCTGAGATTCGAAGGGTTATGTAGGCCAAAAAGGCCATGAAATGAAATTGAATGATCCTAATGAACCTGGATCAACTTGATGTAGACATGATGCCTAAGTTGAATAAGCACTCTCTAAACAACTTATCCATTTGTGAGGCACAGCCATTCCCCGCGTTATTTTGTCCAAGCACAGAGTTTGTAGCTTCCCCCTTCTCCCAGTCCAAAGTATTTTTGAGTTAAGTTAGACAAGTCAACCCCTTAGCCCAACCTTGTTCCTAGCCTTCATCCTTCACTAGCAGTTTGACCATGTCCAATGGGTGAGTTTGTCATTTGAACAATTGTGCAAGTAATTTTATAACAAAGGAATATGCTAACTTGATTAGTGCTACTAAATGGATGTTATAATTTGAGCTTGGCTGTGAGAATGATTAGAGAAGCATGTCTTAGTCTACTGATGTGATTTATCCTTGGTTGTATATTATTGGGATCTGTGATGATGTGGGCCATATATATATATACCTATTGATGATGATTGATGGTCCCACATACTTGATGATGATATCATATGATGGATATATGGTTCAGATGATGATTGATGCAGTTCAGCAGGTTTTATTATTACTTCAGATCATTAGATTATGCACTGTCCATATATGGTGGACCCTACAGTTGGCCCATTAGAGAAACCCATGGTGTATGAGTACATATTCCTAGTGGATTTGGGTCTTCTGGATCCAATGAGACACTTATCTTTCAGTTCCGGGCACTTCTGACAGTGATTGATGCAGTTTTACACTTGTTGACCAGATTTGGGGTTGATTTCCCAGCCTGAGCAGCAGGGGCCATGAGAGGCCAGTTCACCTAGGGCGCTGTATGAGGAGGGGGTGGTCCAGCCACTTGTTTTTACCATTTACCCCCCCTTCTGGAGATCCAGGTGGGCTCAGTTGGACAGCGCAGATGCCCTGGGAGGTAGTTTTGGCACTTTCACAGTTACCGAGGCAGTTAAAAAATGGGATAAAGTGGTCACTGAGGAATTCGATTTGGGAAATTGAGGCAAGGTTTTGGCATTTGGTTTTCACAGAGGTCTTCTAGGGTGATCCCACTATCTTCCAGCCAATTTTCACCATGTGGGTAGGCCCACAGCGATCACAGGAGGTCTTTTACTGCTTGTCTGTCACAGATTTTGAGGACAGATTTGATCATTTATATTATCTTGGACATATTTTATTATTTTATTGTGCCTTGGGGATGAGTTAGTAAGGATTGATGCCTCCTAGCCCCACCATGTGCTTATTATGTCATGTCCTAGTCATTATGAGGTGGACTTTGGTACTTTTACCCCCTCTAGTGGATGATGTCACCCTCCATGACTATTTTAGACTATGACATCATCATTATATTGGGTGATCCATGTGATATATTGTTATGATTCATTATTAGCCATTGATCATGTATTGAGATCTTTTAATCTCAACCACTCATTTGATGTAGTATTGTAGAGTGGTATAGGGTTTTGGTCTTTATTATCCTATATAAGGAGGAGACCCCCTATTGTATAGCTCACCTTTGGAGCTCTGGAATATTGGAATAGAACACTTCTTTGTGGAGCATATCTCTCTTGTCTTGTGGATTCTCTTGCATCTTGAGTATACAGTATCTCTTCTATGTATCATTGTGGATTTTGGTGCTTCTACTAGTTTTCTTGCAGGAAAGTCGAATTGGTGGAGAGGAGGGCGATTTCTTGAGGGTTATTGTTGGAGGGATCCACATATTCTCTCTTGGGTTGATCTTGTGACAGGGAGTATCATTATTGTATCTTCGTGACATAGTTGATGCTTTCTATTACATCTTTCTATCATTTTCATAATCATCTTACTTGACTTGTTTCTTTGATCTTGTCTTGTAGGAGGAGGACGATTTGGCTATCTTGGAGGAGGATGTTTTGGTTGGAGCTCTTGGATCTCACTCATGAATATACATATAGAAGAATGCTATCAATTTGCAAGGTGGCCACAAGCAATTGAGGTAAGATCTACAAGGTATGTGCCTCTTTCCATCCATTCTCTCTTCATTGGTCACAAACCCTAATTAATCAAAACCCCAATTTTGGTTTTTTTTAGATCTACTTAGATCTAGCCTTGCTTTTGAAAAGATCTTAAGAACCCACCTCTATAGCATCCACCCCTAGTTGGATCTATAGTTTGGTGGTGATTGGGTTAAAATTAACACACTTTTCAAGGCAATATAGCCCTCTTGAACCAAATCGCACTTCCTTGGAGAGGCTTGTTGGGTTAGATCTAACATGTGGGTAGGTGAGATCCCACTTGATTTGCAATCTACACACTTGATAACCTACCCTTAGACTTTTACTTGGGTGATTTCTACCTTGTGGGCATCATTCCACATTTTAAGGGATTAAAACCCCCTTTTGAATAACTTGGCACCTTAAAACTCAGATCTAGTAAGATCTAACCCTTGGATTGGCTTGATTTTCTAGATCCACATAGATCAGTGCCTAAACTACTTGGATCTACAATTTGGTGGTCATTGGACTTGATTTGACACACCTTATCCACCTTTTAGCCCTCCTTGAGCAAGGTCGCACTTCTTTGGGTGACTGAGTTTGCCCACTTCTAGGACCTGGGTAGTTGAGATTTCAGTGGATTTGGAACGGGCATACCTTGAAACCTATATCTAGAGTATCATTTTGTGACGATCTGCCTTGGGGGTAGCATTCCTTGTTTTAAGGGATTGTGGTCCACTTGGGTCATTTCATGAAATCCTAGATCTAGTAAGATCCAACCACTCTATCTCAATTAGCCCACTTGTCTTGGCTTCTAGGTGTCCCGATCTACACTTTGACATATCTTTTGACTCCATTAACCCATCCAATAAGGCACTAGTCCTCCTTAAGCAAGTCGCACTCCTTGGGAATTGTGTCAAACCTTAGATCCATTAAGTGGGTACTCCTAATTTCAACTTAGATCCGTAGATCTACTCATTACATATCCTCTAGTGCCAATTGCATCCCTTAATTTCACCTTGTGGGTCCACTTTAAGCCATTTCACACATCCCAAGAAGGTAAGACCCACTTGTGTACCATATGGTACTATATCTTGTCATCATAACTAATCATGTGGCCTAAATCATACATTGGTTGAAACACTAATCATTTCTCAAACCACCTTCAACCATACTTTAATTTCTAGGTCCACTTTACCTTGCATTGGTTTCCGTAACTTACCACTTACTCATCCCTAGGAACCTTTGTTTGGGTCCAATCATCTTTGATTGGTTATAGGGTCTCCCCCTAGGTCTTGATTTATCTAGATCTAAAGTGAAGAGTGCCTCGGTTGACGTGACTCCCACCTTGCATTGGGAACCGTGGCATCTCTTGGGTCACCTCTTTAGTTGTCCATCTCCTCTACCATCCCGGATGGGATACCACTAGAGGCAACTACAAGTTGTGTGATAACAAGACCATGAAGAGAAAGCCCAAATGGCCTCTCTTATATAACAAAACCCAAAGCCAAAACCTTAATTCGAATTGGCTTAGAAGAGAGCCAATAACATAGTAAAAAACCAATCAAATCCATGTTAACTCCAATCAAATCAAGCTTGGAGCCATAACCCACCATCAAACTCGAGTTTGCCAAGTGTAATCTGCGTGAGTCTTCAAGAGGATGACGTGAGCCAATTGGGAGATAAAGTGTGAGTTGTGGTAGGTGCTAACTCGACTTGTAAAGGAGCCAAGTCTTGGTGATTGCATCTTTTTAGGAGGGTGCCCACTTTGTAATAAATACAACTCAAACTCAATCCAATTTCCATTTAATAACTCATCCACATCACCAAAAATGAATTTGCATGAAGGTGGGCAGATTTCTCCAACAGGATCTGTTATCACCTAAACTGTAGTTACCCCTATGGATGTATCCACTCATGGATGGCAATAGGGAAGGGCACCTCAAAAGGTGCAACCACGATCACCTCGACCTCCAATAGATGGTTGTCACGCCAGTCGAGGCAACATTCACTTTATGTTATCTAGCCCAGACAACAAAGGGGGATACCCGATCTACTCCCGACAGGAGAGATCAAAACCAAGACACCAAATCAAGTTAATTCTAAGTGAAGTAAGGTGTATGGTTTATCCTAGACCTTAGGATGAAGTCACAAGACAAGTGAGGGGTTCAATGAGTATAGCTTTGGTTCATTATTGATGTGAAAGTGACTTATGATTTGTGAAATAGGATCCAGGATTGATGTACTAGTTCAATGTGACAAAATCCACTGCCTTGGGAACCGTGTTCAATGCAGGGTAGTTTAAGGGTTGAATTGGGGCTAACTAGTACAAGTGACAAGCTTGATCATGATACATGATGACATCAAAGGGTTTAGTTCACCACACAAGGGTCAAACCACAAGTTAATCCAACAATCTAGGAAAGTCCAATTGACTTGGAGAGAGACCAGTGCCTTGGGAATTGGGAAAATGGAGTCAAAGTGTATTTAACTTATGATTGATAACTCCTATTGTATGAGACAAGTGGGCAATTAAAGTTTTGATGGATGAATAGGTCTAGATCTAGAGATTCAAGGTTTGACCTAAGTGGACCACAATCCCTTAAAACAAGGAATGTTATCCCCAAGGCAAGATTTGATGAAGTGACCAACTAGACCTAGGTTTTGAATTATGCCCGTTCCAAATCCACTAAAATCTCAAGTACCCACATCCTAGAAGTGGACCAACTCACTTCTCCAAGGTGGTGCGACTTTACCCAAGGAGGCTAAAAAGTGGGATAAATGAATCAAGACAAGTTCAATGGCGTCCAAACTTTAGATCCAAGTAGTTTAAGCAAGTGAGAGTATGGATCTACAATTTCACGGCAATCCGATGGCTAGATCTTACTAGATCTGAGTTTAAAGATACCAAGTGGTCCAAAATGGGGATTAAATCCCTTAAAATGTGGAATAGGGCCCACAAGGTAGAAATAAGAAAAGTGACAATCTAGGGGTAGGTTATTGGATGTGTAGATCACGAATCAAGTGGAATCTCAACTACCCGCGTGCTAGATCTAGGTCAACCCACCCAAACTAGGAAGTGCGCCCTTGCTTGGAGAAGGCTAAATGCCTTGGGAAGAGGGTCAAATGGAGGCCAATCCTCACCAAACTATAGATCTGGGATGTCGTGGATACTATAGAGGTGGGTTTTAAAATTATTGCCCAAGAAGCCACTAGATCTTAGTAGATCTGAAAAAATGGGGTTTTGATTCATTAGGGTTTTAAATATTTTAGACAAGTGGATAGATCATGGAGATAGAACTTACCTTGAGATCATACCTGAGTGATGAAGAGAGATGCTTTGATGTTGAGGAAAATTCCCGCAGAGATCAAATGAGAGATTGTTGATTTTGCTTGCCAAATTGATGCCCTAGCCCACAAGTGCGCCCTCCTCTACCTGTCAATCCAAGGAAAATCGATTTCAATCAGAGAGGTCAAGTATGGAGGAAATACAAGTAAAATGCAATGATAACATAGAATAGAAGGTCCTGGGACAGTAATACTCCTTGTTACCAACAAAGAGATCCAAAGAAGAAGTACGGAGAATCTTCCCCTACCAATACTTCCTCCTCAAAGCAAATCGGCCTCCACCTGTAGATGCAAAAACGTGGTACAAAAGATATGGAAAACAAGATCTCCAATAACTCAATGCAAAGGAAGAACCAACGAACGAACACCAAAAACATTCACCACAACATTGGAGATAGATGCAATAATAATTTTCTATTCCAATAATCCAGAGCCACCCGTCCCTTTACAAGGAGAAGCTCTCTCCTTTAAATAGGAAGGAGAGGCATCAAAATCCTAACCACTTTTTTGAATGAGTGGCTAAGATTAAAAGATACAAATTTCTAATCAATGGTTGAGATGAGCTCAACAATAAAATACATGGATCACTAATAAAATATAACATAAGTGGACAAAATCGCCCTAGAAGAGGGGAATCCCACCATATCATGATGACAAAAAATAATAAGAAGCTTATGGTGGGTCCAAGGGGTAATTTTAGCCACCCTTGGTCAATCCCCATAGCACAATAATAATAAAATAGTCATCAATATACCAAATCGTGCCTCTATGGACAAATCGTAGGCCTCAAAAGACCTCAGAAATCATCAAAAAGTGCCATAAATGATGGATGCGGGCCCCGATGAAGTTGAAACTGTTGGAGGAGGTGTGAAAGATATCAATCCATCATCACTGATCATCCACTGCCAAAAAATTGCCTCAGTAGCCCAAATCGAATTCCTCAATAGCCATTTCTACCAATCCTGAAATGCCTCGGGAAGCGTGAAACTGCCCCAAACTACCTCCTGGAGTGCCTGCGCTGTCAAGGTGAGGTCACCAGTGTGTCCGGGAGGGGGGTAATATGGTAAAAACAAGTGGCTGGACCACCCTCTCCAAGAACAACGCCCTAGGTCAACCGAATAAAACTCCTCTCTGCTCTGACAGACCAAAACTGCACTGGGTTAGCCTGCTGAGGCTAAATCATCACTGTAAGTGCCCAGAAGTGAAAACAAATTGTCTCATTGGACTCAGAAGGTCCAAATCCATCCAATATGTGTACTCATACACCATATGAGTCTCTGCATGATCATATAATATATCCAATATACTGGAACAGGTCGAATAATAATAATCTATAAATGATCAAATAATGTTGTAAACCATGAATCATCATCATAAACCTGTATCTGATGCATAGAACCATCATGTACATGTACATAGACCATATATCATCTATCCATATCAT
Organism: Larix kaempferi; assembly: GCA_027924585.1. NCBI lineage: Eukaryota > Viridiplantae > Streptophyta > Pinopsida > Pinales > Pinaceae > Larix > Larix kaempferi. Next base: position 3,003,921 of record BSBM01000612.1, on the reverse strand, counting down.
CACAAGGTCCAACCATCTCATGTCCTATGGTTGACCTTGGTCAAACTAAGTTTGACCAAGTCAACATGACCAAATATAACTCAGACCATCATCAGAAGCTGTTGCAAAGCATCAAAGGTTAATGCATGCTCTACAACTTATTCAAATAACAATTATAACACAAAGTAATCATTACTGGCGATCTAAATCCAAATATATAATGTCATTAATTATTATTATTACTCAAACCAGACTTTCAAGACCATACTCACTTCATAGCTGTGATCAATTTGCTAGTGAAGGGTGAAGGCTGAAATAACTGGCTAGGCTAAGGGATGACTTGACTGACTTAACATTGTGACACTTTGGCAAAAGTAAAGGGAATACATACCATAGTATATACTGAATGAGCAACAACACAGGGAATGGCGATGTCTCACAAATGGATAAGTTGTTTAAAGAAGGTTTATTCACCTTTAACAGATGCGCACAATCCATAATACAAATGAGGCCAGCAATTATTTAGATATAGCATTTAAGTTTCATTGCTTTTTGGGCCTGAAGTTTCCATAGCCTTTGATCTATGTGTGTTTATAAAAAATTTGCATAGATTTACATTTATTTGAGGCTTTCTGCTGCAGATGTGTTTTTAAGGCACTTATTTACCTGACCACTTCTAGGTGTGTCACAGACAGCTTGTTTACCTAGGTATTTTACATTTACAAAAGATATAACATTTTATTTTCATTTGGCATGCCTTTCATTCATGTGTGTTGAAAAACACATTGCATGAACGGGCTTTTCATACAAGATATAGCATTTCATTTTCCAGATTTTGTATTCATGGCAGCACTAAAAGTTTCAGGTTTAGCCAACACAACTTTAGTGACTAGGGGGAATTCACTAGGAACTCCAACTCACCATAGGTAAGTTTTATCACCAACTCAGAGCCGAGACACAATAAATAGGGAAGCTCATCCAATACAGAGGCTACAGTGGGGAAGAGTCCTCCATGCCACTAGTCAAGTAGTAAGTCAGGGTGATAAACTAAAAGGTAGGTAATGGATGGATGAAGACAATGAATAATGGATCCAACACTAGCAAGCCAAGGTATGGTGGAATGATCACCTCTATTCTCCCTAAGGAGGGTAAAACCAATGAGTATGAACAGTGAACTTCTAAGTCTGAGTAGGGACAACATGATATATATAATAAGATCAACCAGGTCCACATATCTATATGATCGCCAGATCATGATACTAAGTGCTAAGACATGCTATAAGAATAAGTATAAAAGCAATATAACCATAACACAATGATATACCTGCTGAGTCATATACCTGAATGTTCATCATCTAAACCATCATCTGTCCTCTGAAATTGCTGCTGTAACTCTAGGCACTATTGACTGCTCTGTACAAATGGTATAATGGCTATATCAGTCATTTCTCTGAGTGTCCTGAGACTCAGTCATGGCAATGGGGTATACAACTGTTGTCCAAAATCTGATAGTGATCCAATATAGGTGCTCATCTCAGCATCTCAATGTAAGGGAACTGGCTGAATAGTGTACTGGAATCAGAAAAATAATGTATGGTAGCCCGGCTACTATATATGTGATAACAGGATCTTCTGCTGGTGACTGGATAACTCACTGAAAGCACTGGGAGTTGACTGGAATCTTCATTAATGACTGATGCCATGTCATTTATCCTTTTACTTTATTCATTTCTAATTATTTTGGAGAGATTTGGATTTCTCCATAATATTCAAATTTATTATTTTAATTAATAATTTCTTTGTAAATGGCTTTTTAGAGAAAATATTAATTATGAGGCCTAAATGACATCCGAAACTTGGGTTTAGCTGGTCCACGGGTCATGAATGATTTTTGGCTTAAGTCTGGAGCCTTCAATCATCAAATTTGGATCCCGGACGCTTGACATATTACAAAATGATATTTCTCTATTTAAACTATAGAGAAATTTATTAAATTTAAAAAAAATTAAAAACCCAAATTCGACGGACCCGGTAAAAAAATTTTGAAATTTTTTCTGGGGGTCCAAGAGACCTAGGACATGGCCGACAACTATTCTAACAGTGTCTAGTAGGCTTATATACATCAGTTGGACTCTAATAACCCCCCATGGCTAAAATTTTCAAAATCGGGCATTCCAGCTTTGGAGGAAGCGGGAGAAAACCTCATCGATTATAGCTCGGCTATAGGCAAAGTAAAATTGATAAGGGAAAATACTCCCTGGAATACCTTAGTTGTTTAATCAAGTCACGGGGAACCGAGACACTCAGATCCTACTAGCACACTTTATTACAAACCCCATGGGGCCATGGTCATGTCAACTGAAAAATAAAACTGGCTAGCCAAAACTGGCTAGTTACAAATGCTAGATCATCTGATACACTAGAGTACAAACATTCATCATGTTTGTCAAATGGCGGCTCTTCAGATAATCCAAATATGGTACAAAATAGGTGATAACATGGCCTGTTGTACGGACTGTCCTTTTCCTCAAAATCTATGCCCAATAAACAATTGTACGGCCTCACAAGTGCGGCCTCAAAAATTGTGCAAAACCTGCTCCTCGAATTTTGTGCTGAATTTTGTCCCTATATGGACTGTACGTACTACATTAAATTATGTACCTTCCAACCTCGAAAACCATGCCATTCTTCAGCCTCGAAAACTGTGCATTTACTTTGATTTCTTTATTGGTACAAACAACATAATTGGTTGTATGTTTCTCCTCGAAATATGTGCCAGATTTACATCGTATGACTACCTTGAAATTTGTGCCAAAGTGTTGTACGGATTTCCTCGAAAAATGTGTTAGAATTTGTCTTCTTCTCCCTAGGTCGACTTCTCTCAAAACCTAGCTTTCTCTCTTGCTCCTCCTCTCCAAATCTTCTCTTTGAAAAGTGAATAATGAATTAGAATGCCTTGCCCTAGCCCTTTTTGTTCATGATAACTTCCTCTTTCAATCTAATAGTCCAGATTAGATTAGATCAGGGGTTCTCATTAAATGCTCAATTAAATAATTAATAAATGACATTTAGTGCACCTCATGTCATTTAATAAAGTATGAGCACGCCCTTTTAATTAATCACTCACTTGGCTTTTATTAAATGTGAACTTAGGATAAATCATGACTTTTAACATTTAATAAAGTGACTTTAAAATTATAAATTGCATCTCACTTTATTAATTAAATATGACTAGGGGTCACCAATTAAAGTGTCCTTGTCCACCCCAAGGCAATATTAAGTGAACAACACTTCCTAGGTAACTTTTCAACACTCCCTCTTATAGAGGAAGGTGTTCTTCACGACTCCCAACTTGTCTCTGAAATAGACATGCTTGCCTCTACCCAAAGACTTCGTGAGAATGTCAGACACATGCTCATCACTAGAAATGTACTCCAACTGTACTGCTCCTCTCTGAACATAATCCCTGATGAAGTGATACTTGATGTCAATGTGTTTGGACCTGTCATGAAATACTAGATTCTCAGAGAGCCTAATGCAACTCTGATTAAAACAAATGTATCACTGTGGGTCCCATCTCCTGACCAAATAAATCAACCATCAACTTGCGAAGCCACAAGGCTTCACAACTGGCCTGACTGGCTGCCATGTACTCAGCCTTTGCAGAACTCAACGCTACGGACTTTTGTTTCTGACTGAACCAAGACACAACCGCTGAGCCCAACCTGAAACAACCGGGAGTGCTCTTCCGGTCTGAAACACTACCTACCCAATCTGAATCTGTAAATCCAACCAATCCCGCTCCATCAAATCTCCTGTAGTCCTAACCTAAATCTATTGTACCTGCAAGGTATCTCAACACATGTTTTATAGTTATCCAGTGCACTCTCCTGGGCTCCACCATGAACTCACTAAGAGTGTTAACTACAAAACTCATATCTGGTCTGGTGTTGACCAAATACATAAACGAACCAATCAACTGACGATATAATGTAGGATCCACCAACTATCCCTCAGAAGCATGAAGCTTCGTCTAGTTGGTGATCATCGGTGTGCACATGGGTCTACAATCCTCCATCTGAAATCTCCTTAGAATAACTTCAACATACTTTCCTTGACTCAGGAAAACATGTCCATCCTCCTGCCATATCTCCATCCCCAAATAGTAATGCATCATTCCAAGGTCAGTCATCTCAAACTCTGAAGCAAGATCTTTCTTACATGCTTCAATCAGCTGCTCTCCTCCTGTAATGAACAAGTCATCAACATATAGCAGAAGAATGAGCGTAACACCACCAACCACAATGTAGAATATGTTGGGATTTGCCTCACTCTTCTGCAACACAATCGATAGCAAATAAGTATCAATCCTGGAATACCAAGCCCGAGGGGCTTGCTTCAGACCATACAAGGCCCTTTTTAGCCTACAAACATGCGAATCTCTCCCATGAATCTCAAATCCCTGAGGCTACTCTTGATATACCGCCTCCTGTAGAAAATCGTTCAAAAAAGCGGCTTTCACATCCATCTGATGAATCCTCCAACAAATCTCTGTCACAATGGAGATCGTTGCTCTGATCGAAGAAAATCTAGCAACCGGTGCAAAGGTCTCATGGTAGTCAACGCCCTCTACTTGTGAGAAACCTCGTGCAACAAAACGAGCTTTGTACTTGTCGACGCTTCCATCTGCAGCACACTTGATTTTATAGAGTCACTTGGAAGTCACAACTGACTTCCCCTCTGGGCTCGGAACAACCTCCCACAATCCATTCTTCATGATGGATTTGTACTCTTCCATCATGGCATCTCTCCAAACCTGGTGCGGGATATCCTCCTCAAATGCAGTAGGCTCGGAATCACTCAAGCTAGTCATTATCACCATACAACTGGAAAATCTCTCTGGTGCCCTGCTATCTCTGACCTCTCTGTCCTGGGTGGTCCCACAGACTCCTCATCTTCCTTCACAAGATCCTTAAGCCAACTAGGCTTACTTTTCTTGGAAATAGCTTCCTCCTGTAGGCGCTCCTCCATAACCTCCTTATTTGACAACTGTCTACCTGAATAAGTACCTGTGGCCTGAGATCCTGTACCTGATGAGCCTGAACCTGTACCACCCGAATCACATTAAGGTGAAACCTATGAACCTGTGACTCGTGAACCTGTCTTTGTACCAGAATTCTTTGTAGACTGAGTCCTTGAAACTGATGAACCTGTAACCTGTGACCCTGTATTTTGACTTTGTGATCTTGTCACCTGTGGAGATACAATTTGCTGCTCCTCCACCTCTAAATCATAAGACTTACTTAAGGCTTTCTCCTCCTGAAATTTGACCTCTCTCCTCACCACAACTTTCTTTTGTGCAGGAAGGTATATGGGAAAAGCCTTCGAAGTCTCATCATATCCAACAAAAATGCCTTTCTCCGTTGTAGGCTCTAACTTTGTCCTCTTCTCAGAAGGGACATGAGAGTATGTAAGGCATCCAAATATGCGGAAGTGACCTATCTCAGGTCTCTTCCCAGTGAACATATCCTCAAGAGTTTTACACCCCAAAGCTCGATGTGGACTCATGTTCTGAACATAAACAGGAGTGCTACAGGCCTCTGCCCATAATAAGAACGGAAGACTTTAGGTGGTGTGGGGTAGCCTCCTCAAATGTAGTAGGCTCCAAATCACTAAAGCTAGTCATTATCGCCATATAACTGGAAAATCTCTCTGGTGCCTTGCTCTCTCTGACCTCTCTCTTGGGTGGTCCCACAAACTCTTCATCTTCCTTTAGAAGATCCTTAAGCCAACTTGGCTTACGTTTCTTGGAAATAGCTTCCTCCTACAAGCGCTCCTCCATAACCTCCTCATCTGACAACTGTCTACCTAAAAAAGTACCTATGGCCTGAGATCCTGTACCTGATGAGCCTGAACTTGTGCCACCCGAATCACATGATGCGGAAACTTGTGAAGCTGTGACCTATGAACCTGTCCTTGTACCAGAATTCCCTGTAGACTGAGTCACTGAAACTGATGAGCCTGTAACCTGTGACCCTGTACTTTGACTCTATGATCCTTTCACCTGTGGAGATACAATCTGCTGCTCCTCCACCTCTGAATCATAAGACTTCCTGAAGGCTTTCTCCTCCTCAAATCTGACCTCCCTCCTCACCACAACTTTCTTCTGTGCCGGAAGGTACATTCGAAAAGCCTTCGAAGTCTCATCATATCCAACAATAATGCCTTTCTCCATTATAGGCTCTAACTTTGTCCTCTTCTCAGAAGGGACATCAGAGTATGTATGGCATCCAAATATGCAGAAGTGACCTTGTTATCACCTAAACTGTAGTTACCCCTATGGATGGATCCAGTCATGGATGGCAATAGGGAAGGGCAACTCAAAAGGTGCAACCACGATCACCTCGACCTCCAATATATATGGTTGTCACGCCAGTCGAGGCAAACTTCGCTTTATGTTATCTAGCCCAGACAACAAAGGGGGAGACCCGATCTACTCCCGACAGGAGAGATCAAAACCAAAACACCAAATCAGGGTATTTCCAAGTGAAGTTAGGTGTATGGTTTATCCTAGACCTAAAGATGAAGTCACAAGCCAAGTGGGGGTTCAATAGGTATAGCTTTGGTTAAATGTTGATGTGAGAGTGACTTATAATGTTTGAAGTGAGATCTAGGTTGAGTGTACTAGGTCAATGTCAAAAGATCCACTGCCTTGGGAACCGTGTCCAATGCAGGATGGTTAGGGTTTGTATTGGGGCTAACTAGTACATGAGACAAGTTTGACCATGGTTCATGATGTCTTCAAAGGTATAGTCTACCATGCATGGATCAAACCACAAGTCAATCCAACAATCTAGGAAAGTTGAATTTCCTTGTAGAGAAACCAGTGCCTTGGGAATTGGGAAGTGGAGTCAAAGTAGGGTTGACTTATGGTTTAGGACTCCTACAACATGAGATAAGTGGGCAGTATAGGTCTTGATGGTTGAATATGTCTAGATCTAGGTTTGACCCAAGTGGACCACAATCCCTTAAAACAAGGAATGCTGTCCCCAAGGCAAGATTTAGCAAAGTGATAGTCTAGACCTAGGTTTTGAATTATTCCGGTTTCAGATTTGCAATAATCTCAAGTACCCAGTTCCTAGAAGTGAGTGAACTCACTTCTCCAAGGTGGTGCGACTTTACCCAAGGAGGCTTCAATTGGGGTTTAGGTGGGTCAAATCATGTCGGATGGCATCCAAACTTTGGATCCTAGTAGATCAGTCAGGTAGGAGTATGGATCTATAATTTCGTGGCAATCCACCGGTTAGATCTTAGTAGATCTGAGTTTAAGTGTTCCAAGTGGTCCAAAATGGGGATTAAATCCCTTAAAATGTGGAATGGGGCCCACAAGGTGAATTTCAAGAAAGGGACAACCTGGGTGTATGTTATTTTATGTGTAGATGTCAAATCAAGTGGAATCTCAAACACCCATCACCTAGATGTAGGTCAACCTGCTCAAACTAGGAAGTGCGCCTTGCTTGGGAGAGGCTAAGTTGGCCTGGGAAGGGGGTCAAACGGAGGTCAATCCTCACCAAACTATAGATCCGGGATGCCTTGGATGCTATAGAGGTGGGCTTTCAGTATTATGCCCAACAACCCACTAGATCTAAGTAGATCTGAGAAAATGTAAAATGGGGGTTTTAAGATATTTAGGGTTTTAACAATTTATGAATTATGTCAATGGATTGGATAGAGGAAAGAGAAACAAACCTGTGGATCTTACCTGGGTAACCTTGTAGATGCCTTGATGATGATGATCTATGCAAACCCGATCAATTTGAGAAGCTTTGAGGTAGTTTCTATGCAAGTCGATTTGGTCCAAGAAGCCAATGCGCCCTCTCTCCTGCACAACAAAAGTCAACAATATCAGATTTGATGCCTCAAGAGATAAGACTAATGCCACAAAAGAAGTAACAGAAAGATAGCATAGATCACAATGATACTAATGATAACCCCCTGATACAAGCGAATGCCAAAAAAGTCGATTTGAAGAAGCCTTGCAAAATCGCCCTTGTTGAAGTCGCCCTCCTGTAGACAAACAATGATTTCCAAAAAATAGATCTTGCCACAAATTTCCAGATGCTAGGTTGCAATAGACTTTCCAATCACCATCTAAGAACACCAGATGCAAAGGAGACCACAAGAATTTCCACAAGAATATTTTTCTATACCAATAATCCAAGAGCCAAAGACCCCTTACAATGAGAGGCTCTCTCCTTTAAATAGGAAGGAGAGGCACCAAAACCCTAACCACTTTTTGAATGAGTGGCTAAGATTATAAGATACAAAAGTCTAATCAATGGTTGAGATGGACTCAACAATATAATACATGGATCACACATAAAATATAACATAAGTGGACAAAGTCGCCCTAGAAGAGGGGAATCCCACCAAATCATGATGATGAAATATCATAAGAGGCTTATGGTGGGTCCAAGGGGTAATTTTATCCCTCCTTGGTCAATCCCCATAGCACAATAACCAATAAATAATCATGAATATACCAAATCGTGCCTCCATAGTGAATTCGTGGTCCTCAAAAGACCTCAAAAATCCACAGAAAGTGCCATAAATGATGGATGCGGGCCCCGATGAAGCTGAAACTGCTGGAGGAGGTGTGGAAGGTCCCGATCTATCATCAGTGATCATCCCATGCCATAACTTTGCCTTAGCAGCCCAAATAGATTTCCTCAATAGCCATTTCTACCAATCCTGAAATGCCTCGGGAAGCGTGAAACTGCCCCAAACAGCCTCCTGGAGGGCTAGCGCTGTCAAGGTGAGGGCACCAATGTGTCCGGGAGGGGGGTAATATGGTAAAAACAAGTGGCTGGACCACCCCCTCCATCATCAGCGCCCTAGGTCCACCGGATAAAAGTCATCTCTGCTCTGACAGGGCCTCCAACAGACCAAAACTGCACTAGGCAGCCTACTGAGGCTCAATCATCACTGTAAGTGCCCGGAACTGAAAACAAACTATCCCATTGGACTTAGAAGGTCCAAATCTATCCAATATGTGTACTCATACACCACATGAGTCTCTGCATGATCAAAATAAATATCCAATATACCGGAACAAGGCCAATAATAATGCGCTGTACATATACAAACACTGCTGTAAACCCAGAATCATCATCATAACCCTGTAGCTGCTGCATAGAATCATCATGTATGTGTACATAGACCATATATCATCTATCCATATCCTCATAAGGTCTAACATCTCATGTCCCATGGTCCTCCATGGTCAAACTAGGTCCAACCATGACCAAATATAACTCAGTCCATCATCCAAGGCTGCTGAAAAGTATCAAGGTTAATACATGCTTTACAATTTATTCAAATAGCAATTATAACCCAGAGTAATCATGACTGGCGATCTAAATCCAAATATATAGTGTCATTAATTATTATTATTACTCAGACTAGACTTTCAGGATCATACTCACTTCATAGTTGTGATCAATTTGCTAGTGAAGGGTGAAGGCTTAAATTAACTGGCTAGGCCAAGGGATGACTTAACTGCCTTGACTTTGTGACACTTTGGCAAGGGAAAGGGAATACACCATAGTATATACTGAATGAGCAATAACACGGGGAATGGCGGTGCCTCACAAATGGATGAGTTGTTTAAAGAGGGTTTATTCACCTTCACAGATGCGCACAATCCATAATACAAATAAGGCCATCAATTGTTTAGATATAGCATTTTAGTTCCATTGCTTTTTGGGCCTGAAGTTTCCATAGCCTTGATCTATGTGTGTTTACAAACACATTGCATAGATTTACATTTTTTCTTTAGGCTTTCTGCTGCAGGTGTGTTTTTAAGGCACTTGTTTACCTGAGCACTTCTAGGTGTGTCATGGACAGCTTGTTTACCTAGGTATTTATTTTTCAAAAGATACAACATTTTATTTTCATTGCCATGTTCATTTGGCATGCCTCTCATTCATGTGTGTTTAGAAACACATTGCATGAATGGGCTTTTCATACAAGATATAACATTTCATTTTCCAGATTTTGTATTGATGGCAGCACTAAAAGTTTCAGGTTTAGCCAACACAACTTTAGTGACTATGGGGAATTCACAAGGAACTCCAACTCACCATAGGTAAGTTTTGTCACCAACTCAGAACCGAGACACAATAAACAGGGAAGCTCATCCAATACAGAGGCTACAGTGGGGAAAGGTCCTCCATGTCACTAGTCAAGTAGTAAATCAGGGTGATAATCTAAAAGGTAGGCCATGGATGGATGAAGACAATGAAATGATGGAGCCAACACTAGCAAGCCAAAGTATGGTGTAATGATCACCTCTATTCTCCCTAGGGAGGGTAAAACCAATGAGTATGAATGGTGAACTTCTAAGTCTGAGTAGGGACAATATAATATAAATAATAGGTCAACCAGGTCCATGTATCTATATGATTGCCAGATCATGACACTAAGTGCTAAGACATGCTATAAGAATAAGTATAAAAGCAATCTAACCATAACACCGTAATATACCTGCTGAGTCATATACCTGAATGCACATCAACCTGTACCATCATCTGTCCTCTGGAACTGCTGCTGTAACTCTGGGCACTACTGCCTGCTCTGTACCAATGATATAATGGCTACATCGGTCATCTCTCTGAGTGTCCTGAAACTCGGTCATGGCATGGGGAATGCAACTGCTGTCCACAATCTGATAGTGATCCAATATAGATGCTCATCTCGACATCTCAAATGCAAGGGAACTGGCTCAATAATGTACTGGAATGAGAAAAATAATGTATGGTAGCCCGGCTACTATATATGTGATAACAGACCTATCTCGGGTCTCTTCTCGGTGAACATCTCCTCAAGAGTGTTACACCCCAAAGCTCGGTGTGGACTCATGTTCTGAACATAAACAGGAGTGCTACAGGCCTCTGCCCATAGAAAGAAATGAGACTTTAGGTGGTGTGGGGTAGCCTCCTCAAATGTAGTAGGCTCTGAATCACTCAAGCTAGTCATTATCGCCATATAACTGGAAAATCTCTCTGGTGACCTGCTCTCTCTCACCTCTCTCCTGGGTGGTCCACAGACTCCTCATCTTCCTTCACAAGATCCTTAAGCCAAATTGGCTTACGTTTCTTGGAAATAGCTTCCTCCTGCAAGCGCTCCTCCATAACCTCCTCATCGGACAACTGTCTACCTAAAAAAGTACCTATGGCCTAAGATCTTGTACCTGATGAACCTAAACCTATACCACCCGAATCACATGAAGCTGAAACCTGTGAAGCTGTGACCTGTGAACCTGTCCTTGTACCAGAATTCTGAGTAGATCGAGTCCCTGAAACTAATGAACCTGTAACCTGTGACCTAGTCACTCCTGAAACTTGTGAGCTTTTACTCTGACTATGTGATCCTGTCACTTGTGGAGATACAATCTACTGCTCCTCCACCTCTGAATCATAAGACTTCTTGAAGGCTTTCTCCTCCTCAAATCTGACCTTCCTCCTCACCACAACTTTCTTCTGTGCAGGAAGGTATATGCAAAGAGCCCTTGAAGTCTCATCATATCCATCAAAAATGCCTTTCTCCGTTGTAGGCTCTAACTTCGTCTTCTTCTCAGAAGGGACATGAGAGTATGTAAGGCATCCAAATATGCGGAAGTGACCTATCTCAGGTCTCTTCCCGGTGAACATCTCCTCAAGAGTTTTACACCACAAAGCTTAGTGTGGACTCATGTTCTGAACATAAACAGGAGTGCTACAGGCCTTTGCCCATAGAAAGAAATGAGACTTTACCTGGTGTGGGGTAGCCTCCTCAAATGTAGTAGGCTCTGAATCACTCAAGCTAGTCATTATCGCCATATAACTGGAAAATCTCTCTGGTGCCTTGCTCTCTCTCACCTCTCTCCTCGGTGGCCCCACAGACTCCTCATCTTCCTTCAAGGGATCTGTTATCACACAACTTGTAGTTGCCCCTAGAGGTATCCCATCCGGGACGGTAGAGGAGTCAGGCAACTAAAGAGGTGACCCAAGAGATGCCACGGTTCCCAATGCAATGCGGGAGTCACGTCAACCGAGGCACTCTTCGCTTTAGGTCAAGGTATAACTAGACCAAGGGGGAGACCCTATACCCCAATCACAGTTGATTGGACCCAAGCAAAGGTTTCAAAGGGTGAATAAATGATGAGTTACGGAAACCAATGCAAGGCTAAGTGGACCTAATGTTTAAGGTATGGTTGAAGGTGGTATCATGGATAGTTAGTGTTTCAACCTATGTATGGTTTAGGCCACTTGATGGGGTATGATGACTAGGTATAATACCATTTGTTTACACAAGTGGGTCTAGTTTCTTGGGAAGTGTAAAATGGTTCTAGGTGGACCCACAAGGTAAAGTTAAGTGTGAAGTTGGTATTATAGGTTAGATCTAGGCTAGATCTATGAGTTTGAGTTATTTCTAGGAGTACCCATGTATTAAATCTAAGGTTTGACACGAATCCCAAGGAGTGCGACTTGCTTGGTGATGGACTAGTGCCTTGTTTAGTGGGCTAATGGAGTCAAGAAAGATGTCAAAGTGTAGATCGGGACACCTAGAAGCCAAGTCAAGTGAAATGGATGTGATCCAATGGTTAGATCTTACTAGATCTAGGTTTTTGAGTGATGACCAAAAGTGGACCACAATTCCTTAAAACAAGGAATGCAATCCCCAAGGTAGATCGGGCAAAAAGGACAGTCTAGACCTAGGTTTCAAGGCATGGGCATTCCAAATCTCTGAAAATCTCAACCACCCACTTGCTAGAAGTGGTCCAACTCAAAACTTCAAGGGGGTGCGACTTTCTCAAGGAAGGGCAAAAGATGGGTTTGGTGGACCAAACCAAGTCCAATGGCCACCAAAATGTAGATCCGGGATGTTAGTACCCCGATCTATGTTCCTTCAAAGTTTCAAGTAAATCCAATGGGTAGATCTTAGTAGATCTAAGTTTTAAGGTACCAAGAAGATCAAAAGGGGGTTTCAACCCCTCAAAACATGGAGAGATGTCCACAAGGTAGTTTTCACCAAAGCAAGGATATGGGTATAGGTTATCAAGTGTCTAGATGTCAAATCAAGTGGGATCTCACCTACCCATGTGCTAGATCTTACCCAACAAGCTTCTCTTAGGAAAATCGATTTAGGTTCAAGAAGGCTTTTTGCATTGAAAGGTGTGTCAATTTTTAGCCAATCACCACCAAACTATAGATCCAACTAGGGGTGGATCCTATAGAGGTGGGTTCTTAATATCTTTTCAATTGCAAGGGTAAATCTAAGTAGATCTAAAAAAATACCAAAATTGGGGTTTTGATTTAATTAGGGTTTTATGACCAATGGAGATAGAATGGATGAAAGAGGCACATACCTTGTAGATCTTACCTCAATTGCTTATGGCCACCTTGCAAGTTGATAGCATTCTCCTACGTTTATATTCAAGAGTGAGATCCAAGTGCTTCAACCAAATCGCCCTTCTCCAAGATAGCCAAATCGTCCTCCTCCTACAAGACAAGATCAAAGAAACAAGTCAAGCAAGATGATTATGAAAATGGTAGAAAGATGTAATAGAAAGCATCAACTATGTCACGAAGATACAATAATGATACTCCCTGTCACAAGATCAACCCAAGAGAGAATATGTGGATCCCTCCAACAATAACCCTCAAAAAGTCGCCCTCCTCTCTCCAATTCGACTTTCCTGTCAAAAGGTTAGCAAAAACACCAAAATCCACAATGATACATAGAAAAGATACTTTATATTCAATATGCAAGAGAATCCACAAGCCAAGAGAGATGTGCTCCACAAAAAGTCTTCTATTCCAATATTCCAGAGCTCCAAAGGTGAGCTTTACAATGGGGGGTCTCCTCCTTATATAGGATAATAAAGACCAAAACCCTATACCACTTCATAATACTACATCAAATGAGTGGTTGAGATTATAAGATCTCATCATACAATCAATGGCTAAGATGACCCATAACAATATATCACATGGATCACTCAAAATAACAAAAGCGCCCTCACTAAATGGTACAATGGAGGGTGACGTCATCCCACTAGAGGGGTAAAAAGTACAATAATCCACCTCATGATGACTAGGACATAATAAAATAAGCACATGGTGGGGCTAGGAGGCACCAATCCTTACTAGCTCACCCCAAGGCACAATAAAATAATAAAATATGTCCAATATAATAAAAATGACCAAAACTGTCCTCAGAATCCATGACAGTCAAGCAGTAAATGTCCTCCTGTGATCAATCCGGGCATACCCACATGGTGAAAACTGGCTGGAAGGTAGTGATGCCATCCTGGAAGACCTCTGTGAAAACCAAATGCCAAAACCTTGCCTCAATTGCCCAAATCGATTTCCTCAGTGACCACTTTATCCCATTTTTTAACTGCCTCGGGAACTGTGAAAGTGCCAAAACTGCCTCCTAGGGTGCTAGCGCTGTCCATCTGAGCCCACCGGGCTCTCCGGGAGGGGGGATAAATGGTAATGACAAGTGGCTGGACCACCCCCTCCATCATCAGCGCCCTAGGTGAACTGGCCTCTCGGGGGCCCCTGCTGCTCAGGCTGGGAAATCAGCCCCAAATCTGGTCAACAAGTGTAAAACTGCATCAATCACTGTCAGAAGTGCCCGGAACTGAAAGATAAGTGTCTAAATGGATCCAGAAGACCCAAATCCACTAGGAATGAGTACTCATACACCCTGGGTTGCCCTAATGGGCCAGCTGTAGGGTCCACCATATATGGACAATGTATAATCTGCTGATCTGAAATAATAATAAACCTGCTGAACTGGATCAAACATCATCTGCATCATATGTCCATCATATGATATCATCCTCAAACATGTGGGCCCATAAATCATCATCAATAATCATCCATACATGGTCCACATCATCACGGATCCCAAGAATATATAATCAAGGATAAATCACATCAGTAGACTAAGACAATGCTTCTCTAATCACTCCCACAGCTAAGCTCAAAGTATAAATTCCATTCAGTGGCATTAATCAAGTTAACATATTCTGTTGTTATATAAAATTACTTGCACAATAGTTCAAATAACCAACTCACCCATTGGACATGGTCAAACTGCTAGTGAAGGATGAAGGCTAGGAGCAAGGTTGGGCCAAGGGTTTGACTTGTCTAACTTAACTCAAAAATACTTTGGACTGGGAGAAGGGGGAAGCTACAAACTCTGTGCTGGACAAAATAACATGGGGGATGGCTGTGCCTCACAAATGGATAAGTTGTTTAGAGAGTGTTTATTCAACTTAGGCATCATGTCTACATCAAGTTGATCCAAGTTCATTAGGATCATTCAATTTTATTCCATGGCCTTTTTGGCCTACATAACCCTTCGGATTTCAGATGTGCTGAGAAGCACAACTAGTTGCAGCTTGCATCCAGGGCATGTTTTTCTCATATTTATAAGGTCAGCAATTGTTTAGATATAACTTTTAAGAACCATTGCTTTTTGGACCTTTCTTATACTCTTCGGGGAGTATTTTTAGCTTTTCATTGCTCTTGCCCTTTTTTGTTTCCATGGGCGAATTTTTAGTTTCCATAGGTAGAACATGAGCTTTCAATTTTAGCCAACAACATCTCAAGTGACTAGGGGGAGTTCGAGCCAATGCCAAACATCGGGACAACCGACCAGAATGATTTAGGCCTACAATCCAACTCACCAAAGGTAAGTTCTGTCACCAACTCAGAGCCGAGACACTGGATAAACAGGGATGCGGTCCAAACACAGAGGTAGAAAAATGGGGAAGTCCTCAGTATCAGAAAGTCAAATGAGACATGTCAGGGTTTAAAGTCAAACAGGAAGGTCATGTATGGATGGAGACAAGTGAGTATGGAGCCTACACTAGCAGACAACTGGTGTCGGGGAAAGACCATGTCTATGTAAGGTGAAATACCAGTAAGTTTTGTTAAATGACCTAAAAGTGCAAGCAATTGTCCATTTTATGATTTACAGTTCATTTTAAATAATTTGCCACATCAGGAATAATATACCAAGCACATGCCATGATCATGACTAAATCAACAAGATAATAATCCACAGTCAGTGAGAACATATCCATAGATCATACAACATCATCATAATAATCATCATCATGCATCATCTGAAACACTGCTGAAATACATATATAGGCACTGAACTGAAACTGTAATGGGATAAGTGGTCACATCAGTCATCAAATCCGAACTCTCAAGGCTCAGCCTTGACACAAGGTCATAAAATCTGAATAATGTACTGCTCTGATCATGAGTGATCCAAAATATATAGCCATGCTCTGGAATAAAGGAAGCTCTGGAATGTGCAGATATCTGCTGTACAAGAATAGTAGCCCTGCTACTATGGTGTGATAACAGGATCCTTAAGCCAACTTGGCTTACATTTCTAGGAAATAGCTTCCTCGTGCAAGCACTCCTCCATAACCTCCTCATCTGACAACTGTCTACCTGAAAAAGTACTTGTAGCCTGAGATCCTGTACCTGATGAGCCTGAACCTGTATCACCCAAATCACATGAAACTGAAACCTGTGAACCTGTGACCCATGAACATGTCCCCGTACCAGAATTCCCTGTAGACAAAGTCCCTGAAACTGATGAACCTGTAACCTGTGACCCAGTCACTCCTGAAACCTGTGGCCCTGTACTCTGACTCTGTGATCCTATCACCTATGGAGATACAATCTGTTGCTCCTCCACCTCTGAATCATAAGACTTCTTGAAGGATTTCTCCTGCTCAAATCTGACCTTCCTCCTCGCCACAACTCTCTTCTATACAGGAAGGTATATGCGAAAAGCCTTCGAAATCTCATCATATCTAACAAAAATGCCTTTCTCTATTGTAGGCTCTAACTTTGTCCTCTTCTCAGAAGGGACATGAGAGTATGTAAGGCATCCAAATATGCGGAAGTGACCTATCTCAGGTCTCTTCCCGGTGAACATCTCCACAAGAGTTTTACACTAGAAAGCTCGGTGTGGATTCATGTTCTAAACATAAACAGGAGTGCTACATGCATCTGCCCATAGAAAGAAATGAAGACTTTACCTGGTGTGGCGTAGCCTCCAGAAATGTAGTAGGCTCCGAATCACTCAAGCTACTCATTATCGCCATATAAATGGAAAATCTCTCTGGTGCCCTGCTCTCTCTGACCTCTCTCCTATGTGGTCCCATAGACTCTTCATCTTCCTTCACAAGATCCTTAATCCAACTTGGCTTACGTTTCTTGGAAATAGCTTCCTCTTGCAAACGCTCCTCCATAACCTCCTCATCTAACAACTGTCTACCTGAAAAACTACCTGTGGCCTGAGATCCTGTACCTGATGATCCTGAACCTGTACCACCCGAATCACATGAAGTTGAAACCTGTGAACCTGTGACCCGTGAACGTGCCCCTGTACCAGAATTCCCTGTAGACCGAGTCCCTGAAACTAATGAACCTGTAACCTGTGACCTAGTCACTCCTGAAACCTGTGACCCTGTACTCTAACTCTGTGATCTTGTCACTGTGGAGATACAATCTGCTGCTCCTCCACCTCTAAATCATAAGACTTCCTGAAGGCTTTCTCCTCCTCAAATCTGACATCCCTCCTCAAATCACCCAAATATGCCCTTAATCCGGAGGTTTTCCACTTCAGTGACTACGACCGTGTTACGCTGATCCATTCTTACCCTCGAAATAACCTCTGGATTAAAGGGATATTTGGGTGATAAGTTTAAGATCTTACGGGATCTTCTCCAGGGAAAATCCTCCAGAGCGTCAAGAAAGTCAGCCAGGATGGCTGAAACAACGTTTCTCCTAAGGGAAAGCTAAAAAGAAAAGCAGTCCAGAAAAACCTACTCAAACTAAGGCAACAAGCAGACTTATGTGATAGAGTGGATTCAAAAGTCTGGAACCTCACGGGATTATCAAGGCATCACAAACCACGATATACTACAGGGTCCAACAATATGACGCGACAAGGAGGATTTTGACCGTACCCTTGCCTGCATACTCGATTACTTGGATAGTACGTGCGTGCTAATCTCCCCGAGTGCTGTTCTCGGTGTATTGCTTTGACAAGACGGCCAAATGGTTAATGTTATCACATATACAGTAGCCGGGCTACCATACATTATTTTTCAGATTCCATAGCACTTTTCACCCAATTCCTTTACATTGAGATGATGAGATGAGCATCTATCTATGGATCACTATTAGATTTGGGACAGTATATGTATTCCCCATGCCATGACTGAGTCTCAGGACAGTCAGAGAGATGACCGATGTAGCCATTATACCATTTATGCAGAGCAGTCAATAGTGCCCAGAGTTACAGTAGCAGTTTCAGAGGACAGATGATGGTTCAGAGGATGAGCATTCAGGTATATGACTCAGCAGGTATATCATGGTGTTATGGTAATATCGCTTTTATACTCATTCTTATGGCATGTCTTAGCACTTAGTGTCATGATCTAGCGATCATATAGATATGTGGACCTGGTTGATCTTATTATATATATTCTACTATCCTTACTCAAACTTAGAAGTTCACTACTCATACTCATTGGTTTTACCCTCCCTAGGGAGAATAGAGGTGATCATTCCACCATACCTTGGCTTGCTAGTGTTGGCTCCATTATTCATTGTCTTCATCCATCCATTACCTACCTTTTAGTTTATCACCCTGACTTACTACTTGACTAGTGGCATGGAGGATCTTTTCCCCACTGTAGCCTCTGTATTGGATGAGCTTCCCTGTTTATTGTGTTTCGGCTATGAGTTGGTGACAAAACTTACCTTTGGTGAGTTGGATTGTAGGCCTAAATCATTCTGGTCGGTTGTCCCGATGTTTGGCATTGGCTCGAACTCCCCCTAGTCACTTGAGATGTTGTTGGCTAAAACTGAAAGCTCATGTACTACTTATGGAAACTGATAAATTCGCCCATGGAAACTGAAAAGGGCAAGAGCGATGAACTGCTGAAAAATACTCCTCGAAGAGTATAAGAAAGGTCCAAAAAAGCAATGATTCTTAAAAGCTATATCTAAACAATTGCTGACCTTATATATGTATAAAAAAACATGCCCTGGATGCAAGCTGCAACTAGTTGTGTTTATCAACACACCTGAGATCCGAAGGGTTATGTAGGCCAAAAAGGCCATCCAATGAAATTGAATGATCCTAATGAACCTGGATCAACTTGATGTAGACATGATGCCTAAGTTGAATAAGCACCCTCTAAACAACTTATCCATTTGTGAGACACCGCCATTGCATGTGTTGTTGCTCATTCAATATATACTATGGTGTGTATTCCCTTTCCCATATCCAAAGTGTCACAATGTTAAGTCAGTCAATCACCCTTTAGCCTAGCCATTTTATTTTAGCCTTCACCCTTCACTAGCAAATTGATCACAACTATGAAGTGAGTATGGTCCTGAAAGTCTAGTCTGAGTCATATAAATAATTAATGACAATATATATTTGGATTTAGATCGCGAGTAATGATTACTTTGTGTTATAATTGCTATTTGAATGAGTTGTAGAGCATGCATTAACCTTTGACACTTTGCAACAGCTTCTGATGGTAGTCTGAGTTATATTTGGTCAATATTGACCTGGTCAAACCTAGTTTGACAAAGGTCAATCATAGGACATGAGATTATTGGACCTTATGATGACACAGGTAGATGATATATGGTCTATGTACATGTACATGATGGTTCTATGCATCAGATACAGGTTTATGATGATGATCTATGGTTTTCAGCATTATTTGATCATTTACAGATTATTATTATTTCACCTGTTCCGGTATATTAGGTATATTATATGATCATGCAGAGAGCTATATGGTCTATGAGTACACATCTTGGATATTTTTGGACATTCTGAGTCCAATGAGACAGTCTATTTTCAGTTCCGGGCAGTTATAGTGATGATTTAGCCTCAGTAGGTTGTCCTAGTGCAGTTTTGGTCTGTCAGAGCAGAGATGATTTTTATTTGGTTCACCCAGGGCACTGATGATGGAGAGGGTTGTCCAGCCACTTGTTTTTACCATATTACCCCCCTTCCGGACACACTGGTTCCCTCACCTTGACAACGTAGGCAATCCAAGAGGCAGTTTGGTATAGGTACACGCTTCCCGAGGCAGTTTTGGATTGGTAGAAATGGCTACAGAGGAATTCGATTTGGGCTACTGAGGCAAAGTTTTGGCATGGGATGATCAGTGATGATGAGTGGGATGTCTTCCGCACCTTCTCCAGCAGTTTTAGCTTCATCGGGGCCCACATCCATCACTTATGACACTTTCTGATGATTTCTGAGGTCTTTTGAGGCCTACGATTTGTCCATAGAGGCACGATTTGGTATATTGATGACTATTTTATTATTATTGTGCTATGGGGATTGACCAAGGGTGGCTAAAATTACCCCTTGGACCCACCATAAGCTTATTGTTATATTTTGTCATCATGATTTGGTGGGATCCCCTCTCCTAGGGCGATTTTGTCCACTTATTGTTATATTTTATGGTTGATCCATGTATTTTATTGTGGAGCTCATCTCAACCATTGATTAGATCTTTTGATCTTTTAATCTTATCCACTCATGTAAAAAGTGGTTAGGATTATGCTCTCTCTCCATCCTATTTAAGGAGAGAGCCTCTCATTGTAAAATCATCTAGAGATTTTTGGCTCTTGGCTCTTGGAATAAAATTTCTATCTTTTGGAGTACATGCTTGGGTTGGAGTGGATGTTGGTTGTTTTGATTGTAAATGCTTTTGTCCATTGCACTGGAGGATCTATTGTAGCTATCTTGCATTTTGCCATATCTTTTTACAGGTGGAGAAGACTTCTTCAACAAGTGCGAATTGGTGGGGAGGATTGCCCTTCAAGCTTGGAGGAGGACGTTTTGGGTTAAACAAGGAGTGGTTTTGTCTTTGCATCAACTATTCTTTGCTTATCTCTTTCTTGCTTGTATCTACCTTCAAAATGTTAAACTGATTGATGCTTTGCTCCTTGGTTTTGACAGGTTAGAGGGACACATATGTAGCTTGGAAAAATCGATTTTGCAAGAGGGCTTCAAAAATTCTCCATTTGATCTTTGGCAAAAGTAATCCTCATCTCAACTATCATTCATCTCTTCATCCAGGTATGCTCCAAAGGTATGATCTTCTTCTTCTTTGAATCATCCATAATTTCTAGATCATAAAAACCCTAATTCATCAAAACCTTCATTTTGTTTTTTCTTAGATCTACTTAGATCTAGCCTTGCTTTTGAAGAGATATTAAAAACCCACCTCTATAGCATCCACCCCTAGTTGGATCTATAGTTTGGTGGTGATTGGGTTAAAATTGACAAACTTTTCAAGGCAATATAGCCCTCTTGAGGCAAATCGCACTTCCTTGGGAGAGGCTTGTTTGGTTAGATCTAGCATATGGGTAGGTGAGATCCCACTTGATTTGCAATCTACATATTTGATAACCTACCCCTAGACTCTTACTTTGGTGATTTCTACCTTGTGGGCATCATTCCACATTTCAAGGGATTAAAACCCCATTTTGGACTACTTGGCACCTTAAAACTCAGATCTAGTAAGATCTAACCCTTGGATTGTCTTGATTTTCTAGATCCACATAGATCATTGCCTAAACTACTTGGATCTACAATTTGGTGGCCATTGGACTTGTTTTGACACCCCTTTCCCATCTTTTATCCCTCCTTGAGCAAGGTCGCACTTCCTTGGGTGATTTAGTTTGCCCACTTTGAGGACGTGGGTAGTTGAGATTTTTGTGGATTTGGAACGGGCATACCTTGAAACCTAGGTCTAGAGTATCATTTTGTGACGATGTGCCTTGGGGGTAGCATTCCTTATTTTAAGGGATTGTGGTTCACTTGGGTCATATCATGAAACCCTAGATCTAGCAAAATCCAACCATCATATCCCAATTAGCCCACTTGATTTGCATGCTAGGTGTCCCGATCTACACTTTGACATATCATTTGACTCCATTAACCCATCCAACAAGGCACTAGTCCTCCTTAGGCAAGTCCACTCCTTGGGAATTGTGTCAAACCTTAGATCCCATATGTGGGTATTCCTATTTTCAACTTAGGTCCATAGATCTACTCATTACATATCCACTAGTGCCAATTGCATCCCTTAATTTCACCTTGTGGGTACCATTTGAACCATTCACATATCTCAAGAAAGTAGGTCCCACTTGTGTAACACATGGTACTAGATCTGGTCATTATAACTAATCATGTGGCCTAAATCATATATTGATTGAAACACTAATCATCTCTCAAACCACCATCAACCATACTTTAACTTCTAGGTCCACTTAACCTTGCATTGGTTTCCGTAACTCATTATTTACTTATCCCTAGGAACCTTTGTTTGGGTCCAATCATCTTTGATTGGTAATAGGGTCTCCCCCTAGGTCTTGATTCATCTAGATCTAAAGTGAAGAGTGCCTCGATTGACGTGACTCCCACCTTGCAAAGGGAACCGTGGCATCTCTTGGGTCACCTCTTTAGTTGTCCATCACCTCTACCGTCCCGGATGGGATACCACTAGGGGCAACTACAAGTTGTGTGATAACATTTTTGGCGCCGCTGCCGGGGAGGTAGAGGCCTACCTTGGTTCGACATACCTTCTCCCTGCATATTAATGACATACATCTTGGTAGAAGAGTTTTAATGTCTAGCTGGCGACTCCGCATAAGCGACTCCACTGGTGATCGATCTTATCATTATCTAGAGCCCATGGGGTGCATCTTTTTGTATTTAGGTTCTTGATTTAATAATAAAAAATAAAAAATAAAATTTTTTTGCCATCCATGGCTGCTTCTGAGTGGCCTAGTACTTTTGGTCGTTTGAAAGTTTTTGACTTCTCAAAAATTGTTGGGTATCCTCATCAAATCCCTCATCAAGCCCGTGAAAGGTTGTCTAAATTTGATGGAAGTCATGAAGTATCTACTAAAAGACACCTTGAACTTTTTAGGGAAATTATTAAAGATTTATCCATAACCCATGAGGATGTGTGTATGAAATTATTGGCTTCGTCCTTCAAAGAAAGAGCTTAGATCTGGTTCTTAAATTTGAAGCCCAATAGCATTTCCGGGTATGACATGTTTGAGCAAAATTTCTTAGAAAAATGGGGAAGTGAATTCGATGATATATATTTTTCAAATCAAAACCTTCCCCTTTCTGATCCTATTGTTGAATCTGTTAATAATCAAACATCAAGTGAATTGTCAACATCCGAAGATGACCCCTCCTGCTCAATTTCTTTTGAGGATAAGTCTTCCACTTTTGAATCGATTGAAAGTCAAATCCATAATCATTGTATAAATCATAAGTTCTCAAATTTCTTTTTAGGTTGCCCTAGTCTTGATCCTGAGGAAATTTCTGAGGATGAGCCTTTAGTCAGTCAGTCTATTGAAGTTCCTCCTCAGAGAAACTCATTAATCATTCCATATTTAATGATCATTCAATTCCTTATCACCTTATTGAAGAAGAAGAAAATGAAAGCATCGACCAAGATCCTTTAGTGGTGATCTCTCGTGATCATTGTGCAATTAATCAAGATATTATAAATGAAATTGTTAATTTCCCCCCTGATCAATTAAATGAAAATGATCACTTATCCTCTTATAATTTTAATGATGAATCAATAGAAGGTCAATCTCAAGATGAGGATGAATTGGTGAATCACACTAGATGCTCTAATCTGTGATCCACTTCTTATAATGAGTCTTTAAATTTTTCCATCCTTAATCAAGATAACTTAGAGTTAGATAGCTATGGTCAATCTTGTCCTCAGATTGTAAATATTAAACTTGATCAAAAGATTAAAATCATTCCTACAGTAAAGAGTGCTTTCTTTTGTCAAAATCCAAAGTCAAACTTATTTATTCATTTGGGAGAATTTTCATATTTGCAATCCACCCTCCCTTCCCAACTCCTTCAATCATCTTCAAGTTGGTGCTCTAGTCAATCTTTTTCCTTGGAAATTTTCATTGGGAAGTATAAGCTTGGTTACATGTTTGGAGAAAAGGCACTTCATTTCCCTTTTCAATCACTTTGGAACCAAGATGCTTGTTGTCAAGTTATCAATCATTCTTGGTGGCTAGAAAAGGTGTTTAAAGATCAATTTCATCTTTTCTCCATTTTTGAGAATCAAGTGGGCTTGATTTTGATTTTTCGTCTCCTAAGCTTTAATTTGTCCCCACTTGGTTTTTATTTGATCATCAGTCCCAAGGAGAGTCAAATTGAATATTTTAGAGATGTGAATAAGGAAGTCAGTTTGTATAAAAGGAATTTGAATCATATGCCTTATATTTTTCCTCCATCCATTTTAAACAATCACTTGCATAAATTTTATGATCCTATCAGTTTTTGGATGGAGGATGGCTGCATTAATCAGTCATCTCCTTGGCATGATTTCATTTTGCTCTGTTCAAATCCTTCTTCAATTTCTGAACAAGTCAGGAAGATTGTGCTCTCAATTTCATTAATTTTTAATCCAATCTTGACTTGTTTTATAAAAAAAAATCAAAGAAGAATCACTAATTTATTTGATGAATGGTTGCATTGGATTTATGATTTTACCTAACATTTGTGCTGACTGGTTAGAGTAGAGTAGGTAGGCCTCTGAATAAGCTCACTTGAGCAATACGATTTGTGTGTTTTTTCTTCTTCTGTGTGATGAGTATTGCCCCTTTGCTTTTCTGCTTGGAGTGTCTGTTTGTCTTTGTGTTTGATTGAGTTGAGCCTTGCTCCTTCTTAAGCTTGTCTCTTCTCTTGCATGCATTAAAGAATTTTTAATTTCCGTTTACATTTTTGGCTGCCTGTGCAAGTGAGATTGCCTGCTTGAAAAAGTTTTCTTGTCCTCCTGAATAGTAATATAAAAAAATAATGAATGATGAACAAAAGATATATGCAATGTTAGATCTAAAATTTTCTTTTATGCATTTCATGTTATGCTTTAGAATAGATTTCAGTTTCAGTTTTAATTTATATTTTTCCCATACATGCTCCATGAGGTATTCTAGTGTTTGTGAGCATAGATATAGGTGCAAAATAAAAGCTGAAAATAATGATGGTGCAGTGCTGGATTGAAGATTCATGCAGAGCAATTCGAGACCAGAGATTCTGAGGTTCTCAAGCGCTCTCTCCCTTAGAGCACTTGTCCCAGCTGGAGCCAGATGTTATCACATATATAGTAGCCAGGCTACCATACATTATTTTTCAGATTCCAGAGCACTTTTCAGCTAGATCCTTTACATTGAGATGATGAGATGAGCATCTATCTATGGATCACTATTAGATTTTGGACAGTATATGTATTCCCCATGCCATGACTAAGTCTCAAGATACTCAGAGAGATGACCGATGTAGTCATTATACCATTTATGTAGAGCAGTCAGTAGTGCCCAGAGTTATAGTAGCAGTTTCAGAGGACAGATGATGGTTCAGAGGATGAGCATTCAGGTATATGACTCAGCAGGTATATCATGGTGTTATGGTTATATTGCTTTTATATTCATTCTTATGGTATGTCTTAGCACTTAGTGTCATGATCTGGCGATCATATAGCTATGCGGACCTGGTTGATCTTATTATATATATTCTACTGTCCTTACTCAGAATTAGAAGTTCACTACTCATACTCATTGGTTTTACCCTCCCTAGGGAGAATAGAGGTGATCATTCCACCATACCTTGGCTTGCTAGTGTTGGCTCCATTATTCATTGTCTTCATCCATCCATTACCTACCTTTTAGTTTATCACCCCGACTTACTACTTGACTAGTGGCATGGAGGATCTTTTCCCCACTGTAGCCTCTGTATTGGATGAGCTTCCCTGTTTATTGTGTCTCGGCTATGAGTTGGTGACAAAACTTACCTTTGGTGAGTTGGATTGTAGGCCTAAATCATTCTGGTCGGTTGTCCCGATGTTTGGCATTGGCTCGAACTCCCCCTAGTCACTTGAGATGTTGTTGGCTAAAACTGAAAGCTCATGTACTACTTATGGAAACTGATAAATTTGCCCATGGAAACTAAAAAGGGCAAGAGCGATGAACTGCTGAAAAATACTCCTCGAAGAGTATAAGAAAGGTCCAAAAAAGCAATGATTCTTAAAAGCTATATCTAAACAATTGCTGACCTTATATATGTATAAAAAAACATGCCCTGGATGCAAGCTGCAACTAGTTGTGTTTATCAGCACACCTGAGATCCGAAGGGTTATGTAGGCCAAAAAGGCCATGAAATGAAATTGAATGATCCTAATGAACCTGGATCAATTTGATGTAGGCATGATGCCTAAGTTGAATAAGCACTCTCTAAACAACTTATCCATTTGTGAGACACCGCCATTGCCTGTGTTGTTGCTCATTCAATATATACTATGGTGTGTATTCCCTTTCCCATATCCAAAGTGTCACAATGTTAAGTCAGTCAGTCACCCTTTAGCCTAGCCATTTTATTTTAGCCTTCACCCTTCACTAGCAAATTGATCACAACTATGAAGTGAGTATGGTCCTGAAAGTCTAGTCTGAGTCATATAAATAATTAATGACAATATATATTTGGATTTAGATCGCCAGTAATGATTACTTTGTGTTATAATTGCTATTTGAATGAGTTGTAGAGCATGCATTAACCTTTGACACTTTGCAGCAGCTTCTGATGGTAGTCTGAGTTATATTTGGTCAATATTGACCTGGTCAAACCTAGTTTGACCAAGGTCAATCACAGGACATGAGATTATTGGACCTTATGATGACACAGGTAGATGATATATGGTTATGTACATGTACATGATGGTTCTATGCATCAGATACAGGTTTATGATGATGATCTATGGTTTTCAGCATTATTTGATCATTTACAGATTATTATTATTTCACCTGTTCCGGTATATTGGGTATATTATATGATCATGCAGAGAGCTATATGGTTTATGAGTACACATCTTGGATATTTTTGGACCTTCTGAGTCCAATGAGACGGTCTATTTTCAGTTCCGGGCAGTTACAGTGATGATTTAGCATCGGTAGGCTATCCTAGTGCAACTTTGGTCTGTCAGAGCAAAGATGATTTTTATTTGGTTCACCTAGGGCGCTGATGATGGAGAGGGTGGTCCAGCCACTTGTTTTTACCATATTACCCCCCTTCCGGACACATTGGTGCCCTCACCTTGACAGCACAGGCACTCCAGGAGGCAGTTTGGGATATGTACACGCTTCTCGAGGCAGTTTTGGATTGGTAGAAATGGCTACAGAGGAATTCGATTTGGGCTACTGAGGCAAAGTTTTGGCATGGGATGATCAGTGATGATGAGTGGGATGTCTTCCGTACCTTCTCCAGCAGTTTCAGCTTCATTGGGGCCCACATCCATCACTTATGGCACTTTTTGATGATTTCTGAGGTCTTTTGAGGCCTACGATTTGTCCATAGAGGCACGATTTGGTATATTGATGACTATTTTATTATTATTTTGCTATGGGGATTCACCAAGGGTGGCAAAATTACCCCTTGGAGCCACCATAAACTTATTGTTATATTTTGTCATCATGATTTGGTGGGATCCCCTCTCCTAGGGCGATTTTGTCCACTTATTGTTATATTTTATGGTTGATCCATGTATTTTATTGTGGAGCTCATCTCAACCATTGATTAAATCTTTTGATCTTTTAATCTTAGCCACTCATGTAAAAAGTGGTTAGGATTATGCTCTCTCTCCATCCTATTTAAGGAGAGAGCCTCTCATTGTAAAATCATCTAGAGATTTTTGGCTCTTGGCTCTTGGAATAAAATTTCTATCTTTTGGAGTACATGCTTGGGTTGGAGTGGATGTTGGTTGTTTTGATTGTAAATGCTTTTGTCCATTGCACTGGAGGATCTATTGTAGCTATCTTGCATTTTGCCATATCTTTTTACAGGTGGAGAAGACTTCTTCAACAAGTGCGAATTGGTGGGGAGGCTTTCCCTTCAAGCTTGGAGGAGGACGTTTTGGGTTAAACAGGGAGTGGTTTTGTCTTTGCACCAACTATTCTTTGCTTATCTCTTTCTTGCTTGTATCTACCTTCAACATGTTAAACTGATTGATGCTTTTCTCCTTGGTTTTGACAGGTTAGAGGGACACATATGTGGCTTGGAAAAATCGATTTTGCAAGAGGGCTTCAAAAATTCTTCATTTGATCTTTGGAAAAAATAATCCTCATCTCAACTAGCATTCATCTCTTCATCCAGGTACGCTCCAAAGGTATGATCTTCTTCTTCTTTGAATCATCCATAATTTCTAGGCATAAAAACCCTAATTCATCAAAACCCTCATTTTGGTTTTTCTTAGATCTACTTAGATCTAGCCTTGCTTTTGAAGAGATATTAAAAACCCACCTCTATAGCATCCACTCCTAGTTGGATCTATAGTTTGGTGGTGATTGAGTTAAAATTGACACACTTTTCAAGGCAATATAGCCCTCTTGAGGCAAATCACACTTCCTTGGGAGAGGCTTGTTTGGTTAGATCTAGCATATGGGTAGGTGAGATCCCACTTGATTTGCAATTTACATATTTGATAACCTACCCTTAGACTCTTACTTTGGTGATTTCTACCTTGTGGGCATCATTCCACATTTCAAGGGATTAAAACCCCATTTTGGACTACTTGGCACCTTAAAAATAAGATCTAGTAAGATCTAACCCTTGGATTGTCTTGATTTTCTAGATCCACATAGATCATTGCCTAAACTACTTGGATCTACAATTTGGTGGCCATTGGACTTGTTTTGACACCCCTTTCCCATCTTTTATCCCTCCTTGAGCAAGGTCGCACTTCCTTGGGTGATTGTGTTTGCCCACTTTGAGGACGTGGGTAGTTGAGATTTTTGTGGATTTGGAATGGGCATACCTTGAAACCTAGGTCTAGAGTATCATTTTGTGACGATGTGCCTTGGAGGTAGCATTCTTTATTTTAAGGGATTGTGGTCCACTTGGGTCATTTCATGAAACCCTAGATCTAGCAAAATCCAACCATCATATCCCAATTAGCCCACTTGATTTGCATGCTAGGTGTCCCGATCTACACTTTGACATATCATTTGACTCCATTAACCCATCCAACAAGGCACTAATCCTCCTTAGGCAAGTCCACTCCTTGGGAATTGTGTCAAACCTTAGATCCCATATGTGGGTATTCCTATTTTCAACTTAAGTCCATAGATCTACTCATTACATATCCACTAGTGCCAATTGCATCCCTTAATTTCACCTTGTGGGTCCCATTTGAACCATTCACATATCTCAAGAAAGTAGGTCCCACTTGTGTAACACATGGTACTAGATCTGGTCATTATAACTAATCATGTGGCCTAAATCATATATTGGTTGAAACACTAATCATCTCTCAAACCACCATCAACCATACTTTAACTTCTAGGTCCACTTAACCTTGCATTGGTTTCCGTAACTCATTATTTACTTATCCCTAGGAACCTTTGTTTGGGTCCAATCATCTTTGATTGGTAATAGGGTCTCCCCCTAGGTCATGATTCATCTAGATCTAAAGTGAAGAGTGCCTCGGTTGACGTGACTCCCACCTTACAAAGGGAACCGTGGCATCTCTGGGGTCACCTCTTTAGTTGTCCATCTCCTCTACCGTCCCGGATGGGATACCACTAGGGGCAACTACAAGTTGTGTGATAACAGTTAACTCAGTTGGTTTCAGGAATCCTAGTGGTGTCTCCCGACATACGCAAGGTACGTGGGAGCTCAAATCCGTAGTGTTGTTGTCTAATGCACAACCGTTCGGCAAAAGACCTTCCGATATACTACCGAGTACGTGATACACCCTTCGATATATGCCAAGTACGGATTATGGTACTTGGTGGGTACGTGAAGGAGCTCGATATACCGATAAGTACGTGGAAGACTACAATACCCCCAGGATACAATGCCGGAAAATAACGACAGCTGCCACGCTTAACGACACCGGAACACGTCTCTAACTTACACACAAGTTGTTAAAAATTTTACCTAGTTCTACCGTTAATTTTATCTTGGACGGTTAGGTGAATGCATGAGGTGAGTACATAATCGGAAGCATAATGCAAGGCCTGGCTACATGCATGAAATATTCTTTTCTTTCAATGAATTCTAGCTATGGGAAGGAGAAATCTTTTCTTTCCGACGAGATTGCCAAAACAACACAATGCAACACAATCCCAATTCAAACAAAACTTGACTATGAAAGTATTCTTTTCCTTTTTCAACGAAACACAAAAAATCACAACACTACTATCCAAATCACAACATTTTTTCTTTTTCTTTTTCTTTTCAAAACGAGAATGATGCTAGGTAATGAAAAGAGAGAATTCTAAGATGGAGTATGCAAGCTTTTCAATTTCACTTTCAATGGCCTAAAAGCAATGAAAAATAAAAAAATGCACCTATCTTTCCCTAGCATGGAAATACTTTTGCAAAATTGGAAGCGTAGCTTGAGTCTTTCAAGAAGATGAGCGATTCATATTTCAAGAAAAACACAAATGATTATACATTCATTCAATTTTCCAAAAGATTGATAAACGAAACCTTCCAATGCAAGAACGTTTTTCTTTAAAAAACACTCAAGAAATGATGGGAAAGAAGCACTTTTTAACTTTTTGATAGATGCATCAAAGAATAAACTTGATACCAAATGAGCTTTCAGATCTAAATGAACGAAAAGAAAACACTACTTGCAACACTTGATGCACCCAGAAAACTCAAGAAAAGACAAGCACTCAATCAAGATGAAAGACACATTTAACTCAAAATCAAGTAGTAGCAAGCAAACCAAGCAAGCAAAGCTCAAACAATGATGAAAACGAGGTCTGGAAGCTGATCTAATGCAATGATCAGATCAGGAATGGAAGGAAGGGAATGCAAGGGTGAGCGGATGAAGGTTGAGGAGACAAGAGTATCCACCACTACCGATCTTCAAACTTGTTCAAAACGGAACCCAAAATCAATCCAAACCAAACCAAACACTCAACACACAAATCAAAGGTGGGATCTCTGGCTGGATCTTGCAGCATAGAGGGACTTCATACAGAAAACCAAAGTTCAGAATTGGCAAATGGAGAGGGGATGCCTGCATGCCAAATTTTGACAAATCGGCGCACTCTGTGCTTGTACACAGTGCGACGTCGCAGTTCACCAATGCGGGAAGTGCGACGACCTCGCAGTTTACCAATGAAAAGGATGCGACGAGTGACTAACAGGTAAAGAACAGAGGAAAGAGATGACACAGTGTCGCTCTGTTTCCACTAACCAGGTACGACGGGCGAGATCTAAGTCCAAAAAAGAATCAGATCTCCAAGCAATGAACCATAGAATGATTTGAGAATGAGTTGCATAAACTCAGAGGAAGCAGATCAAAGTCTTCAATATGAAGATCTGATAGTGAAATCAACTTACGAAGCAAATGACAAATAGAAGGCTTGTGTCAAGCAATCAACTGAAAATGACTCTCAGGCAATTACAGAATCAGACATGTAAATCTCCCCAGCGGAGTCGCCAGATTTGTTTATCGGACAATCCACTCGAGCGGACGCGAGCCGGATCTCCCTAGCTCATGTGAGTCTAGAACAAATAAGACAGGCTACAAATGCATTTCTTAGATCTACTTAAGGATCAAGTACTAGATGTCTTACCTTTCACTTCGCTATCCTTTCTTCTGAATGTTGCTCCACGTCTCACGATCGTCAGATCCAAACTGCAAGACCTGTCAAGACAAGAAACAAGAGAAACAAGTAAAAGGGCATCTATACAATAAGAGATCTAAGTAAACAGTTAAGCAGGTAAACTACTCAATATCATTACACACATGAACAATATTGGTGGAAAGCATTTGTATTACTGTTAAAATAGGGGAGTACATAGTAGAGATATAGAACTACAACCAAGGCTTAACGCTGCAGCCCTTCTCCAACAAATCCATTTTCCATTTCCTCCTAAGGAAGCTTGAGTCTCTCAAGGATGAGTAGAGATCTCTCAAGAGTGATTTCACCAGCATGTAGACACCGTAGACTTCCCCCCTTTGGAGAGGAGTAGAGCTTCTCTTATATAGGACTAAGCGGATAGGGTATGGATAGGATAGGCTGAGATATGGTAGGAGAGAGATAGGGGATCCTCCCAAGGTGTTAGGAATCGAGTACTAGCTCCCCTAGAGGTCAAGGATAAGGCCTTAAGTCAGCAAGTTTCGAGAAGAACCTCGAAGAAGCTATTTTTGCCCATTAACTGACTTCGTCGCACCCTGCAGTGAAGCAAGCTGCGACGTCGCATGTTGCATGATTGCAATGTGCGACGACCTCTCAAAACCTGGTACAACTAGGTACAAATCCTCCCAGGCTAATTACTCAGTCAAGACATCTTCAGGGGTGTATACACTAAATCTCATGATGGGTAGATTTTGGGTGTAACAGTAGACTCCCTCTCAAAGGTGACAGTCACTCTCCCAACTGCTCTCACAATTGTCTCATATCCCAATACCATCTCAAGACTCAAGCCCGTCTCAGTCATCTCCGTGAACACATCACGACCACTTGTCATATGGCTCGAAGCCCCACTATCAATGTACCAAGTGGAAGTAGTAGTGGTAGCACTAAAGGAATGGCCAACCAATAGCGAACACTGAATCTGATCCTCCATGTCACTCTCCATATCACTGGTGGTGAAAGATGTCCTTTCTGTACATCCAGCATATAGAGAGAACTCTCCCTCAAACTGTGAGGAAAAGTCATCCATCTCTGTTGTCACTGCTGTCTCCTATCATTTCTTCTTCTTGTTTGGACACTGTCCAAGATAGTGTCCAAACTTCTGACATGCAAAACACTTGATTTTACTCAAGTCTTTCTTCTGCTCACCTATATGTTGTTTGGCCCCACCATTCGGACCCTTGAACTTCTTCTTTTTTCCCTTTGCTGCGAATGCCACATTTTCCTCATCATCTCTGTGATGTGACGAACTGCTTTGCAAGTATCTTCTACGTGTCTCCTCTTGTATAAGATCATCCCAAAGACGATCCCATGTAGGCATGTTCTCTCGACCAATAATAGTCTGCACAAACACACCCCACTGCCGAGTCACACCATTTAAGGTTGTGTGCACCATCTCAATGCCCTGTATAACCTCTCCTACAGTTGCAAGCTCATCCTTCACCTGTGTAATCTTGGTAAGGTAGGAAGCCATGCCTTCCCCTTTGCTGATGTGTACATTCTTCAACTTCTCCCTTAACACCATTTTCCTATTCTCATTCGAACTCTAGTAAAGGTTGGTCAAAGAAGTCCACATCTGAAAAGCATGTGTCTTTGTTGATATGTGGGGGATTACATGATCCTTCACGGCATCAAGTATAATCCTCCTTTCCTTTACATCTCTCTTCATGAAAGTTGCCTTATCAGTAGCATCAGTAGGTACAGTCACAGGATTTGTTGTTGTACTATTCACTATATCCCATACCTCATTCTCTTCAAGTATCAACATAATTCTAGTCTTCCATGGGCTAAAAGTTGTAGCCCCATCCAATCTGTCTTCTACTCTAAGCCCACACACCATGGCTACAACCTGTACTACTCAAGCAACCTGTTCAAGAACATTTTCACAAATCTGGAAAAAATTTCTCAAAGCCCTAACTTTCTACAAATCTGAATTTTTTCTCAAACCCTTCTTTTCTTCAAATCTCAAAATTTTTCCACAAACCCCTGTTTTTCTGAATGTTTAAATTTTGATCTTCAACTCCGCTTTGATACCATGAAAGTTTTTATAACCCCAACCTGGTTTCAAGCTTAGAATCTTCTCTATAAAGTTTAATGCCAAAACCCCAGTGTGCACATATTTATTCACAAAAATGACTTCAACTTGAAACACATGAGATTCTTTTTCAAATCTTTACAACTCATAAATTTAATTTTCAGTCTATAAAGTCAAACTCAAAAATTTATGACAGCCATTAACACATCAAAATAACATAGATATTTTTCACCAATAGGTCCAGGATAAAATCCCGAAGGGAAAACCTATTTCTAAGAGAGAGATTTTTATTTTTGATAGAAAAATCATAAAAATTACAACAACACTTATCTCCCAAATTTCGTCTCGAAATTAGTGCCAAAACTGGCCTGCTGTAAGGACTGTCCTCTTCCTCGAAATCTGTGCCCAATCAACAGTTGTACGAACTCGAAAACTATGCAAAACCTGCTCCTCAAATTCTGTGTTGAATTCTGTCCCTGTACGGACTCTAAGGATAACATCAAATTATGTACCTTCTAGCCTCGAAAACTAAGCCAATCTTCACCCTCGAAAAATGTGCATTTACCTCGATTTCTGTGCCAGTACAAACATCATCAATGGTTGTACGGTTCTCCTCAAAATCTGTGCCAGATTTACAGTGTACGGATGCCTTGGAATTTGTGGCAAACTATAGTACCGATTTCCATGGGAAATGTGCCAGAATTTGTTTTCTTCTCCCTAGGTCGACTTCTCTCAAAACCTAGCTTTCTCTCTTGCTCCTCCTCTCCAAATATTCTCTTTGAAAAGTGAATAATGAATTAGAAGGCCTTGCCCTAGTCCTTTTCGTTCATGATAACTTCCTCTTTCAATCTAATGGTCCAGATTAGATTAGATGAGGGGTTCTCATTAAATACTCAATTAAATAATTAATAAATGACATTTAGTGCACCTCATGCAATTTAATAAAGTATGAGCACCCCCTTTTAATTAATCACTCACTTGACTTTTATTAAATGTGAACTTGGGATAAATCATGACTTTTAACTTTTAATAAAGTGACTTTAAAATTATGAAGTGCATCTCACTTTATTAATTAAATATGACTAGGGGTCCTAATTAAAGTGTCCTTGTCCACCCCAAGGCAATATTAGTTGAACAACACTTACTAGGTCACTCCTTACAGAGGAAGGTGTTCTTCACCACCCCCAACTTGTTTATGAAATAGACATGCTTCCCTCTACCCAAAGACATCGTGGGAATGTCAGCCACCTCCTCATCAGTAGAAATGTACTGCAACTGTATTGCTCCTATTTGAACATAATCCGTGATGAAGTGATACCTAATCTCAATGTGCTTGGACCTGTCATGAAATACTGGATTCTCAGAGAGCCAGATGCAACTCTTATTATCACAATGTATCACTGTGGGTCCCATCTCTTGACCAAATAAATCAACCATCAACTTGCGAAGCCACAAGGCTTCACAACTGGCCTGACTGGCTACCGTGTACTCAGCCTCTGCAGAAGTCAATGCTACGGACTTCTGTTTCCAACTGAACCAAGACACAACTGCTGAGCCCAACCTGAAACAACAACTGGGAGTGCTCTTCCGGTCTGAAACACTACCTGCCCAATCTGACTCTGTAAAGCAAACCAATCCCACTCCATTAGATCTCATGTAGTCCAAACAACATAATTCTAGCCTTCCATCGGCTAAAAGTTGTAGCTCCATCCAATTTGTCTTCTACTCTAAGCCCAGACACCATGGCTACAACCTGTACTACTCAAACAACCTGTTCGAGAACTTTTTCACAAATCTGGAAATTTTTTCTCAAAGCCCTAACTTTCTTCAAATCTGAAATTTTTCTCAAAACCCCTGTTTTCTTCAAATCTCAAAATTTTTCCACAAACCCCCATTTTTTCTGAATGTTTAAATTCTGATCTTTAACTCCACTCTGATACCATGAAAGTTTTATAACCCCAACCTGGTTTTGAGCTTAGAAGCTTCTCTGCAAGGTTTAATGCCAAAACCCAGTGTGCACATTTTTATTCACAAAAATGACTTCAACTTGAAACCCATGAGATTCTTTTTCAAATTTTTACAACTCAGAAATTTAAGTTTCAATCTATAAATTCAAACTCATAAATTTATGACAGCCATTCACACATCAAAATAACACAGATATTTTTCACCAATAAGTCCAGGATAAAACCCTGAAGGGAAAACCTATTTCTGAGAGAGAGATTTTTATTTTCATAAACAAATCATAAAAATTATAGTAGTACTTATCTCCCAAATTTCATCTCAAAATTAGTGCCAAAACTAGCCTGCTGTAAGGATGGTCCTCTTCCTCGAAATCTGTGCCCAATCAACAGCAGTATGGCCTCACACGTGCGGCCTCGAAAACTGTGCAGAATCTACTCCTCAAATTCTGTGTTGAATTCTGTCCTTGTACGGACTCTAAGGACAGCAATAAATTATGTACCTTCTGTTGCAACCCATTTTGGCATGGGTTCCCACAGGTAGATTATTCAAAAGCTAAGAATGTATTTGTTTGAAAATGGAGAACACAAACTACCTTTCCAGCACAACGAATTATTTGTTTTGCTGCCCTAGGGTAGGGAATCTATGTCAATAGATTAAAAGATCCGGTTTCATTTTCCTGGAGGGGACTGCAACAGCAAGGCTGGAGTGCATAGTCAGATTCAGGAGGAAATTGATAGCGACAAGAGTATGCTGACTGTGTTTCTCAGTGCTATGATACAGACCGCACTGAAAATGAGATAGATATGCTGCTGCAGGTGTTAAGAATTTGCTGAGGAGTCAGAGACCGGGCAGTTTGCTCTAGATTGGGACATGCGAAAATTCCATTTTATTTACTAATGATGCTGCGGACTCAATCTGTTTGGTAAATCAATGCCGTAGTGAAGGTTTAATGGAGGTTTTGGATATATATATTGACAACAGGTTTGTGAAAGATAATTTCTATGAAGGCATCCGGGCACCCAAATGGCTAGATTTCCTGGCTCCTAAGGAAGCCGTGGATGATGATGCTTGGTTCTGCAAACCTGATTGTAATCATCCCAAGAAAGCTGCCAGTTTCGTGAAGAGTCCCGTGTTTCGGTCCAACAAGATGAGATAGCCCAGATTAATAAATTCTTCTTCTACTGTAAACACTTCCAGTAATAGTCCACTAGGAAACAAGATTGCAAGTGCTCTGAGTGGCAGGAAAACAAGGGGTCCATTATCAACCTCAGTTACTTCTCTGTATAAGTTGAAGGCGAAGGAAAATGCGTCAGCCAATGTACACAAGTTCTCTCCATTGGATAAGAACAGAGCTCCGATGTTGCAGTACAAGTACATGATGCTCTCCTTCGAGCAAATATTTCAACTGGCTCACTGCTTCAATTTAGTGATGCAGTCTTTGATGTACAAGAAGGCTCAAACCATGGATCATCTGCACTGGACTTAGATCAGTACTCAGAACAATTTATAGAGACTGAAGGGGATCCAGAGCAAGCATCTAAGTGGCAGTTGGAGAGTAGGAAGGTGATTTTAATGGCGAAAATTTTGGAATGAGGACCATCGCCAAAAACACCAAGTAATCGGTGTTCAACAAATTAATCACGCCAGCCTAGGTTAAGACTGATCGGGGTTCACGCTGTCAACAACTGGGCCACTGCTAAAAGCACGAAATCGTGTCCATGACACACAGAAATCTCAAGATGACTCCAGTTCGATAAAACACCGAGAATCACAGGCTCACTCGACCCCTGAATCACATCATTTTGACATCCGAATGCAGAGAAGGAACATGGAGCTTCAACCCACATTTTCATTAGCAGCCATCTGCATTGGCTCCGGATTAAACCAGTTTCGACAGTTGTGATTGAACCACGATTTTTTAAAACCATCCATTGCTGTCACCACCAAAGCGCAGCCTGTGGGAGAGAGTCGTGGGCTATTGCCGAGTCGAGACCTAGGGAGCTGTTGTCGAAACCGAGACACGAAGTTTGCACTCACGATTCATTGACAGCCGTTTTTTATGTTTGATCCCCGTGTTCACACTCGCAGCCAAATAGCAGACAAATTTTCCAATTTATGGGTTGAGCAGCTGATATGTAGGGTTAAACCCACAGATCCGAGTGGAGACGGCAGCAATCTTAAATCGAAACCACCCGATTTTTAACAAAAAAGAGTGCCAGCGTGAAACTGAAGCCGAGTCATGAAGATCCACCATTGATTCACGACAGTTTCGCTTGGTTTTATTTGTTTGCAAGCTGAGCGTGACATAAAATACTGTTGGCCATCTGGATGCTTCAGCTGGCGGCCAATTCTTTTCCTTTGTTTACAGCGTTTAACAAATACGTGGGGATGTCTTCAGTTTACGTGGAGTGTCTCGTGGGAGCTGGTGGGTTTTCCTTGGTAAACGTGGCTGTTATGTGGCAGTTCACTCTATGTGTTGGATTCCCCTTTAGTTTGATAAGAATTATTAGTGGGAGTTAGAAGCTTTGGATATTCGATGGAGAGAAAAGTGGATCTCACCCACCTTTTCCTCAATTTTTATTATTATTTTATTTTCTTTTAACTTTTGAGTGAGCCTTTTTGACCTATAAAGAGGATGGCCTCTTTCATTGTAATGATGGAAATTTTTTGGGGTTTTCTCTCCCTGTTGAACTTTAATGAAAATATCAGCTGGGTTTGTGGACAGATTGAGCATCTTTCATGTGGTTGTGTGCTGTATTTCAAGTTGTAGAATGAATCTAGCTTGTGAGGGCTTTTTCAAGCACAATAGATTAGCCATTTAGGATTAAGTTGGTTAATTATGCTTAAACAATTAGTATTTCAATGGAAATCAGTACGAAATGTTGATTAAGATCTGATTGTTTGTGCATTCTAGATTCATCTCACTTTTATGAAGCATAAGGCCTCCATGAGTCCTCTTTTGACTCCATTTCCCCTTCTGATATTGGCACTGGTCTTTCCCTGAGGATTGATCTTCCCTTCTTTTCCATCACCCATTTAAAAACTATCTTTTGTTACTTCCGTTTCTCTAAGGCAGCCTCTTCCATTCACCTTGCCCGTTACTGTACCTGCCTTAGCGATCCTATTTTAGGGATACCCCCCTAGTGTTGGAGAAGAGCCAACCTGAAGCGAAGAGGAGAGGAGTGTGGTGACATTGGCCTCTCTCCTAAGAGAGTTGTCATTCCAGCCGGTGTGTTGCATTTTGGGCTTTCAAGCGACACGCATGCCATTTCGGAGGACAACACCTTCTAGCCTCGAAAATCGTGCCAATCTCCAGCCTCGAAAAATGTGCATTTACCTCGATTTCTGTGTTGGTACAAACAACATCAATGGCTGTATGGTTCTCCTCGAAATCTGTTCCAGATTTATAGTGTACGGCTGCCTTGGAATTTGTGCCAAACTGTAGTACAAATTTCCTTGGGAAATGTGCTAAAGTTTGTCTTCTTCTCCCTAGGTCGTCTTCTCTCAAAACCTAGCTTTCTCTCTTGCTCCTCCTCTCCAAATATTCTCTTTGAAAAATGAACAATGATATAGAATGTCTTGCCCTAGTCCTTTTTGTTCATGATAACTTCCTCTTTCAATCTAATGGTCCAAATTAGATTAAATGAGGGGTTCTCATTAAATGCTCAATTAAATAATTAATAAATGACATTTAGTGCACCTCATGTCATTTAATAAAGTATGAGCACCCCCTTTTAATTAAACACTCACTTGACTTTTATTAAATGTGAACTTAGGATAAATCATGACTTTTAACTTTTAATAAAGTGACTTTAAAATTATAAAGTGCATCTCACTTTATTAATTAAATATGACTAGGGGTCACCAATTAAAGTGTCCTTGTCCACCCCAAGGCAACACTAGGTGAACAACACTTCCTAGGTAACTTTTCAACACTCCCTCTTACTGAGGAAGGTGTTCTTCACCAATCCCAACTTGTTTTTGAAATAGACATACTTCCCACTACCCAAAGACATCATGAGAATGTAAGCCATTTGCTCATTAGTAGAAATGTACTGCAATTGTACTGCTCCTCTCTATACATAATCCCTGATGAAGTGATACCTGATCTCAATGTGTTTGGAGCTGTAATAAAATACTAGATTCTCAGGGAGCCTGATGCAACTTTGATTATCACAATGTATCACTGTGGGTCCCATCTCTTGATCAAATAAATCAACCATCAACTTGCGAAGCCACAAGGCTTCACAACTAGCCTGATTGGCTACCATGTACTCAGCCTCTGCAGAAATCAATGCTACGGACTTTTGTTTCCGACTAAACCAAGACACAACTGCTGAGCCCAACCTGAAACAACAACCAGGAGTGCTCTTTCGGTCCAAAACACTACCTGCCCAATCTGAATCTGTAAAGCCAACCAATCCCGCTCCATCAAATCTCTTGTAGTCCAAACCAAAATCTATTGTACCTGCAAGGTATCTCAACACATGTTTTGCAGTTATCCAGTGCACTCTCTTGGGCTCCACCATGGGCATGAACTGATTGAGAGTGTTAACTACAAAACTCATATCTGGTCTGGTGTTGACCAAATACATCAACGACCCAATCAACTGACGATATAATGTACGATCCACCAACTCTCCCTCAGAAGCATGAAGCTTCGTCCAGTTGGTGATCATGGGTGTGGACATGGGTCTACAATTCTCCATCTGAAATCTCCTCAGACTATCTGCAACATACTTTCCCTAACTCAGGAAAACATGTCCATCCTGTTGTCCGCCAATATGCACACCAGCAGCGGAAATCTTTCGAAAGTTGTCTCTTCACTACAAGTGAGAGAGGTGTGGCCTTGGGGGCAAGCAATGAGCCAGGTACTGTCACCTGAATCCCAGCTCCTCCGTTTACGCAAACTCCTAACGAAGCCAAGGGGGGTAGTCCCTAAAAGAGAGTTTCACTAAGGTTCTGATATTTATAGTGTTTTTAGATGTTGTGATGCGGATGGGTGTTGTTTAGGAGTTTTGTAAAATGAGAGACAAAATAATACCTGAATATAAGACAAGATAACGCAATCCACGTTGCAAATACAAGATGAAGGATACACTTGGGCAATAAGTAAATCACTTTTCACGAAATATAGGCAGATACTCCAATGTTGATACTTGGGCAAACAAAATATAAGATAAAGGACCAGTGCCTTATGGAGTCAAAAATTAAATGCGATTTTGAAAACTTGATACAAGTGCTTGAATTGAAAGTTTGTGAGAACGTTGTGCAGCTTATCTTGGTAAATTCAAAGTTTTAATTGTCTTGATTATTAGGGCTAAAACCAGGGATGTTCAAAGAGTGTCCGGAAAGTAGTTTTAAGCAGCTCCTTTAAGAGACCTGTCGGGGCCTGTCTGGAATCACGGCGAGGCGCGCAATGCTAACCAGCCACCGTGTCGCAGATTGGGCGGTCCGGCGCCTCCCCTGAGAACTGATTAAAATACTTTATGTCAACGCCGGTTCGTTGGTTATGGGGGTGAAAGTTTTAATTAGATTTTCTCTTGTAAATTAACAAGTCTTCCACCTTTCTGAGTACTAGCCCAACCGTTTTCGGTTGGCAGAGCATACGGGTGTAGGACAGAAACCAAGATAAATTAATTAAGGGGTGTATGAGTGGAAAATTTTATTATTAAAGAACATTGTTCAACTCTCCGATAGAGAGCGCTCTTGACTTGATCTTATGACCAAAGTTCAAGAGACTTGCTAAAATTAAAATGCCTAATGCAGGGATGATGCAAAACTAAAATGCCCTCCGATAGAGGGTGCTCTTGACTTCGATTTGGCCAAGTTCAAGAGACTTTGGTTTATTTTAAGGAAGCAAAAAGTAGCTGTGTTGTGAAAGCAATAAATTAACTTTAAATGATTAAAACCACGTAATAGATTTGAAGGATATGAAATAATGCTTAATAAATACTATTTTGCCAAATAAAATGAAACTAAAAACAAACTAGTGTTCTACCACACAAGCTTTAATCTAATAGGTGAGATTGATCTCCGAACAAGATCAACCACTAGAATCGCCTGCACTTGAGAATCTCCAGCTAGCTGAAAGCTCTACCAAGGAAACCGACGGGGAAGGAAGAGTAACCACAAAGTTATGTGGTCTTGCCCTTGAGATGAAATCCCAAGGATACAACTTCCGGTAAAAGGCTTTGGAAGAGAAAATATGAGATAAAATTGAATGACAGTAAATCTAAACTACCCAAGAGTCTCTTTCAGGTCAAAGACCCTACTCGGGAGAGAATGGGGGTAAGTAACTATGGAAGATAAGCAAAATGACTTATTGAAATAAAACTAAACTAAGAGCATATGAAAAGATCTAAACTAAGCCAATCCACAAAACCCAACACTCTTCCCCAAATGGGGAAGAAGACCAAAAAGTGGAGGCCTCCTCCACTTGAAACTTTTATTAAATGATTACAAATGCCTTGGGTTTAAAACCTTGCAAGGAATTTTGAGAGATAAAACTTGAATGAAAAAAGATAAAAACTCTTATGAGTTTGTACAAAGGATAGTGGTTTATTTTAGATGACATTCATGGTTTGCACTTCTCCTTGGTTCAAAATTCACTTGAGCTTCTCTTTGGCTCCTTCTTGGATATAGTTTCTTGAAAGCTTTTCAATTTCTCTTCTCTTTCAAAACACCTACACAAGTCTCAAAACAACTCAACAATGCACCCATTAATCATTAGGAAAATAAAACAAACTTGAAACTAGTTAAGTCTAGATTTAAAAATTTAACTCTAAAATGTGGAATGCATGAGATTTTTACATAAAAACTTAACTATGATGAAACGGACCAGCGAACAACAAACTCCTAAAATGCAATGGGAAAGAGATCTAGATCATAAAAATTTTGAGAAATTTTTTGTGGAAAATATTCTATCTTTTCAACTTGCAACTAGGGTTTAAA
The DNA here is from genome assembly GCA_027924585.1 of Larix kaempferi. NCBI lineage: Eukaryota > Viridiplantae > Streptophyta > Pinopsida > Pinales > Pinaceae > Larix > Larix kaempferi. The sequence goes on along the minus strand of BSBM01000612.1, from coordinate 2,961,162 downwards.
AGTGCAAACTATACTAGTGTGAAACAAGAGATCTAGAATGCCCTAAAGTTAACTTTCAATGCATGCCAATGCCAATGATATAATAAACTGAAATCTAATCTATCAAAGAAACAACTCTAGCAACTAACTTTCAAAAATGACTTAGCCCATTCGTTTTTGTACTTTTTAGATAATTTAGGGCTCTTTTTGGAGAAAACGAGGGGGAGAGATGGAAGCTAGAAGATGGGGAACGAGAGGATAAAAGAGGGAAAAACGAAAGGTGGAAGGGAAGGTAAATCAAGAGCTAGATGGAGAGGGGAAGGCAAAGAAACTAGAGCCAAAACGAAAGGGAAGAAAGAGGGGTAACTATGGCCAAGCGAAAGCTAAGGAGGAGGGTTTTAAGAGGAAAGGGCTAGCAAACCAATGAGAAAAGGGAAACAAGGAGCAAATAAGAGGGGTTTGAAGAAAGAACCCTTTTGTAACCAAGGTTGAAAGATGAAAACTTTGTTGATGGAAGAGGAAACCCTCTCTGCTTTGATGCCAATCTTAAGATCTTGCTCCTTGGAAGTATCCTGCAAACACACTATTAGTAAAGGTTTTTGTTGGTGGAGAAGAGGGAGATACAACCGAGTTCATCTCATCTCAACCGTTTTGAAGCTCTGCAATGCACAAAAACTTACACAAACAAAGCTTGATCAAATATAGAGAGTTAGACAAAAATGCATAAAGAGACAAGGTAGTAAGACCGATTACAAGTTGCACTCTTTATACTATTCAAGCCTAAGCCTAGCAAACAAATTGGGACCATCAAATGCTTGCCCTACGCTCTTAAGAAAGAGATCTAAGCATGTATTTAAATCAAACTTTGAAATTGCATAAATCAAGAAAACATTACAGATATTACCTCAAAATAAATTAGTAACTCATGAACCAATAGAAGTGTACACAAATTTGCCTCCAAAGCCAACTTTATTTCCAATGATAGCCAATAGCTATTACAATCTCCGCAGAGTAAGTTTACAATAATTCTCCATGAAGAGAAAGCCCAAATGGCCTCTCTTATATAACAAAACTCAATGCTAAAACCCTAATTCGAATTGGTAATGAAGAGAGCCAAAAACTCCATAAAAAACCAATCAAATCCATGTCAACACCAACCAAATCGAGCTTGGAGTCTTAACTCATCTTTAAACTTGAGTTTGGAGCCCATAATTTGAGGAAGGAACCCCACATGCATTGATTTCAAAATCCAACAACCCATTAATCAATTGCCAAATCACAAAAACGAATTTGCATGAAGGTGGGTGAATTTCTCAACTGTAAATCACTCCCAGTGCTCCGAAACTGATCTGAATCAGGTGGGTGAAGATTCCAATCATCATAAATGCTTTTTTCCATGTCATTTAGCCTTTTATTTTAATCAAATTGATTAATTTTGGAGAGATTTGGATTATCTCCAAAATATTCAATTTTATTAATTTCTCTGTAAATGACTTTTCAGAGAAAATATTAATTATGAGGCTGAATTGACATCTGAAAGTTGGGTTTAGCTGCTCCATGGGTCATGTGTGATTTTTGGCTTATGAAACAAGCCATCAAACACTAAGTTCGGACCCCGAATGACTGACATAATTACAGACCCAAATTTCTCTATTTAAACTATAGAGAAATTTAATTAAAATTTAAATAATTAAAAAATAAAAAACCCCATCTCCGACGCGTCCGGTAAAATTTTTTCGAATTTTTTTTTGGGGGTCCTAGAGACCTAGGACATGACCAAAACCTATTCTAATAGTGTCTAGTAGGTTTATACATTATAGTTGGACCCTAATAACCCCCCATGGCGAAATTTCCAAAATCGGGTATTCCAGCTTTGGAGGAAGCAGGAGAAAAACCAAGAAATTATATTTCGCCTGAAGCAAAGTATAATCTGACGGTGAAAAAACTCCCTGGAATACCTTAGTTGTTTAATCCAGTCATGGGGAACTGAGCCACTCAGACCCTACTAGCACACTTTGATACAAACCCCCATGGGGTCATGGTCATGTTGACTCAAAAACAAAACTGGCTAGACCAAAAAATAATGAAATCCAGATACTCTGGAAGTGAACACTGATGTGTTCCAACACTGGCGGCTCAATAAGGTTTCAACTATTGTACAAATCAGTTGATCACACATCCTATTGCCATATCTTCATCCCCAAATAGTAATGCATCAGTCCAAGGTCAGTCATCTCAAACTCTAAAGCAATATCTTTCTTACATGCTTCAATGAGGTGCTCTCCTCCTGTAATGAACAAGTCATCAACATATAGCAGAATAATGAGCGGAACAACATCAACCACAATGTAGTATAGGTTGGGATCCGCCTCACTCTTCTGAAACCCAATCAATAGCAAATAAGTATCAATCCTGGAATACCAAGCCCGAGGGGCTTGCTTCAGATCAAACAAGGCCCTTTTTAGCCTGCAAACATGCGAATCTCTCCCATGAATCTCAAAGCCCTGAGGCTGTTCTAGATATACCTCCTCCTGTAGAAAACCGTTAAAAAAAATGGTTTTCACATCCATCTGATGAATCCTCCAACCTATCTCTGCCACAATGGAGATCACTGATCTGATCGAAGAAAATCTAGCAACCGGTGCAACGTTCTCATAGTAGTCAACTGCCTCTACCTCTGAGAACCCTCGTGCAACAAAACGAGCTTTGTACTTGTCGATATTGCCATCTACAGCACGCTTGCTTTTATAGAGCAACTTGGAAGTCACAACTGACTTCCCCTCTCGTCTCAGAACAACCTCCCACACTCCATTCTTCATGATAGATTTGTACTCTTCCATCATGGCAGCTCTCCACACCTAGTGTGAGGTAGCCTCCTCAAATGTAGTAGGCTCGGAATCACTCAAGGTAGTCACCATCGCCATATAACTGGAAAATATCTCTAGTGCCCTGCTCTCTCTCACCTCTCTCCTGGGTGGTCCCACAAACTCCTCAGCTTCCTTCACAAGATCCTTAAGCCAACTTGGCTTACATTTATTGGAAGTAGCTTCCTTTTGTAGGCGCTCCTCCATAACCTCCTCATCTGACAACTGTCTACATGAATAAGTGCCTATGGCCTGAGATCCTGTACCTCATGATCCTGAACTTGTACCACCCGAATCACATGAAGGTGAAACCTGTGAACCTGTGACCTGTGAACCTATCCCTGTACCAGAATTCCCTGTAGACTCAGTCCCTGAAACTGATGAACCTGTAACTTGTGACCTAGTCACTCCTGAAACCTATGACCCTGTACTCTAACTCTATGATCCTGTCACATGTGGAGATACAATCTACTGCTCCTCCACCTCTGAATCATAAGACTTCCTGAACAGTTTCTCCTCCTCAAATCTGACCTCCCTCCTCAACACAACTTTCTTCTGTGCGGGAAGGTATATGCGAAAAGCCTTCAAAGTCTCATCATATACAACAAAAATGACTTTCTCCGCTGTAGGCTCTAACTTTGTCCTCTTCTCAGAAGGGATGTGAGAGTATGTAAGGCATCCAAATATGCGGAAGTGACCTATCTCAGGTCTCTTCCCGGTGAACATCTCCTCAGGAGTTTTACACCACATAGCTTGGTGTAGACTCCTGTTCTGAACATAAACAGGAGTGCTACAGGCCTCTGCCCATAGAAAGAAAGGAAGAATTTGATCATGCATCATGGCTCTAGCTGCTCCCACTATGGCTGTATTCTTCCTTTCCTCAACTCCATTATGTTGTGGAGTGTATGTAACTGTCAACTACCTCCAACCCCTCCTATCTGCAAAACTCATCAAACTCCTTGGACGTATACTCACCACCATTGTCTAACCTGAGTGCTGAATCCTCCTCCCGATTTGGTTCTCCACAAGAGCTTTGAACTCTTGGAACCTACGCAAGACTTCTTGAGATTGTTTACTTCTCAGAAAGTAGATCCAAGTCTTCCTAGAGTGGTCATCAATGAAATTGATATAGTATTCAAAACCTATCACTGAAGTTGAAGACATAGGTCCACATAAATATGAGTGAATCAAATTCAATATCCCACCTGCTCTGGTGTCACTGCTCGGAAAAGCAGTCTTGGTGTACTTTCCCAAAGCACACCCTCTGCACACACCACCCTACTTTGTGCTGAATTGAGGAAAACCTATAGACATCTCCCTCAACAACCTCAACGCTGAATGATGAAGGTGGCCCATCATCCTGTGCCACAACTCACATGTCTCGATGCTACTGCTAGTATGAGATAATGCATGGTGAGGCTGGAAGAGAAGCTTGTATAGTTTCCCACATCTCACTCCAATGGCACATGAAGTAGATGGTCTTGCTACTCTAGGAAAGATATAAACTTTCCCACCTAGAACACATACTCCAAAGCTGCTGTCCTCAATCATGGAAACTGATAAAAGATTCTTCTTCATTCGGGGGACATAAACAACATCCCTTGATTAGCCCACTTGATTTGCATACTAGGTGTTCCGATCTACACTTTGACATATCTTTTGACTCCATTAACCCATCCAACAAGGCACTAGTCCTCTTTAAGCAAGTCGCATTCCTTGGGAATTGTGTCAAACCTTAGATCCTGTAAGTGGGTATTCCTAATTTCAACTTAGATCCATAGATCTACTCATTATATGCCCCTTAGTACCAATTTCATCCCTTAAAGTCCACCTTGTGGGTCCCATTTGAGTCATTCACATATCCCAAGAAAGTGGGTCCCACTTGTATAATACATGGTACTAGATCTTGTCTTTTTAGCTCATCATGTGGCCTAAATCATACATTGGTTGAAACACTAATCATCTCTCAAACCACCTTCAACCATACTTTAACTTCGAGGTCCACTTAACCTTGCATTGGTTTCCGTAACTCATCATTTACTTATCCCTAGGAACCTTTGTTTGGGTCCAATCATCTTTGACTGGTAATAGGGTCTCCCCCTAGGTCTTGATTCATCTAGATCTAAAGTAAAGAGTGCCTCGGTTGACGTGACTCCCACCTTGCATTGAGAACAGTGGCATCTCTTGGGTCACCTCTTTAGTTTTCCATCTCCTCTACCGTCCCGAATGGGATACCACTAGGGGCAACTACAAGTTGTGTGATAACAAGTCCCTCGCCCAACTGCTCTCACAATTGTTTCATTTCCCAATACCACCTCAAGACTCAAGCCCGTCTCAGTCATCTCTGTGAACACATCACGAACACTTGTCATATGGCTCGAAGCCCCACTATCAATGTACCAAGTGGAAGTAGTAGTGGTAGCACTAAAGGAATGGCCAAGCAATCACGAACACTGAATCTGATCCTCCATGTCACTCTCCATATGATTGCTGGTGAAAGATGTCCTCTCTATACATCCAGCATATAGAGAGAACTCTCCCTCAAACCGTGAGGAAAAGTCATCCATCTCTGTTGTCGCTGTTGTATGCTACCCTTTCTTCTTCTTGCTTCGACGCTATCCAGCATAGTGTCCAAATTTTTTACATGTGAAACACTTGATTTTACTCAAGTCTTTCTTCTGCTCACTTGTATGTTGTTTGGCCCCACCCTTGGAACCCTTCTTGGGCTTCTTTTTTCCCTTTGCTGCCAATGCCACATTTTCCTCATCATCTCTATGATGTGACGAACTACTTTGCAAGTATCCTCTACGTGTCTCCTCATGTATAAGATCATCCCAAAGACGATCCCATGTAGGCATGTTCTCTCGATCAATAATAGTCTGCACAAACACACCTCGAAGCTGATTCACACCATTTAAGGTTGTGCGCACCATCTCAGTGCCCTGTATAACCTCTCCTACAGCTGCAAGCTCATCCCTCACCAGTGTAATCTTGGTTTGGTAGGAAGCCATGCCTTCCCTTTGCTAAGGTGTACAATCTTCAACTTTTCCCTTAACACCATTTTCCTATTTTCATTCGAACTCTAGTAAAGGTTGGTCAAAGAAGTCCACATCTGAAAAGCATGTGTCTTTGCTGATATGTGGGGGATTACATGCTCCTTCACGGCATCAAGTATAATCCTCCTTCCCTTTACATCTCTCTTCATGCAAGCCGCCTTATCAGTAGCATCGGTAGGTACATGTTATCACACCATAGTAGCAAGGCTACTATTCTTGCTTAGCAGATATCTGTGCACATTTCAGAGATTTGCTTTTATAGAGATCAGCTATGATAAGCTTGTATTTTGAGATCACTCATGATCAGAGCAGTATTGTTATCACATATATAGTAGCCGGGCTACCATATATTATTTTTCTCATTCCAGTACACTATTCAGCCAGTTCCCTTACATTTGAGATGCTGAGATGAGCATCTATATTGGATCACTATCAGATTGTGGACACCAGTTGTATTCCCCATGCCATGACTGAGTCTCAGGACACTCAGAGAGATGACCGATGTAGCCATTATATCATTGGTATAGAGCAGCCAGTAGTGCCCAGAGTTACAGCAGCAGTTCCAGAGGACGGATGATGGTTGTTGGCTGCTTTTCTGGGCAGACCCGGGTTTTAATGAAGCGCAGCAACAAAACCCCTTGGCGCACTGGCCCTCTCGGCAACGAGCTGCGCGGCAGCTCGAGGTCTCACCCGAAGTGGCTATGGGGGGGTTAAGGAATCAGGTTTCCTTAACCGGGGTGACGCGGAGATGGCTCTTCCTTGAATGGTTCCTGTGAAATCGGCGGTCGGACCTTCCCGCAGGCCGCTCACCGCAGCTGCGTGGGTCCCTTCCTTGGCAGGTCTACTGCGCAGTTTCTTCTCTCTAACGCAGCAGGCAACTATCCCTTGGGTCGACGCGCTGAACACTTCCTCGCCCTTCACATCTAGCGCAGTAACGCAGTCTGCTCTCGCCGCAGCGACCGTGCGTTACTACCTCTTTAGTACTTAAGACACTTCTAGTTATCAAAGGATCTTTCCAACTTGCTCAAACAGTCACAAGGATAAGACAGAAGTCTTGCATACACAAATAATGAACTCTAAATAGTTATCATTCACGCAAACATTATAACAAGAAGACATAAGTGAAGCTCCTCCCCTCGAGGAAAACCACATCCACGGGAGCGTTATATTAACCAGAAAATGATAGAGTCATACAATATGCTGCGCACACAGCTGCAGCCTTAGATCTTACAGGAAACTCCACGCACACAGCTGGGAGCCCTTCTCTCAAGCTTGTCTCCTCTCTATGGAGATTACAAAGGCACAGACGTCGACTCAGACTGTCTGGCAACTCAGGGATTAGCTCCTCGGCTATCCGATTTCCTCTCTCTAGTTCTACACACCGGGTAGAAATTACAGTGAAGGATAATCAACACATGATCTATCCTTTAGACTGGCTCTCTAACAGTCTAGTGTCCAACTCTCTAACTCTCCAAAAGGAAGGAACTGAAGGAAGGGAGGAAGAACCCTCTACCCATTACAATGATTCATCTATATAGGTAGCCATGACGGTCACACCTTTACAAAACTGTGGGCCTTTCCCAACAGTGATTCCCAAAAACCCTAACCACGCACATGGCTAGGTGTACTGTAGGCGCCGCTTGCAGTCACATCGCCGCTTCCTGCAGGCTCCGTGAATTCCGGCGCAGATTGTGGGTATGGGCGATCGTCCTTCGCCTTCAATGCTCTGGTCCGTTGCTCCTCCTTGATCCGAGCAACCATAACTTCTGTACTAAGCCTTTAAATGAGGGTAGCTAAGCCCTCTACTCCATCGCCTTTATTTATTATGGTAGCTGAGCCACCTTCATTCTTTGATGACGTGCGCGCGATCTCCGCAATTTCCGGTCCATGATCTGCGCTGAGATCATCCATCTGGCACCGTACTGCGCACCGTCTCCTTCTTACCCAAAACTTAGTGCTTGTCCCAAAATTAGCACTTTCCTTCCATACTCGTGATTTTTCCCAAAATTCGCAGCTTTTACTATAGCTGCGACCTTGGCCCCAACAGGCCCCCAACACTCACTTGTGGCTCGCCCTCGAGCCACTCGCACTAGCGCGTGGTCTTTGGATTTGCGCCTCTGTGTTTGCTTGAATCTCCGCGAATGTTTTCTGCCACTTCGCAATAGCGGAGTCCAATTCCTCAATACACTGATCAGCTGTCTGTACTGTTTCTGCGGTTGTTTCATCTTTAGTGAGTGTATCAATGATCTCTTGAGACTCGGCAATCTCTTTGATTTTTGTCTCAATCTGGCCAACGATTTCAGCATACTCATCCATGAATGGCTGAATGCTGTTGGTGAGCTTCTCATCTTCAGTTCTGAGCTTGTGCAGTTGCTGCTGCATTTTGCGCACTTCGCCCATTTTCTTCATCTTTGGCAAGCCTGTTAAGGACTTGGCTTCTTCATTCAGAACAGTGAGAGACTGTTCTGCAGCTTGCACCTGTTCTGATAGTCCTACTTTAAAAGGGAGGTTCACAAGCTCTGACCATGCTTCCATAGCCTGGTCCATCAGGTTCTTGGCTTCCTGTACTCGACCTTTCATTCGTGTGGAAGCTCTGCTCAATGCTTCAAATTGTACCTGCGCATCATCCGTAAGATGCGCAGCGACGCGAGCTTCTAGCTCAGCAATCTGGGTTTTATGGCCTTCTGCCATAGCAGCTATTTCTTGCTCCAGGGTTTTCGCCCTTTCGCCAATAATTTGAACTTTTGCAACCAGAGGGAGGTCTGGTTGAATCTCGCAAGCCGGCAATTCCTGAGCAATCTCTTCTATTGCGTTTCTGATGCCGGTGTCTTGCGCCTCATAGAGTGCAAGCTTCGCAGAGATATTCTTATGACTTTCCTTCAGCTCTATCTCCTGCGATTGCAGTCGTTGGTTTGCCTGGAAAGTAGAGAGCTCTCTAGCTCTCAACTCAAGAGAAACTTTCTCCTGTACTAGCTGTAGAGTTTCTATAGGAATCATAGACAAATTAATTTCTACAGGTCCAACTGTGCTTACCTGCAGTTCAGCTAGGGGATCTGGAAGTGTCATGCTGGTAGGCGGAATATGCACGACAGTGTGCCTTTCTGTGAGTTCTTCAACTCGCTCACCAGTTGGAATTTCTTGTGGCGCCTGCGAAGTAGATGCTGGCGCATGGGTCTGCGCAATCCTTCCTGCGAGACCTTTTAGTTCTACAAATTGTAAGTCTAGAGCACCTCGGATGTGAGCATGCATGTTCCTCATCTCACGAAATTGGTCTTTCAAATATTTGTCGATCTCCGAGGGAATGGCCTCAGTGGGATGCGACACTTTCTGCTTCTTTGTGGCTGGTTCTGTTGAGCCTTCATCGCTTCTTTGCTCAGGGGCTTCCTTGCCCTTATTTTTTTCTTGCGCAGCGGCGGGTGGCATCGCAGGTGCGATGTCAGCTGCTGCTCTCCATTCATCGGACCACGACTTAATGGTTTCTTCGACATCTTCTGTGGTCATCCTGTAAAGACCTAGCGCCCAGTCACCTGGAATGTCGCAAGGCCGAAGGTAGAGTTGATGGATGTCGGCAGTAAAAGCCAACTTCCCGTCATACAATGTGGCTGTCTCCTCGCTCAGCCTTGGCATATCTTGTATGGTCTCTCGGAGGAGATAGTAATACTCACAAAAAACAGCGCGATTCATCTTGCGCTTCGCGGGATTAGGGGAATCCTAGAGGTTGATGTAGCGCATGCCGGCAACCTCTCCTGCGCGGCGTGGACGGAACTGAGTATTCGGGGGCTCCTTCCACCCGACGAGAGCACATAGAATTAGAAGCCACGAAAAATGGAATGATTGGCCTGCATTGTCCTGCACATTCAGGCAATCAGCCAAAAAAGAATTCAGCAGGAAGAGAGACCAATTGTACTGTTCTCCCTCCGCAGCTGCGATAGCGAGCTCTACGACAGCTCCAGTAACTTCTTTTGGTCGGCACTTGGTGAGAAGTCTGCCTGCAAGCAGACTTCCTGTGAAGCGAAGTGCCTCATCTTCAACTGTGGTGAGGTCATAAGCCCGACCTCCTCTTGTCAAGTTATATTTCTGGACCAGCTTTGCAGCTAATTTTCGGTCCTTCTCCTTTCCCGCAAAATGGATATTGGGATCCTTCCCGACCTTAGATAGGCCGGTGATACGGTGTATCAAATCAACATTTAGATCAATTGGCCTCCCGAGCCAAAGGTACCCTCCATGAACGCAGGATAGCAGTGTTTTAACGACTGCGTTCACTTCATTGCTACGCCCAAAGTGCGGTAGCTTCAACAAATTCAAGAGTCCAGGGCGCTCAAGATTTGCTGCAAATCCCTTCGGGATAAACTCATCAACGTTTCTGGTGGGATTATGGACGATATCCAAATATCGGTCCAACTGAAACTGAGGATATGTCTTATAGTCTCCAAGGTTAAAATCAGAGAATTTAACCAATGGAATGTTTCCCAATAGTTGGCCCTCTACCCGCACACTAGCCGGTAGTGGCGGTAGCGGAATTGGATACTTTGCATTCTTCGGAATCTGTACATCCGGCGCATCATCTGGACGCGGCGGAAGGTAGTTCACCATAGACGCGAGCGGCTCTGGAACAGGTTCCTCCTGCTGCTGCTGAGATGCTCTTGTGCCTGGAGATGTTCTGGGATCAGTAGCACCGGGGTGTACGTAGGTCGAAGCCGTCACCGGAGTGGCCATGCCGAAATCTAAGCCTCGGCGTAGAAATTGACGAACAACTTCTTCAGTCGATAAATTCTCCGTTGTGAACCAATGTAAATAACAAAACTCTGGACAGCAAATGGCGGAACTGCGTAGGGTATAGACTCTGAAAACAAGGGAAAATAGTCTGCACACTCGGCTCTGAAAACAATAATGCAGATCTTCAAACACAACTTATGCAACTCGAGACAGTAACCCGAAATTGATACAAGTGTGAGGTATGTATAGCCAGCGGGGTTAGTAAATGCGACCAAGTGGGGTTACGTAGCTATAGGCGGCTACAGATGAGTTGACAACACGCTATCCTCCTTGCCGTAGCGGTGCATTTAGTGTGATTGACGGGTTCTGACAGCCTTCCGGGAGAAGCTAATGCTTTCGGCGCCTGAGTTAAATGCAAATCTTTCGGAGATTAAGCCGAATCCGTCAGAACGGGTAGAATTAAATAGCGGCCTTATCCTTCATTTATTCAAACGCGGCTACATAACTGCTGTAATTCAAAATTTCCGGCGGGTCATTTCAACTTAGGAAACCGTGCCTCTATGGGTCCACAACAAAACTCTTTTCAGCGGCAAATTATGAAAGGGGACTTCGCAAGAGCGATAGTCCAATGGTCCACAAAGCAAAACTTCGCCAGAGCGGATTGCTAAGCTTTGCTCAAGCAATTTTTATTCAGGATGCGCGGATATTTCAAGGAACTGCGCAGGAAGCTGGAAACTGAGGGTGTGTCGCAGCTTCCGTGTAGACTAAATGCGATGTCTCTTTCAACTACACTGGGCATCTGCATTCCTGAGTAATATATTATGTCGACAGGGCGGAGTGGCCGTCGCAATAAAGCTTAAGCCGACTCCCGTTTATCATTGTAGGTAGTAGTTCTCCATTCAGCTTCGCAAGCTGAACTGCGCCTCCGTCTGTTATTTTTAGTACCTGAAAAGGACCTAACCAATGCACACGAAACTTGCCTGGAAACTTGATGAATTTACTATCGTAAAGGAGTACCAAGTCTCCTTCTTCAAAGTGCTTATGCTTAATGTGCCTGTCATGCCAAGCTTTCTGTCTTGCCTTCTGTACCTGTTGATGAAATCCGGCCATAAGTCTGTATTCTTCTAAAGAAAGCAGTTGCGAAAGTCTTTCATTCATAGTGTCAGGATCTGCCATTTCTGTAATTTGCGCAATCCGGAGACTGGGAACAATGTATTCCATGGGCATAACTGCTTCTTGTCCATACACCAAGCTGAAAGGTGTGTGACCTGTTAATTTCTTGCAAGTGGTTCTGTAAGCCCATAATACAGCTGTGACTCTAAGGTCCCAATCATCTCTTTGTTGATTACAGATCTTCGTCAGGGCATTCTCAAGGATCTTATTGAATGCTTCCACCGTACCATTAGCTTGAGGATGGTAGGGTGTACTCTTATGGTGATTAATTTGAAATTCTTCAGTAAGGGCCTCTATAGTCTCATTGAGGAAATGTGTACCTTGATCACTCATGAGGATCACTGGGCATCCAAACCTAGTGATAATGTTCTCGAAAATGAACTGCGCGGCAGTAGCAGCGTCGCAGTTCTTAACTGGCTTCGCCTCAGCCCATCGGGTGAGGTACTCAGTAGCTGTAATGATATATCTTGCGCCAGTTCTTTTTCCTGGTGGGTTAATAGGTCCTACAAAGTCAATGGCCCATTTATCAAAAGCACGCAGTGTGATCTGGGGTCTTAGCGGCATTTCATCTCTCCTTGAGGGTTTTCCTGTGCGCTGGCACACATCGCAACATTTACAGAATTCCTTAGTATCCTTGTGCAATGTCGGCCACCAAAGTCCTGCGGCTAATATCTTCTGCGCAGTCGGCTTTCCTGCGAAATGGCCTCCTGCGGTACCTGAATGCGCTTCTGCGATGATAGAGCTCTTTTCATGTGGTAAGATACATCTGCGCAAAATTTCGTCAGGGCCCAACTTATAAAGCTGGCCTGCTATCAAAGTGAAGTCTGCGGCTCTGACAACAAGTTGCTTCTTCTGCTGGATTGTAAACTCAGCCGGCGCTTGTCCGGTAGTGAGAAACTTAAGAATATCAGAGTAATATTCGTCTGCTGCTTGGATATAAAACAACTGTGCGTCAGGCAGATTGTCCTCCAGACTCGTAGGTTCCTCTCCTGACTCTATTCTGGATAGATGGTCAGGCCCTGCATTCAATCTGCCTGGCTTTACAATAACCTCAAAATCATACTCTTGAAAGAGCAATAGCCATCTGCAAATTCTGCCTCCTAAAACTGGTTTATTGACCAAATATTTCAAAGCAGAATGATCAGTATACATTTTAAAGTGAGCTCCTAACAGGTAGTGTCTGAATTTCTGTAAGGCATACACCATAGCTAGTCCTTCCCGTTCTGTAGTGGTGTAGTTCTTCTCAGCTGTAGAGAGCTTTCTGCTGGAGTAAGCAATTGGGTGATCAATACTTCCTTCTCCAGACTGTGTAAGCACGATTCCTAATGCTATGGAAGAAGCATCAACATGAACATGAAAAGGTTTTCTCCAATCCGGGAAAACTAGAATAGGCGCTGTGATCATCTTTTCTTTAAGTGTGTCCAAGCTCTGTTGGCATTCCTCTGTCCATTGGAACTTCGAATCCTTCTTCAGCAATCTTTCCATAGGCGCTGTGATCCTTGCATATCCTTTGATGAATTTTCTGTAGTATCCTGTATGTCCCAATGTAGTGCGCAATTGCTTAACTGAGTTGGGCGCAGGTAACTTAGCAATGATGGCAACCTTCGCAGGATCCATCAAGAGTCCTTGTCTGCATACAATATGTCCCAACAAAATACCAAAGGGGGCACAGAATATACATTTTTTCAAGTTAAGGGAAATCTGATGCTGTCTACATTTTTCTAGCATCATGCGCAGATTCGCAATATGGTTCTTGAGTAAACCAAATACAGTCCAGTCATCAAAATAGACTTCTAAAAACTTGTGGATAAATTCTTTAAAAACAGCAACAACAACTCTAGAGAAGATAGCAGGTGCGTTTTTAAGACCAAAGGGCATTACCGTATACTGGAATGAGCCCCATTCAGTTGCAAAAGTAGTCTTGTGGCGGTCATCCGGATGGATTCTAATCTGATGATATCCCGAAAATCCATCAGTGAAAGAGTAAGCCTCTTGTCCTCCAACATTATCAAGTACTTCATCTGTGAAAGGAGTGGGAAATGGGTCGTGCGCTGATGCATCATTGAGTTTGCGCAAGTCGACACAAATTCTTATTTCACCTTTCGTTTTCTTTTCTTGGACCACCATAGGACTAATCCAATCGCTTTCCTCTACTGGCTCAATAATACCTGCTGCAAGCATCTTATCAATTTCTTCTTTGACTTTTTCTTTGTAGCGCGGGTTCAACCTGTATGGGCGCTGCTTTACTGGCTTGGCGTCGGGTTTCAGAGGTATGCGCATCACTCCTAAGTCTCCTAGGATGCCTTTCATTTCTGTGAACTTGGTAGGAAAGATATCCTGGTAATCACGTAATAAATCTGAAACATGCGCAACGGTTTCATCATCCCAATAATCTCCTATAGAAGCAAACTTTGGGTCAGCTTCTGTACCAATGTTAACTTTCTTGAGCTTGACGTGTTCTGCGATGGCAGGAATGTCAAGTTCAGGACCTTCAATATTGCGCGTCCCTTCTGATTCTGGGATATTGATGTTGCGAGGATCGTCCTCCTCATCTTCAGCGGTGAAGTTATAGCATTCCAGGGCATGTTCTATCTGGACAGCCCAATCTGGTTGGGAATATTCTGTTACTAGACCTGGTTCAAATACCTTCTTTTTAATACACTTCAGAGCCTGATCAATGCTTGGATGCTCTGACTCAAAGCTGAATGTAAGTTGAAAACTTTCTATCATAAGAGCCCAAGTAAGAGTGCCTTTGCGCAATTCTATTTCAGTATACCAATTCCTTGGAATTGTATCTAATGTGTGGATGAATTGGTGAACCCATTCATCTTCCGGAATATCTGACCATTGCTGAATACATGCTTCAATGTGTGACCTGGGGTCACTCTGTCCTTCATATTTGCGTAGCGCTTCGGCTGTGGTGTCCTGAAATCTGCGCAGTATCAATCTGCGACAGTCTTTCCATGTATGAATATTCTCCTTGTGCGCAATCCACCATCTTGCGGGTGTAGCGCGCAATGCTATATCCAGTGCCTGGATGCGCTGCGGTTCTGGAAGCTTTTGTTCATATTCCTGTATGAATTTAGTTACTTCAGTTAAGCCATCAAAAGTTGGAGTATCAATTAATTCTGTGCCAATCCATCGGATGGATTTAGTCATCATGGCGCAACGTCTTGCAGAAACCTCATGTAGACGATTCTGCCAGTTTTCCAATCCTGCATCTGAATCTGATGTGCACGAGCTATCACATCGCCAGCTGATATGGCCGTCTGCTGTGGGGTTGACATAGTCACTGTGGTTAGTGGTCATCTGATACAAGCTTTCCATGTGGCGCGCTTCCTCTTCTGCGCGAATGGGTTCTATATATCTTGGTCCTTGAATAGGATCAAGAGGTGCGATGACCCTGATCTGGTCATCCTCAAAGGTCATCTGTCTTTTCTTCAGGTTAATGACAGCCAAATTATCAAGTGCCCAGTCTATTCCTAACAGCGCTGGGTATGGTCTACTATCATCCATAATTTTGATTACTTCAAAATCTGCAGAGCTTCTTACTCCTTCAATATCAATAGGTACATTGGGTAATCTGCCCAATGGAGAGACTCGTTGCTGATTTGCGAGTCTTAGCTGGATAGGGGATCTTGTAAGCTGAGGGCTTCCCATCTGTTCCCATGTCTGCATAGTGAGAACATTGGCTTCTGAGCCCAAGTCTAACATGACTTCGTCCATTTCAAATGCTCCAATCTGCGCTGTAAGCCTCATCTCTTTTCCAGTTCTAGTGTGACTCCTAATCTGGTGAACAGCACGCTGTGGTGTGTTCGTCGAAGCAGAGTGTTGGCACTGATCCAACAGGTGTTGGAGTTCTAGAGTTGCTTGTTCATTGCGCAACAATTTTAAACATTGTCGCAGGAACGCATGAACACTGCCTAGTGCATGCTCCTTATCGTCATCAGGTCTTCTAGCTGTAGTGGCCTGTTCTTGTACCAGGTTGTCTTGTCTTAGCACTTGCGATCTACTATTGTTCTGCGGAATTGCGGCAGAACTTGAAGCTCTCGGATCTGAGAAATACTCTTGAGCTTGCTTAAATGCTTCTTTTTGCTTCTGTAGGTTAAGTGGGGCTGGTTTAATGTTAGCGCGGCGCACCCATTGCGTCGCTTGCTTTCCCGTTCCCATCTCTTGCGCACCAGTGGTAGCTCCACTGCGTGTCACTATATTAACTGTAGGGTCTGGTTCTCTTTTTTCTGCTCCAATCAACTGGATATTCTGATTGACCTGTGGTGTCTTTGCTTGCATCTTAGCCTGTAACTGAGGGCATTCTTCAATGATATGGTCAGAAGATTTACAATACCTGCAGAGGGTTGTAGGATTTTGGCAATCCCTAGCAAAATGACCTTGTTCTCCGCAATTATAACAAGTGATCTGTCCTCTTCCACGACCAAAGTTTGTTGTGCGTCCGCGTCCTCTGTAATTTGCTGCTTGGGCGTCCCGAGGTTGGTCATAAGGTGGACCTGCTGTGGGTCCTTGTGTCTCTGCTTGTACCCTATAAACATCATGCTTTCTTTCTATCATAAGATCATATGCTCTACAGTTGTTCTCATCATGACCTACTGATTTACAGAAATTACAATATAGATTCTTTGGAGTTTGTACATATTTCTGAAGTAAGTGGCATTCTTGTGGTCTATGACCTCTAGTTCTGCAGATTTCACACCAAGGCCCTTGTGCCTGTGGTAAAGGATTAGGTGCTCCAGTTGCAATATAGTCTATGAAAACAGGACAATGGTCCTTTGAATGACCTTGGGCTTTACATTTTGTACACCAAATTTCTTCCTTAATCTCCTTGCCTTTCTTAATATCATGCACTTGCAAGGTTAAGTTTGCTAATTGGTTCTGTAAATGCGCAACATCGTTGCTTGTTCCTGCAATTGGCAAAGCTTATAGTTTCATAGCCATTTCTAGAGCTTGTTCCTGAGTATTGAGATTCTGTTGCATAAGAGGAAGTCTAATGTGTGGAAGCAGTGCAGCAATGAACCATTCTTTATGTTGCTGTGGTGCAAACTCGAAGCTTACTTGATCTATCAAGGCTTTGAACTTCTGGTCAAAGTCCCATACTGATTCTGTAGGTAACTGTTTGATGTCTTTGAGCTCTGTTATACACTGTGATTCTGACTTAGGTTTCTTGAATTCTCTAATCATGGCATTTCTTACCTCAGCAAGCGTCCTATTCTGTGCTGCTGAGTATTTCATGAACCAAGTCAAGGCTCTTTCTCTTAGTGTGGTTGCTAACTGAACCAGTTTAACAGCATCATCATTAATTTGCTTAATTGTCCAAATGGCTTCACATAAGAACCAGTGCTGCTCAGGGTCCTCTATCCCTGTTCCTCTAAAAGTTGGTAGTTTCATGTCATCACCCATCCTTCTTGCACGGGTTTGAGATGGAGGTACTGTAGCAGTGCCTCCGGGATGGTTAAACAAAGGTGGTACAGAGGTACTAGAAGTAGCGTGTGGGCTACTAGAAGGTGTTACTGTAGGATTATACTGAGCTCCGTCTGGTTTTTGCGGTGTAAAGGGGTAATACGGGATATGAGCACTCCCTTGTCTTTCTATATGGCTTGCTCTAGGAACTTGGCTATCGTTTGGGCTAGACTCAAAAGGATATTGGTCAAGGCCTACTTTATATCGTTTTCCACTACGAGTGCAACCAATAACTTCAGGATCACTATCAGAATCTACGGACATTACTTGACTATGCTATTCATCAGAAGCAATACATAGCTTTCCTTTTTCATACAGAAGCATTTTAATCCATAAGTTCAGAGAATTTAAGAACTTACCTCTGTGTACTTGGAAGAAACTCCTCTCAGCTTCACTGAAACTCTTTCTTGTATCGACTGCAAATTCGGTAATAAAACCTTCCAGTAGACTATTCAACCAAAAGTCTACTGCGCGGGACACAGGATTGTCTATCCGCTTCACAATACTAACTAGCTCAGGCGTCCACGTGACGGGTCGATCAACATGCAGCGTAGGTCTAGATTCTGCTAACTTGGCTATCCAAGCGTGTAACTCCAATGCAAACGTAACAAAGAAAATTTCGTAAAGGTCAGCATAAATATACTTCTGTAACCAATCTTCTGTTTGAAGCGTAGGGCTTCTATTTTCTTGTTCAGCAAACTCTTTAGCCTTTAAATCAAACCAATCTCCAATTTCCTTAGCTGTAGGATTCCAGTAACACATTTGTTAGCTGAGCAAGTCTCAGTGTAACAGAACCTTATGTTGTCTTCAGCAACAGTCTCAGATGTCGCGTGACTAGTAAGTCTTACAGCAACAAGTCGCAAGGCAAAGGAATCATTTGTTGGCTCAATCAACAGGGTTCAAAGCCATGGAAGTAATGTGATCAAAAAGTCATAAGGCAACAGAACCATTTGTTGGTCACTAGGCAACGGAACCATTTGTTGGCTCTTCTATCTCGCGCGTTGCCAAAATAACAAGTCTCATTCGCGCGGCAACGGAACCATTTGTTGGCTCTTCTATCTCGCGCGTCGCCAAAATAACAAGTCTCATTCGCGCGGCAACGGAACCATTTGTTGGCTCTTCTATCTCGCGCGTCGCCAAAATAACAAGTCTCATTCGCGCGGCAACGGAACCATTTGTTGGCTCTTCTATCTCGCGCGTCGCCAAAATAACAAGTCTCATTCGCGCGGCAACGGAACCATTTGTTGGCTGCTTTTCTGGGCAGACCCAGGTTTTAATGAAGCGCAGCAACAAAACCCCTTGGCGCACTGGCCCTCTCGGCAACGAGCTGCGCGGCAGCTCGAGGTCTCACCCGAAGTGGCTATGGGGGGGTTAAGGAATCAGGTTTCCTTAACCGGGGTGACGCGGAGATGGCTCTTCCTTGAATGGTTCCTGTGAAATCGGCGGTCGGACCTTCCCGCAGGCCGCTCACCGCAGCTGCGTGGGTCCCTTCCTTGGCAGGTCTACTGCGCAGTTTCTTCTCTCTAACGCAGCAGGCAACTATCCCTTGGGTCGACGCGCTGAACACTTCCTCGCCCTTCACATCTAGCGCAGTAACGCAGTCTGCTCTCGCCGCAGCGACCGTGCGTTACTACCTCTTTAGTACTTAAGACACTTCTAGTTATCAAAGGATCTTTCCAACTTGCTCAAACAGTCACAAGGATAAGACAGAAGTCTTGCATACACAAATAATGAACTCTAAATAGTTATCATTCACGCAAACATTATAACAAGAAGACATAAGTGAAGCTCCTCCCCTCGAGGAAAACCACATCCACGGGAGCGTTATATTAACCAGAAAATGATAGAGTCATACAATATGCTGCGCACACAGCTGCAGCCTTAGATCTTACAGGAAACTCCACGCACACAGCTGGGAGCCCTTCTCTCAAGCTTGTCTCCTCTCTATGGAGATTACAAAGGCACAGACGTCGACTCAGACTGTCTGGCAACTCAGGGATTAGCTCCTCGGCTATCCGATTTCCTCTCTCTAGTTCTACACACCGGGTAGAAATTACAGTGAAGGATAATCAACACATGATCTATCCTTTAGACTGGCTCTCTAACAGTCTAGTGTCCAACTCTCTAACTCTCCAAAAGGAAGGAACTGAAGGAAGGGAGGAAGAACCCTCTACCCATTACAATGATTCATCTATATAGGTAGCCATGACGGTCACACCTTTACAAAACTGTGGGCCTTTCCCAACAGTGATTCCCAAAAACCCTAACCACGCACATGGCTAGGTGTACTGTAGGCGCCGCTTGCAGTCACATCGCCGCTTCCTGCAGGCTCCGTGAATTCCGGCGCAGATTGTGGGTATGGGCGATCGTCCTTCGCCTTCAATGCTCTGGTCCGTTGCTCCTCCTTGATCCGAGCAACCATAACTTCTGTACTAAGCCTTTAAATGAGGGTAGCTAAGCCCTCTACTCCATCGCCTTTATTTATTATGGTAGCTGAGCCACCTTCATTCTTTGATGACGTGCGCGCGATCTCCGCAATTTCCGGTCCATGATCTGCGCTGAGATCATCCATCTGGCACCGTACTGCGCACCGTCTCCTTCTTACCCAAAACTTAGTGCTTGTCCCAAAATTAGCACTTTCCTTCCATACTCGTGATTTTTCCCAAAATTCGCAGCTTTTACTATAGCTGCGACCTTGGCCCCAACAATGGTACAGGTTGATGTGCTTTCAGGTATATGACTCAGCAGGTATATCATGGTGTTGTGGTTAGATTGCTTTTATACTTATTCTTATAGCATGTCTTAGCACTTAGTATCATGATCTGGCGATCATATAGATATTTGGACCTGGTTGATCTATTATATATATTATATTGTCCCTACTCAGACTTAGAAGTTCACTATTGATACTCATTGGTATATACCCTCCTTAGGGAGAATAGAGGTGATCATTCCACCATACCTTGGCTTGCTAGTGTTGGCTCCATTATTCATTATCTTCATCCATCCATGGCCTACCTTTTAGATTATCACCCTGACTTACTACTTGACTAGTGGCATGGAGGACCTTTCTCCACTGTAGCCTCTGTATTGGATGAGCTTCCTTGTTTATTGTGTCTCGGCTCTGAGTTGGTGACAAAACTTACCTATGGTGAGTTGGAGTTCCTTGGAATTCCCCCTAGTCACTAAAGTTGTGTTGGCTAAACCTGAAACTTTTAGTGCTGCCATGAATACAAAATCTGGAAAAAATGAAATGCTATATCTTGTATGAAAAGCCCATTCATGCAATGTGTTTCTAAACACACATGAATGAAAGGCATGCCAAATGAAAATGGCCATGAAAATAAAATGTTATATCTTGTGGAAAATAAATACCTAGGTAAACAAGCTGTCCATGACACACCTAGAAGTGCTCAGGTAAACAAGTGCCTTAAAAACACACCTGCAGCAGAAAGCCTAAAGAAAAAATGTAAATCTATGCAATGTGTTTGTAAACACACATAGATCAAGGCTATGGAAACTTCAGGCCCAAAAAGCAATGGAACTTAAATGCTATATCTAAACAATTGCTGGCCTTATTTGTATTATGGATTGTGCGCATCTGTGAAGGTGAATAAACCCTCTTTAAACAACTCATCCATTTGTGAGACACCTCCATTCCCTGTGTTATTGCTCATTCAGTATATACTATGGTGTATTCCCTTTCCCTTGCCAAAGTGTCACAAAGTCGAGACAGTTGAGTCATCCCTTAGCCTAGCCAGTTAATTTAGCCTTCACCCTTCACTAGCAAATTGATCACAACTATGAAGTGAGTATGATCCTGAAAGTCTAGTCTGAGTAATAATAATAATTAACGACACTATATATTTGGATGTAGATCGCCAGTTATGATCATTATGTGTTATAATTGCTATTTGAATAAGTTGTAGAGCATGTATTAACCTTGACACTTTGCAGCAGCCTTGGATGATGGTCTGAGTTATATTTGGTCTTGGTTAGACCTAGTTTGACCATGGAGGACCATGGGACATGAGATGTTAGACCTTATGATGATATGGATAGATGATATATGGTCTATGTACACATACATGATGATTCTATGCGGCAGCTACAGGGTTATGATGATGATTCTTGGGTTACAGCAGTGTTTGGTCATTTACAGATCATTATTAATGGCCTTGTTCCGGTATATTGGATATTTATTTTGATCATGCAGAGACTCATATGGTGTATGAGTACACATCTTGGATAGATTTGGACCTTCTGAGTCCAATGGGACAGTTTTTTTTCAGTTCCAGGCACTTACAGTGATGATTGAGCCTCAGTAGGCTGTCCCAGTGCAGTTCTGGTCTGTCGGAGCAGATGTGATTTTTATCCGGTTGACCTAGGGCGCTGATGATGGAGGGGGTGGTCCAGCCACTTGTTTTTACCATATTACCCCCCTCCCGGACACACTGGTGCCCTCACCTTGACAGCGCAGGCACTCCAGGAGGCTGTTTGGGGCAGTTTCACGTTTCCCGAGGCATTTCAGGATTGGTAGAAATGGCTATTGAGGAAATCGATTTGGGCTACTGAGGCAATGTTATGGCATGGGATGATCAGTGATGATAGATCGGGGTCTTCCACACCTTCTCCAGCAGTTTCAGCTTCATCGGGGCCCGCATTCATCACTTATGGCATTTTCTGTGGATTTCTGAGGTCTTTTGAGGACCACGACTTGACTATGGAGGCACGATTTGGTACATTCATGATTATTTATTGGTTATTGTGCTATGGGGATTGACCAAGGAGGGATAAAATTACCCCTTGGACCCACCATAAGCCTCTTATGATATTTTATCATCATGATTTGGTGGGATTCCCCTCTTCTAGGGCGATTTTGTCCACTTACATTATATTTTATTTGTGATCCATGTATTATATTGTTGAGCTCATCTCAACCATTGATTAGACATTTGTATCTTTTAATCTTAGCCACTCATTCAAAAAGTGGTTAGGGTTTTGGTGCCTCTCCTTCCTATTTAAAGGAGAGAGCCTCTCATTGTAAGGGGTCTTTGGCTCTTGGATTATTGGTATAGAAAAATATTCTTGTGGAAATTCTTGTGGTCTCCTTTGCATCTGGTGTTCTTAGATGGTGATTGGAAAGTCTATTGCAACCTAGCATTTGGAAATTGTGGTAAGATCTATCTTTTTTTGGAAATCATTGTTTGTCTACAGGAGGGCGACTTCAACAAGGGCGATTTTGCAAGGCTTCTTCAAATCGACTTTTTTGGCATTCGCTTGTATCAGGGGGTTATCATTAGCTTCATTGTGATCTATGCTATCTTTCTGTTACTTCTCTTGTGGCATTAGTCTTATCTCTTGATGCATCAAATCTGATATTGTTGACGTTTGTTGTGCAGGAGAGAGGGCGCATTGGCTTCTTGGACCAAATCGACTTGCATAGAGTACTACCACAAAGCTTCTCAAATTGATCGGGTTTGCATAGATCATCATCATCAAGGCATCTACAAGGTTACCCAGGTAAAATCCATAGGTTTGTTTCTCTTTCCTTTATCCAATCCATTGACATAGCTCATAAATTGTTAAAACCCTAAATATCTTAAAACCCCCATTTTACATTTTCTCAGATCTACTTAGATTTAGTGGGTTGTTGGGCATAATATTGAAAACCCACCTCTATAGCATCCACGGCATCCCGGATCTATAGTTTGGTGAGGATTGGCTTCCGTTTGACCCCCTTCCCAAGCCAACTTAGCTTCTCCCAAGCAAGGCGCACTTCCTGGTGGTTGTGAGTTAACCTAGATCTAGGTGATGGGTGTTTGAGATTCCACTTGATCTATCATCTACACATCAAATAACATACACCCAGATTGTTACTTTTCTGAAATTCACCTTGTGGGCCCTATTCCACATTTTAAGGGATTTAATCCCCTTTTTGGACCACTAGGTGTACTCAAACTCAGATCTACTAAGATCTAACCGTTGGATTGCCATGAAATTATAGATCCACATCCCTACTTGACCTACCTACCCGGATCTAAAGTTTGGATGCCATCCGACCTGTCTTGACCTACCTAACCCTACTTTTAAGCCTCCTTGGGCAAAGTCGCACCACCTTGGAGAAGTGAGTTGACTCACTTCCAGGAACTAGGTACTTGAGATTTTTGGAGATTTGGAACCGGAATAATTCAAAACCTAGGTCTAGACTATCACTTTGTCAAATCTTGCCTTGGGGATAGCATTCCTTGTTTTAGGGGATTGTGGTCCACTTGGGTCAAACCTAGATCTAGACACATGCACTCATCAAGACCTCTATTGTCCACTTGTCCCAAGTACTAGGAGTCCTAAACCACAAGCTAACCCTACTTTGACTCCATTTCCCAATTCCCAAGGCACTGGTTTCTCTCCAAGTTAATTCAACTCTCCTAGATTGTTGGATTGACTTGTGGTTTGACTTTTGCATGGTGAACTAAACCCTTGAAGCTATCATGTATCATGGTCAAGCTTGTCACTTGTACTAGTTAGCCCCAATTCAATCCCTAAACTACCCTGCATTGGACACGGTTCCCAAGGCAGTGGGTTTTTCCAACATTGAACTAGTACACTCATCCTAGATCTCATTTCAAACATTGTAAGTCACTCTCACATCAACTATGAACCAAAGCTATACCTATTGAACCCCTCACTTGGATTGTGACTTCATCCTTAGGTCTAGGATAAACCATACACCTAACTTCACTTAGAAATACCCTGATTTGGTGTCTTGGTTTTGATCTCTCCTATCGGGAGTAGATCGGGTCTCCCCCTTTGTTGTCTGGGCTAGATAACATAAAGCGAAGGTTGCCTCGACTGGCGTGACAACCATATATATTGGAGGTCGAGGTGATTGTGGTTGCACCTTTTGAGTTTCCCTTCCCTATTGCCATCCATGACTGGATCCATCCATAGGGGTAACTACAATTTAGGTGATAACAAATATATTATATCAGACTTTTGTTAGACCTTCTGCCAAGGCTGAGCCTTGAGAGCTTAGATTTGATGACCGATGTGACCCTTTGTTCCATACAGTTTCAATTCAATGCCCAGTGATGTTATTGCAGAAGTGTTTCAGATGATTTTTTATGATTATTATTATAATGTGATATGACCTATGGACTTCTGATTATTGACTGTGGAATATTATCTTGTTGTTTTAGACATCTTCATAGCATTAGCTTGGTATATGATTCAGGATGTGGCAGTACGATTTAAAACTAAAATTGAATATCTTGGATGATGTTATAACTATTAAATGGATGTATTACTTGCACATTTAGGTTTTCTGACAAAACTCACTAATTCCATTACCCTCCTATGAGCATAGATATGGTTTTCCTTGACATTCTTGTCTGCTAGCTTAGGCACCGCATTTATTTGACTCCATCCATCCATGACCTTCCTGATTTGGCTTTCACCTTTTGACTTTCCTTTCTTGACTTCTTGATACTGAGGACTTCCCCATTACTACCTTTGTGTTGGACCGCATCCATGTTTGTTTAGTGTCTCGGCTCTGAGTTGGCGACAGAACTTGCCTTTGGTGAGTTGGATTGTAGGCCTAAATCATTCTGGTCATTTGTCCCGATGTTTGGCACTGGCAGAAGTCCCCCTAGTCACTTGAGATGTTGTTGGCTATAACTGAAAGCTCATGTACTACTTATATTGGAAATGCATAAATGAAAGCCTGTTAAACTAAAAATTCTAGAATGTGTTATTTTACACATGTGAATTAAAGGCTATAGCATTGAAATGCTAAAATACTCCTCGAAGAGTATAGAAAAGGTCCAAAAAGCAATGGTTACACAAAGTTATATCTATTATTGTTGATCTTGTATATGTATAAACATGCCCCGGATGCAAGCTGCGACTAGTTGTGCTTCTTAGCACATCTCAAATTCGAGGGGTTATGTAGGCCAAAAAGGCCATGAAATGAAATTGAATGATCCTAATGAACCTGGATCAGCTTGACGCAGACATGATGCCTAAGTTGAATAAACACTCTCTAAATAGCTTATCCATTTGTGAGGCACAACCCTTCCCCATGTTATTTGTCCGGCACAGAGTGTAGCTCCCCCTTTCCCCGTCCAAAGTGTCACCTAGTTGAGTTTGGTCAAGTCATCCCCTTTTCCCAACCTTGTCTTAGCCTTCACCCTTAGCCAGTAGTTAGACCATGTCCAATGGGTGAGTCTTGTTGTCACATATATAGTAGCCGAGCTACCATACATTATTTTTCTGATGCCAGTACACTATTCAGCCAGTTCCCTTACATTTGAGATGCTGAGATGAGCATCTATATTGGATCACTATCAGATTTTGGACAGCAGTTGTATTCCCCATGCCATGACTGAGTCTCAGGAGACTCAGAGAGATGACCAATGTAGCCATTATACCATTTGTACAGAGCAGTCAGTAGTGCCCAGAGTTGCAGTAGCAGTTTCAGAGGACAGATGACGGTACAGGTTGATGAGCATTTAGGTATATGACTCAGCAGTTATATCATTGTGTTATGGTTATATTGCTTTTATACTTATTCTTATAGCATGTCTTAGCACTTAGTGTCATGATCTGGCGATTATATAGATATGTGGACCTGGTTGATCTTATCATATATATTATATTGTCCCTACTCAGACTTAAAAGTTCACTATTCATACTCATTGGTTTTACCCTCCTTAGGGTGAATAGAGGTGATCATTCCACCATCCCTTAGCTTGCTAGTGTTGGCTCCATTATTCATTGTCTTCATCCATCCATTGCCTACCTTTTAGTTTATCACCCTGACTTACTACTTGACTAGTGGCATGGAGGACTTTTCCCCACTATAGCCTCTGTAGTGGATGAGCTTCCCTGTTTACTATGTCTCGGCTCTGAGTTGGTGACAAAACTTATCTTTGCTGAGTTGGATTGTAGGCCTAAATCATTCTGGTCAGTTGTCCCGATGTTTGGCATTGGCTCGAACTCCCCCTAGTCACTTGAGATGTTGGCTAAAACTGAAAGCTCATGTACTATTTATGGAAACTGATAAATTCGCCCATGGAAACTAAAAAGGGCAAGAGCAATGAACAGCTGAAAAATACTCCTCAAAGAGTATAAGAAAGGTTCTGTTATCACACAACTTGTAGTTGCCCCTAGAGGTATCCCATCCGGGACGGTAGAGGAGACAAGCAACTAAAGAGGTGACCCAAGAGATGCCACGGTTCCCAATGCAATGTGGGAGTCACGTCAACCGAGGCACTCTTCGCTTTAGGTCAAGGTGTAACTAGACCAAGGGGGAGACCCTATACCCAATCACAGTTGATTATACCCAAACAAAGGTTTCTAAGGGTAAGTAAATGAGGAGTTGCGGAAACCAATGTAAGGCTAAATGGACCTAAGAGTTGAGGTATGGTTGAAGGTGGTGTAATGGATTGTTAGTGTTTCAACCTATGTATGGTTTAGGCCACATGATGGGGTATGATGACTAGGTATAGTACCATGTGTTTACACAAGTGGGTCTTGTTTTCTCGGGAAGTGTGAAATGGTTCTAGGTGGGCCCACAAGGTGAAGTTAGGTGTGAAGTTGGTACTATAGGTTGGATAAAGGCTAGATCTATGAATCTAGGTCGATTCTAGGACTACCCACATACTAGATCTAGGGTTTTGACACAAATTCCAAGGAGTGCGACTTGCTTAGTGGTGGACTAGTGCCTTGTTTGATGGGCTAATGGGGTCAAAAAGTGTGTCAAAGAGTAGATCGGGACACCTAGAAGCCAAGTCAAGTGGGTTAAATGGGATCTAATGGTTGGATCTTACTAGATCTAGGTTTTTCAAGTAATGACCCTAAGTGGACCACAATCCCTTGAAACAAGGAATGCTACCCCCAAGGCGGATCGTGACAAAAAGACAGTCTAGACCTAGGTTTCAGGGTATGGGCATTCCAAATCCACGAAAATCTCAAACACCCACCTCCTGAAAGTGGACAAACTCACTTTTCAAGGGAGTGCGACTTGCTCAAGGAAGGCCAAAAAGTGGGTTTGGTGGACCAAATCAAGTCCAATGGCCACCAAACTGTAGATCCAAGATGCTAGTACCCCGATCTATGCATGTCCAAAAAATCAAGTCAATCCAAGGGCTAGATCTTAGTAGAACTGAGTTTTGAGGTGCCAAGAAATTCAAAAGGGGGTTTTAACCCCTTAAAACATGGAGAGATGCCCACAAGGTAGATTTCACCAAAGTAAGAATCTGGGGGTAGGTTATCAAGTGTCTAGATTGCAAATCAAGTGAGATCTCACCTACCCATGTGCTAGATCTAACCAAACAAGCCTCTCACTAGGAAGTGCGATTTGGGTCAAGGAGGGCTTTTTGCCTTGAAAAATGGGTCAATTTTTAGCCAATCACCACCAAACTGTAGATCCAACTAGGGGTGGATGCTATAGAGGTGGGTTTTCAATATCTTTTCAAAAGCAAGGCTAGATCTAAGTAGATCTAAGAAATACCCAAAAAAAAAACAAGGGTTTTAATTGATTAGGGTTTTATTGATCTAGAAACCATGGAAGATTCAAGGAAGTAGAAGATCATACCTTTTGGAACATACCTGGATGAAGAGATGAATGCTAGTTGAGACGAGGATTACTTTGCCAAAGATCAAATGGAGAATTGTTGAAGCCCTCTTGCCAAATCGATTTTCCCAAGCCACATGTGATTCCTTCTAACCTGTGATTCCTTCTAACCTGTGATTCCTTCTAACCTGTCAAGCCAAGGAGCAAACCATCAATCAGTTTAACAAATTGAAGGTAGATACAAGCAAGAGAGAGAGAGAAACATAGAATAGTTGACACAAAGCCAAAACTACTCCCTGTTACACCAAAGCGACTTCTTCCAAGATTGAAGGGCAAGCCTCCCCACCAATTCGCCCTTGTCCAAAATCGCCCTCTTAACCTGTAAATGAAATATGGCAAATATGCAAGATAGCTACAATAGATCCTCTAGTGCAATGGACAATAGCATTTACAATCGAAACAAACAACATCCACTCCAATCCAAGCATATACTCCAAAAGATAGAAATTTTATTCCAAGAGCCAAGAGCCAAAAATCTCTAGATGAATTTTACAATGAGAGGCTCCCTCCTTAAATAGGATGGGGAGAGAGTACAATCCTAACCACTTTTTACATGAGTGGCTAAGATTAAAAGATCTCAAGATCTAATCAATGGCTAACAATAAATCATAACAATATATCACATGGATCACCCAACATAATGATAGTGCCCCCACTATATGGTACAATAAGGGGGTGACGTCATCCACTAGAGAAATATAGGTGCCAAAATCCACCTCATGATGACTAGGACATGATAACATAAGCACATGGTGGGGCTAGGAGGTATCAATCCTTGCTAGCTCATCCCCAAGGCACAATAAAATAATAAAATATGTCCAATATAATATAAATGACCAAAACTGTCCTCAGAATCCATGACAGTCAAGCAGTAAATGTCCTCCTGTGATCAATCTGGGCTTACCCACATGGTGAAAACTGACTGGAAGGTAGTGATGCCACCCTGGAAGACCTCTGTGAAGACCAAATGCCAAAACCTTGCCTCAATTGCCCAAATCGATTTCCTCAGTGACCACTTTATCCCATTTTTTAACTGCCTCGGGAACTGTGAAAGTGCCAAAATTGCCTCCTAGGTTGCTAGCGCTGTCCATCTGAGCCCACCAGGCTCTCCAGAAGGGGGGGTAAATGGTAAAAACAAGTGGCTGGACCACCCCCTCCATCATCAGCGCCCTAGGTGAACTGGCCTCTCGGGGCCCCTGCTGCTCAGGATGGGAAATCAGCCCCAAATCTGGTCAACAAGTGTAAAACTGCATCAATCACTGTCAGAAGTGCCCGGAACTGAAAGATAAGTGTCTCAATGGATCCGGAAGACCCAAATCCACTAGGAATGTGTACTCATACACCCTGGGTTGCCCTAATGGGCCAGCTGTAGGGTCCACCATATATGGACAATGTATAATCTGCTGATCTGAAGTAGTAATAAACCTGCTGAACTGGATCAAACATCATCTGCATCATATGTCCATCATATGATATCATCATCAAAAATGTGGACCCATCAATCATCATCAATAATCATCCATACATGGTCCACATCATCACGGATCCCAAGAATACACAACCAAGGATAAATCACATCAGTAGACTAAGACAATGCTTCTCTAATCATTCTCACAGCTAAGCTCAAAGTATAACATCCATTTAGTGGCATTTAATTAGTTAGCATTTTCCGTTGTTATAAAATTACTTGCACAATAGTTCAAATGACAAACTCACCCATTGGACATGGTCAAACTGCTAGTGAAGGATGAAGGCTAGGAGCAAGGTTGGGCCAAGGGGTTGACTTGCCTAACTTAAATCAAAAATACTTTGGACTGGGAGAAGGGGGAAGCTACAAACTCTGTGCTGGACAAAAGAACACGGGGAATGGCTGTGCCTCACAAATGGATAAGTTGTTTAGAGAGTGCTTATTCAACTTAGGCATCATGTCTACATCAAGTTGATCCAGTTTCATTAGGATCATTCAATTTTTTTCCATGGCCTTTTTGGCCTACATAACCCTTCGGATTTCAGATGTGCTGAGAAGCACAACTAGTTGCAGCTTGCATCCAGGGCATGTTTTTCCAATATTTATAAGGTCAGCAATTGTTTAGATATAGCTTTTAAGAACCATTGCCTTTTGGACCTTTCTTATACTCTTCGAGGAGTATTTTTAGCCTTTCATCGCTCTTGCCCCTTTTTTTTTGTTTCCATGGGCGAATTTATTAAGTTTCCATAGGTAGAACATGAGCTTTCAGTTTTAGCCAACAACATCTCAAGTGACTAGGGGGAGTTCGAGCCAATGCCAAACATCGGGACAACCGACCAGAATGATTTAGGCCTACAATCCAACTTACCAAAGGCAAGTTTTGTCACCAACTCAGAGCCGAGACACTGAATAAACAAGGATGCGGTCCAAACACAGAGGTAGAAAAATGGGGAAGTCCTCGGTATCAGAAAGTCAAATGAGACATGTCAAGGTTTAAAGTCAAACAGGAAGGTCATGTATGGATGGAGACAAGTGAATATGGAGCCTACACTAGCAGACAACTGGTGTCGGGAAAGACCATATCTATGTAAGGTGAAAAACCAGTAAGTTTTGTTAAATGACCTAAATGTGCAAGCAATTGTCCATTTTATGATTTACAGTTCATTTTAAATAGTTTGCCACATCAGGAATAATATACCAAGCACATGCTATGATCATGACTAAATCAACAAGATAATAATCCACAGTCAGTGAGAACATATCCATAGATCATACAACATCATCATAATAATAATCATCCAGTATCATCTGAAACACTGCTGTAATACATCTCTAGGCACTGAACTAAAACTGTATGGGATAAGTAGTCACATCAGTCATCAAATCTGAACTCTCAAGGCTCAGCCTTGACACAAGGTCATATACAAATCTGAATAATGTACTGCTCTGATCATGAGTGATCCAAAATATATAGCCATGCTCTGGAATAATGTAAGCTCCGGAATGTGCAGATATCTGCTGTACAAGAATAGTAGCCCTGCTACTATGGTGTGATAATAGGTCCAAAAAGCAATGACTCTTAAAAGCTATATCTAAACAATTGCTGACCTTATATATGTATGAAAAACATGCCCTGGATGCAAGCTCCAACTAGTTGTGCTTATCAGCACACCTGAGATCCGAAGGGTTATGTAGGCCAAAAAGGCCATGAAATGAAATTGAATGATCCTAATGAACCTGGATCAACTTGATATAGACATGATGCCTAAGTTGAATAAACACTCTCTAAACAACTTATCCATTTGTGAGCCACCGCCATTCCCTATGTTGTTGCTCATTCAGTATATACTATGGTGTGTATTCCCTTTCCCATTGCCAGAGTGTCACAAAGTTAAGTCGGTCAAGTCATCCCTTAGCCTAGCCAGTTATCTTAGCCTTCACCCTTCACTAGCAAATTGATCACAGCTATGAAGTGAGTATGATCTTGAAAGTCTGGTCTGAGTAATAATAATAAGTAATGACATTATATATTTGGATTTAGATCGCCAGTAATGATTACTTTGTGTTATAATTGTTATTTGAATAAGTTGTAGAGCATGCATACCTTTGACACTTTGCAGCAGCTTCTGATGATGGTCTGAGTTATATTTGGTCATGTTGACCTGGTTAGGCCTAGTCTGACCAAGGTCAACCATAGGACATGAGATGGTTGGACCTTATGATGATATGGATAGATGATATAGGGTCTATGTACACATACGTGATGAGTCTATGCAGCAGCTACAGGGTTATGATGATGATTCATGGTTTACAGCAGTGTTTGATCATTTACAGATTATTATTATTTGACCTGTTCCAGTATATTGGATATATATATTGATCATGCAGAGACTCATATGGTGTATGAGTACACATCTTGGATGGATTTGGACTTTCTGAGTCCAATGAGACAGTTTGTTTTCAGTTCCGGGCACTTACAGTGATGATTGAGCCTCAGTAGGCTATCCTAGTGCAGTTTTGGTCTGTCGGAGGCCCTGTCAGAGAAGATGTGATTTTTATCCGGTTGACCTAGGGCGCTGTGCTTGGAGGGGGTGGTCCAGCCACTTGTTTTTACCATATTACCCCCCTCCCGGGACACACTGGTGCCCTCACCTTGACAGCGCAGGCACTCCAGGAGGCAGTTTGGGGCAATTTCACGCTTCCTGAGGCATTTCAGGATTGGTAGAAATGGCTATTGAGGAAATCGATTTGGGCTACTGAGGCAATGTTATGGCATGGGATGATCAGTGATGATAGATCGAGGTCTTCCACACTTCCTCCAGCAGTTTCAGCTTCATCGGGGCCCGCATCCATCACTTATGGCACTTTCTGAGGATTTCTGAGGTCTTTTGAGGCCTACGATTTGACCATGGAGGCACGATTTGGTACATTGATGATTGTTTTATGATTATTGTGCTATGGGGATTGACCAAGGAGGGATAAAATTACCCCTTGGACCCACCATAAGCCCCCTATTATATTTTGTCATCATGATTTGGTGGGATTCCCCTCTTCTAGGGTGATTTTGTCCACTTATGTTATATTTTATTAGTGATCCATGTATTTTATTGTTGAGATCATCTCAACCATTGATTAGACTTTTGTATCTTTTAATCTTAGCCACTCATTCAAAAAGTGGTTAGGATTTTGATGCCTCTCCTTCCTATTTAAAGGAGAGAGCTTCTCATTGTAAAAGGGACTTGTGGCTCTGGATTATTGGAATAGAAAATTATTATTGCATCTATCTCCAGTGTTGTGGTGAATGTTTTTGGTGTCGTTCGTTGGTTCTTCCTTTGCACTGAGTTATTGGAGATCTTGTTTGCCATATCTTTTGTACCACGTTTTTGCATCTACAGGTGGAGGCCGATTTGCTTTGAGGAGGAAGTATTGGTAGGGGAAGACTCTCCCTACTTCTTCTTTGGATCTCTTCGTTGGTAACAGGGAGTATTACTGTCCCAGGACCTTCTATTCTATGTTATCATTGCATTTTACTTGTATTTCCTCCATGCTTGACCTCTCTAATTGAAATCGATTTTCCTTGGATTGACAGGTAGAGGAGGGCGCACTTGTGGGCTAGGGCATCAATTTGGCAAGCAAAAACAACAATCTCTCATTTGATCTCTGCGGGAATCTTCCTCAACATCAAGGCATCTCATTCACATCACTCAAGTATGATCTCAAGGTAATTTCTTTCCATGATCTATCCACTTGTCTAAAACATTTAAAACCCTAATTAATCAAAACCCCCATTTTTACATTTTTTCAGATCTAGTGGCTTCTTGGGTAAGATATTAAAAACCCACCTCTATAATATCCACGGCATCCTGGATCTATAGTTTGGTGAGGATTGGCCTCCATTTGACCCTCTTCCCAAGGCAATTAGCCTCTCCAAGCAAGGGCGCACTTCATTGTTTGGAATGGTTGACCTAAATCTAGTATGTGGGTAGTTGAGATTCCACTTGATTCGTAATCTACACATCCAATAACCTACCCCCAGATTGGCACTTTTCTGATTTCTACCTTGTGGACCCTATTCCACATTTTAAGGGATTTAATACCCATTTTGGACCACTTGGTATCTTCAAACTCAGATCTAGTAAGATCTAGCCATCAGATTACCTTGAAATTGTAGATCCACACTCCCCATTGATCAACCTACTTGGATCTAAAGTTTGGATGCTATTAGACATGTCTTGACCCCACTTACCCCACTTTTAGGCCTCCTTGGGCAAAGTCGCACCACCTTGGAGAAGGGAGTTTGTCCACTTCTAGGACATGGGTGCTTGAGATTTTTATGGATTTGGAACGGGAATAATTCAGAACCTAGGTCTAGTGTGTCACTTCATCAAATCTTGCCTTGGGGATAGCATTCCTTGTTTTAAGGGATTGTGGTCCACTTAGGTCAAACCTAGATCTAGACCTATTCATCCATCAAGACCTTAATTACCCACTTGTCCCATGCAATAGGAGTCTTTAACCATAAGTTAACCTTACTTTGACTCCATTATCCCAATTCCCAAGGCACTGGTCTCTCTCCAAGTCAATTTGACTTTCCTAGATTGTTGGATTAACTTGTGGTTTGACCTTAGTGTGGTGAACTAAACCCTTTGATGTCATCATGTATCATGATCAAGCTTGTCATCATATCCAACAAAAATGCCTTTCTCTGTTGTAGGCTCTAACTTTGTCCTCTTCTCAGAAGGGACATGAGAGTATGTAAGGCATCCAAGTATGATGAAGTGACCTATCTGAGGTCTCTTCCCGGTGAACATCTCCTCCATAGTTTTACACCCCAAAGCTTGGTGTGGACTCATGTTCTGAGCATAAACAAAAGTGCTACAGTCCTCTGCCCATAGAAAGAAAGGAAGACTTTGATCATGCAACATGGCTCTAGTTGCTCCCACTATAGCTCTATTCTTCCTTTCCGCTACTCCATTCTGTTGTGGAGTGTATTGAACTGTCAACTACCACCTGATGCCCACATGTCTGCAAAACTGATCAAACTCCTTGGAGGTATACTAACCCCCATTGTCTGACCCAAGTGCCTGAAACCTCCTCCCTATTTGGTTCTCCACAAGAGCTTTGAATTCTTGGAACCTACTCAAGACTTCCTGAGATTGTTTACTTCTCAGAAAGTAGATCCAGGTCTTCCTGGAGTGGTCATCAATGAAACTGATATAGTACTCAGAATATGTCACTGAAGTTGAAGACACAGGCCCACATAAATATGAATGAATCAAATCCAATACCCCACCTGCTCTGGTGTCACTACTCGGAAAAACAGTCTTGGTGTACTTTCTCAAAGCACACCCTCTGCACACACCACCCTAATTTGTGTTGAGCTGAGGAAAACCTGTAGACATCTCCCTAAAAATACTCAAAGCTGAATGATGAAGGTGGCCCATCCTCCTGTGCCACAACTCACATGTCTCAATGCTACTGCTAGTATGAGCTAATGCATGGTGAGGCTGGAAGAGAAGCTTCTATAGTTTCCCACATCTCACTCCAATGGCACATGAAGTAGATGGTCCTGCAGCTCTGGGAAAGATATAAACTTTCCCACCTAGAGCACATACCCCAAATCCCCTGTCCTCAATCATGGAAATTGATACAAGATTCTTCTTCAACCCGAGGACATAAAGAACATCCCTCAAAGTCATGGACTGCATAGACTCCCTCTCAAAGGTGACAGTCACTCGCCCAACTACTCTCACAATTGTGTCATATCCCAATACCACCTCAAGACTCAAGCCCGTTTCAGTCATCTCTGTGAACACATCATGAACACCTGTCATATGGCTCGAAGCCCCACTATCAATGTACCAAGTGTAAGTAGTAGTGGTAGAGCTAAAGGAATGGCCAACCAATAACGAACACTGAATTTGATCCTCCATGTCACTCTCCATATCATTGCTGGTGAAACATGTTCTTTCTGTACATCCAGCATATAGAGAGAACTTTCCCTCAAACCGTGAGGAAAAGTCATCCATCTTTGTTATCGCTGTTGTCTGCTACCCTATCTTCTTCTTGCTCCGACACTATCCAGCATAGTGTCCAAATTTCTGACATGCGAAACACTTGATTTTACTCAAGTCTTTCTTCTACTCACTTGTTGGTTGTTTGGCCCCACCCTTGGGACCCTTCTTGGACTTCTTCTTTTTGCCCTTTGCTGCTAATGCCACATTTTCCTCATCATCTCTATGATGTGACAAATTGCTTTGCAAGTATCCTCTACGTGTCTCATCCTGTATAAGATCATCCCAAAGACGATCCCATGTAGGCATGTTCTCTCAATCAATAATAGTCTGCACAAACACACCCCAATGCTGAGTCATGCCATTTAAGGTTGTGCGCACCATCTCAGTGCCCTTTATAACCTCTCCTACAGCTGCAAGCTCATCCCTCACCAGTGTAATCTTGGTTTGGTAGGAAGCCATGCCTTCCCTTTGCTCATGTGTACATTCTTCAACTTTTCCCTTAACACCATTTTCCTATTCTCATTCGAACTCTGGTAAAGGTTGGTCAAAGAAGTCCACATCTGAAAAGCATGTGTCTTTGCTGATATGTGGGGGATTACATGCTCCTTCACGGCATCAAGTATAATCCTCCTTCCCTTTACATCTCTCTTCATGAAAGCTGCCTTATCAGTAGCATCGGCAGGAACATGTTATCACACCATAGTAGCAGGGCTACTATTCTTGCTTAGCAGATATCTGTGCACATTTCAGAGATTTGCTTTTACAGAGATCAGCTATGATGAGCTTGTATTTTGAGATCCATGATCAGAGTAGTATATTATATCAGACTTTTGTTAGACCTTGTGCCAAGGTTGAGCCTTGATAGCTTAGATTTGATGATCGATGTGACCCTTTTTTCCATACAGTTTCAGTTCAGTGCCCAGTGATGTTATTGCAGCAATGTTTCAGATGATTTTTTATGATTATTATTATAATGTGATATGACCTATGGACTTCTGATTATTGACTGTGGACTATTATCTTGTTGTTTTAGTCATCTTCATAGCATTAGCTTGGTATATGATTCAGGATGTGGTAGTACGATTTAAAACTAAAATTGAATATCTTGGATGATGTTATAACTATCAAATGGATGTATTACTTGCACATTTAGGTTTTCTGACAAAACTCATTAATTTCATTACCCTCCTATGAGCATAGATATGGTCTTCCTTGAAATTCTTGTCTGCTAGCTTAGGCACCACATTTATTTGACTCCATCCATCCATGACCTTCCCGATTTGGCTTTCACCTTTTGACTTGCCTTTCTTGACTTCTTGATACTGAGGACTTCCCCATTACTACCTCTGTGTTGGACCGCATCCATGTTTGTTTAGTGTCTCGGCTCTTAGTTGGTGACAGAACTTGCCTTTGGTGAGTTGGATTGTAGGCCTAAATCATTCTGGTCGCTTGTCCCGATGTTTGGCACTGGCAGAAGTCCCCCTAGTCACTTGAGATGTTGTTGGCTAAAACTGAAAGCCCATGTACTACTTATATTGGAAATGTATAAATGAAAGCCTGTTAAACTAAAAATTCTAGAATGTGTTTCTTAACACACGTGAATAAAGGCTATAGCATTGAAATGCTAAAATACTTCTCGAAGAGTATAGAAAAGGTCCAAAAAGCAATGGTTACACAAAGGTATATATATTATTGCTGACCTTGTATATGTATAAACATGCCCCGGATGCAAGCTGCGACTAGTTGTGCTTCTTAGCACATCTGAAATTCGATGGGTTATGTAGGCTAAAAAGGCCATGAAATGAAATTGAATGATGCTAATGAACCTGGATCAGCTTGATGTAGACATGATGCCTAAGTTGAATAAACACTCCCTAAACAGCGTATCCAATTGTGAGGCACAACCCTTCCCCGTGTTATTTGTCCGGCACAGAGTGTAGCCCCCCCTTTCCCCGTCCAAAGTGTCACCTAGTTGAGTTTGGTCAAGTCATCCCCTTTTCCCAACCTTTTCTTAGCCTTCACCCTTAGCTAGCAGTTAGACCATGTCCAATGGGTGAGTCTGTCATTAAAGCTTTTGTGCAAGTGAAGTTTAAATAACATTAAATATCTATATGTATTAAACTGCCACGGAATGATGATGTACTTTTAGTTAAGTTGTGAGTGTGATTAGAGGAACATGTCTTAGTCTATTGATTTGAACCTGTCCTTGGGTGTATGTTGACCTAGTCAAACATAGTTTGACCATGGTCAGTCTTAGGGTCCGTGATGATGTGGACCATGTATGCTTATGGATGATGATTGATGATCCTGTTATCACACCATAGTAGCTGGGCTACTATTCTTGCTTAGTAGATATCTGCACATTCCAGAGCTTCAATTTTTCAGAGCTTGGCTATTATGACTTTATATTTTGAGATCACTCATGATCAGAGCAGTGCATTTGTCAGACTTATGTTAGACCTTGTGTCAAGGCTGAGCCTTGAGAGTTCAAATTTGATGACCGATGTGACCCTTTATTCCATACAGTTTCAGTTCAGTTCCTAGAGATGTATTGCAGCAGTGTTTCAGATGGTATATGATGATTATTCTTATAATGATGTTGTATGACCTATGGATTCCTGATCATTGACTATGGATTATTGTCTTGTTGTTTTAGTCATGTTCACAGCATTGGCTTGGTATAATTCATGATATGGCAAACTTTATAAAATGAAGTATCTTGATTATAAAATGAACATTTTACTTGCACATTTAGGTTGTTTGACAAGACTCATTGGTTCACTACCTCGCATAGATATGGTCTTCCTTGACACCATTTGTCTGCTAGCTTCGGCTCCACCATCAGTTGACTCCATCCATCCATGAATTTCCTTATTTGGCCTTAACCCTTGAATTGTCTTGCTTAACATTTTGATATTGAGGAATTCCCCTTTTTCTACCTCTGTGTTTGGACCGCATCCCTATATGTTTAGTGTCTCGGCTCTGAGTTGGTGACAAAACTTGCCTTTGGTAAGTTGGATTGTAGGCCTAAATAATTATGGTTGGTTGTTCCAATGTTTGGCACTGGCTCGAACTCCCCCTAGTCACTTGAGATGTTGTTGGCTAAAACTAAAAGCTCATGTACTACTTATGGAAACTTATATAAATTCGCCAATGGAAACTAAAAAAGGGCAAGAGCGACGAACTGCTAAAAATACTCCTCGAAGAGTATAAGAAAGGTCCAAAAAGCAATGGTTCTTAAATTTTATATCTAAACAATTGCTAACCTTATATATGTATAAAACATGCCCTGGATGCAAGCTGTGATTAGTTGTGCTTATCAACACACCTAAGATCCGAAGGGTTATGTAGGCCAAAAAAAGCCATGAAACGAAATTGAATGATCCTAATGAAACGAAATTGAATGATCCTAATGAACTTGGATCAGCTTGATGTAGACATGATGCCTAAGTTGAATAAGCACTCTCTAAACAACTTACCCATTTGTGAGGCACAACCATCCCCCGTGTTTATTTTTGTCTAGCACAGAATTTGTAGCTTCCCCTTTCTCCCAGTCCAAAGTGTTTTTTAGTTGAGTTTAGACAAGTCACCCCCTTTGCCCAACTTTGTTCCTAGCCTTCATCCTTAGCTAGTAGTTAGACCATGTCCAATGGGTGAGTTTGTCATTTAAGCTATTGTGCAAGTGAATACAAATAACAACAGAATGAACAAATATGTTTAATGCCACTAAATGATGTTATATTTTAAGTTAAGCTGTGAGTATGATTAGAGGAACATGTCTTAGTCTATTGATATAATTTATCCTTGGTTGTATATGGACCTAGTCAAACCTAGTTTGACTATGGTCATTTCTTGGGATCCGTGTTGATGTGGGCAATGCATGTTTATTGATGGTGATAGATAGACCCACATATTCTTGATGATGATACTATATGATGGACATATGATTCAGACGATGATTGATGCAGTTCAGCAAGTATTATTATTACTTCAGATCATCAGATTATGCATTGTCCATATATGGTGGACCCTACAGCTAGCCCATCAGGGCAACCCATTGTGTATGAGTACACATCCTTACTAGATTTGGGTCTTCTGGATCCAATGAGACACTTATCATTCAGTTCCGGGCACTTCTGACGGTGATAGATGCAGTTTTCCACTTGTTGACCAGATTTGGGGTTGATTTCCCAGCCTGAGCAGCAGGGGCCATGAGAGGCCAGTTCACCTAGGGAACTGTATGAGGAGGGGGTGGTCCAACCAATTGATATCACCATTTACCCCCCCTTCTAGAGATCTTGGTGGGCTTAGATTGATAGCGCAGGTGCCCTAGGAGGCAATTTCAGCACTTTCACAATTACCGAGGCAATCCAGAAATGGGATAAAAGGGTCACTGAGGAATTCGATTTGGGCAATTGAGGCAAGGTTTTGGCACTTGGTTTTCACAGAGGTCTTCCAGGGTGAACCCCCTATCTTCCAGCCAGTTTTCATCACTTGGGTGGGTCCACAGAGGCCTCAGGAGGCCTTTTACTGCATGTCTGTCACAGATTTTGAGGACAGATTTGATCATTTGTATTTATTTTGGACATGTTATATTATTTTATTGTGCCATGGGGATGAGCTAGCAAGGATTGATGCCTCCTAGCCCCACCATGAGCTCCATGTGTCATGTCCTAGTCATATGAGGTGGGCCCATGTACTTTTAACCCCTCTAGTGGATGACGTCACCCTCCATGAGTATCTTTTAGCTATGACGTCATCATTATTTGAGTGATCCATGTGTTATATTGTTATGTTTCATCTTAGCCATTGATCATGTATTGAGATCTTTTAATCTCAACCACTCATTTTATTGTAAAGTGGTTTTGAGATCTAGGGTTTTGGTTTTTA
The DNA here is from genome assembly GCA_027924585.1 of Larix kaempferi. Taxonomy (NCBI): domain Eukaryota; kingdom Viridiplantae; phylum Streptophyta; class Pinopsida; order Pinales; family Pinaceae; genus Larix; species Larix kaempferi. The sequence continues at coordinate 2,920,891 of BSBM01000612.1, read as the reverse complement.
TTATCCTATATAAGGAGGAGACCCCCTATTGTATAACTCACCTTTGGGCTCTGGAAAACTTGGAATGAAAAGAATATTTTGGAGATCTACTTCTTGGCTTTGATTGGGTTGCTCTTGCATATGTTCTTGGATATCTTGCTTCTAGACATTGTTTGCTTTTCAGGTGAAATCGACTTCAAGAGAGGGAGGCCGAATTGCTCAAGCTAGTTCAACGATTTTGCTTTGTGGGAAGATTGTAGGGGTTGCTCACATCCCCCATGAGCAAGACGTCTTCATAGAGAGGGAGTTTTTCAATTGTGCTTTGTCCATTGATAGCTTTCTTGATATGACATGCTTAGATCTTATGGATTTGTACATCAAATCTAACTTGATGTAGTTTGATTTGCAGGTTTTCATGAGACATATTTCCTCCTAGGGTTGGATGTTATTGGTTGAAGACACTTTGGATCAAGCTTGGAATTGTAACTAGGGCAATAATTCTCCATATGCTAAGAGGCCGCAAGATTTTGAGGTAAGATCTACAAGGTATGTATTGATTTCGCTTGCTATCCATCCCATTGATCAAAATTACATTAAAATCAAAACCCTCATTTCTTGTTTTTCTTAGATCTACTTGGATCTAGCTTGCCTCTTGAAAAGATATTGATAACCCACCTCTATAGTATCCACGGCAATTCGGATCTATAGTTTGGTGGTGATTGGGTTCCATTTGACACACTTTTCAAGGCAAAGTAGCCCTCTTGAGGCAAATCGCACCCCTTGGGAGAAGCTAGTTGGGTTAGATCCAACACATGGGTAGGGGAGATCCCACTTGATTCACACTCTCCTCACTTGATAACCTACCCCTAGTGCTTCACCTTGTTGATTTTTGCCTTGTGGGCCCCATTCCTCATTTTGAGGGTTGTGCCCCACTTGGGTCAATTTGGTGATGCATTTTCCATCTTAGATCTAAGGAGATCTAGCCATTGGATCACTTTGATTTTCTAGATCCACATTGATACTTGCTTAAACTACTTGGATCTAAAGTTTGGCGGTCATTGGACTTGATTTGACACACTTTACCATGCTTTTAGCCCTCCTTGGGTGTTTGAGTTTGTCCACTTCTAGGACGTGGGTGGTTGAGATCCCATTGGATTTGAAACAAGCATACCTTGAAATCTACATCTAGTGTCTCACTTTGTGAAGTTCTTCCTTGGGGGTATCATTCCTCATTTTGAGGATTGTTGTCCACTTGGGTCACATAGTGAAATATTAGATCTAGTAAGATCCAACCATCACATCTTGGATAACCCACTTGATTTGCATCCCAGGTGTCCCGATTTATGATTTGACATCCTTTTGACTCCATTTTCCCATCTACTCAAGGCACTAGTCCACCTAGGGCAATTCGCACTCCTTGGGAGTAGTGTCACTTCCTAGATCCCATATGTGGGTATCTCTATTTTCACTTTAGATCCATAGATCTACTCTTTGCATACCCCTTAGTACCATTTACACCCCTAACTTCACCTAGTGGGTCCCATTTGAGCCATTTCCATATCCCAAGGAAGTGGATCCCACCTGTGTATTTCATGGTACTAGATCTTGTCATCTTATTTCATCATGTGGCCTAAATCATTCATTGGTTGAAACACTAATCACTCCTTAAACGTCCTTCAACCATACTTAAACTTATAGGCCCACCTAACCTTGCATTGGTTTCCGTAACTTGTCTTTTACATATCCATAGGAACCTTTGTTTGGGTCCTGTTATCACCTATTTTGTACAAATAGTTGAAACCTTATTGAGCCGCTAGTGTTGGAACACATCAGTGTTCACTTCCAGAGTATCTGGGTTTTAGATTGCAGCAGTTAGCCAATTTTGGCTAGCTGGTTTTGTTTTTCAGTTGACATGACCATGGCCCCATGGGGTTTGTAATAAAGTGTGCTAGTAGGATCTGAGTGTCTCGGTTCCCCATGACTTGATTAAGCAACTAAGGTATTCCAGGGAGTTTTTTCCCTTGTCAATTATACTTTGCCTATAGTAGAGCTATAATTGATGAGGTTTTCTCCCGCTTCCTCCAAAGCTGGAATGCCCGATTTTGAAAATCTGAGCCGTGGGAGGTTATTAGAGTCCAACTAATGTATATAAGCCTACTAGACACTATTAGAATAGGTTTTGGTCATGTCCCAAGTCTCTAGGACCCTCAGAAAAAATTTCGAAATTTTTTTACCGGGTCCATCGAATTTGGGTTTTTAATTATTTTTTAAATTTTAATAAATTTCTCTATAGTTTAAATAGAGAAATTCCAATTTGTAATATGTCTGTCATCCAAGGTCCGAATTCAGTGATTGATGGCTCGTTTCATAAGCCAAAAATCACACATGACCCATGGACCAGCTAAACCCAAGTTTCGGATGTCATTTAGGCCTCATAATTAATATTTTCTCTAAAAAACCATTTACAAAGAAATTATTAATTAAAATAATAAAAAATGATTATTTTGGAGATAATCCAAATCTCTCCAAAATAATCCAAAAAGAATAAAGTAAAAGGCTAAATGACATGGCGTCAGTCATTAATGAAGATTCTAGTCAACTCCCAATGCTTTCAGTGAGTTATCCAGTCACCAGCAGAAGATCTTCAGTGAGAAATTCGCCCACCTTCATGCAAATTCATTTTTGGTGATGTGTAACTGCATTTAATGGATGGATGAGTTGGAATTCAATGCTAGGTAGGCGCCTACCTTTATTTAAGGGTGGACTAAAAGCTTGGCTCCTTGTATAACTCAAGCTTACCACCATTTCGAATTGGAGTGATACCTACCATATCCTCACGTGTATCCTTATCTAGCTCACGTCAATCTCTTTTGGAGCTCAAATATTACACATGGCACATGCTATATGGTTGGTGGAGCTTCCAAGAAAGGGATGGGGGCGCCTTGCCTAGGTGGAGGCCACCTCCCCACCCTCATTCATTACCAAAATGCGAGTTGCCTATTAGTTATGGGTTGGAGCTCTACTCCAAGCCTTGGGATTGACTAGGATTGGATTTTTGACTATGTTATTGGCTCTCTTCAATGCCAATTCGAATTAGGGTTTTAGCAGTTGGTTTTGTTATTTAATAGAAGCCATTTGGGCTCTCTCTTCAGGGAGAATTGTTGTAAACTTACTCTGCTCATATTTGTAAAGAGCTTGTGGAAATAAAGTTGGCTTTGGAGGCAAATGGTGTGCATTTCTATTGGTTCATGAGTAAATAGTTCATTGTTGAGGTAATATCTGTGATTTTTTTCATTTATGCAATTTCAATTTTGATTATAATTTATGTTTGGATCTCTTTATTAAGAGCGTAGGGCAAGCATTTGATGGTCCAATTTGTTTGCTAGGCTTAGGCTTGGATAGTTTAAAGAGTACAAATTGTAATCGGTCTTACTACCTTGTCTTTTTTTTCATTCTTGTCTAACTCTCTAGGTTTAATCAAGCATTGTTTGTATAAGTGTTTATGCATTGGAGATCCTCAAAAGGTTGAGATGAGATGAACTCGGTTGTATCTCCCTCTTCTCCACCAACAAAAAACTTGTGCTAATAGTTTGCTTTCAGGAAACCTCCAAGGAGCAAGATCTAAGGATTTGCATTCAAAAGCGGAAAAGTTGTTTCTTCCATCAACAAAACTCATTCTTCAAACTTGGTTACCCTAAGCTTATCTCTTCTAACTTCCACCTTTGCTCCTTGAACCCTATACCTCTTCATCCACCCATTCATTTTTACCTCATCCTTTCTACCTTTTTCTTCATCTTTTACCCTTAGCTCCATTCGTTTTTCCTTCCAAGACTCCTTCCTTCATTCGTCCACCTTCCAAAAAAGAGCCCTAAAACACAAAAACGAATTTGCTTAAGTTTAGATTTTGTCAGAGTTAGTTTAAGAAGTTGATACTTAGATCTTAATTTTTGCATCTAGTTTACAAATCTCATGCATTGAAAAAGTAGCTTTAGAAGCATTCTAGATCTCATTTTTTACATTAGCATAGCTCATACTTGTTAGATTTTTGTTTCCATTTAAAAGATAGAATTTTCCATACAAAAATATTTCAAAAATTTTACATTCTAGATCTCTTTCCCATCAATTTTTAAGCATATGCTGTTCGCTGGTCCGTTTTTACTTTTATGCATTTTTGAAATAAAAAAAATCTCATAAACTAGTTTTTGAAGTCTTTTGTAGACTCTAGTTTAAATAGTTTCAATATTTTGTCTTTTCCTAATGATTAATGGGTGCCTTGGTTGAGATTTTTTAAGACTTGTATAGATGCTCTGAAAGGAGTAAACTTGAAAAGAGCTTTGAAGAAGTAAGATCCAAGCAAAAAAACAAAGTGAAGAGACCATGAGAATGATCAAAACTTGAAGTACTTTATCCTTTGTAAAAGCAACCAAAGACTTGCTTCTTCTTTAAATTTTCCAAGTATTATTTATCTCTCAAAAGTCCTTCAAGGGTTAAGACCCAAGGCATTTGTAATCTCATAATAAAAGTTCAAGTGGAGGAGTCCTCCACTCTTTTGGTTTTCTTCCCCATTTGGGAAAGAGTATTGTCTTTTGTTAACTTAGATCTTTCATTTTACACTTTAGATTAATATTTTATTTCACTGTTTCTCTTCCAAGTTTTGACTTGAGGTAGTATCCTTGGGATGAAATTCCAAGGGCAGGACCACATAACTTTGTGGTTACTCCTCTCTCCCCGTTAGTTTCCTTGGTCGAAATTTCAGCTAGCTGGAAAGTTCTCAAGTGCTAGTGATTCTAGTGGTCAACCTTGTTCGGAGGAAGACCCCACCTTAGAGTAACTTTGTTTGGTAGAACACTAAGTCTTTCTTAATTTTCATTTTGCAAATAGCATGCTAGTCATCTTTTATATCTGTTAAGCTATCACATGGTTTATTTTCACAATTGCTTCACTTTTTCAATAAAATAAACAAAGCCTCTTGAACTTGGCCAAATCCAAGTCAAGAGCACTCTCTATCGGAGAGCATTTTAGACTTGCATTTTCCCCTTTGCATTAGGCATATTAGAGTAGAAAAGTCTCTTGAACTGTGGTCTTAAGACTAAGTCAAGAGCGCTCTCTGTCGGAGAGTCGAACTTTTCTCTTTAATAATAAAATATTTCAACACACATTTCCCATTAATTAATTTACTTTGGTCGATTGTCCAACACCCGTATGCTCTGCCAACCTGAAAGGGTTGGACTAGTACTCAGAAAGGTGAAGGATTTGCTAATTTTACAAGTGATAACCTAATTTAAAATTTACCCCAATCCAAAACCAGCGTCAAATCACTGAGGTTGCTTCCTGAAACAAGTGGTGCCGGGAATCCATTGTCAGACTCGAGTGTGGTCAAGCCATTGTACACTTATCCTCTGAATCTGGGTGCTCCCGACATATCATCTAAGAGGTTGCCAGTATTTTTCTTGGTTAGGTTTACTCTTTTGATTATCCTTGTTCTTAGCTTTAATAATCAAGACCATTAAAATTTACAATTTACCAAGATAATTTTCATAACGATCTCACGAACAACATTTTTTCAAGACCCACACATTCAGCATCACAATCATCTTTTCTTTGACTCCATAAGGCACTGGTTATTTAAAATCTTTATTTTGATCAGGACCATTTTTCCTTGTGTTTATTTTCATATTGTGAATGCTTTATTTGATTATAAGTCTTGAAACATACTGTTTTCTTGTTATCTCATTTAGCAATGTAGATTGCACTATTATCTTGTGTTTATCATATCTTTTAATTTGGTCTCATCACAAGAAAACTCTTAAACAACACCCATCTGCATCATTTCACCAAAACACTTAAAAAACATAAGAGCCTTAGTGAAACTCTTTGTAGGGACTACCCCCCTTGGCTTCGTTAGGAGTTAGCCTAAACGCAGGAGCTGGGATTCAAGTGACAGTACCTAGCTCATTACTTGCCCCCAAGGCCACACCTCTCCCGACTTCCAGTGAGGGAGACAGCTTTCGAAAGATTTCCGCTGCTGGTGTGCAATCTGGCGGACAACAGGTCCAATCATCTTTGATTGGTTATAGGGTCTCCCCCTAGGTCTTGATTCATCTCGATCTAAAGTGAAGAGTGCCTCGGTTGACGTGACGCCCAGCTTGGATTGGGAATCGTGGCATCTTTTGAGTCACCTCTTTAGTTGTCCATCTCCTCTACCATCCCAGATGGGATACCTTTAGGGACAACTACAAGTTGTGTGATAACAGGTCCCACATGCTCTTGTTGATGATACCATATGGTGGACATATGATTCATATGATGATTGATGCAGTTCAGCAGTTTTATTATTATTTCAGAACATCAGATTATGCACTGTCCAGGTATGGTGGACCCTACAGTTGACCCCTCGAGTCAACCCATGGTGTATGAGTACACATTTCTAGTGGATTTGGGTCTTCTGGATCTAATGAGACACTTATCATTCAGTTCCGGGCACTTCTGATAGTGATAGATGCAGTTATCCACCCGTTGACCAGATTTGGGAATGTTTTCCCAGCCTGTCCTGCAGAGGCATGAGAGGCCAGTTTCACCTAGGGCACTGTATGAGGAGGGAGAAGTCCAGCCACTTGATTTTACCATTATACACTCCTTCCAGACAGCCTGGTGGGCTCAGTTTGACAACGCAGGCACTCTGGGTGGAAGTTCCAGCAGTTTCAAGGTTTTTCAGGAGGATTAAAAATGGAATAAAAGGGTCACTGAGGAATTCGATTTGGGAAATTTAGGCAAGGTTTTGGCACTTGGTCTTCTTCAGAGGTCTTCCAGGGTGAACCCCCCATCTTCTGGATCAGTCAACATCAGTAAGTGGGGTCCACACTGGCCACAGGAGGCCATTTACTTCATGTCTCTATCAGTTTTGGAGACAGGATTTGATCATTTGTATTATTTGGACATGTCATAGTCACATTATTTTATATTATTGTGCCATGGGGATGAGCTAGTAAGGATTGATGCCTCCTAGCCCCACCATGAGCTTCTTGAGCCATGTCCATGTCATATGAGGTGGGCCCATGTGTTTTAGTCCCCTCCTACTAATGACATCACCCTCCATGAGTCTTTTTGAGGGATGATGTCACCCTCTCTTTGAGTGATCCATGTGATATATTGTAGGCTCATCTTAGCCATTGATTATATTTGTTGATCTTTTGATCTCAACCACTCACTTGTTGTATTGTAAAGTGGTTTTGTGGTATAGGGTTTTGGTCTTTATTATCCTATATAAGGAGGATACCCCCTATTGTAAAAGTTATCTAGAGATTTTTGGCTCTTGGCTATTGGAATAAAAATATTTTCTTGGGCATCTTGGATTTTGGAGTTCGAACGCTTTTGGTGATTATAAATGCTTCTTCCTTTGCACTAACAGACATTGGTGGCCATCTTGATTTTATCTCCAACTAACATAGTTTTGTAGGCAAAGAAGGCAATTTTGAGGAGTGTGAATTGGTGTGGAGGCCTACCCTTCAAGCTTCAAGAAGACGTTTTGGGTGAGTGGGAGTTGTTTTGTCTTTGTACCAACAATTCATGTTTCTCATCTCTTTGTTTGCATCTCATCCCATTCTTGATTGATTGATTGATCTTTGTGTCCTTGATTGACAGGAATAGAGGCCGATTTGGTTGAAGGAGGCAAAACGTTGGCAAGAAGGGCTCATAAAAGTTTGGCATTTGATCTTTGTGGGAAGTAATCCTCATCTCAAGCCTCTTCCATCTTCATTTTCCAAGTATGTTCCATGAGGTATGATATTCTTCTATCCTATCCATCTACTCTCTTAGATCTCAAAACCATCATTTTTCATATTTTTCTAGATCTACTTGGATCTAGCTTGGCTTTGGGGATAATAAAAAGAAACCACCTTTATAGCATCCACGACAATTCGGATCTATAGTTTGGTGGCATTTGGCCTTCATTTGACACATTTTCCAAGGCACATTAGCCTCCTTGACGGAAGTCGCACTCCTTGAGGGAAGCTAGTGGGGCTAGTTCCAAGACTTGGGTAGGTGAGATCCCACTTGATTTGCATAGATCCACCTTGATAACCTACCTGTTATCACCTAAACTGTAGTTAACCCTATGGATGTATCCATTAATGGATGGAAATAGGGAAGGGCAACTCAAAAGGTGCAACCACGATCACCTCGACCTCCAATAGATGGTTGTCACGCTAGTCGAGGCAACCTTCACTTTATGTTATCTAGCCCAGACAACAAAGGGGGAGACCCGATCTACTCCCGACAGGAGAGATCAAACCAAGACACCAAATCAAGTTAAGACTAAGTGAAAGAAGGTGTATGGTTTATCCTAGACCTAAGGATGAAGTCACAAGATAAGTGAGGGGTTCAATGAGTTTAGCTTTGGTTCATTGTTGATGTGTGAGTGACTTATAGTATTTGAAAATAAGATACAGGATTATAGTACTAGTCAATGTGAGAAAATCCACTGCCTTGGGAACCATGTCCAATGCAGGGTAGTTTAGGGGTTGAATTGGGGCTAACTAGTACAAGTGACAAGCTTGATCATGAAGTATGATGACATCAAAGGGTTTAGTCCACCAAACAGGATCAAACCACAAGTTAATCCAACAATCTAGGAAAGTCAAATTGACTTGGAGAGAGATCAGTGCCTTGGGAATTGGGATAATGGAGTCAAATGAAATTAACTTGTGGTTGATGACTCCTATTGCATGAGACAAGTGGGCAATTAAAGGTTTGATGGATGAATAGGTCTAGATCTAGAGATTCAAGGTTTGACTTAAGTGGACCACAATCCCTTAAAACAAGGAATGTTATCCCCAAGGCAAGATTTGATGAAGTGACCAACTAGACCTAGCTTTTGAATTATGCTCGTTCCAAATTTACTAAAATCTCATGTACCCACGTCCTAGAGGTGGACCAACTCCAATCTCCAAGGAAGTGCGACTTTGCCCAAGGAGGGTAAAATGTGGGATAAATGGATCCAAATTTTAGATCCAAGTAGGTTAATCAAGTGACAATGTGGATCTAAAGTTTCAAGACAATCCAATGGTTAGATCTTACTAGATCTTAGTTTAAAGATACCAAGTGGTCCAAAATGGGGATTAAATCCCTTAAAATGTGGAATAGGGCCCACAAGATAGAAATTGCCAAAGCAACAGTCCAGGGGTAGGTTTTAGGACGTGTAGATCATGAATCAATTGAAATCTCAACTACCCATGTACCGGATCTAGGGTAACTCACCTTCCCCAAGAAGTGCGCCCTTGCTTGGAGAGGCTAATGCCTTGGGAAGAGGGTCAAATGGAGGCCAATCCTCACCAAACTGTAGATCCGAGATGTTGTGGATACTATAGAGGTGGGTTTTAAATATCTTACCCAAGAAGCCACTAGATCTTAGTAGATCTGAAAAAATGTAAAAATGGGGGTTTTGATTAATTAGGGTTTGAAATATTTAAGACAAGTGGATAGATCATGGAGATAGAAATTACCTTGAAATCATACCTAAGTGATGAAGAGAGATGCCTTGATGTTGAGGAAGATTCCCGCAGAGATCAAATGAGAGATGGTTGATTTTGCTTGCCAAATTGATGCCCTAGCCCACAAGTGCGACCTCCTCTACCTGTCAAACCAAGGAATAGCAATTCAATCAGTAAGACCAAATATGGAGGAAATACAAGCGAAATGCAATAGTAACATGAAATAGAAGGTCCTAGGACAGTAATACTCCCTGTTACCAACGAAGAGATCCAAAGAAGAAGTAGGGAGAGTCTTCCCCTACCAATAATTCCTCCTCAAAGCAAATCGGCCTCCACCTATAGATGCAAAAACGTGGTACAAAAGATATGGCAAAACAAGATCTCCAATAGCTCAGTGCAAAGGAAGAACCAACGAATGAACACCAAAAACATTCACCACAACACTAGAGATAGATGCAATAATAATTTTCTATTCCAATAATCCAGAGCCACAAGTCCCCTTTTACAATGAGAGGCTCCCTCCTTTAAATAGATAGGAGAGGCACCAAAATCCTAACCACTTTTTGAATGAGTGGCTAAGATTAAAAGATACAAATGTCTAATCAATGGTTGATGTTGCCGCCTAATACACACCTGGGGGGGACGCAGCAGGAAACCTTCAAGCCGCTCGGTGTGTCCTTGGGGGAAAGTGAGAGTCAAGTGCTGTCACCTGATTACTCGACTCCTCCATCTAGGCTTACTCCTAGCGAAGCCAAGGGGGGTGGTCCCTATGAAAATTAAACTAAGGCTTTTAATCTACAACAAAAGATAAAGGTCTATTCTAGGAGTTAAAAAGATGATGAGATGAAAAATTAACAACTAACCACTGGTTGCAAATTAAATCAATTGATTAACCCAACACAAGATAGATAAGCATTCACGACATTTGTGATTGAAACTTAAACATAGAAAATTAAAGGCCAGTGCCGAGAATGTAAAAAAGCTTGCAAATGCTGTTGTGTAGGGTTGCTTGTGTAGTCTCAGTGAAAGTATTGCAATGGCTGGGTTGGTAATTTTTATGATTATTAAATGAGTAGTTAAGGAGTGGGTTAATTCTTGGTTTGGCCCAAAAGAAAACTAAACTTCGAACTGAGTGCTCTAGCAACCTTACCAAGTGTCCAACCAGGCGAGGATGAACCCGCTTAAGAACCTGCTGACTCTGTGGATTCAGTCCATGCAACCTCCCGAGTTCTTAGGATTGGATTCTGATGGATTGTCCTATTAACACTAATTACCTTGCACCCGTTTTTGATTGAACCAACTGTTCCGACTAAGTTGCAGTAGTCAAGAGCATACTCCGGGTTTGGGGCGTTGTTCGTTTTATTAAGACGTGTGAGTGGATGATTATTCTACACTAAACCCCAAGCATAAAGCAAGGGGGGTTAATTTTAGGATTAAATTTTAAGAACAGAATAATAATTTGAAATAAACACAAAAGCATATAAAATGATAAACGGGTCCTCGGAGGAGGTTGTGTGCTTGAGTGAGTTATTTAATTACTACTGCTCGAATGAAAACTAATCTAAAATGAAAAAACTAGAAAAAAGTTGCGAAAAATAAAAAAAAATGAAAAAGGTGCGAATCCCCCCTAGGGGATTGGGTTCAGGCGCTGGAATTGCCTGTTGTGCTCTTTTTATTTTTTTATTACAACTTGGAAACTTAAGAGAAATACTGCTTGCCCTTTATCATTAGGGAACAAGTCAATTTACAATGTTTGAGATAAATAACGATGGTACTTGAAACCAGTTATCTCTGGGTGGTTCAGGAAGCTCCAAATGCAAGTTTTATTTAATTTTCTTACTCCAACCTGTTATGAAATCAAAACAGATCAGTGAACTATGTTGGTTAGAAAATGATAATCAGAACACTGACAATGTTAGAAAATTGCAGAATGAAATCTAGTGCAACTAGTATGTAAAAATGGTGCTTTTGACAACTTTTTTGAGTTTTTATATGATCTTAAACAAAAATTTTGATATGCAAAAAATAAAAACCAGCGAGCTAAAAAGTTTGTAAAATGCCTAAAAACAACTAAGAAATTACTCTTCTTTGAAATGCAAACTAAGTCTGAAAAATGAATCTAAAAGGTGCAATGAAACGAGACAAAAGGTAACTAGTAAGACAAGCTAGGGAGCTTGCCTTGCTAGGATCTTTGGATGCTCTCTTTCAAGTTTGCAAGCCAAATTACAAGCCTAACAATGCTAGATAAGTCTTTTATAAGCACTTCTTCACTAATGAACTTTTAAGATTTGGACTTCGATAAAATAAAAGCATTAGTAAAGGATACTAGATCCACTTCTTAAGATTTCAAAATTTTTAGATCTAGAACAATATAGAAACCGTAACCAAATTAGATTTGAAAATATTTTGAGCCAAAGGTAAGAAGAACCGAGTTTTGAACTAGAAAGAGATGGGCGAATGGAGCCTTCATGAGAGTGGGAACAAGAGGGACTACGCTTCCGTTGAAGTAGCTTTGGAAGCGGCAAAGCTAACATACATGCCTCTCCCTAAGCTCCAGTAACCCGCAACAAAAGACTTCACACAAGCACTTGCACAAAAGGATCAAATGGCACCGATATTAACAATATAAAAGACTTGCGAATAGAAGCATTCAAACAAGAGATGCATAACATTCAAAGCATTTTACACTATCATCAAATAACAAACAGAATTAGATCATATTTGTTACCCTACTGAAATATAGATTTCCTTCCAAAGTCAGTGCAATCCTAACAATAAACAATAATGCTTGTGCAAAAGATACAAGTTACCTCCATGGGTTTTGAAGCATTAAGCATCCACACATGACATGAACCCACAATGTAGCCTCCAAATCCTTCTCTTTATTAACTCAAGAACTCATAAAAATATTACAGACACAAGAACAGAGGTTCCACCTTCAAATCTTTACAATGGAGCCAAGCTCCTCAATTTATAGCAAATGGTATGAAGCTAGGGCGCAAAACCCTAAGGAGGGCAGCCTCCTAGATTGTAGAGCAAGCAAGCTCTAAAGCCAATGAGCAATGCACCATCCAACTTGGAAGAAAACACTTGAAAATGGAAGGTGCCGAATGGAGCAAAACAGCTCATGTGAATGAGTCGAACCAAGTGATGTTTCCCTGTTTTGATGGCCTCTCACCTATGAGCTTCGATTGGTGGTTGTAAATGGCAACTAATCCAAGTGGATCATGCCACTTCACAATGGTGTAGGCTCCCCCATCAATGAGCTGTCATTCAAATCCGTACATGGCTGAGTGGAGATGACGCCCGTGAGAAAAAACGCAGCTTAAACCTTGGCTTGCATTGGAAGGTGGGGTTTGCTGGGTATTCTCTTAGAAGCTTACCATATATGCCACGCTGATGTAGCTGCCCATAACACGAATTATCCATCAACAAAACCATACGGCCGGCCCACGTGAAGGCCCACGAGAAGGTGAATGCGTAGCATGAAAACTTTGCCCAGCCGTTAAGATCGAAATTTAAATACAAGCTTTGACTCATGGGTATAGTCACCCATGTGAATTGAAACTTATCCACTATCAAATCGAAAATGGCCCACGTGGATGAAAGCTGGCCCACGTGAAGATGGTTCTACGTAGCTTGAGATAGGAGATACTTGCCCACACTTCAAATTTAATTTTTAAAATATGCTTTAGCCTTTCCATATGATATAAATTTTAATTCGGCCAATCTAATGACACCATATCCCATGTCAAATAGTTCACGCATGGGTGGGATGGCCCACGTAAGGATTCGTACGATATGGTTCTTTTACTTATAACCCCTCCAAAATGTAAGTTAAAATCATGCTTTCACCTGTGGATAAAGTCGCTTAGCCCAAGTGAATAAGCGCCATGTCAATTGGCATGTGCCAATATTCCTTTTTTAAATATTTTAATTACTTGGCCATGTGCATTTTGATGCATCTTTTGCATTAAAGTGCCACTTCATAGCTCTGATAGACAAAACTGCTCCACAGGGGTTCTCGGTCACCCAAAATGTAGGAAAACTGGGTACCGGGGTAAAGAAGATGCTCTGAGCTTGAAAACGAGCACCCTTGCGCCAAATTCCGACTTCGGATCATACTTTTATCACTTTTTGAAATTTTTTAATTAAACCATTAAAAAATGGCTTAAAAATGCGGAAAAATATTTTTTGTCGAAATTGACTGAAACTTCAGGGGAACCTAGTACATGACAAAACGATAAAATTATAGCGTCTAGCATGTTCATAGGCCTAACCACCACTTTGGGCATTCCAGCTTTGGAGGAGCAGGAGAAAACCTCACCGATTATACTCGGCTAAAGGCAAGGCATAATCAACAAGGGAAAAAACTCCTTGGAATAAGTTCTTTGGTTGTCAAGTCCTAGGGAACCAAGTCACTCACAGACCACCATGCTAGTACGCTTATTACAAACCCCGTGGGGCACAGTCATGTACTACAAAAACTGACAAATGGGCCCTGAAAAGGCCAAACTTGGAACTTTTGAACTCTGAAAAAGGCACAAGTAAATGTGCAATACTGGCGGCTCACTGAAGTTCAACTGTAGTGCAACTCAGTTGGTAACAGTTGAGATGAGCTCAACAATAAAATACATGGATCACTAATAAAATATAACATAAGTGGACAAAATCACCCTAGGAGAGGGGAATCCCACCATATCATGATGACAAAATATAATAAGAAGCTTATGGTGGGTCCAAGGGGTAATTTTAGCCACCCTTGGTCAATCCCCATAGCACAATAATAATAAAATAGTCATCAATATACCAAATCGTGCCTCTATGGACAAATCGTGGGCCTTAAGAGGCCTCAAAAATCATCAGAAAGTGCCATAAGTGATGGATGCGGGCCCCGATGAAGCTGAAACTGCTGGAGAAGGTGTGGAAGACATCAACCCATCATCACTAATCATTCCATGCCAAGACATTGCCTCAATAGCCCAAATCGAATTCTTCAATAGCCATTTCTACCAATCCTGAAATGCCTCGAGAAGCGTGAAACTGCCCCAAACTGCCTCCTGGAGTGCCTGCGTTGTCAAGGTGAGGGCACCAGTGTGTCCGGGAGGGGGTTAATATGGTAAAAACAAGTGGCTGGACCACCCCCTCCAAGTACAGCGCCCTAGGTCAACCAAATAAAAATCCTCTCTGCTCTGACAGGGTCTCTAACAGACCAAAACTGCACTGGGTTAGCCTAGTGAGGCTCAATCATCACTGTAAGTGCCCGGAACTGAAAACAGACTATCTCATTGGACTCAGAAGGTCCAAATCCATCCAAGATGTGTACTCATACACCATATGAGTCTTTGCATGATCATATAATATATCCAATATACCAGAACAGGTGAAATAATAATAATCTGTAAATGATCAAATAATGTTGTAAACCATGAATCATCATCATAAACTTGTATCTGATGCATAGAATCATCATGTACATGTACATAGACCATATATCATCTATCCATATCATCACAAGGTCCAACCATCTCATGTCCTATGGTTGACTTTGGTCAAACTAGGTTTGACCAAGTCAACATAACCAAATATAACTCAGACCATCATCAGAAGTTGCTGCAAAATGTCAAAGGTTAATGCATGCTCTACAACTTATTCAAATAACAATTATAATACAAAGTAATCATTACTAGCGATCTAGATCCAAATATATAATGTCATTAATTATTAATATTACTCAGACTAGACTTTCAGGACCATACTCACTTCATAGCTGTGATCAATTTGCTAGTGAAGGGTGAAGGCTAAAATAATTGGCTAGGCTAAGGGATGACTTGACTGACTTAACATTGTGACACTTTGGAACAGGGAAAGGGAATACACACCATAGTATATACTGAATGAGCAACAACACAGGGAATGGCGGTATCTCACAAATGGATGAGTTGTTCAAAGAGAGTTTATTCACCTTTAACAGATGCGCACAATCCATAATACAAATGGGGCCAGCGATTATTTAGATATAGCATTTAAGTTCCATTGCTTTTGGGCCTGAAGTTTCCATGGCCTTGATCTATGTGTGTTTATAAACACATTGCATAGATTTACATTTATTTGAGGCTTTCTGCTGCAGGTGTGTTTTTAAGGCACTTGTTTACCTGAGCACTTCTAAGTGTGTCACAGACAGCTTGTTTACCTAGGTATCTATTTCACAAAAGATATAACATTTATTTTCATGGCCACTTTCATTTGGCATGCCTTTCATTCATGTGTGTTTAGAAACACATTGCATGAACGGGCTTTTCATACAAGATATAGCATTTCATTTTTCCAGATTTTGTATTCATGGCAGCACTAAAAGTTTCAGGTTTAGCCAACACATCTTTAGTGACTAGGGGGAATTCATAAGGAACTCCAACTCACCATAGGTAAGTTTTGTCACCAACTCAGAGCCGAGACACAATAAACAAGGAAGCTCATCCAATACAGAGGCTACAGTGGGGAAAAGGTCCTCCATGTCACTAGTCAAGTAGTAAGTCAGGGTGATAAACTAAAAGGTAGGAAATGGATGGATGAAGACAATGAATAATGGAGCCAACACTAGCAAGCCAAGGTATGGTGGAATGATCACCTCTATTCTCCCTAAGGAGGGTAAAACCAATGAGTATGAATAGTGAACTTCTAAGTCTGAGTAGGGACAATATAATATATATATAATAAGATCAACCAGGTCCACATATCTATATGATCTCCAGATCATGACACTAAGTGCTAAGACATGCTATAAGGATAAGTATAAAAGCAATATAACCACAACACTATGATATACCTGCTGAGTCATATACCTGAATGCTCATCATCTGAACCATCATCTGTCCTCTAAAACTGCTGCTGTAACTCTGGGCACTACTGAATGCTCTATACAAATGGTATAATGGCCATTTTGGTCATCTCTCTGAGTGTCCTGAGACTCAGTCATGGCATGGGAAATACAACTGCTGTCCAAAATCTGATAGTGATCCAATATAGATGCTCATCTCAACATCTCAATGTAAGGGAACTGGCTGAATAGTGTACTCGAATCAAAAAAATAATGTATGGTAGCCCGACTACTATATATGTGATAACACTACCCCTAGTGCTTCACCTCTTTGATTTTTTCCTTGTGGGCCCCATTCCTTAATTGGAGGGTTGTGCCCCACTTGGGTCATTGGGTGATGCATTTTCAATCTTAGATCTATGGAGATCTAGTTCATATTGGGACATGCCACTTAAAACCCACTTTGATAATTGCCTAATCTACCCCGATCTACATTTTGGCATCATTTGGGCTCCATTTGCCCCCTCATCTCAAGGCACTAATATCCCTTGGTCAATTCGCACTCCTTGGGGTTAGTGTCATTTGCTAGATCCCATATGTAGGTATCATCTATCTCTTCCTAGATCCATAGATCTACATCCTTGCATACCCCTTAGTGCCATATCACCCTTAACTTCACCTTGTGGGTCCCATTTACACCATTTCCACATTTTAAGGAAGTGGGCCCCACTTGTGTATTTCCATAGTACTAGATCTATCCATTAAGTGGCCCTATTCATCCATTGGTTGAAACACTTATCACCTCTTAAGCCTCTTCAACCATACACTTATTCTTGGGTCCACCTAATCTAATCAACTCATTGTTTTCCGTAACTCATCTTTTACATGTTTCCCTTGGAACCTTTGGGTTAGTCAATCTCCATTGATTAGCTAGGGTCTCCCCCTTGGTCTTGACTTATCTTGATCTAAAGTGAAGAGTGCCTCGGTTATCGTGACTCCCAGCTTGCATTGGGAACCATGGCATCTCTTGGGTCACCTCTTTAGTTGTATGTCTCCTCTACCATCCTGGATGGGATACCTTTAGGGACAACTACAAGTTGTGTGATAACAGTACAGTCACAGGATTTGTTGTTTTACTGTTCACTATATCCCATAGCTCATTCTCTTCAAGTATCAACATAATTCTAGCCTTCCATGGGCTAAAATTTGTAGCCCCATCCAATCTGTCTTCTACTCTAAGCCCAGACACCATGGTTACAACCTATACTACTCAAGCAACTTGTTCAAAGACTTTTTCACAAATCCGGAAATTTTTTCTCAAAACCCTAACTTTCTTCAAATCTAATTTTTTTTCTCAAAACCCCTATTTTCTTCAAATCTGAAAATTTTTCCACAAACCCATGTTTTTTCTGAATTGTTAAATTCTGATCTTTAACTCCGCTCTGATACCATGAAATTTTTATAACCCCAACCCGGTTTCAATCTTAGAAGCTTCTCTACAAGGTTTAATGCCCAAACCCCAATGTGCACATTTTTATTCACAAAAATGACTTCAACCTGAACACGAGATTCTTTTTCAAATTTTTACAACTCAGAAATTTAATTTTCAGTCTATAAATTCAAACGCAGAAATTTATGACAGCCATTCGCACATAAACATAACATAGATATTTTTGACCAATATGTCCAGGATAAAACCCCGAAGGGAAAACTTGTTTCTGAGAAAGAGATTTTTATTTTCAGAGACAAATCATAAAAATTACAGCAGTACTTATCTTCGAAATTTCATCTCGAAATTAGTGCCTAAACTAGCCTGTTGTATGGATTTTCTTCCTCGAAATCTGTGCCCAATCAACAACTATACAACCTCACACATGCGGCCTCGAAAACTGTGTAGAACCTGCTCCTCGAATTATGTACCTTCCAGCCTCGACAACATTAAATTATGTACCTTCCAGCCTCGAAAACCGTGGCAATATTCAACCTCAAAAGTTGTGCATTTACCTCGAGTTATGTGCTCGTACAAACAACATCAATGGCTGTATTGTTCTCCTCGAAATCTGTTCCAGATTTACAGTGTACAGTTTCCTTGGAATTTGTGCCAAAGTGTTGTACGGATTTCCTTCGGAAATGTGCCAGAATTTGTCTTCTTCTCCCTAGGTCGACTTCTCTCAAAACCTAGATTTCTTTCTTGCTCCTCTCCAAATCTTCTCTTTGAAAAGTGAATAATGAATTAGAATGCCTTGCCCTAGTCCTTTTTGTTCATGATAACTTCCTCTTTCAATCTAATCTTCCAAATTAGATTAGATGAGGTGTTCTCATTAATAAATGACATTTAGTGCACCTCATGTCATTTAATAAAGTATGAGCACCCCCTTTTAATTAATCACTCACTTGACTTTTATTAAATGTGAACTTAGGATAAATCATGACTTTTAACTTTTAATAAAGTGACTTTAAAATTATAAAGTGCATCTCACATTATTAATTAAATATGACTAGGGGTCACCAATTAAAGTGTCATTGTCCACCCCAAGGTAATACTAGGTGAACAACACTTCCAAGGTCACTTTTCAACACTCCCTCTTACCGAGGAAGGTGTTCTTCACCACTTCCAACTTGTCTCTGAAATAGACATGCTTCCCTCTACCCAAAGACTTCGTGAGAATGTCAGCCACCTGCTCATCAGTAGAAATGTACTACAACTGTACTGCTCCTCTCTGAAAAAAATCCCTGATGAAGTGATACCTGATCTCAATGTGTTTAGAGCTGTCATGAAATACTGGATTCTTAGAGAGCCTGATGCAACTCTGATTATCACAATGTATCACTATGGGTCCCATCTCCTGACCAAATAAATCAACCATCAACTTGTGAAGCCACAAGGCTTCACAACTGGCCTGACTGGCTGCCATGTACTCAGCCTCTGCAGAACTCAATGCTACGGACTTTTGTTTCTGACTGAACCAAGACACAACTGCTAAGCCCAACTTGAAACAACAACCGGGAGTGCTCTTCCGGTCCGAAACACTACCTTCCCAATCTGAATCTGTAAAGCCAACCAATACCACTCCATCAAATCTCCTATAGTCCAAACCAAAATCTATTGTACCTGCAAGGTATCTCAACACATTTTTTGCAGTTATCCAGTGCCCTCTCTTGGGCTCCACCATGAACTGACTGAGAGTGTTAACTACAAAACTCATATCTGGTCTGGTTTTGACCAAATACATCAACGAACCAATCAACTGACGATATAATCTAGGATCCACCAACTCTCCCTCAGAAGCATGAAGCTTCGTCCAGTTGGTGTTCATGGGTGTGGACATGGGTCTCCAATCCTCCATCTGAAATCTCCTCATAATATCTGCAGCATACTTTCCTTGACTCAGGAAAACATGTCCATCCTCCTGCCATATCTCCATCCCCAAATAGTAATGCATCATTCCAAGGTCAGCGATCTCAAACTCTGAAGCAAGATTTTTCTTACATTCTTCAATCAGGTGCCCTCCTCCTGTACTGAACAAGTCATCAACATATAGCAAAAGAATGAGCGGAACACCACCAACCACAATGTAGTGTGGGTTGGGATCCCCCTCACTCTTTTGAAACACAATCGATAGCAAATAAGTATCAATCCTGGAATACCAAGCCCGAGGGGCTTGCTTCAGACCATACAAGGCCTTTTTCAGCCTACAAACATGCGAATCTCTCCCATGAATCTCAAATCCCTGACGCTACTCTTGATATACCTCCTCTTGTAGAAAACCGTTCAAAAAAGAGGCTTTCACATCCATCTGATGAATCCTCCAACCCATCTCCGCCACAATGGAGATCACTGCTCTGAGCGAAGAAAATCTAGCAACCGTTACAAAGGTCTCATAGTAGTCAACTCCCTCTACCTCTGAGAACCCTCGTGCAACAAAAAGAGATTTGTACTTGTCGATGTTGCCATCTGAAGAATGTTTGATTTTATAGAGCCACTTGCAAGTCACAACTGACTTCCCCTATGGGCTCGGAACAACCTCCCACACTCCATTCTTCATGATGGATTTGTACTCTTCCATCATGGCATCTCTCCAAACCTGGTGCGGGGTATCCTCCTCAAATGTAGTAGCCTCGGAATCACTCAAGCTAGTCATTATCGCTATATAACTGGAAAATCTCTCTGGTGCCTTGCTCTCTCTCACCTCTCTCCTGGGTGGTCCCACAGACTCCTCATCTTCCTTCACAAAATCCTTAAGCCAACTAGGCTTAAGTTTCTTGGAAATAGCTTCCTCCTGTAGGTGCTCCTCCATAACCTCCTCATCTGACAACTGTCTACCTGAATAAGTACCTTTGGCCTAAGATCCTGTACTTGATGAACCTGAACCTGTACCACCTGAATCACATGAAGGTGAAACCTGTGAACCTATGACCCATGAACCTATCCCTGCACCAGAATTTCCAGTAGACTGAGTACTTGAAACTGATGAACATGTAACCTGTGACAAAGTCACTCCTGAAACTTGTGACTCTGTACTCTGACTCTGTGATCCTGTCACCTTTGGAGATCCAATCTGTTGCTCCTCCACCTCTGAATCATAAGACTTCCTGAAGGCTTTCTCCTCCTCAAATCTAACCTCACTCCTCACCACAACTTTCTTATGTCTAGGAAGTTATATGCGAAAATGCTTCGAAGTCTCATCATATCCAACAAAAATGCCTTCTCCGTTGTAGGCTCTAACTTTGTCCTCTTCTCAGAAGGGACATGAGAGTATGTAAGGCATCCAAATATGCGGAAGTCACCTATCTTAGGTCTCTTCCCGATGAACATCTCCTCAAGAGTTTTACACCCCAAAGCTCAATGTGGACTCATGTTTTGAACATAAATAGGAGTGCTACAGGCCTCTGCCCATAGAAAGAAAGGAAGACTTTACCCAGTGTGGGCTGCTCAAATGTAGTAGGCTTGGAATCACTCAAGCTAGTCATTATCGCCATATAACTGGAAAATCTATCTGGTGCCCTGCTCTCTCTGACCTCTCTCCAGGGTGGTCCCACAGACTATTCATCTTCCTTCAGAAGATCCTTAAGCAAACTTGGCTTACGTTTCTTGCAAATAGATTCCTCCTGTAGGCGCTCTTCCATAACCTCCTCATCTGACAACTATCTACCTGAATAAGTACCTGTGGCCTATGATCTTGTACCTGATGATCCTGAACCTGTACCACGCGAATCACATGAAGGTTAAACTTGTGAACCTGTCCTTGTACCAGAATTCCCTGTAGACTGAGTCCCTGAAACTGGTGAACCTGTAACCTGTGACACAGTCACTCCTGAAACCTATGACCCTGTACTTTGACTCTGTGATCTTGTCACCTGTGGAGATACAATTTGTTGCTCCTCCACCTCTGAATCATAAGACTTCCTGAAGGCTCTCTCCTCCTCAATCCTGGCCTCCCCCCTCACCACAACTTTCTTCAGTGCAAGAAAGTATATGCAAATAGCCTTCGAAGTCTTATCATATCCAACAAAATTGCCTTTCTCCGTTGTAGGCTCTAACCTTGTCCTCTTCTCAAACGGGACATGAGAGTATGTAAGGAATCCAAATAGGCGAAAATTACCTATCTCAGGTCTCTTCCCGATGAACATCTCCTCTAGAGTTTTACACCCCAAAGCTCAGTGTGGACTCATGTTCTGAACATAAACAAGAGTGCTACAGGCCTATGCCCATAGAAAGAAAGGAATACTTTACCCGGTGTGGGGTAGCCTCCTCAAATGTAGTAGGCTCGAAATCACTCAAGCTAGTGATTATCACCATATAACTGGAAAATCTCTCTGGTGCCTTGCTCTCTCTGACCTCTCTTCTGGGTGGTCCCACAGACTCCTCATCTTCCTTCATAAGATCCTTAAGCCAACTTGGCTTACATTTCTTGGAAATAGCTTCCTCCTGTAGACGCTCCTCCATAACTTCCTAATCTGACAACTATCTACCTGAATAAGTACCTGTGGACTGAGATCCTGTACCGGATGATCCTGAACTTGTACCACCCGAATCACATGAAGGTGAAACCTGTGAACCTGTCTCTATACCAGAATTCCCTGTAGACCTAGTCCCTGAAACTGATGAACCTATAACCTGTGACCCTGTACTCTGACTCTATGATCCTGTCACTTGTGGAGATACAATCTGCTGCTCCTCCACCTCTGAATCATAAGGCTTCTTGAAGGCTTTCTCCTCCTCAAATATGACCTCCCTCCTCACCACAACTTTCTTCTGTGCAGGAAGGTATATGCAAAAGCCTTCGAAGTCTCATCTTATCCAACAAAAATGCCTTTCTTTGTTGTAGGCTCTAACTTTGTCCTCTTCTCAGAAGGGACATGAGAGTATGTAAGGCATCCAAATATGCAGAAGTGACCTATCTCAGGTCTCTTCCAGGTGAACATCTCCTCGAGAGTATTAAACCCTAAAGCTCGGTGCGGACTCCTGTTCTGAACATAAACAACAGTGCTATAGGCCTCTACCCATAGAATGAAAGGAAGACTCTGATCATGTAGCATGGCTCTAGCTGCTCCCACTATGGCTCTGTTCTTCCTTTCCGCAACTCCATTCTCTTGTGGAGTGTATGGAACTGTCAACTCCCTCTGGATGCCCTCTTGTCTGCAAAACTCATCAAACTCCTTGGATGTATACTCACCCCCATTGTATGACCTGAGTGCCCGAATCCTCCTCACTGTTTGGTTCTCCACAAGAACTTTGAACTCTTGGATCCTACGCAAGACTTCCTGAGATTGTTTACTTCTCAGAAAGTGGATTCAGGTCTTCCTAGAGTGGTCATCAATGAAACTGATATAGTACTCAAAACCTGTAATAGAAGCTGAAGACATAGGTCGACATAAATATGAATGAATCAAATCCAATATCGCACCTGCTCTAGTGTCACTGCTCGAAAAGCAGTCTTTGTGTACTTTCCCAAAGCACACCCTCTTCACACACCACCCTCCTCTGTGCTGAACTGAGGAAAACCTGTAGACATCTCTCTCAACAACCTCAAAGTTGAATGATGAAGCTGGCCCATCCTCCTGTGCCACAACTCACATGTCTCGATGTTACTGCTCGTATGAGCTAATGCATGGTGAGGTTGGAAGAGAAGACCTGTAGACATCTCTCTCAACAACCTCAAAGTTGAATGATGAAGCTAGCCCATCCTCCTGTGCCACAACTCACATGTCTCGATGTTACTGCTCGTATGAGCTAATGCATGGTGAGGTTGGAAGAGAAGCTTGTATAGTTTCCCACATCTCACTCCAATGGCAGATGAAGTAGATGGTCCTACTGCTCTGGGAAAGATATAAACTTTCCCACCTAGAAAACATACTCCAAATCCCCTATCCTCAATCATGGAAACTGATACAAGATTCTTCTTCAGCTCGGGGACATAAAGAACATCCCTCAAAGTCATGGACTGCATAGATTCTCTGTCAAAGGTGGCAGTCCCTCGCCCAACTGCTCTCACAATTGTGTCATCTCCCCATACCACCTCAAGACTCAAGCCCGTCTCAGTCATCTCTGTGAACCCATCACGAACACCTGTCATATGGCTCGAAGCCCCACTATCAATGTACCAAGTGGAATTAGTAGTGGTAGCACTAAAGGAATGGCCAACCAATAACGAACACCGAATCTGATCCTCCATGTCCCTTTCCATATCACTGTTGGTGAAATATGTCATCTCTGTACATCCAGCATATAGAGAGAACTCTCCCTCAAACCGTGAGGAAAATTCATCCATCTCTGTTGTCGCTGCTGTTTGCTGCCATTCCTTCGTCTCGTTCAGACACTGTCCAGCATAGTGTCCAAACTTCTGACATGCGAAACACTTGATTTTACTCAAGTCTTTCTTCTGCTCACTTGTATGTTGTTTGGCCCCACCGTTGTGACCCTTCTTGAACTTCTTCTTTTTGCCCTTTGCTGCCAATGCCACATTTTCCTCATCATGTCTGTGATGTGACGAACTGCTCTGCAGGTATCCTCTATGTGTCTCCTCCTATATAAGATTATCCCAAAGACGATCCCATTTAGGCATGTTCTCTCGACCAATAATAGACTGCACAAACACACCCCACTGCTGAGTCACGCCATTTGAGGCTGTGCGCACCATCTCAGTGCCCTGTATAACCTCTCCTACAGCTGCAAGCTCATCCCTCACCTGTGTAATCTTGGTAAGGTAGGAAGACATGCCTTCCTCTTTGCTCATGTGTACATTCTTCAACTTCTCCCTTAACACCATTTTCCTATTCTCATTCAAACTCTGGTAAAGGTTGGTCAAAGAAGTCTACATCTGAAGAGCATGTGTCTTTGCTGATATGTGGGGGATTACATGATCCTTCACGCCATCAAGTATAATCCTCCTTGTCTTTACCTCTCTCTTGATGAAAGCTGCCATATCAGTGGCATCGATAGGTACAGTCACAGGATTTGTTGTTGTACCGTTCACTATATACCATAGCTCATTCTCTTCAAGTATCAACATAATTCTAGCCTTCCATGGACTAAAACTTGTAGCCCCATCAAATCTGTCTTCTACTCTAAGCCCAAACACCATGGCTACAACCTGTACTGCTCAAGCAACCTGTTCAAGAACTTTTTCACAAATTTGGAAAAAAAAATTCTAAACCCTAACTTTCTTCAAAACTGAATTTTTTCTCAAAACCCCTGTTTTCTTCAAATCTCAAAATTTTTCCACAAACCCTTGTTTTTCTGAATGTTTAAATTCTGATCTTTAACTTCACTCTAATACCATGAAAGTTTTTATAAACCCAACCCGGTTTCAAGCTTAGAAGCTTCTCTGCAAGGTTTAATGCCCAAACCCCAGTGTGCACATTTTTATTCACAAAAATGACTTCAACTTGAAACACATGAGATTATTTTTCAAATTTTTACAACTCAAAAATTTAATTTTCAGTCTATAAATTCAAACTCATAAATTTATGACAGCCATTCACACAAAAATAACACCAATATTTTTTACCAATAGGTCCAAGATAAAACCCCGAAGAGAAACTCTGTTTCTAAGAGATTTTTATTTTCAGAGACAAATCATAAAAATTACAGCAATACTTATCTACCAAATTTCAACTCGAAATTAGTGCCAAAACTGGCATGTTGTACGGACTGTCCTCTTCCTCGAAATCCGTGCCCAATCAACAACTAAATGGCCTCACACGTGTGGCCTCGAAAACTGTGCAAAACTTGCTCCTCGATTTCTGTGCTGAATTTTGTCCCTGTATGGACTGTACGTACAACATTAAATTATGTACCTTCCATCCTCGAAAATCGTGCCAATCTTCAGCCACTAAAACTGTGCATTTACCTCGCTTTTTGTTCTGGTACAAACAACATAATTGGCTGTACGGTTCTCCTCGAAATATGTGCCAGATTTACAGTGTACGATTACCTTGGAATTTGTGCCAAAGTGTAGTACGGT
Source organism: Larix kaempferi (assembly GCA_027924585.1). Taxonomy (NCBI): domain Eukaryota; kingdom Viridiplantae; phylum Streptophyta; class Pinopsida; order Pinales; family Pinaceae; genus Larix; species Larix kaempferi. Next base: position 2,895,140 of record BSBM01000612.1, on the reverse strand, counting down.
TTTCCTCAGGAAATGTTCCATAATTTGTCTTCTTCTCCCTAGCTCGACTTCTCTCAAAACCTATCTTTCTCTCTTGCTCCTCTCCAAATATTCTCTTTGAAAAGTGAATAATGAATTAGAATGCCTTGCCCTAGTCCTTTTTGTTCATGATAACTTCCTCTTTCAATTTAATGGTCCATATTAGATTAGATGAGGGGTTCTCATTAAATGCTCAATTAAATAATTAATAAATGACATTTAGTGCACCTCATGTCATTTAATAAAGTATGAGCACCCCCTTTTATCTAATCACTCACTTGACTTTTATTAAATGTGAACTTAGGATATATCATGACTTTTAACTTTTAATAAAGTGACTTTAAAATTATAAAGTGCATCTCACTTTATTAATTAAATATGACTAGGGATCACCGATTAAAGTGTCCTTGTCCACCCCAAGGCAATACTAGGTGAACAACACTTCCTAGGTAACTTTTCAACACTCCCTCTTACCGAGGAAGGTGTTCTTCACCACTCCCAACTTGTCTCTAAAATAGACATGCTTCCCTCTACCCAAAGACTTCGTGAGAATGTCAGACACCTGCTCATCAGTATAAATGTACTCCAACTGTACTGCTCCTCTCTGAACATAATCCCTGATGAAGTGATACCTGATCTCAATGTGTTTGGACCTGTCATGAAATACTGGATTCTCAGAGAACCTGATGCAACTCTGATTAAAACAAATGTATCACTGTGGGTCCCATCTCCTGACTAAAGAAATCAACCATCAACTTGCGAAGCCACAAGGCTTCACAACTGGCGTGACTGGCTTCCATGTATTCAGCCTCTGCAGAACTCAATGCTACGGACTTTTGTTTCTGACTGAATCAAGACACAACTGCTGAGCCCAACCTCAAACAACAACCGGGAATGCTCTTTCGGTATGAAACACTACCTGCCCAATCTGAATCTGTAAAGCCAACCAATCCCATTCCAACAAATCTCCTTTAGTCCAAACCAAAATCTATTGCACCCGCAAGGTATCTCAACAAATGTTTTGTAGTTATCCAGTGCACTCTCCTAGGCTCCACCATGAACTCACTAAGAGTGTTAACTAAAAAATTCATATCTGGTCTGGTGTTGACCAAATACATCAACGAACCAATCAACTTACGATATAATCTAGGATCCAGCAACTCTCGCTCAGAAGCATGAACCTTCGTCCAGTTGGTGATCATGGGTGTGGACATGGGTCTACAATCCTCCATCTGAAATCTCCTCAAAATATATGCAACATACTTTCCCTGACTCAGGAAAACATGTCCATCCTCCTACCATATCTCCATCCCCAAATAGTAATGCAGCATTCCAAGGTCAGTCATCTCAAACTCTAAAGCAAGATCTTTCTTACATGCTTCAATCAGGTGCTCTCCTCCTGTAATGAACAAGTCATCAACATATAGCAAAAGAATGAGTGGAACACCACCAACCACTATGTAGTATAGGTTGGGATCCGCCTCACTCTTCTGAAACACAATCGATAACAAATAAGTATCAATCCTGGAATACCAAGCCCGAGGGGCTTGCTTTAGACCATAAAAGGCCTTTTTCAGCCTACAAACATGCGAATCTCTCCCATGAATCTCAAAGCCCTGAGGCTACACTTGATATAACTCCTCCTGTAGAAAACCGTTCAAAAAGGCGGCTTACACATCCATCTGATGAATCCTCCAAAAAATTTCCGCCACAATGGAGATCATTGCTTTGATCGAAGAAAATCTAGCAATCGGTGCAAAGGTCTCATGGTAGTCAACTCCCTCTACCTGTGAAAACCCTCGTGCAACAAAACGAGCTCTGTACTTGTCGATGTTGCCATCTGCAGCACGCTTGATTTTAAAGAGCCACTTGGAAGTCACAACTGACTTCCTCTCTGGGCTCAGAACAACCTCCCACAATCCATTCTTCATGATGCATTTGTACTCCTCCATCATGGCATCACTCCAAACCTGGTGCGGGGTATCCTCCTCAAATGTAGTAGGCTCGGAATCAATGAAGCTAGTCATTATCGCCATACAATTGGAAAATCTCTCTGGTGCCCTCCTCTCTTTGACCTCTCTCCTGGGTGGTCCCACATACTCCACATCTTCCTTCACAAGATCCTTAAGCCAACAAGGCTTAAGTTTCTTGGAAATAGCTTCCTCTTGTAGGCGCTCCTCCATAACCTCATCTGACAACTGTCTACCTGAATAAGAACCTCTGGCCTGAGATCCTGTACCTGATGAGTCTGAACCTGTACCACCCGAATCACATGAAGGTGAAATCTGTGAACCTGTGACCCGTAAACCTGTACTTGTACAAGAATTCCCTGTAGACTGAGTCCCTGAAAATGATAAACATGTAACCTGTGACCCAATCACTACTGAAACCTGTGACCCTGTACTATGACTCTATGAAGCTGTCACCTATGGAGATACAATTTGCTGCTCCTCCACCTCTAACTCATAAGACTTCCTGAAGGCTTTCTCCACCTAGAATTTGACCTCCCTCCTCACCACAACTTTCTTCTATGCAGGAAGGTATATGCCAAAAGCCTTCGAAGTCTCATCATATCCAAAAAAATGCCTTATTCCATTGTAGGCTCTACCTTTGTCCTCTTCTCAGAAGGGACATGAGAGTATGTAAGGCATCCAAATATGCGGAAGTGACCTATCTTAGGTCTCTTCCCGGTGAACATCTCCTCAAGAGTTTTACACCCCAAAGCTCGGTGTGGACTCATGTTCTGAACATAAACAAGAGTGCTACAGGCCTCTGCCCACAGAAGGAAAGGAAGACTTTACCTAGTGTGGGGTAGCCTCCTCAAATGTAGTAGGCTCCGAATCACTCAAGCTAGTCATTATCGCCATATAACTGGTGCCCTACTCTCTTTGACCTCTCTCATGGGTGGTCCCACAAACTCCTCATCTTCCTTCACAAGATCTTTAAGCCAACTTGGATTACGTTTCTTGGAAATAGCTTCCTCCTGCAAGTGCTCCTCCATGACCTCCTCATCTGAAAATTGTCTACCTGAAAAAGTACCTGTGGCCTCAGATCTTGTACCCGATGAGCCTGAACCTGTACCACCCGAATAACATGAAGCTGAAACCTGTGACCTGTAAACCTGTCCCTCTACCAGAATTCCCTATAGACCGAGTCCCTGAAACTGATGAACCTGTAACCTGTGACCCAGTCACTCCTGAAACCTGTGACCCTGTACTCTGACTCTGTGATCCTGTCACATGTGGAGATACAATCTGCTGCTCCTCTACCTCTGAATCATAAGAATTCCAAAAGGCTTTCCCCTCCTCAAATCTGACCTCCCTCACCACAACTTTCTTCTGTGCAGGATGGTATATGTGAAGAGCCTTCGAAGTCTCATCATATCCAACAAAAATGCCTTTCTCCGTTGTAGGCTATAAATTTGTCCTCTTCTGAGAAGGGACATCAGAGTATGTAAGGCATCCAAATATGCGGAAGTGACCTATCTCAGGTCTCTTCCCGGTGAACATCTCCTCAAGAGTTTTACACCCCAAAGCTCGATGTGGACTCATGTTTTGAACATAAACAGGAGTGCTACAGGCCTCTGCCCATAGAAAGAAAGGAAGACTTTACCTGGTGTGGGGGAGCCTCCTCAAATGTAGTAGGCTCTGAATCACTCGAGCTAGTGATTATCGCCATATAACTGGAGAATATCTCTGGTGCACTGCTCTCTTTGACCTCTCTCCGGGGTGGTCCAATAGACTCCTCATCTTCCTTCACAAGATCCTTAAGCCAACTTGGCTTACGTTTCATGGAAATAGCTTCCTCCTGCAAGCGCTCCTCGCCTCCATAACATCCTCATCTGACAACTGTCTACCTAAAAAAGTACATGTGGCCTGAGATACTGTACCTGATGAGCTTGAACCTGTACCACCTGAATCACATGAAGCTGAAGCCTGTGAACTTGTAACCCGTGAACGTGTCTCTGTACCAGAATTCCCTGTAGACTGAGTCCCTAAAACTGATGAACCTGTAACCTGTGAGCCAGTCACTCCTGAAACCTGTGACCCTGTACTATGACTCTGTGATCCTGTCACTGTGGAGATACAATCTGCTGCTCCTCCACCTTTGAATCATAAGACTTCGTGAAGGCTTTCTCCTCCTCAAATATGACCTCCCTCCTCACCACAACTTTCTTTTGTGCAGGAAGCTATATGCGAAAAGACTTCAAAGTCTCATCATATCCAATAAAAATGCATTTCTTTGTTATAGGCTCTAAATTTTTCCTCTTCTCAGAAGGGACATGAGAGCATGTAAGGCATCCAAATATGCGGAAGTGACCTATCTCAGGTCTCTTCCCGGTGAAAACTCCTCAAGAGTTTTACACCCCAAAGCTCGGTTTGGACTCATGTTCTCAACATAAACAGGAGTGCTATTGGCCTCTGCCCATAGAAAGAAAGGAAGACTATACCTGGTGTGAGGTAGCCTCCTCAAATGTAGTACGCTCGGAATCACTCAAGCTAGTCATTATCGCCATATAACTGGAAAATCTCTCTGGTGCCCTGCTCTCTCTGACCTCTCTCCTGGGTGGTCCCACAAACTCCTTATCTTCCTTCCCAAGATTCTTAAGCCAACTTGGCTTGCGTTTCTTGGAAATAGCTTCCTCCAACAAGCGCTCCTCCATAACCTCCTCATATGACAACTATCTACCTGAAAAAGTACCTGTGGCCTGAGACCCTGTACCTGATGAGCCTCAACCTGTACCACCCGAATCACATGAAGTTGAAACCTGTGAACCTGTAACCGATGAACCTATCCCTGTACCAGAATTCCCTGTAGACAGAGTCCCTGAAACTGATGAACCCGTAACCTATGACCCAGTCACTCTTGAAACCTGTGACCCTGTACTCTGACTTTGTGATCCCGTCACCTGTGGAGATAAAATTTGCTGCTCCTCCACCTCTGAATCATAAGACTTCCTGAAGGCTTTCTCCTCCTCAAATATGACCTCCCTCCTAACCACAACTTTCTTCTGTGCAAGATGGTATATGCGAAGACCCTTCGAAGTCTCATCATATCCAACAAAAATGCCTTTCTCCGTTCTAGGCTCTAACTTTGTCCTGTTCTCAGAAGGGAAGTGAGAGTATGTAAGGCATCCAAATATGCGGAAGTGACCTATCTCAGGTCTCTTCCCGGTGAACATCTCCTCAAGAGTTTTCCAACCCCAAGCTTGGTGTAAACTCGTGTTCTGAGCATAAACAGGAGTGCTACAGGCCTCTGCCCAAAGAAAGAAAGGAAGCCTTTACCTGGTGTGGGGTAGCCTACTCAAATGTAGGAGGCTCTGAATCACTCAAGCTAGTCATTATCGCCATATAACTTGAATATCTCTCTGGTACCCTGCTCTCTCTGACCTCTCTACTGGGTGGTCCCACAGACTCCTCACCTTCCTTCACAAGATCCTTTAGCCAACAAGGCTTACGTTTGTTGGAAATAGCTTCCTCCTGTAGGTGCTCCTCCACAACCTCCTCGTCTGACAACTGTATACCTGAATAAGTACCTGTGGCTTGAGATCCTATACCTGATGAGCCTGAACCTGTACCACCCGAATCACATGAAGGTGAAACCTGTGAACCTATCCCTGTACCAGAATTCCCTGTAGGCTGAGTCCCTAAAACTGATGAACTTGTAACCTGTGACCTAGTCACTCCTGAAACCTGTGACCTTGTACTTTGCTTATCTGATCCTGTCACCTGTGGAGATACAATTTGCTGCTCCTCCACCTCTGAATCATCAAACTTCCTGAAGGCTTTCTCCTCCTAAAATCTGACCTCCCTCCTCACCACAACTTTCTTCTGTGCAGGAAGGTATATGCAAAAAGCCTTTGAAGTCTCATCATATCCAACAAAAATGCCTTTCTCTGTTCTAGGCTCTAACTTTTTCCTCTTCTCAGAAGGGACATGAGAGTATTGAGAGTATATAAGGGATCCAAATATGCGGAAGTGACCTATCTCAGGGCTCTTCCCGGTGAACATCTTTTCAAGAGTTTTACACCCCAAAGCTCGGTGTGGACTCATGTTCTGAACATAAACAAGAGTGCTACAGGCCTCTGCCCATTGAAAGAAAGGAAGACTTTACCTGGTGTGGGGTAGCCTCCACAAATGTAGTAGGCTCTGAATAACTCCAGCTAGTCATTATCGCCATATAACTAGAAAATCTCTCTGGTGCCCTGCTCTCTCTAACCTCTCTCCTGGGTGGTCCCACAGACTCCTCATCTTCCTTCACAAGATCCTTCAGCCAACTTGGCTTACGTTTCTTGGAAATAGCTTCCTCCTGCAAGCGCTCCTCCATAACCTCCTCATCTGACAAGTGTCTACCTGAAAAAGTACCTGTGGCCTAACATCCTGTACCTGATGAGCCTGAACCTGTACCACCTGAATCACATGAAGTTGAAACCTGTGAACCTGTGACCCATGAACCTGTCCGTGTACCAGAATTCCCTGTAGACTGATTCCCTGAAACTGATGAACCCGTAACCTCTGACCCAGTCACTCCTGAAACCTGTGACCCTGTACTCTGACTCTGTGATCCTGTCACCTATGGCGATACAATCTGCTGCTCCTCCACCTCTGAATCATAAGACTTCCTGAAGGCTTTCTCCTCCCCAAATCTAACCTCCCTCCTCACCACAAATTTCTTTTCTGCAGGAAGGTATATGCGAAAAGCCTTTGAAGTCTCATCATATCCAACAAAAATGCCTTTCTCTGTTATAGGCTCTAACTTTTTCCTCTTCTCAAAAGGGACATGAGAGTATTGAGAGTATGTAAGGGATCAAAATATGCGGAAGTTACCTATGTCAGGTCTCTTCCCGGTGAACATCTCCTCAAGAGTTTTGCACCCCAAAGCTCGGTGAGGATTCATGTTCTGAACATAAACAAGAGTTCTACGGGCCTCTGGCCATTCAACGAAAGGAAGACTTTACCTGGTGTGGCGTAGCATCCTCAAATGTAGTAGGCTCTGAATAACTCAAGCTAGTCATTATCGCCATATAACTGGAAAATCTCTCTGGTGCCCTGCTCTCTCTGATCTCTCCCCTGGGTGGTCCCATAGACTCCTCATCTTCCTTCACAAGATCCTTAAGCCAAAATGGCTTACATTTCTTGGAAATAGCTTCCTCCTGCAAGCGCTCCTCCATAACCTCCTCATATGACAATTGTCTACCTGAAAAAGTACCTGTGGCCTAAGACCCTGTACCTAATGAACCTGAACCTTCACAACTCGAATCACATGAAGCTGAAATCTGTGAACGTTTGACCCGTGAACCTGTCCCTGTACCAGAATTCCCTGTAGGCTGAGTCCCTGAAACTGAAGAACCTGTAACCTGTGACCTAGTCACTCCTGAAACCTGTGACCCTGTACTTTGCTTATGTGATCCTGTCACCTGTAGAGATACAATTTGCTTCTCCTCCACCTCTAAATCATCAGACTTCTTGAAGGCTTTCTCCTCCTAAAATCTGACCTCCCTCCTCACCACAACTTTCTTCTGTGCGGGAAGGTATATGCAAAAAGCCTTCGAAGTCTCATGATATCCAACAAAAATGCCTTTCTCTATTCTAGGCTCTAAATTTTTCCTCTTCTCAGAAGGGACATGAGAGTATTGAGAGTATGTAAGGGATCCAAATATGCGGAAGTGACCTATCTCAGGTCTCTTCCCGGTGAACATCTCCTCAAGAGTTTTACACCCCAAAGCTCGGTGTGGACTCATGTTCTGAACATAAACAAGAGTGCTACAAGGCTCTGCCCATTGAAAGAAAGGAAGACTTTACCTGGTGTGGGGTAGCCTCCTAAAATGTAGTAGGCTCTGAATAACTCAAGCTAGTCATTATCGCAATATAACTGGAAAATCTCTCTGGTGCCCTGTTCTCTCTGACCTCTCTCCTGGGTGGTCCCACAGTCTCCTCATCTTCCTTCAGAAGATCCTTCAACCAACTTGGCTTATGTTTCTTGGAAATAGCCTCATACTGCAAGCGCTCCTCCATAACCTCGTCATCTGACAAGTGTCTACCTGAAAAAGTACCTGTGGCCTGAGATCCTGTACCTGATAAGCCTGAACCTGTACCACCTGAATCACATGAAGTTGAAACCTGTGAACCTGTGACCCATGAACCTGTCCGTGTACAAGAATTCCCTATAGACTGATTCCCTGAAACTGATGAACCCGTAACCTGTGACCCAGTAACTCCTGAAACCTATGACCCTGTACTTTGCTTATGTGATCCTGTCACCTATAGAGATACAATTTGCTGCTCCTCCACCTCTAAATCATCAGACTTCCTGAAGGCTTTCTCCTCCTAAAATCTGAACTCCCTCCTCACCACAACTTTCTTCTGTGCAGGAAGGTATATGCAAAAAGCCTTTGAAGTCTCATCAAATCCAACAAAAATGCCTTTCTCTGTTCTAGGCTCTAACTTTTTCCTCTTCTCAGAAGGGACGTGAGAGTATTGAGAGTATGTAAGGGATCCAAATATGCGGAAGTGACCTATCTCAGGTCTCTTCCCGGTGAACATCTCCTCAAGAGTTTTACACCCCAAAGCTCGGTGTCGACTCATGTTCTAAACATAAACAAGAGTGCTACAGGCCTCTGCCCATTGCAAGAAACGAAGACTTTACCTGGTGTGGGGTAGCCTCCTCAAATGTAGTAGGCTCTGAATAACTCAAGCTAGTCATTATCACCATATAACTGGAAAATCTCTCTGGTGCCCTGCTCTCTCTGACCTCTCTCCTAGGTGGTCCCACAGACTCCTCATCTTCCTTCACAAGATCCTTCAGCCAACTTGGATTACGTTTCTTGGAAATAGCTTCCTCCTGCAAGCGCTCCTCCATAACCTCCTCATCTGACAAGTTTCTACCTGAAAAAGTACCTGTGGCCTGAGATCCTGTACCTGATGAGCCTGAACCTGTATCACCTGAATCACATGAAGTTGAAACCTGTGAACCTGTGACCCATGAACCTGTTTGTGTACCAGAATTCCCTGTAGACTGATTCCCTGAAACTGATGAACCCGTAACCTGTGGCCCAGTCACTCCTGAAACGTGTGACCCTGTACTCTGACTCTGTGATCCTGTCACCTGTGGCGATACAATCTGCTGCTCCTCCACCTCTGAATCATAAGACTTCCTGAAGACTTTCTCCTCCTCAAATCTAACCTCCCTCCTCACCACAACTTTCTTTTCTACAGGAAGGTATATGCGAAAAGCCTTTGAAGTCTCATCATATCCAACAAAAATGCCTTTCTCTGTTATAGGCTCTAACTTTTTCCTCTTCTCAAAAGCGACATGAGAGTATTGAGAGTATGTAAGGGATCCAAATATGCGGAAGTGACCTATGTCAGGACTCTTCCCGGTGAACATCTCCTCAAGAGTTTTACACCCCAAAGCTCGGTGTGGACTCATGTTCTGAACATAAACAAGAGTTCTACAGGCCTCTACCCATTGAAAGAAAGGAAGACTTTACCTGGTGTAGGGTAGCCTCCTCAAATGTAGTAGGCTCTGAATAACTCAAGCTAGTCATTATCGCCATATAACTGGAAAATCTCTCTGGTGCCCTGCTCTCTCTGACCTCTCTCCTGGGTGGTCCCATAGACTCCTCATATTCCTTCACAAGATCCTTAAGCCAAATTGGCTTACGTTTCTTGGCAATAGCTTCCTCCTGCAAGCGCTCCTTCATAACCTCCTCATATGACAATTGTCTACCTGAAAAAGTACCTGTTGCCTAAGATCCTGTACCTAATGAACCTGAACCTTCACCACTCGAATCACATGAAACTTAAATCTGTGAACGTTTGACCCGTGAACCTGTCCCTGTACTAGAATTCCCTGTAGACTGAGTACCTGAAACTGATGAACCTCTAACCTGTGACCCATTCACTCCTGAAACTTGTGACCCTGTACTTTGACTCTGTGATCCTGTCACCTGTGGAGATACAATCTGCTGCTCCTGCACCTCTAAACCATAAGACTTCTTGAAGGCTTTCTCCTGTTCAAATCTGACCTCCCACATAACCACAACTTTCTTCTGTGCAGGAAGGTATATGCGAAAAACCTTCGAAGTCTCATCATATCCAACAAAAATGCCTTTCTCCGTTGTAGGCTCTAACTTTGTCCTCTTCTCAAAAGGGACATGAGAGTATGTAAGATATCCAAATATGCGGAAGTGAACTATCTCAGGTCTCTTCCCGGTGAACATCTCCTCAAGAGTTTTACACCCCAAAGCTCGGTGTGGATTGATGTTCTAAACATAAACAGGAGTGCTACAGGCCTCTGCCCATAAAAATAAAGGAAGACTTTACCTGGTGTGCGGTAGCCTCCGCAAATGCAGTAGGCTCCGAATCACTCAAGCTAGTCATTATCGCCACATAGCTGGAAAATCTCTCTCGTGCCATGCTCTCTCTGACCTCTCTCCTGGGTGGTCCCATAGACTCCTCATCTTCCTTCACAAGATCCTTAAGCAAAATTGGCTTACGTTTCTTGGAAATAGCTTCCTCCTGCAAGCGCTCCTCCATAACCTCCTCATATGACAATTGTCTACCTGAAAAAGTACCTGTGGCCTAAACTCCTGTACCTAATGAACCTGAACCATCACCACCCGAATCACATGAAGCTGAAATCTGTGAACGTTTGACCGATGAACCTGTCCCTGTACAAGAATTCCCTGTAGACTGAGTCCCTGAAACTGATGAACCTCTAACCTGTGACCTAGTCACTCCTGAAACCCGTGACCCTATACTTTGACTCTATGATCCTGTCACCTGTGGAGATATAATCTGTTGCTCCTCCACCTCTAAACCATAAGACTTCCTGAAGGCTTTCTCCTGCTCAAATCTGACCTCCCACATCACCACAACTTTCTTCTGTGCAGGAAGGTATATGCGAAAAGCCTTCGAAGTCTAATCATATCCAACAAAAATGCCTTTCTCCATTGTAGGCTCTAACTTTGTCCTCTTCTCAAAAGGGACATGAGAGTATGTAAGATATCCAAATATGCAGAAGTGACCTATATCAGGTCTCTTCCCGGTGAACATCTCCTCAAGAGTTTTACACCCCGAAGCTCGGTGTGGACTCATGTTCTGAACTTAAACAGGAGTGCTGCAGGCCTCTACCCATAGAAACAAAGGAAGACTTTACCTGGTGTGGGGTAGCCTCCTCAAATGTAGTAGGCTCCGAATCACTCAAGCTAGTCATTATCGCCATATAACTGGAAAATCTCTCTGGTACCCTGCTCTCTCTGACCTCTCTCCTGGGTGGTCCCACAGACTCCTCATCTTCCTTCACAAGATCCTTAAGCCAACTTGGCTTACGTTTCTTGGAAATAGCATCCTCCAACAAGCGTTATTCCATAACCTCCTTATCTGACAACTGTCTACCTGAAAACGTACCTGTGGCCTGAGATCCTGTGCCCGATAAGCCTGAACCTGTACCACCCGAATCATATCAAGCTGAAACCTGTGACCTGTGAACCTGTCCCTGTACCAGAATTCCCTATAGACAGAGTCCCTGAAACTAATGAACCTGTAACCTGTGACGCAGTCACTCCAAAAACCTGTGACCCTGTTCTTTGACTCTGTGTTCCTGTCACCTGTGGAGATACAATCTGCTGCTCCTCCAGAATTCCCTGTAGACAGAGTCCCTGAAACTAATGAACCTGTAACCTGTGATGCAGTCACTCCAAAAACCCGTGACCCTGTTCTTTGACTCTGTGTTCTTGTCACCTGTGTTCCTTTTCACCACAACGTTCTTCTGTGCAGGATGGTATATGCGAAGAGCCTTCGAGGTCTCATCATATCCAACAAAAATGCCTTTCTCCATTGTAGGCTCTAACTTTGTACTATTCTCAGAAGGGAAATCCAAGTATGTAAGGCATCCAAATATGCGAAAGTGACCTATCTCAAGTCTCTTCCCAGTGAACATCTCCTCAAGAGTTTTAAACCCCAAAGCTCGGTGTCGACTCATGTTCTAAACATAATCAGGAGTGCTACAGGCCTCTACGCATAGAAAGAAAGGAAGACTTTACCTGGTATGGGGTAGCCTCCTCAAATGTAGTAGGCTCTGAATCACTTAAGCTAGTCATTATCGCCATATAACCGGAAAATCTCTCTAGTGCCCTGCTTTCTCTGACCTCTCTCCTAGGTGGTCCAACAGACACCTCATCTTCCTTCACAAGAGCCTTAAGCCAATTCTGCTTACGTTTCTTGGAAATAGCTTCCTCCTACAAGCGCTCCATCATAACCTCCTCATCTAACAACTGTCTACCTGAAAAAGTACCAGTGGCCTAAGATCCTGTACCTAATGAGCTTGAAACTGTACCCCCCGAATCACATGAAGCTGAAACCTGTGAACTTGTGACCTGTGAACCTGTCCTTGTACCAGAATTTCCTATAGCTACACTTGATATAACTCCTCCTGTAGAAAACCGTTCAAAAAGGCGGCTTTCACATCCATCTGATGAATCCTCCAAAAAATTTCCGTCACAATGGAGATCACTGCTTTGATCGAAGAAAATCTAGCAATCGGTGCAAAGGTCTCATGGTAGTCAACTCCCTCTACCTGTGAAAACCCTCGTGCAACAAAACGAGCTCTGTACTTGTCGATGTTGCCATCTGCAGCACGCTTGATTTTAAAGAGCCACTTGGAAGTCACAACTGACTTCCTCTCTGGGCTCAGAACAACCTCCCACAATCCATTCTTCATGATGCATTTGTACTCCTCCATCATGGCATCACTCCAAACCTTGTGCGGGGTATCCTCCTCAAATGTAGTAGGCTCGGAATCACTGAAGCTAGTCATTATCGCCATACAATTGGAAAATCTCTTTGGTGCCCTACTCTCTCTGACCTCTCTCCTGGGTGGTCCCACATACTCCACATCTTCCTTCACAAGATCCTTAAGCCAACAAGGCTTAAGTTTCTTGGAAATAGCTTCCTCCTGTAGGCGCTCCTCCATAACCTCATCTGACAACTGTCTACCTGAATAAGTACCTCTGGCCTGAGATCCTGTACCTGATGAGTCTGAACCTGTACCACCCGAATCACATGAAGGTGAAACCTGTGAACCTGTGACCCGTAAACCTGTACTTGTACCAGAATTCCCTATAGACTGAGTCCCTGAAACTAATAAACATGTAACCTGTGACCCAATCACTACTGAAACCTGTGACCCTATACTACGACTCTGTGAAGCTGTCACCTGTGGAGATACAATTTGTTGCTCCTCTACCTCTAAATCATATGACTTCCTAAAGGCTTTCTCCACCTAGAATTTGACCTCCCTCCTCACCACAACTTTCTTCTATGCAGGAAGGTATATCCCAAAAGCCTTCGAAGTCTCATCATATCCAAAAAAATGCCTCATTCCATTGTAGGCTCTACCTTTGTCCTCTTCTCAGAAGGGACATGAGAGTATGTAAGGCATCCAAATATGCGGAAGTGACCTATCTCAGGTCTCTTCCCGGTGAACGTCTCCTCAAGAGTTTTACACCCCAAAGTTCGGTGTGGACTCATATTCTGAACATAAACAAGAGTGCTACAGGCCTCTGCCCACAGAAGGAAAGGTAGACTTTTCCTAGTGTGGGGTAGCCTCCTCAAATGTAGTAGGCTCCGAATCACTCAAGCTAGTCATTATCCCCATATAACTGGTGCCCTACTCTCTCTGACCTCTCTCCTGGGTGGTCCCACAGACTCCTCATCTTCCTTCACAAGATCTTTAAGCCAACTTGGCTTACGTTTCTTGGAAATAGCTTCCTGCTGCAAGGGCTCCTCCATAACCTCCTCATCTGAAATTTGTCTACCTGAAAAAGTACCTGTGGCCTCAGATCCTATACCCGATGGGCTTACGTTTCTTGGAAATAGCTTCCTCCTGCAAGGGCTCCTCCATAACATCCTCATCTGACAATTATCTACCTGAAAAAGTACCTGTGGCCTCAGATCCTGTACCCGAATCACTCAAGCTAGTCATTATCGCCATATAACTGGTGCCCTACTCTCTCTGACCTCTCTCCTGGGTGGTCCCACAGACTCCTCATCTTTCTTCACAAGATCTTTAAGCCAACTTGGCTTACGTTTCTTGGAAATAGCTTCCTCCTGCAAGGGCTCCTCCATAACCTCCTCATCTGACAATTGTCTACCTGAAAAAGTACCTGTGGCCTCAGATCCTGTACCCGATGAGCCTGAACCTGTACCACCCGAATAACATGAAGCTGAAACCTGTGACCAGTAAACCTGTCCCTCTACCAGAATTCCCTATAGACCGAGTCCCTGAAACTGATGAACCTGTAACCTGTGACCACGTCACTCTTGAAACCTGTGACCCTGTACTCGGACTCTGTGATACTGTCACCTGTGGAGATACAATCTGCTGCTCCTCCACCTCTGAATCATAAGAATTCCAGAAGGATTTCCCCCCCTCAAATCTAACCTCCCTCACCACAACTTTCTTCTGTGCAGGATGGTATATACGAAGAGCCTTCGAAGTCTCATCATATCCAACAAAAATTCCTTTCTCCGTTGTAGGCTCTAAATTTGTCCTCTTCTGAGAAGGGACATCAGAGTATGTAAGGCATCCAAATATGCGGAAGTGACGTATCTCAGGTCTCTTCCCGGTGAACATCTCCTCAAGAGTTTTACACCCCAAAGCTCGGTGTGGACTCATGTTTTGCACATAAACAGGAGTGCTACAGGCCTCTGCCGATAGAAAGAAAGGAAGACCTTACCTGGTGTGGGGGAGCCTCCTCAAATGTAGGAGGCTCTGAATCACTCAAGCTAGTGATTATCGCCATATAACTGGAAAATATCTCTGGTGCACTGCTCTCTCTGACCTCTCTCCGGGGTGGTCCAATAGACTCCTCATCTTCCTTCACAAGATCCTTAAGCCAACTTGGCTTACGTTTCATGGAAATAGCTTTCTCCTGCAAGCGCTCCTCCATAACATCCTCATCTGAGAACTGTCTACCTAAAAAAGTACATGTGGCCTGAGATACTGTACCTGATGAGCATCAACCTGTACCACCTGAATCAAATGAAGCTGAAGCCTATGAACTTGAGTCCCGTGAACGTGTCTCTGTACCAGAATTCCCTGTAGATTGAGTCCCTAAAACTGATGAACCTGTAACCTATGAGCCAGTCACTACAGAAACCTGTGACCCTGTACTCTGACTCTGTAATCCTGTCACTGTGGAAATACAATCTGCTGCTCCTCCACCTTTGAATCATAAGACTTCCTGAAGGCTTTCTCCACCTCAAATATGACTGTTATCACATATATAGTAGCCGGGCTACCATACATTATTTTTCTCATTCCAGTACACTATTCAGCCAGTTCCCTTGCATTTGAGATGCTGAGATGAGCATCTATATTGGATCACTATCAGATTGTGGACAGCAGTTATACTCCCCATGCCATGACTGAGTTTCAGGACACTCAGAGAGATGCCCGATATAGCCATTATACCATTGGTACAGAGCAGTCAGTAGTGCCCAGAGTTACAGCAGCAGTTCCAGAGGACAGATGATGGTACAGGTTGATGTGCAGTCAGGTATATGACTCAGCAGGTATATTATTGTGTTATGGTTAGATTGCTTTTATACTTATTCTTATAGCATGTCTTAGCACTTAGTGTCATGATCTGGCGATCATATAGATACATGGACCTGGTTGACCTATTATTTATATCATATTGTCCCTACTCAGACTTAGAAGTTCACTATTCATAGTCATTGGTACATACCCTCCTTAGGGAGAATAGAGGTGATCATTACACCATACTCTGGCTTGCTAGTGTTGGCTCCATCATTTCATTGTCTTCATCCATCCGTGGCCTACCTTTTAGATTATTACCCTGATTTGCTACTTGACTAGTGACATGGAGGACCTTTCCCCACTGTAGCCTCTGTATTGGATGAGCTTCCCTGTTTATTGTGTCTCGGCTCTGAGTTGGTGACAAAACTTACCTATGGTGAGTTGGAGTTCCTTGAGAATTCCCCCTAGTCACTAAAGTTGTGTTGGCTAAACCTGAAACTTTTAGTGCTGCCATCAATACAAAATATGGAAAAATGAAATGCTATATCTTGTATATGAAAGAAATGCCAATTGAAAATGGCCATGAAAAATAAAATGTTATATCTTTTGGAAAAATAAATACCTAGGTAAACAAGTTGTCCATGACACACCTAGAAGTGCTCAGGTAAACAAGTGCCTTAAAAACACACCTGCAGCAGAAAGCCTAAAAATAAATGTAAATCTATGCAATGTGTTTATAAACACACATAGGTCAAGGCTATGGAAACCTCAGGCCCAAAAAGCAATGGAACTTAAATGTTATATCTAAACAATTGCTGGCCTTGTTTGTATTATGGATTGTGCGCATCTGTGAAGGTGAATAAACCCTCTTTAAAACAACTCATCCATTTGTGAGACACCGCCATTCCCTGTGTTATTGCTCATTCAGTATATACTATGGTGTGTATTCCCTTTCCCTTGCCAAAGTGTCACAAAGTCAAGTCAGTCAAGTCATCCCTTAGCCTAGCCAGTTATTTCAGCCTTCACCCTTCACTAGCAAATTGATCACAACTATGAAGTGAGTATGGTCCTGAAAGTCTAGTCTGAGTAATAATAATAATTAACGACACTATATATTTGGATTTAGATCGCCAGTCATGATTACTCTGTGTTTTAGTAGCTATTTGAATAAATTGTAAAGCATGTATTAACCTTGACACCTTGCAGCAGCTATGGATGATAGTCTGAGTTGTATTTGGTCTTGGTTAGACCTAGTTTGACCATGGTGGACCATGGGACATGAGATGTTGGACCTTATGATGATATGGGTAGATGATATATGGTCTATGTACACATACAGGATGATTCTATGCAGCAGCTACAGGGTTATGATGATGATTCTTGGGATACAGTAGTGTTTGGACATTTACAGATCATTATTATTGGCCTTGTTCCGGTACATTGGATATTTATTTTGATCATGCAGAGATTCATATGGTGTATGAGTACACATCTTGGATGGATTTGGACCTTCTGAGTCCAATGGGACAGTTTGTTTTCAGTTCCGGGCATTTACAGGGATGATTTAGCCTCAGTAGGCTGTCCTAGTGCAGTTTTGGTCTATTGGAGGCCCTGTCAAAGCAGAGATGACTTTTATCCGGTTGACCTAGGGCGCTGATGATGGAGGGGGTGGTCCAGCCACTTGTTTTTACCATATTACCCCCCTCCCGGACACATTGGTGCCCTCACCTTGACAGCGCCATCACTCCAGGAGGCTGTTTGGGCAGTTTCACGCTTCCCGAGGCATTTCAGGATTGGTAGAAATGGCTATTGAGGAAATCGATTTGGGCTACTGAGGCAAATTTATGGCATGGGATGATCAGTGATGATAGATCGGGACCTTCCACACCTCCTCCTGCAGTTTCAGCTTCATCGGGGCCCGCATCCATCACTTATGGCACTTTCTGTGGATTTTTTGAGGTCTTTTGAGGACCACGACTTCACCTTGGGGGCACGATTTGGTATATTCATGATTATTTATTGGTTATTGTGCCATGGGGATTGACCAAGGAGGGATAAAATTACCCCTTGGACCCACCATGAGCCTCTTATGATATTTTGTCATCATGATTTGGTGGGATTCCCCTCTCCTAGGGCGACTTTGTCCACTTATGTTATATTTTATGTGTGATCCATGTATTATATTGTTGAGCTCATCTCAACCATTGATTAGACATTTGTATCTTTTAATCTTAGCCACTCATTCAAAAAGTGGTTAGGGTTTTGGTGCCTCTCCTTCCTATTTAAAGGAGAGAGCTTCTCATTGTAAAGGGACTTTTGGCTCTGGATTATTGGAATAGAAAATTATTATTGCATCTATCTCCAATGTTGTGGTGAATGTTTTTGGTGTTCGTTCGTTGGTTCTTCCTTTGCACTGAGTTATTGGAGATCTTGTTTGCCATATCTTCTGTACCACGATTTTGCATCTACAGGTGGAGGCCGATTTGCTTGGAGGAGGAGGTATTGGTAGGGGAAGACTCTCCCTACTTCTTCTTTGGAGCTCTTCGTTGGTAACAGGGAGTATTACTGTCCCAGGACCTTCTATTTCATGTTACTATTTGCATTTCTCTTGTATTTCTTCCATACTTGCTCTTACTGATTGAATCTTTATTCCTTGGTTTGACAGGTAGAGGAAGGCGCACTTGTGGACTTGGGCATCAAATTGGCAAGCAAATCAACAATCTCTCATTTGATCTCTGCGGGAATCTTCCTCAACATCAAGGCATCTCATCCACATCATTCAGGTATGATCTCAAGGTAAGTTCTATCTCCATGATCTATCCAATTGTCAAAAACATCTAAAACCCTAATTAATTAAAACCCCAAATTTTGCATTTTCTTAGATCTACTGAGATCTAGTGGGTTGTTGGGCATGATATTGAAAACCCACCTTTATAGCATCCACGGCATCCCGGATCTATAGTTTGGTGAGGATTGGCTTCCGTTTGACCCCTCTCCCAAGCCAACTTAGCTTCTCCCAAGGAAGGCGCACTTCACCATTTGAGCAAGTTGACCTAGATCTAGAACATGGGTGTTTGAGATTCCACTTGATTTGACATCTACACATCAAATAACATACACCCAGGTTGTCCCTTTCTTGAAATTCACCTTGTGGGCCCCATTCCACATTTTAAGGGATTTAATCCCCATTTTGGACCACTTGGAACACTTAAACTCAGATCTACAAAGATCTAACCAGTGGATTGCCACAAAATTACAGATCCATACTCCTACCTGACCGATCTACTAGGATCTAAAGTTTGGATGCCATCCGACTTGTCTTGACCTACCTAAACCCCATTTTAAGCCTCCTTGGGCAAAGTCGCACCACCTTGGAGAAGTGAGTTGACTCACTTCTAGGAACTGGGTACTTGAGATTTTTTGGGGATTTGAAACCGGAATAATTCAGAACCTAGGTCTAGGCTGTCACTTTGTCAAATCTTGCCTTGGGGACTGCATTCCTTGTTTTAAGGGATTGTGGTCCACTTGGGTTAAACCTAGATCTAGACACATTCAACCATCAAGACCTATATTGCCCACTTATCTCATGTTGTAGGAGTCCTAAACCATAAGTCAACCCTACTTTGACTCCACTTCCCAATTCCCAAGGCACTGGTTTATCTCCAAGACAACCCAACTCTCCTAGATTGTTGGATTGACTTGTGGTTTGAATTTTGCATGGTGAACTATACCCCTAAAGCTATCATGAATCATGGTCAAGCTTGTCTTATGTACTAGTTAGCCCCAATACATCCCTTAAAACTATCCTGCATTGGACACAGTTCCCAAGGCAGTGGATCTTTTGACATTGACCTAGTACACTCATCCTAGATCTCACTTCAAACATTGTAAGTCACTTTCACATCAACTATAAACCAAAGCTATATCTCTTGAACCCCTCACTTGGCTTGTGACTTCATCCTTAGGTCTAGCATAAACCATACACCTAACTTCACTTAGAAATACCCTGATTTGGTGTATTGGTTTTGATCTCTCCTGTCGGGAGTAGATCGGGTCTCCCCCTTTGTTGTCTGGGCTAGATAACATAAAGCGAAGGTTGCCTCGACTGGCGTGACAACCATATTTTGGAGGTCGAGGTGATCGTGGTTGCACCTTTTGAGTTGCCCTTCCCTATTGCCATCCATGACTGGATCCATCCATAGGGGTAACTACATCTTAGGTGATAACATTTTGGCGCCGTTGCCGGGGAAGGCATAGGCTTACCCTGGTTCGATATATTATTTTTGTTAAAGCTCTCCTCCCCTCTCTCTTTGCCTAACATTTTGGCACCGCTGCCGGGGAGGCAATAGCTTGCCCTAGTCCTTCCCGCATATACAAACGACACATATCTTGGTAGAAGAGTTAAATATACCTGGCGACTCCCAATCGTGACTCCGCTGAGGAGCGAGCTCATTTACATCCTTACAACACGAGAAGTAAAGTAAACTTAGATCAAGTTGAAGGAACCCCAATCACATATCGCAAAAGAGATCCTAAAGCACAACCATCGAACTTCCTTTGGAAATTGGTTAACGATTCTCCAAACAGAACTTCAGGATCCCCTTTGATCAAGTCGGTTCCTCCCTCATCTCCTAGTGCAAGCTTAAACACAAATCCAATGGCCGGAACAAACCCGGGAAACCAGAATGTTCCTCCACCACAAGCTCCTAGGATTTTTGGAAGAAAGGCAAAACCATCTCCTTTAGACTTTTCCCAAATCCAGGGTGCACCCCATGACATGCCTGAAAAGTATTTTGAAAAGGTTCCCAGATTTGATGGAGTATCTGCTATATCAATTGAAGACCACATTGATAAAGTATGGGAACACATGGAAGCATATGGAGCATCTGAGGAAGATGTTTTCATGAGGGGTCTCCTGGCATCCTTGGAAGGAGATGTTAGGAAGTGGTTTGACAGGTTGCCTGCCTCATCCATTGATGGGTATGACAATTTTGTTAACAAGCTAAATAGTGAGTGGTCCCGAAAGTTAGATGGGAAGTTTCTCTTACACCAACTTTTTGACATTAAGAAGAGAGAAAATGAAACAGTCCATGAGTTTAACATAAGATTTGACAAGACTGTAGCTGTTATCCCTGAAGAAATTAGACCAAAAGACCAAGCAGTTGTGATTCACTACTTAAATGCTTTTGAGGGCTGGGTTGGTTATCAGCTAAAGGACAAAAACCCAAATGACTTAAAGACCGCTCAATCAAATGCTAAGATGGCTGAGCAAAATGTAGCATCCATGGGGAAACAAAACTTTTTCGATCAATTTACCCCATCCACTTCCAGATCTGACCCTAGACTCCGAAAACCAAAGGAACCTGTGAGTGTGCCAAGGGAATCCAAGGACACTTTAGAAGTCATGCAAGAAATGATGAAACAATTAACTGTCCTAACTAAGAATGTGGCAAGTTTGAATGACCCTGAGAGACATAGGAATCCTTATGGCCCTAAACCTTATTGGAATAATAATAGAAGGCCTGATGGGGATAGGGATAGACGACGACCTGAGTACCCAGAAAATTCTGAAAAGAAAGAAGTCAATTGGTGTGATGAAGAAGAAGAAATACCCTCTGACACCATTGACCATGATGACCAACCAGAAAACATCAACTTTATAAATGACTTATCTTATGATGAAGACTTTGGAAGAATCCTTTTAGAAGAAGAGCCATGGGAGCAAGAAGATGATATTTTTGAAGAACCTAGTTCCACATGTTGTGCCTTAGAACTCCCAAAACCTAAAGAGCAACCAAAGTATCAAATCTACAAACGAGGAACTACTTCCAAGCCTTCTTTCCTTGATAAACATAAAAAGATTGATGAAGATAAAAAGGAAGAAGAAGATCTTGCCATAGATGATTATGATCTTAAGATTGATATGAAGAAAGAGCTAAGCAAGATAATGTGTAACATCCCTGTCACTGAGTTAATGAAGGTGCCCTCTGTTAGATGCCAAGTAGAAGAATTTTTCAATGGTATTGGCCAAGAGAAAACTCCTGAACCGGTCCTTGAATCATGTCATATCCAAAAACTTAGTGGAACACAACCTAGTGAAACAGAAAAGGATCCGCCAATAAACATCCATTCAGCCATTTATGAAAGAAAGAGCGGTGGTCACTCTCCCTTTTACCTTACCTTGCATATTCAAAACATGCTCCTTCATAACTGTATGTTGGATTCTGGAGCAGCAATGAACGTTATGCCTTTACAAGTCATGAAGGAAATGGGACTTGAAGTGACTAGGCCTTATGGAAATGTTTGTGGTATAGATTCCCGACGAGTACCGTCTTATGGCTTGATTAAAAACCTTAGGGCTGATCTTTTCGCATGTTCAGACATTTCTACTATGATGGATGTAGTTGTCATTGACTTACCCCCAGCATATGGAATGCTTTTATCTAGAAAATGGGCAGCTGGTCTAGGTGGATACCTTATGATGGATTTATCATTTATTTGTGTTCCCAACCCTGATGGAGCTTTGATTCGGGTTAACAGAGAACCTTGTTATAATGAGCATGTCGAATCTTTTGATGAAGGGTTGAAAAACACATATGGGGATGAATTGTTAAGTAATGCCAAAACTAACCTTGTTGAAGATGAGGATGAATTATATGAAGTTGATCAAAGTATGTGTATGGTCATGGAAGATTCTGATTCTTTCTGGGAAGACAAGCAAATGATCGAAATAACAAGAACAGTTGGAAATGAATTTGTTGAGGAAATAGATGAATT
The DNA here is from genome assembly GCA_027924585.1 of Larix kaempferi. Lineage (NCBI taxonomy): Eukaryota > Viridiplantae > Streptophyta > Pinopsida > Pinales > Pinaceae > Larix > Larix kaempferi. The sequence goes on along the minus strand of BSBM01000612.1, from coordinate 2,872,799 downwards.
GAGAGGATATGAAAATCAACCTCAAGGTCACGAACAAAACAATGAAACCATTCAAGAACCTGCTATAGAAAATCACACACTTGAAGGGGTTGAGGATGGCATAAGAAATCTAGGAAGAGATGAGAGTTTGCTTGATGATCAAAGCACAGAACAAATTCCCCCAATAGAAAACTTTCATGAGCAAACACACAATGAGGAGAACATTGAAAACCCAATACATGAAGATGAGTTTGATGATATTAGGAGGGGAGAAAGAATTCCTTTCACTGTTAGGGAGTGGTTTGCCTTGACCGATCACAATAGAGAGAGAGAAAGCCAGGGGCTTGCACCCATTTACCCATGGGAAAACAATCTTGCAACATCTACTAGGGTTGAAACAAATGAAGAGCCTGAAGCCACTTATTACTCCGATACAGAAGATTCTTTATCTCATTTATCTCTAGAAGACGGTAGCCTTATTCAAGTCCATGATAACTCTCTAGGTTGGGAAGAGGATGCCCTAATTAATGATGCTCCTGAAGGAGACTATAATGTAAATAACCTTGCTATTTTTCAAACTCCTTCAGAGCCTCAAAGCCATGCTTTATCTACATATCCGCATATCCCTAGTTTCCTCCTACCATCTGAGTCATCTAGTCAGCATACTCATGATCTTTCTCACATTCCTACTTCCTCCACATTTCATTCTGAGTCAGTTTCTCCCAGACTGGAAAACATGGTCATTCCTGTTCCTTCAGGGGAAGGTTCTAGTCATAACACTGTCATATTTAGAGAGCCACCTCCCTTGGAAGAACATAGGGACTTCTTGACTGTAGGTGAGGTTGTTAAAAGAATTGTGTCTCCCCATGGGGAGGAGCCAAATGAGGTAATCCAAGAAACAAGAAGGGAAGATAGGGAAGTCCTTATTGGCACAGTTGTTATTTCCTTAGATGGTGGTCCACCCAGAATTGATGCAGTTCCTTCTGGAAGAAACTCGAGAATTGTCACACCTCAACCGCAAAACCCCGCTGAAATCCATCCCATGCCTATTCGTAACATTGGAATTATTCCTGAGTCAGTCAACAGAAATAATTTTCATACAGGAAGTCAAGTCATCATTCCCAACTATTTATTGCATATAAGATCGGGACAAGCTGATGACTTATGGGTGGGACCTTTCACAGTAGAGCGATGCATTGATGGCATGTGCTTTCTGACCACTGGTACTGGACGACGTATTTTATATCCTGTCCATCAAAGGGATTTGAGGGATCACATCCCTGATCCCACATAGTTGGGATTTCTCCGCTTGCATTGCCTGGTAGTTTAGGGTAGGTAGGAAAACAAATAAGCCTACTTAGGCAGTAGTTAGTCTTTTCAGCCATTGAGTCTGGCACCTTTTAGTCTCTAAGCTCCTTTGTAAGCTCCTAGTTTAACTGAGTACCTGTCACTTTTTCTTTTCCTGCACAATAAATTTCAAATTTTGCAAATTATGTTAGTAGTTTAATTTACTTTCTGCATTTGTACTTTATGCGTTTATATTTCTGACATAGAATAGATTTCATTTCAGTTGATTTTATTATTTTTCCCACACATGCGGCATGAGGTATTTTCTTTAGATGTTTGTGAATGCAGAAAATAGGTTGCAAGAATAAAGCTGGAAATAAAATGGTAGAGTGCTGGATCGTGGATTCGAGTAGCAGAGTTCGAGGACCAGAGATTCTGAGGTTCTCAAGCGCTCATTTCAGCAGAGCACTTGTCCCAGCCGGAGCCAGATGTTATCACATATATAGTAGCCGGGCTACCATACATTATTTTTCTCATTCCAGTACACTATTCAGCCAGTTCCCTTGCATTTGAGATGCTGAGATGAGCATCTATATTGGATCACTATCAGATTGTGGACAGCAGTTATACTCCCCATGCCATGACTGAGTTTCAGGACACTCAGAGAGATGCCCGATATAGCCATTATACCATTGGTACAGAGCAGTCAGTAGTGCCCAGAGTTACAGCAGCAGTTCCAGAGGACAGATGATGGTACAGGTTGATGTGCAGTCAGGTATATGACTCAGCAGGTATATTATTGTGTTATGGTTAGATTGCTTTTATACTTATTCTTATAGCATGTCTTAGCACTTAGTGTCATGATCTGGCGATCATATAGATACATGGACCTGGTTGACCTATTATTTATATCATATTGTCCCTACTCAGACTTAGAAGTTCACTATTCATACTCATTGGTACATACCCTCCTTAGGGAGAATAGAGGTGATCATTACACCATACTCTGGCTTGCTAGTGTTGGCTCCATCATTTCATTGTCTTCATCCATCCGTGGCCTACCTTTTAGATTATTACCCTGATTTGCTACTTGACTAGTGACATGGAGGACCTTTCCCCACTGTAGCCTCTGTATTGGATGAGCTTCCCTGTTTATTGTGTCTCGGCTCTGAGTTGGTGACAAAACTTACCTATGGTGAGTTGGAGTTCCTTGAGAATTCCCCCTAGTCACTAAAGTTGTGTTGGCTAAACCTGAAACTTTTAGTGCTGCCATCAATACAAAATATGGAAAAATGAAATGCTATATCTTGTATATGAAAGAAATGCCAATTGAAAATGGCCATGAAAAATAAAATGTTATATCTTTTGGAAAAATAAATACCTAGGTAAACAAGTTGTCCATGACACACCTAGAAGTGCTCAGGTAAACAAGTGCCTTAAAAACACACCTGCAGCAGAAAGCCTAAAAATAAATGTAAATCTATGCAATGTGTTTATAAACACACATAGGTCAAGGCTATGGAAACCTCAGGCCCAAAAAGCAATGGAACTTAAATGTTATATCTAAACAATTGCTGGCCTTGTTTGTATTATGGATTGTGCGCATCTGTGAAGGTGAATAAACCCTCTTTAAAACAACTCATCCATTTGTGAGACACCGCCATTCCCTGTGTTATTGCTCATTCAGTATATACTATGGTGTGTATTCCCTTTCCCTTGCCAAAGTGTCACAAAGTCAAGTCAGTCAAGTCATCCCTTAGCCTAGCCAGTTATTTCAGCCTTCACCCTTCACTAGCAAATTGATCACAACTATGAAGTGAGTATGGTCCTGAAAGTCTAGTCTGAGTAATAATAATAATTAACGACACTATATATTTGGATTTAGATCGCCAGTCATGATTACTCTGTGTTTTAGTAGCTATTTGAATAAATTGTAAAGCATGTATTAACCTTGACACCTTGCAGCAGCTATGGATGATAGTCTGAGTTGTATTTGGTCTTGGTTAGACCTAGTTTGACCATGGAGGACCATGGGACATGAGATGTTGGACCTTATGATGATATGGGTAGATGATATATGGTCTATGTACACATACAGGATGATTCTATGCAGCAGCTACAGGGTTATGATGATGATTCTTGGGATACAGCAGTGTTTGGACATTTACAGATCATTATTATTGGCCTTGTTCCGGTACATTGGATATTTATTTTGATCATGCAGAGATTCATATGGTGTATGAGTACACATCTTGGATGGATTTGGACCTTCTGAGTCCAATGGGACAGTTTGTTTTCAGTTCCGGGCATTTACAGGGATGATTTAGCCTCAGTAGGCTGTCCTAGTGCAGTTTTGGTCTATTGGAGGCCCTGTCAAAGCAGAGATGACTTTTATCCGGTTGACCTAGGGCGCTGATGATGGAGGGGGTGGTCCAGCCACTTGTTTTTACCATATTACCCCCCTCCCGGACAAATTGGTGCCCTCACCTTGACAGCGCCATCACTCCAGGAGGCTGTTTGGGCAGTTTCACGCTTCCCGAGGCATTTCAGGATTGGTAGAAATGGCTATTGAGGAAATCGATTTGGGCTACTGAGGCAAAGTTATGGCATGGGATGATCAGTGATGATAGATCGGGACCTTCCACACCTCCTCCTGCAGTTTCAGCTTCATCGGGGCCCGCATCCATCACTTATGGCACTTTCTGTGGATTTTTTGAGGTCTTTTGAGGACCACGACTTCACCTTGGGGGCACGATTTGGTATATTCATGATTATTTATTGGTTATTGTGCCATGGGGATTGACCAAGGAGGGATAAAATTACCCCTTGGACCCACCATGAGCCTCTTATGATATTTTGTCATCATGATTTGGTGGGATTCCCCTCTCCTAGGGCGACTTTGTCCACTTATGTTATATTTTATGTGTGATCCATGTATTATATTGTTGAGCTCATCTCAACCATTGATTAGACATTTGTATCTTTTAATCTTAGCCACTCATTCAAAAAGTGGTTAGGGTTTTGGTGCCTCTCCTTCCTATTTAAAGGAGAGAGCTTCTCATTGTAAAGGGACTTTTGGCTCTGGATTATTGGAATAGAAAATTATTATTGCATCTATCTCCAATGTTGTGGTGAATGTTTTTGGTGTTCGTTCGTTGGTTCTTCCTTTGCACTGAGTTATTGGAGATCTTGTTTGCCATATCTTCTGTACCACGATTTTGCATCTACAGGTGGAGGCCGATTTGCTTGGAGGAGGAGGTAATGGTAGGGGAAGACTCTCCCTACTTCTTCTTTGGAGCTCTTCGTTGGTAACAGGGAGTATTACTGTCCCAGGACCTTCTATTTCATGTTACTATTTGCATTTCTCTTGTATTTCTTCCATACTTGCTCTTACTGATTGAATCTTTATTCCTTGGTTTGACAGGTAGAGGAAGGCGCACTTGTGGACTTGGGCATCAAATTGGCAAGCAAATCAACAATCTCTCATTTGATCTCTGCGGGAATCTTCCTCAACATCAAGGCATCTCATCCACATCATTCAGGTATGATCTCAAGGTAAGTTCTATCTCCATGATCTATCCAATTGTCAAAAACATCTAAAACCCTAATTAATTAAAACCCCAAATTTTGCATTTTCTTAGATCTACTGAGATCTAGTGGGTTGTTGGGCATGATATTGAAAACCCACCTCTATAGCATCCACGGCATCCCGGATCTATAGTTTGGTGAGGATTGGCTTCCGTTTGACCCCTCTCCCAAGCCAACTTAGCTTCTCCCAAGGAAGGCGCACTTCACCATTTGAGCAAGTTGACCTAGATCTAGAACATGGGTGTTTGAGATTCCACTTGATTTGACATCTACACATCAAATAACATACACCCACGTTGTCCCTTTCTTGAAATTCACCTTGTGGGCCCCATTCCACATTTTAAGGGATTTAATCCCCATTTTGGACCACTTGGAACACTTAAACTCAGATCTACAAAGATCTAACCGGTGGATTGCCACAAAATTACAGATCCATACTCCTACCTGACCGATCTACTAGGATCTAAAGTTTGGATGCCATCCGACTTGTCTTGACCTACCTAAACCCCATTTTAAGCCTCCTTGGGCAAAGTCGCACCACCTTGGAGAAGTGAGTTGACTCACTTCTAGGAACTGGGTACTTGAGATTTTTTGGGGATTTGAAACCGGAATAATTCAGAACCTAGGTCTAGGCTGTCACTTTGTCAAATCTTGCCTTGGGGACTGCATTCCTTGTTTTAAGGGATTGTGGTCCACTTGGGTTAAACCTAGATCTAGACACATTCAACCATCAAGACCTATATTGCCCACTTATCTCATGTTGTAGGAGTCCTAAACCATAAGTCAACCCTACTTTGACTCCACTTCCCAATTCCCAAGGCACTGGTTTATCTCCAAGACAACCCAACTCTCCTAGATTGTTGGATTGACTTGTGGTTTGAATTTTGCATGGTGAACTATACCCCTAAAGCTATCATGAATCATGGTCAAGCTTGTCTTATGTACTAGTTAGCCCCAATACATCCCTTAAAACTATCCTGCATTGGACACAGTTCCCAAGGCAGTGGATCTTTTGACATTGACCTAGTACACTCATCCTAGATCTCACTTCAAACATTGTAAGTCACTTTCACATCAACTATAAACCAAAGCTATATCTCTTGAACCCCTCACTTGGCTTGTGACTTCATCCTTAGGTCTAGGATAAACCATACACCTAACTTCACTTAGAAATACCCTGATTTGGTGTATTGGTTTTGATCTCTCCTGTCGGGAGTAGATCGGGTCTCCCCCTTTGTTGTCTGGGCTAGATAACATAAAGCGAAGGTTGCCTCGACTGGCGTGACAACCATATTTTGGAGGTCGAGGTGATCGTGGTTGCACCTTTTGAGTTGCCCTTCCCTATTGCCATCCATGACTGGATCCATCCATAGGGGTAACTACATCTTAGGTGATAACAATGACCTCCCTCCTCACCACAACTTTCTTTTGTGCAGGAAGGTATATGCGAAAAGACTTCAAAGTCTCATCATATGCAACAAAAATGCATTTATCCGTTGTAGGCTCTAAATTTTTCCTCTTCTCAGAACGGACGTGAGAGCATGTAAGGCATCCAAATATGCGGAAGTGACCTATCTCAAGTCTCTTCCCGGTGAAAACTCCTCAAGAGTTTTCCAACCCCAAGCTCGGTGTAAACTCATGTTCTGAGCATAAACAGGAGTGCTACAGGCCTCTGCCCATAGAAAGAAAGGAAGACTTTACCTGGTGTGAGGTAGCCTCCTCAAATGTAGTAGGCTCGGAATCACTCAAGCTAGTCAATATCGCCATATAACTGGAAAATCTCTCTGGTGCCCTGCTCTCTCTGACCTCTCTCCTGGGTGGTCCCACAGGCTCCTTATCTTCCTTCCCAAGATCCTTAAGCCAACTTGGCTTGCGTTTCTTGGAAATAGCATCCTCCAACAAGCGCTCCTCCATAACCTCCTCATATGACAACTGTCTACCTGAAAAAGTACCTGTGGCCTCAGACCCTGTACCTGATGAGCCTGAACCTGTACCACCCGAATCACATGAAGTTGAAACCCGTGAACCTGTAACCAATGAACCTATCCCTGTACCAGAAGTCCCTGTAGACAGAGTCCCTGAAACTGATGAACCCGTAACCTATGACCCAGTCACTCTTAAAACCTGTGACCCTGTACTCTGACTTTGTGATCCCGTCACCTGTGGAGATAAAATCTGCTGCTCCTCCACCTCTGAATCATAAGACTTCCTGAAGGCTTTCTCCTCCTCAAATCTGACCTCCCTCCTAACCACAACTTTCTTCTGTGCAAGAAGGTATATGCGAAGACCCTTCGAAGTCTCATCATATCCAACAAAAATGCCTTTCTCCGTTGTAGGCTCTAACCTTGTCCTGTTCTCAGAAGGGATGTGAGAGTATGTAAGGCATCCGAATATGCGGAAGTGACCTATCTCAGGTCTCTTCCCGGTGAACATCTCCTCAAGAGTTTTCCAACCCCAAGCTCGGTGTAAACTCATGTTCTAAGCATAAACAGGAGTGCTACAGGCCTCTGCCCATAGAAAGAAAGGAAGACTTTACCTGGTGTGTGGTAGCCTCCTCAAATGTAGTAGGCTCTGAATCACTCAAGCTAGTCATTATCGCCATATGACTTGAATATCTCTCTGGTGCCCTGCTCTCTCTGACCTCTCTACTGGGTGGTCCCACAGACTCCTCATCTTCCTTCACAAGATCCTTTAGCCAACAAGGCTAACGTTTGTTGGAAATAGCTTCCTCCTGTAGGTGCTGGTCCACAACCTCCTCATCTGACAACTGTCTATCTGAATAAGTACCTGTGGCTTGAGATATTGTACCTGATGAGCCTGAACCTGTACCACCCGAATTGCATGAAGGTGAAACCTGTGAACCTGTCCCTGTACCAGAATTCCCTGTAGGCTGAGTCCCTGAAACTGATGAACCTGTAACATGTGACCTAGTCACTCCTGAAACCTGTGACCCTGTACTTTGCTTATGTGATCCTGTCAACTGTGGAGATACAATTTGCTACTCCTCCACCTCTGAATCATAAGACTTCCTGAAGGCTTTCTCCTCCTAAAATCTGAACTCCCTCCTCACCACAACTTTCTTCTGTGCAGGAAGGTATATGCAAAAAGCCTTTGAAGTCTCATCATATCCAACAAAAATGCCTTTCTCTGTTCTAGGCTCTAACTTTTTCCTCTTCTCAGAAGGGACATGAGAGTATTGAGAGTATGTAAGGGATCCAAATATGCGGAAGTGACCTATCTCAGGTCTCTTCCCGGTGAACATCTCCTCAAGAGTTTTACACCCCAAAGCTCGGTGTGGACTCATGTTCTAAACATAAACAACAGTGCTACAGGCCTCTACCCATTAAAAGAAAGGAAGACTTTACCTGGTGTGGGGTAGCCTCCTCAAATGTAGTAGGCTCTGAATAACTCAAGCTAGTCATTATCGACATATAACTGGAAAATCTCTCTGGCCTCTCTCCTGGGTGGTCCCACAGACTCCTCATCTTCCTTCCCAAGATCCTTCCGCCAACTTGGCTTACGTTTCTTGGAAATAGATTCCTCCTGCAAGCGCTCCTCCATAACCTCCTCATCTGACAAGTGTCTACCTGAAAAAGTACCTGTGGCCTGAGATACTGTACCTGATGAGCTTGAACCTGTACCACCTGAATCACATGAAGTTGAAACCTGAGAACCTGTGACCCATGAACCTGTTCGTGTACTAGAATTCCCTGTAGACTGATTTCCTGAAACTGATGAACCCGTAACCTGTGACCCAGTCACTCCTGAAACCTGTGACCCTGTATTCTGACTCTGTGATCCTGCCACCTGTGGTGATACAATCTGCTGCTCCTCCACCTCTGAATCATAAGACTTCCTGAAGGCTTTCTCCTCCTCAAATCTAACCTCCCTCAACACAACTTTCTTTTCTGCAGGAAGGTATATGCGAAAAGCGTTTGAAGTCTCATCATATCCAACAAAAATGAATTTCTCTGTTATAGGCTCTAACTTTTTCCTCTTCTCAGAAGGGACATGAGAGTACTGAGAGTATGTAAGGGATCCAAATATGCGGAAGTGACCTATGTCAAGTCTCTTCCCGGTGAACATCTCCTCAAGAGTTTTACACCCCAAAGCTTGGTGTGGACTCATCTTCTGAACATAAACAAGAGTTCTATAGGCCTCTGCCCATTGAAAGAAAGGAAGACTTTACCTTGTGTGGGGTAGCCTCCTCAAATGTAGTAGGCTCTGAATAACTCAAGCTAGTCATTATCGCCATATAACTGGAAAATCTCTCTGGTGCCCTGCTCTCTCTGACCTCTCTCCTGGGTGGTCCCATAGACTCCTCATCTTCCTTCACAAGATCCTTAAGCCAAATTGGCTTACGTTTCTTGGAAATAGCTTCCTCCTGCAAGCGCTCCTCCATAACCTCCTCATATGACAATTGTCTACCTGAAAAAGTACCTGTGGCCTAAGATCCTGTACCTAATGAACCTGAACCTTCACCACTCGAATCACATGAAGCTTAAATCTGTGAACGTTTGACCCGTGAACCTGTCCCTGTACCAGAATTCCCTGTAGGCTGAGTCCCCGAAACTGATGAACCTATAACCTGTGAGGTAGTCACTCCTGAAACCTATGACCCTGTACTTTGCTTATGTGATCCTGTCACCTGTAGAGATACAATTTGCTGCTCCACCTCTGAATCATCAGAATTCCTGAAGGCTTTCTCCTCCTAAAATCTGACCTCCCTCCTCACCACAAATTTCCTCTGTGCAGGAAGGTATATGCAAAAGGCCTTTGAAGTCTTATCATATCCAAATAAAATGCCTTTCTCTGTTCTAGGCTCTAACTTATTCCTCTTCTCAGAAGGGACATGAGAGTATTGAGAGTATGTAAGCGATCCAAATATGCGGAAGTGACCTATCTCAGGTGTCTTCTCGGTGAACATCTCCTCAAGAGTTTTACACCCCAAAGCTCGGTGTGGACTCAGGTTCTGAACATAAACAAGAGTGCTACAGGCCTCTGCCCATTGAAAGAAAAGCAGACTTTACCTGGTGTGGGGTAGCCTCCTCAAATGTAGTAGGCTCTGAATAACTCAAGCTAGTCATTATCGCCATATAACTGGAAAATCTCTCTGGTGCCCTGCTCTCTCTGACCTCTCTCCTGGGTGGTCCCACAGACTCCTCATCTTCCTTCACAAAATCCTTCAGCCAACTTGGCTTACGTTTCTTGGAAATAGCTTAGCTCCTCCAAAACCTCCTCATCTGACAAGTGTCTCCTTGAAAAAGTACCTATTGTCTGAGATCCTGTACCTGATGAGCCTGAACCTGTACCACCTGAATCACATGAAGTTGAAACCTGTGAACCTGTGACCCATGAACCTATCCGTGTACCAGAATTCCATGTAGACTGATTCCCTGAAACTGATGAACCCGTAGCCTGTGACACAGTCAGTCTTGAAACTTGTGACCCTGTACTCTGACTCTGTGATCCTGTCACCTGTGGCGATACAATCTGCTGCTCCTCCACCTATGAATCATAAGACTTCCTGAAGGATTTCTCCTCCTCAAATCTAACCTCCCTCCTCACCACAACTTTCTTTTATGCAGGAAGGTATATGCGAAGAGCGTTTGAAGTCTCATCATATCCAACAAAAATGCCTTTCTCTGTTATAGGCTCTAACTTTTTCCTCTTCTCAGAAGGGACATGAGAGTATTGAGAGTATGTAAGGGATCCAAATATGCGGAAGTGACCTATGTCAGGTCTCTTCCTGGTGAACATCTCCTCAAGAGTTTTACACCCCAAAGCTCGGTGTGGACTCATGTTCTGAACATAAACAAGAGTTCTACAGGCCTCTGCCCATTGAAAGAAAGGAAGACTTTACCTGGTGTGGGGTAGCCTCCTCAAATGTAGTAGGCTCTGAATAACTCAAGCTAGTCATTATCGCCATATAACTGGAAAATATCTCTGGTGCCCTGCTCTCTCTGACCTCTCTCCAGGGTGGTCCCATAGACTCCTCATCTTCCTTCACAAGATCCTTAAGCCAAAATTGCTTACGTTTCTTGGAAATAGCTTCCTCCTGCAAGCGCTCCTCCATAACCTCCTCATATGACAATTGTCTACCTAAAAAAGTACCTGTGGCCTAAGATCCTGTACCTAATGAACCTGAACCTTCACCACTCGAATCACATGAAGCTGAAATCTGTGAACGTTTGACCCGTGAACCTGTCCCTGTACCAGAATTCCCTGTAGACTGACTCCCTGAAACTGATGAACCTCTAACCTGTGACCCAGTCACTCCTGAAACCTGTGACCCTGTACTTTTACTCTATGATCCTTTCACCTGTGGAGATACAATCTTCTGCTCCTGCACCTCTAAACCAAAAGACTTCCTAAAGGCTTTCTCCTGCTCAAATCTGACCTCCCACATAACCACAACTTTCTTCCGGGCAGGAAGGTATATGCGAAAAACCTTCGAAGTCTCATCATATCCAGCAAAAATGCCTTTCTCCGTTGTAGGCTCTAACTTTGTCCTCTTCATAAAAGGGACATGAGAGTATGTAAGATATCCAAATATGCGGAAGTGACCTATCTCAGGTCTCTTCCCGGTGAACATCTCCTCAAGAGTTTTACACCCCGAAGCTCGGTGTGGACTCATGTTCTGAACATAAATAGGAGTGCTACAGGCCTCTACCCATAGAAACAAAGGAAGACTTTACCTGGTGTGGGGTAGCCTCCTGAAATGTAGTAGGCTCCGAATCACTCAAGCTAGTCATTATCGCCATATAACTGGAAAATCCCTCTGGTACCCTTCTCTCTCTGACCTCTCTCCTGGGTGGTCCCACAGACTCCTCATCTTCCTTCACAAGATCCTTAAGCCAACTTGGCTTACGTTTCTTGGAAATAGCATCCTCCTGCAAGCGCTATTCCATAACCTCCTTATCTGACAATTGTCTACCTGAAAACGTACCTATGGCCTGAGATCCTGTGCCCGATAAGCCTGAACCTGTACCACCCGAATCACATCAAGCTGAAACCTGTGACCTGTGAACCTGTCCCTGTACCAGAATTCCCTGTAGACAGAGTCCCTGACACTAATGAACCTGTAACCTGTGACGCAGTCACTCCAAAAACCTGTGACCATGTTCTCTGACTCTGTGGTCCTGTCACCTGTGGAGATACAATCTGCTGCTCCTCCACCTCTGAATCATAAGACTTCCTGAAGGCTTTCTCCTCCTCAAATCTGACCTCCCTCCTCACCACAACGTTCTTCTGAGTAGGATGGTATATGCGAAGAGCCTTCGAGGTCTCATCATATCCAACAAAAATGCCTTTCTCCATTGTAGGCTCTAACTTTGTACTCTTCTCAGAAGGGAAATCCAAGTATGTAAGGCATCCAAATATGCGAAAGTGACCTATCTCAAGCCTCTTCCCAGTGAACATCTCCTCAAGAGTTTTACACCCCAAAGCTCGGTGTGGACTCATGTTATGAACATAATCAGGAGTGCTACAGGCCTCTACGCATAGAAAGAAAGGAAGACTTTACCTGGTATGGGGTAGCCTCCTCAAATGTAGTAGGCTCTGAATCACTTAAGCTAGTCATTATCGCCATATAACCGGAAAATCTCTCTGGTGCCCTGCTCTCTCTGACCTCTCTCCTAGGTGGTCCAACAGACACCTCATCTTCCTTCACAAGAGCCTTAAGCCAATTCTGCTTACGTTTCTTGGAAATAGCATCCTCCTGCAAGCGCTCCTCCATAACCTCCTCATCTAACAACTGTCTACCTGAAAAAGTACCAGTGGCCTGAGATCCTGTACCTGATGAGCTTGAAACTGTACCCCCCAAATCACATGAAGCTGAAACCTGTCCCTGTACCAGAATTCCCTATAGCTACACTTGATATAACTCCTCCTGTAGAAAACCGTTCAAAAAGGCGACTTTCACATCCATCTGATGAATCCTCCAAAAAATTTCCCTCACAATGGAGATCACAGCTATGATCGAAGAAAATCTAGCAATCGGTGCAAAGGTCTCATGGTAGTCAACTCCCTCTACCTGTGAAAACCCTCGTGCAACAAAACGAGCTCTGTACTTGTCGATGTTGCCATCTGCAGCACGCTTGATTTTAAAGAGCCACTTGGAAGTCAAACTGACTTCCTCTCTGGGCTTAGAACAACCTCCCACAATCCATTCTTCATGATGCATTTGCACTCCTCCATCATGGCATCATTCCAAACCTGGTGCGGGGTATCCTCCTCAAATGTAGTAGGCTCGGAATCACTGAAGCTAGTCATTATCGCCATACAACTGGAAAATCTCTCTGGTGCCCTGCTCTCTCTGACCTCTCTCCTGGGTGGTCCCACATACTCCACATCTTCCTTCACAAGATCCTTAAGCCAACAAGGCTTAAGTTTCTTGGAAATAGCTTCCTCCTGTAGGCGCTCCTCCATAACCTCATCTGACAACTGTCTACCTGAATAAGTACCTCTGGCCTGAGATCCTGTACCTGATGAGTCTGAACCTATACCACCCAAATCACATGAAGGTGAAACCTGTGAACCTGTGACCCGTAAACCTGTACTTGTACCAGAATTCCCTGTAGATTGAGTCCCTGAAACTGATAAACATGTAACCTGTGACCCAATCACTACTGAAACCTGTGACCCTGTACTACGACTCTGTGAAGCTGTCACCTGTGGAGATACAATTTCTGCTCCTCCACCTCTAACTCATAAGACTTCCTGAAGGCTTTCTCCACCTAGAATTTGACCTCCCTCCTCACCACAACTTTCTTCTATGCAGGAAGGTATATGCCAAAAGCCTTCGAAGTCTCATCATATCCAAAAAAATGCCTTATTCCATTGTAGGCTCTACCTTTGTCCTCTTCTCAGAAGGGACATGAGAGTATGTAAGGCATCCAAATATGCAGAAGTGACCTATCTCAGGTCTCTTCCCGGTGAACATCTCCTCAAGATTTTTACACCCCAAAGCTCGGTGTGGACTCATGTTCTTAACATAAACAAGAGTGCTACAGGCCTCTGCCCACAGAAGGAAAGGAAGACTTTACCTAGTGTGGGGTAGCCTCCTCAAATGTAGTAGGCTCCGAATCACTCAAGCTAGTCATTATCGCCATATAACTGGTGCCCTACTCTCTCTGACCTCTCACCTGGGTGGTCCCATAGACTCCTCATCTTTCTTCACAAGATCTTTAAGCCAACTTGGCTTACGTTTCTTGGAAATAGCTTCCTCCTGCAAGTGCTCCTCCATAACCTCCTCATCTGACAATTGTCTACCTGAAAAAGTACCTGTGGCCTCAGATCCTGTACCCGATGAGCCTAAACCTGTACCACCCGAATAACATGAAGCTGAAACCTGTGACCAGTAAACCTGTCCCTCTACCAGAATTCCCTATAGACCGAGTCCCTGAAACTGATGAACCTGTAACCTGTGACCCAGTCACTCCTGAAACCTGTGACCCTGTACTCTGACTCTGTGATCCTGTCACCTGTGGAGATACAATCTGTTGCTGCTCCACATCTGAATCATAAGAATTCTAGAAGGCTTTCCCCTCCTCAAATCTGACCTCCCTCACCACAACTTTCTTCTATGCAGGATGGTATATGCGAAGAGCCTTCGAAGTCAATCATATCCAACAAAAATGCCTTTCTCCGTTGTAGGCTCTAAATTTGTCCTCTTCTGAGAAGGGACATCAGAGTATGTAAGGCATCCAAATATGCGGAAGTGACCTATCTCAGGTCCCTTCCCGGTGAACATCTCCTCAAGAGTTTTACACCCCAAAGCTCGGTGTGGACTCATGCTTTGAACATAAACATGAGTGCTACAGGCCTCTTCCCATAGAAAGAAAGGAATACTTTACCTGGTGTGGGGGAGCATCCTCAAATGTAGTAGGCTCTGAATCACTCAAGCTAGTGATTATCGCCATATAACTGTAAAATATCTCTAGTGCACTGCTCTCTCTGACCTCTCTCCAGGGTGGTCCAATAGACTCCTCATCTTCCTTCACAAGATCCTCAAGCCAACTTGGCTTACGTTTCGTGGAAATAGCTTCCTCCTGTAAGCATTCCTCCATAACATCCTCATCTGACAACTGTCTACCTAAAAAAGTACATGTGGCCTGAGATACTGTACCTGATGAGCTTGAACCTGTACCACCTGAATCACATGACGCTGAAGCCTGTCAACTTGTGACCCGTGAACGTGTCTCTGTAACAGAAATACCTGTAGACTGAGTCCCTAAAACTGATGAACCTGTAACCTGTGAGCCAGTCACTCCTGAAACCTACTCCACCTTTGAATCATAAGACTTCCTGAAGGCTTTCTCCTCCTCAAATATGACCTCCCTCCTCACCACAACTTTCTTTTGTGCAGGAAGGTATATCCGAAAAGACTTCAAAGTCTCATCATATCCAACAAAAATGTGTTTCTCCGTTGTAGGCTCTAAATTTTTCCTCTTCTCAGAAGGGGCATGAGAGCATTTAAGGCATCCAAATATGCGGAAGTGACCTATCTTAGGTCTCTTCCCCGTGAAAACTCATCAACATAAACAGGAGTGCTATAGGCCTCTGCCCATAGAAAGAAAGGAAGACTTTACCTGGTTTGAGGTAGCCTCCTCAAATGTAGTAGGCTCGGAATAACTCAAGCTAGTCATTATCGCCATATAACTGGAAAATCTCTCTGGTGCCCTGCTCTCTCTGACCTCTCTCCTGGGTGGTCCCACAGACTCCTTATCTTCCTTCCCAAGATCCTTAAGCCAACTTGGCTTGCGTTTCTTGGAAATAGCTTCCTCCAACAAGCGGTCCTCCATAACCTCCTCATATGACAACTGTCTACCTGAAAAAGTACCTGTGGCCTGAGACCCTGTACCTGATGAGCCTGAACATATACCACCTGAATCACATGAAGTTGAAACCTCTGAACCTGTAACCGATGAGCCTATCCCTGTACCAGAAGTCCCTGTAGACAGAGTCCGTGAAACTGATGAACCCGTAACCTATGACCTAGTCACTCTTGAAACCTGTGACCCTGTACTCTGACTTTGTGATCCCGTCACCTCTGGAGATAAAATCTGCTGCTCCTCCACCTCTGAATCATAAGACTTCCTGAAGGCTTTCTCCTCCTCAAATCTGACCTCCCTCCTAACAACAACTTTCTTCTGTGCAAGATGGTATATGCGAAGACCCTTCGAAGTCTCATCATATCAAACAAAAATGCTTTTCTCCGTTGTAGGCTCTAATTTTGTCCTGTTCTCAGAAGGGACGTGAGAGTATGTAAGGCATCCGAATATGCGGAAGTGACCTTTCTCAGGTTTCTTCCCTGTGAAGATCTCCTCAAGAGTTTTCCAACCCAAAGCTCGGTGTAAACTCATGTTCTGAGCATAAACAGGAGTGCTACAGGCCTCTGCCCATAGAAAGAAAGGAAGACTTTACCTAGTGCGGGGTAGCCTCCTCAAATGTAGTAGGCTCTGAATCACTCAAGCTAGTCATTATCGCCATATAACTTGAATATCTCTCTGGTGCCCTGCTCTCTCTGACCTCTCTACTGGGTGGTCCCACAGACTCCTCATCCTCCTTCACAAGATCCTTTAGCCAACAAGGCTTACGTTTGTTGGAAATAGCTTCCTCCTGTAGGTGCTCCTCCACAACCTCCTCGTCTAACAACTATCTACCTGAATAAGTACCTGTGGCTTGAGATCCTGTACCTGATGAGCCTGAACCTGTACCACCCGAATCAGATGAAGGTGAAACCTGTGAACATGTCCCTGTACCAGAATTCCCTGTAGGCTAAGTCCCTGAAACTGATGAACCTGTACCCTGTGACCTAGTCACTCCTGAAACCTGTGACCCTGTACTTTGCTTATGTAATCCTGTCACATGTGGAGATACAATTTGCTGCTCCTCCAACTCTGAATCATCAGACTTTCTGAAGGCTTTCTCCTCCTAAAATCTGACCTCCCTCCTCACCACAACTTTCTTCTATGCAGGAAGGTATATGCAAAAAGCCTTTGAAGTCTCATCATATCCAACAAAAATTCCTTTCTCTGTTCTAGGCTCTAGATTTTTCCTCTTCTCAGAAGGGACATGAGAGTATTGAGAGTATGTAAGGGATCCAAATATGCGGAAGTGACCTATCTCAGGTCTCTTCCCGGTGAACATCTCCTCAAGAGTTTTACACCCCAAAGCTCGGTGTGGACTCATGTTCTGAACATAAACAAGAGTGCTACAGGCCTCTGCCCATTGAAAGAAAGGAAGACTTTACCTGGTGTGGGGTAGCCTCCTCAAATGTAGTAGGCTCTAAATAACTCAAGCTAGTCATTATAGCCATATAACTGGAAAATCTCTCTAGTGCCCTGCTCTCTCTGACCTCTCTCCTGGGTGGTCCCACAGACTCCTCATCTTCCTTCACAAGATCCTTCAGCCAACTTGGCTTACGTTTCTTGGAAATAGCTTCCTCCTGCAAGCGCTCCTCCATAACCTCCTCATCTGACAAGTGTCTACCTGAAAAAGTACCTGTGGCCTGAGATCCTGTACCTGATGAGCCTGAACCTGTACCACCTGAATCACATGAAGTTGAAACTTGTGAACCTGTGACCAATGAACCTGTCCGTGTACCAGAATTCCCTGTAGACTGATTACCTGAATCTGATGAACCCGTAACCTGTGACCCAGTCACTACAGAAACCTGTGACCCTGTACTCTGAATCTGTGATCCTATCACCTGGGCGATACAATCTGCTGCTCCTCCACCTCCGAATCATAAGACTTCCTGAAGGCTTTCTCCTCCTCAAATATAACCTCCCTCCTCACCACAACTTTCTTTTGTGCAGGAAGGTATATGCGAAAAGCCTTTGAAGTCTCATCATATCCAAAAAAAATGCCTTTCTCTGTTATAGGCTCTAACTTTTTCCTCTTCTCAGAAGGGACATGAGAGTATTGAGAGTATGTCAGGTCTCTTCCCGGTGAACATCTCCTCAAGAATTTTACACCCCAAAGCTCGGTGTGGACTCAAGCTCTGAACATAAACAAGAGATCTACAGGCCTCTGCCCATTGAAAGAAAGGAAGACTTTACCTGGTGTGGGGTAGCCTCCTCAAATTTAGTAGGCTATGAATAACTCAAGCTAGTCATTATCGCCATATAACTGGAAAATCTCTCTGGTGCCCTGCTCTCTCTAACCTCTCTCCTGGGTGGTCCCATAGACTCCTCATCTTCCTTCACAACATCCTTAAGCCAAATTGGCTTACGTTTCTTGGAAATAGCTTCCTCCTGCAAGCGCTCCTCCATAACCTCCTCATATGACAATTGTCTACCTGAAAAAGTACCTGTGGCCTAAGATCCTGTACCTAATGAGCCTGAACCTTCACCATTCGAATCACATGAAGCTGAAATATGTGAACGTTTGACCCGTGAACCTGTCCCTGTAACAGAAATCCCTATAGGCTGAGTCCCTGAAACTGATGAACCTGTAACCTGTGACCTAGTCACTCCTGAAACCTGTGACCCTTTTTTTTTCTTATGTGATCCTGTCACGGGTGGAGATACAATTTGCTGCTCCTCCACCTCTGAATCATCAGACTTCCTGAAGGCTTTCTCTTCCTAAAATCTGACCTCCCTCCTCACCACAACTTTCTTCTGTGCAGGAAGGTAGATGCAAAAAGCCTTTGAAGTCGCATCATATCCAACAAAAATGCCTTTCTCTGTTCTAGGCTCTAACTTTTTCCTCTTCTCAGAAGGGACATGAGAGTATTGAGAGTATGTAAGGGATCCAAATATGCGGAAGTGACCTATCTCAGGTCTCTTCCCGGTGAACATCTCCTCAAGAGTTTTACACCCCAAGGCTCGATGTGGACTCATATTCTGAACATAAACAAGAGTGCTACAGGCCTCTGCCCATTGAAAGAAAGGAAGACTTTACCTGGTGTGGGGTAGCCTCCTCAAATGTAGTAGGCTCTGAATAACTCAAGCTAGTCATTATCGCCATATAACTGGAAAATCTCTCTGGTGCCCTGCTCTCTCTAACCTCTCTCCTGGGTGGTCCCACAGACTCCTCATCTTCCTTCACAAGATCCTTCAGCCAACTTGGATTACGTTTCTTGGAGATAGCTTCCTCCTGCAAGCGCTCCTCCATAACCTCCTCATCTGACAAGTGTCTACCTGAAAAAGTACCTGTGGACTGAGATCCTGCACCTGATGAGCCTGAACCCGTACCACCTGAATCACATGAAGTTGAAACCTATGAACCTGTGACCCATGAACCTGTCCGTGTACCAGAATTCCCTGTAGACTGATTCCCTGAAACTGATGAACCCGTAACCTCTGACCCAGTCACTCCTGAAACTTGTGACCCTGTACTCTGACTCTGTGATCCTGTCACCTGTGGCGATACAATCTGCTGCTCCTCCACCTCTGAATCATAAGACTTCTTGAAGGCTTTCTCCTCCTCAAATCTAACCTCCCTCCTCACCACAACTTTGTTTTGTGCAGGAAGGTATATGCGAAAAGCCTTTGAAGTCTCATCATATCCAACAAAAATTCCTTTCTCTGTTATATGCTCTAACTTTTTCCTCTTCTCAGAAGGGACATGAGAGTATTGAGATTATGTAAGGTATCCAAATATGCAGAAGTGACCTACGTCAGGTCTCTTCCCGGTGAACATCTCCTCAAGAGTTTTACACCCCAAAGCTCGGTGTGGACTCATGTTCTGAACATAAACAAGAGTTCTACAGGCCTCTTCCCATTGAAAGAAAGGAAGACTTTACCTGGTGTGGGGTAGCCTCCTCAAATATAGTAGGCTTTGAATAACTCAAGCTAGTCATTATCGCCATATAACTGGAAAATCTCTCTGGTGCCCTGCTCTCTCTCACCTCTCTCCTGGGTGGTCCCATAGAATCCTCATCTTCCTTCACAAGATCCTTAAGCCAAATTGCCTTACGTTTCTTGGAAATAGCTTCCTCCTGCAAGCGCTCCTCCATAACCTCCTCATATGACAATTGTCTACCTGAAAAAGTACCTGTGGCCTAAGATCCTGTACCTAATGAACCTGAAACTTCACCACTCGAATCACATGAAGCTAAAATCTGTGAACGTTTGACCCGTGAACCTGTCCCTGTACCAGAATTCCCTGTAGGCTGAGTCCCTGAAACTGATGAACCTGTAACCTGTGACCTAGTCACTCCTGAAACCTGTGACCCTGTACTTTGCTTATGTGATCCTGTCACCTGTAGAGATACATTTTGCTGCTCCTCCACCTCTAAATCATCAGACTTCCTAAAGGCTTTCTCCTCCTAAAATCTGACCTCCCTCCTCACCACAACTTTCTTCTGTGCAGGAAGGTATATGCAAAAAGCCTTTGAGGTCTCATCATATGCAACAAAAATGCCTTTCTCTGTTCTAGGCTCTAACTTTTTCCTCTTCTCAGAAGGGACATGAGAGTATTGAGAGTATGTAAGGGATCCAAATATGCGGAAGTGACCTATCTCAGGTTTCTTCCCGGTGAACAACTCCTCAAGAGTTTTACACCCCAAAGCTCGGTGTGGACTCATGTTCTGAACATAAACAAGAGTGCTACAGGCCTCTGCCCATTGAAAGAAAGGAAGACTTTACCTGGTGTGGGGTAGCCTCCTCAAATGTAGTAGGCTCTGAATAACTCAAGCTAGTCATTATCTCCATATAACTAGAAAATCTCTCTGGTGCCCTGCTCTCTCTGACCTCTCTCCTAGGTGGTCCCACAGACACCTCATCTTCCTTCACTAGATCCTTCAGGCAACTTGGCTTACGTTTCTTGGAAATAGCTTCCTCCTGCAAGCTCTCCTCCATAACCTCCTCATCTGACAAGTGTCTACTTGAAAAAGTACCTATGGCCTGAGCTCCTGTACCTGATGAGCCTGAACATGTACCACTTGAATCACATGAAGTTGAAACCTATGAACCTGTGACCCATGAACCTGTCCCTGTACCAGAATTCCCTGTAGGTTGATTTCCTGAAACTGATGAACCTGTGACCCAGTCACTCCTGAAACCTGTGACCCTGTACTCTGACTCTGTGATCCTGTCACCTGTGGCGATACAATCTGCTGCTCCTCTACCTCTGAATCATAAGACTTCCTGAAGGCTTTCTCCTCCTAAAATCTGACCTCCCTCCTCACCACAACTTTCTTCTGTGCAGGAAGGTATATGCAAAAAGCCTTTGAAGTCTCATCATATCCAACAAAAATGCCTTTCTCTGTTCTAGGCTCTAACTTTTTCCTCTTCTCAAAAGGGACATGAGAGTATTGAGAGTATGTAAGGGATCCAAATATGCGAAAGTGACCTATCTCAAGTCTCTTCCCGGTGAACATCTCCTCAAGAGTTTTACACCGCAAAGCTCGGTGTGGACTCATGTTCTGAACATAAACAAGAGTGCTACAGGCCTCTTCCCATTGAAAGAAAGGAAGACTTTACCTGGTGTGGGGTAGCCTCCTCAAATGTAGTAAGCTCTGAATAACTCAAGCTAGTCATTATCGCCATATAACTGGAAAATCTCTCTAGTGCCCTGCTCTCTCTGACCTCTCTCCTAGGTGGTCCCATAGACTCCTCATCTTCCTTCACAAGATCCTTAAGCCAAATTGGCTTACGTTTCTTGGAAATAGCTTTCTCCTGCAAGCGCTCCTCCATAACCTCCTCATATGACAATTGTCTACCTGAAAAAGTACCTGTGGCCTAAGATCCTGTACCTAATGAACCTGAACCTTCACCACTCGAATCACATGAAGCTGAAATCTGTGAACGTTTGACCCGTGAACCTGTCCCTGTACCAGAATTCCATGTAGACTGAGTCCCTGAAACTGATGAACCTCTAACCTGTGACCCAGTCACTCCTGAAACCTGTGACCCTGTACGTTGACTCTGTGATCCTGTCACCTGTGGAGATACAATCTGCTGCTCCTGCACCTCTAAACCATAAGACTTCCTGAAGGCTTTCTCCTGCTCAAATCTGACCTCCCACATAACCACAACTTTCTTCTGTGCAGGAAGGTATATGCGAAAAACCTTCGAAGTCTCATCATATCCAACAAAAATGCCTTTCTCCTTTGTAGGCTCTAACTTTGGCCTCTACGCATAGAAAGAAAGGAAGACTTTACCTGGTATGGGGTAGCCTCCTCAAATGTAGTAGGTTCTGAATCACTTAAGCTAGTCATTATTGCCATATAACCGGAAAACCTCTCTGGTGCCTTGCTCTCTCTGACCTCTCTACTAGGTGGTCCAACAGACACCTCATCTTCCTTCGCAAGAGCCTTAAGCCAATTTTTCTTAGGTTTCTTGGAAATAGCTTCCTCCTGCAAGCGCTCCTCCATAACCTCCTCATCTAACAATTGTCTACCTGAAAAAGTACCAGTGGCCTGAGATCCTGTACCTGATGAGCTTGAAACTGTACCCACCGAATCACATGAAGCTGAAACCTGTGACCAGTAAACCTGTACCTCTACCAGAATTCCCTAACCTATAACCTGATGACCTAGTCACTCCTGAAACCGTGACCCTGTACTTTGCTTATGTAGTCCTGTCACCTGTAGAGATACAATTTGCTGCTCCTCCACCTCTGAATCATCGGACTTCCTGAAGGCTTTCTCCTCCTAAAATCTGACCTCCCCTCCTCACCACAACTTTCTTTTGTGCAGGAAGGTATATGCAAAAAACCTTTGAAGTCTCATCATATCCAACAAAAATGCCTTTCTCTGTTCTAGGCTCTAACTTTTTCCTCTTCTCAGAAGGAACATGAAATTATTGAGAGTATGTAATGGATCCAAATATGCGGAAGTGACCTATCTCAGGTCTCTTCCCGGTCAACATCTCCTCAAGAGTTTTACACCCCAAAGCTCGGTGTGGACTCATGTTCTGAACATAAACAAGAGTGCTACAGGCCTCTTCCCATTGAAAGAAAGGAAGACTTTACCTGCTGTGGGGTAGCCTCCTCAAATGTAGTAGGCTCTGAATAACTCAAGCTAGTCATTATCGCCATATAACTGGAAAATCTCTCTGGTGCCCTGCTCTCTCTGACCTCTCTCCTGGGTGGTCCCACAGACTCCTCATCTTCCTTCACAATATCCTTCAGCCAACTTGGCTTACGTTTCTTGGAAATAGCTTCCTCCTGCAAGCGCTCCTCCATAACCTCCTCATCTGAAAGGTGTCTACCTTAAAAAGTACCTGTGGCCTGAGATCCTGTACCTGATGAGCCTGAACCTATACCACCGGAATCACATGAAGTTGAAACCTGTGAACATGTGACCCATGAACCTGTCCGTCTACCAGAATTCCCTGTAGACTGATTCCCTGAAACTGATGAACCCGTAACCTGTGACCCAGTCACTCCTGAAACCTGTGACCCTTTACTCTGACTCTGTGATACTGTCACCTGTAGAGATACAATTTGCTGCTCCTCCACCTCTGAATCATCGGACTTCCTGAAGGCTTTCTCCTCCTAAAATCTGACCTCCCCTCCTCACCACAACTTTCTTCTGTGCAGGAAGGTATATGCAAAAAGCCTTTGAAGTCTCATCATATCCAACAAAAATGCCTTTCTCTGTTCTAGGCTCTAACTTTTTCCTCTTCTCAGAAGGAACATGAAAGTATTGAGAGTATGTAATGGATCCAAATATGCGGAAGTGACCTATCTCAGGTCTCTTCCCGGTCAACATCTCCTCAAGAGTTTTACACCCCAAAGCTCGGTGTGGACTCATGTTCTGAACATAAACAAGAGTGCTACAGGCCTCTGCCCATTGAAAGAAAGGAAGACTTTACCTGGTGTGGGGTAGCCTCCTCAAATGTAGTAGGCTCTGAATAACTCAAGCTAGTCATTATCGCCATATAACTGGAAAATCTCTCTGGTGCCCTACTCTCTCTGACCTCTCTCCTGGGTGGTCCCATAGACTCCTCATCTTCCTTCACAAGATCCTTAAGCCAACTTGGCTTGCGTTTCTTGGAAATAGCTTCCTCCAACAAGCGCTCCTCCATAACCTCCTCATATGACAACTATCTACCTGAAAAAGTACCTGTGGCCTGAGACCCTGTACCTGATGAGCCTGAACATGTACCACCCGAATCACATGAAGTTGAAACCTGTGAACCTGTAACCGATGAACCTATCAATGTACCGAAATTCCCTGTAGACAGAGTCCCTGAAACTAATAAACCCACAACCTATGACCCAGTCACTCTTGAAACCTGTGACCCTGTACTCTGATTTTGTGATCCCGTCACCTGTGGAGATAAAATCTGCTGCTCCTCCACCTCTGAATCATAAGACTTCCTGAAGGATTTCTCCTCCTCAAATCTGACCTCCCTCCTAACCACAACTTTCTTCTGTGCAAGATGGTATATGCGAAGACCCTTCGAAGTCTCATCATATCCAACAAAAATCCCTTTCTCCGTTGTAGGCTCTAACTTTGTCCTGTTCTCAGAAGGGACGTGAGAGTATGTAAGGCATCCAAATATGCGGAAGTGACCTATCTCAGGTCTCTTCCCGGTGAACATCTCCTCAAGAGTTTTCCAACCCCAAGCTCGGTGTAAACTCATGTTCTGAGAATAAACAGGAGTGCTACAGGCCTCTGCCCATAGAAAGAAAGGAAGACTTTACCTGGTGTGGGGTAGCCTCCTCAAATGTAGTAGGCTCTGAATCACTCAAGCTAGTCATTATCGCAATATAACTTGAATATCTCTCTGGTGCCCTGCTCTCTCTGACCTCTCTACTGGGTGGTCCCACAGACTCCTCATCTTCCTTCACAAGATCCTTTAGCCAACAAGGCTTACGTTTGTTGGAAATAGCTTCCTCCTGTAGGTGCTCCTCCACAACCTCCTCGTCTGACAACTGTCTACCTAAATAAGTACCTGTGGCTTGAGATCCTGTACCTGATGAGCCTGAACCTGTACCACCCGAATCACATGAAGGTGAAACCTGTGAACCTGTCTCTGTACTAGAATTCCCTGTAGGGTGAGTCCCTGAAATTGATGAACCTGTAACCTGTGACCTAGTCACTCCTGAAACCTGTGACCCTGTACTTTGCTTATGTGATCCTGTCACCTGTGGAGATACAATTTGCTGCTCCTCCACCTCTGAACCATCAGACTTCCTGAAGGATTTCTCCTCCTAAAATCTGACCTCCCTCCTCGCCACAACTTTCTTCTGTGCAGGAAGGTATATGCAAAAAGCCTTTGAAGTCTCATCATATCCAACAAAAATGCCTTTCTCTGTTCTAGGCTCTAACTTTTTCCTCTTCTCAGAAGGGACATGAGAGTATTGAGAGTATGTAAGGGATCCAAATATGCGGAAGTGACCTATGTCAAGTCTCTTCCCGGTGAACATCTCCTCAAGAGTTTTCCAACCCCAAGCTCGGTGTAAACTCATGTTCTGAGCATAAACAGGAGTGCTACAGGCCTCTGCCCATAGAAAGAAAGGAAGACTTTACCTGGTGTGGGGTAGCCTCCTCAAATGTAGTAGGCTCTGAATCACTAAGGCTAGTCATTATCGCCATATAACTTGAATATCTCTCTGGTGCCCTGCTCTCTCTGACCTCTCTACTGGGTGGTCCCACAGACTCCTCATCTTCCTTCACAAGATCTTTTATCCAACAAGGCTTACGTTCGTTGGAAATAGCTTCCTCCTGTAGGTGCTCCTCCACAACCTCCTCGTCTGCAACTGTCTACCTGAATAAGTACCTGTGGCTTGAGATCCTGTACCTGATGAACCTAAACCTGTACCACCCGAATCACATAAAGGTGAAACCTGTGAACCTGTCCCTGTACCAGAATTCCCTGTAGGCTGAGTCGCTGAAACTGATGAACCTGTAACCTGTGACCTAGTCACTCCTGAAACCTGTGACCCTGTACTTTGCTTATGTGATCCTGTCACCTCTGGAGATACAATTTGCAGCTCCTCCACCTCTGAAACATCAGACTTCCTGAAGGCTTTCTCCTAAAATCTGACCTCCCTCCTCACCACAACTTTCTTTTCTGGAGGAAGGTATATGCGAAAAGCCTTTGAAGTCTCATCATATCCAACAAAAATGCCTTTCTCTATTATAGGCTCTAACTTTTTCCTCTTCTCAGAAGGGACATGAGAGTATTGAGAGTATGTAAGGGATCCAAATATGAGGAAGTGACCTATGTCAGGTCTCTTCCCGGTGAACATCTCCTCAAGAGTTTTACACCCCAAATCTCGGTGTGGACTCATGTTCTGAACATAAGCAAGAGTTCTACAGGCCTCTGCCCATTGAAAGAAAGGAAGACTTTACCTGGTTGGGGGTAGCCTCCTCAAATGTAGTAGGCTCTGAATAACTCAAGCTAGTCATTATCGCCATATAACTGGAAAATCTCTCTGGTGCCCTGCTCTCTCTGACCTCTCTCCTGGGTGGTCCCATAGACTCCTCATCTTCCTTCACAAGATCCTTAAGCCAAATTGGCTTACGTTTCTTGGAAATAGCTTCCTCCTGCAAGCCCTCCTCCATAACCTCCTCATATGACAATTGTCTACCTGAAAAAGTACCTGTGGCCTAAGATCCTATACCTAATGAACCTGAACCTTCACCACTCGAATCACATGAAGCTGAAATCTGTGAACGTTTGACCCGTGAACCTGTCCCTGTACCAGAATTCCATGTAGACTGAGTCTTTGAAACTGATGAACCTCTAACCTGTGACCCAGTCACTCCTGAAACCTGTGACCCTGTACTTTGACTCTATGATCCTGTCACCTGTGGAGATACAATTTTCTGCTCCTGCACCTCTAAACCATAAGACTTCCTGAAGGCTTTCTCCTGCTGAAATCTGACCTCCCACATAACCACAACTTTCTTCGGTGCAGGAAGGTATATGCGAAAAACCTTCGAAGTCTCATCATATCCAACAAAAATGCCTTTCTCCGTTGTAGGCTCTAACTTTGTCCTCTTCTCAAAAGGGACATGAGAGTATGTAAGATATCCAAATATGCGGAAGTGACCTATCTCAAGTCTCTTCCCAGTGAACATCTCCTCAAGAGTTTTACACCCCAAAGCTCGGTGTGGATTGATGTTCTAAACATAAACAGGAGTGCTACAGGCCTCTGCCCATAAAAATAAATGAAGACTTTACCTGGTGTGCGGTAGCCTCCGCACATGCAGTAGGCTCCGAATCACTCAAGCTAGTTATTATCGCCACATAGCTGGAAAATCTCTCTGGTGCCCTGCTCTCTCTTACCTCTCTCCTGGGTGGTCCCATAGACTCCTCATCTTCCTTCACAAGATCCTTAAGCAAAATTGGCTTACGTTTCTTGGAAATAGCTTCCTCCTGCAAGCGCTCCTCCATAACCTCCTCATATGACAATTGTCTACCTGAAAAACTACCTGTGGCCTAAACTCCTGTACTTAATGAACCTGAACCTTCACCACCCGAATCACATGAAGCTGAAATCTGTGAACGTTTGACCCCTGAACCTGTCCCTGTACCAGAATTCCCTGTAGACTGAGTCCCTGAAACTGATGAACCTCTAACCTGTGACCCAGTCACTCCTGAAACCTGTGACCCTGTACTTTGACTCTGTGATCCTGTCACCTGTGGAGATATAATCTGTTGCTCCTCCACCTCTAAACCATAAGACTTCCTGAAGGCTTTCTCCTGCTCAAATCTGACCTCCCACATCACCACAACTTTCTTCTGTGCAGGAAGGTATATGCGAAAAGCCTTCGAAGTCTCATCATATCCAACAAAAATGCCTTTCTCCGTTGTAGGCTCTAACATTGTCCTCTTCTCAAAAGGGACATGAGAGTATGTAAGATATCCAAATATGCAGAAGTGACCTATCTCAGGTCTCTTCCCGGTGAACATCTCCTCAAGAGTTTTACACCCCGAAGCTCAGTGTGGACTCATGTTCTGAACATAAACAGGAGTGCTACAGGCCTCTACCCATAGAAACAAAGGAAGACTTTACCTGGTTCGGGGTAGCCTCCTCAAATGTAGTAGGCTCCGAATCACTCAAGCTAGTCATTATCGCCATATAAATGGAAAATCCCTCTGGTACCCTGCTCTCTCTGACCTCTCTCTTGGGTGTTCCCACAGACTCCTCATCTTCCTTCACAAGATCCTTAAGCCACCTTGGCTTACGTTTCTTGGAAATAGCATCCTCCAGCAAGCACTATTCCATAACCTCCTTATCTGACAACTGTCTGCCTGAAAACGTACCTATGGCCTGAGATCCTGTGGCAGATAAGCCTGAACCTGTACCACCCGAATCTCATCAAGCTGAAACCTGTGACCTGTGAACCTGTCCATGTACCAGAATTCCCTGTAGACAGAGTCCCTGAAACTAATGAACCTGTAACCTATGACGCAGTCACTCCAAAAACCTATGACCATGTTCTCTGTCTCTGTGGTCCTGTCACCTGTGGAGATACAATATGCTGCTCCTCCACCACTGAACCATAAGACTTCCTGAAGGCTTTCCCCTCCTCAAATATGACCTCCCTACTCAGCACAACGTTCTTCTGTGCAGGATGGTATATGCGAAGAGCCTTCGAGGTCTCATCATATCCAACAAAAATGCCTTTCTCCATTGTAGGCTCTAACTTTGTACTCTTCTCAGAAGGGAAATCCAAGTATGTAAGGCATCCAAATATGCGAAAGTGACCTATCTCAAGTCTCTTCCCAGTGAACATCTCCTCAAGAGTTTTACAGCCCAAAGCTCGGTGTGGACTCATGTTCTGAACATAATTAGGAGTGCTACAGGCCTCTACGCATAGAAAGAAAGGAAGACTTTACCTGGTTTGGAGTAGCCTCCTCAAATGTAGTAGGCTCTGAATCACTTAAGCTAGTCATTATCGCCATATAACCGGAAAATCTCTCTGGTGCCCTGCTCTCTCTGACCTCTCTCCTAGGTGGTCCAACAGACACCTCATCTTCCTTCACAAGAGCCTTAAGCCAATTCTGCTTA
Source organism: Larix kaempferi (assembly GCA_027924585.1). Lineage (NCBI taxonomy): Eukaryota > Viridiplantae > Streptophyta > Pinopsida > Pinales > Pinaceae > Larix > Larix kaempferi. The sequence continues at coordinate 2,844,014 of BSBM01000612.1, read as the reverse complement.
CGTTTCTTGGAAATAGCTTCCTCCTGCAAGCGCTCCTCCCTAACCTCCTCATCTAACAACTGTCTACCTGAAAAAGTACCAGTGGCCTGAGATCCTGTACCTGATGAGCTTGAAACTATACCCCACGAATCACATGAAGCTGAAACCTGTGAACTTGTGACCCGTGAACCTGTCCCTGTACCAGAATTCTCTATAGCTGCACTTGATATAACTCCTCCTGTAGAAAACCGTTCAAAAAGGCGACTTTCACATCCATCTAATGAATCCTCCAAAAAATTTCCGTCACAATGGAGATCACTGCTTTGATCGAAGAAAATGTAGCAATCGGTGCAAAGGTCTCACGGTAGTCAACTCCCTCTACCTGTGAAAACCCTCGTGCAACAAAACGAGCTCTGTACTTGTCGATGTTGCCATCTGCAGCATGCTTGATTTTAAAGAGCCACTTGGAAGTCACAACTGACTTCCTTTCTGGGCTCAGAACAACCTCCCACAATCCATTCTTCATGATGCATTTGTACTCCTCCATCATGGCATCACTCCAAACCTGGTGCGGGGTATCCTCCTCAAATGTAGTAGGCTCGGAATCACTGAAGCTAGTCATTATCGCCATACCACTGGAAAATCTCTCTGGTGCCCTGCTCTCTCTGAACTCTCTCCTGGGTGGTCCCACATACTCCACATCTTCCTTCACAAGATACTTAAGCCAAAACGGCTTAAGTTTCTTGGAAATAGCTTCCTCCTGTAGGTGCTCCTCCATAATCTCATCTGACAACTGTCTACCTGAATAAGTACCTCTGGCCTGAGATCCTGTACCTGATGAGTCTGAACCTGTACCACCCGAATCACATGAAGGTGAAACCTGTGAACCTGTGACCCGTAAACCTGTACTTGTACCAGAATTCCCTGTAGACTGATTCCCTGAAACTGATAAACATGTAACCAGTGACCCAATCACTACTGACACTCGCGACCCTGTACTACGACTCTGTGAAGCTGTCACCTGTGGAGATACAATTTGCTGCTCCTCCACCTCTAACTCATAAGACTTCCTGAAGGCTTTCTCCACCTAGAATTTGACCTCCCTCCTCACCACAACTTTCTTCTATGCAGGAAGGTATATGCCAAAAGCCTTCGAAGTCTCATCATATCCAAAAAAATGCCTTATTCCATTGTAGGCTCTACCTTTGTCCTCTTCTCAGAAGGGACATGAGAGTATGTAAGGAATCCAAATATGCGGAAGTGACCTATCACAGGTCTCTTCCCGGTGAACATCTCCTCAAGAGTTTTACACCCCAAAGCTCGGTGTGGACTCATGTTCTGAACATAAACAAGAGTGCTACAGGCCTCTGCCCACAAAAGGAAAGGAAGACTTTACCTAGTGTGGGGTAGCCTCCTCAAATGTAGTAGGCTCCGAATCACTCAAGCTAGTCATTATCGCCATATAACTGGTGCCCTACTCTCTCTGACCTCTCTCCTGGGTGGTCCCACAGAATGCTCATCTTCCTTCACAAGATCTTTAAGCCAACTTGGCTTACGTTTCTTGGAAATAGCTTCCTCCTGCAAGTGCTCCTCCATAACCTCCTCATCTGACAATTGTCTACCTGAAAAAGTACCTGTGGCCTTAGATCCTGTACCCGATGAGCCTGAACCTGTACCACCCGAATAACATGAAGCTGAAACCTGTGACCAGTAAACCTGTCCCTCTACCAGAATTCCCTATAGACCGAGTCCCTGAAATTGATGAACCTGTAACCTATGACCCAGTCACTCTTGATACCTGTGACCTTGTACTCTGACTCTGTGATCCTGTCACCTGTGGAGATACAATCTGCTGCTCCTCCACCTCTAAATCATAAGAATTCCAGAAGGCTTTCCCCTCCTCAAATCTGACCTCCCTCACCACAACTTTCTTCTGTGCAGGATGGTATATGCGAAGAGCCTTTGAAGTCTCATCATATCCAACAAAAATGCCTTTCTCCGTTGTAGGCTCTAAATTTGTCCTCTTCTGAGAAGGGACATCAGAGTACGTAAGGCATCCAAATATGCGGAAGTGACCTATCTCAGGTCTCTTCCCGGTGAACATCTCCTCAAGAGTTTTACACCCCAAAGCTCAGTGTGGACTCATGTTTTGAACATAAACAGGAGTGCTACAGGCCTCTGCCCATAGAAAGAAAGGAAGACTTTACCTGGTGTGGGGGAGCCTCCTCAAATGTAGTAGGCTCTGAATCACTCAAGCTAGTGATTATCGCCATATAACTGGAAAATATCTCTGGTGCACTGCTCTCTCCGACCTCTCTCCGGGGTGGTCCAATACACTCCTCATCTTCCTTCACAAGATCCTTAAGGCAACTTGGCTTACGTTTCATGGAAATAGCTTCCTCCTGCATGCGCTCCTCCATAACATCCTCATCTGACAACTGTCTACCTAAAAAAGTACATGTGGCCTGAGATACTGTAACTGATGAGCTTCAACCTGTACCACCTGAATCACATGAAGCTGAAGCCTGTGAACTTGTGACCCGTGAACGTGCCTCTGTACCAGAATTCCCTGTAGACTGAGTCCCTAAAACTGATGAACCTGTAACCTGTGAGCCAGTCACTCCTGAAACCTGTGACCCTGTACTCTGACTCTCTGATCCTGTCACGGTGGAGATACAATCTGCTGCTCCTCCACCTTTGAATCATAAGACTTCCTGAAGGCATTCTCCTCCTCAAATATGTCCTCCCTCCTCACCACAACTTTCTTTTGTGCAAGGAGGTATATGCGAAAAGACTTCAAAGTCTCATCATATCCAACAAAAATGCGTTTCTCCGTTGTAGACTCTAAAACCTGTGACCCTGAAACCTGTGACCCTGTGTACTTTGCTTATGTGATCTTGTCACCTGTAGAGACACAATTTGCTGCTCCTCCACCTTTGAATCATCAGACTTCCTGAAGGCTTTCTCCTTCTAAAATATGACCTCCCTCCTCACCACAACTTTCTTCTGTGCAGGAAGGTATATGCAAAAAGCCTTTGAAGTCTCATCATATCCAACAAAAATGCCTTTCTCTGTTCTAGGCTCTAACTTTTTCCTCTTCTCAGAAGGGACATGAGAGTATTGAGAGTATGTAAGGGATCCAAATATGCAGAAGTGACCTATCTCAGGTCTCTTCCCGGTGAACATCTCCTCAAGAGTTTTACACCCCAAAGCTCGGTGTGGACTCATGTTCTGAACATAAACAAAAGTGCTACAGGCCTCTGCCCATTGAAAGAAAGGAAGACTTTACCTGGTGTGGGGTACCCTCCTCAAATGTAGTAGGCTTTGAATAACTCAAGCTAGTCATTATCGCCATATAACTGGAAAATCTCTCTGGTGCCCTGCTCTCTCTGACCTCTCTCCTGGGTGGTCCCACAGACTCCTCATCTTCCTTCATAAGATCCTGTTATCACATATATAGTAGCCGGGCTACCATACATTATTTTTCTAATGCCAGTACACTATTCAGCCAGTTCCCCTACATTTGAGATGCTGAGATGAGCATCTATATTGGATCACTATCAGATTGTGGACAACAGTATGTATTCCCCATGCCATGACGGAGTCTCAGGACACTCAGAGAGATGACCGATGTAGCCATTATACCATTGGTACAGAGCAGTCAGTAGTGCCCAGAGTTGCAACAGCAGTTTCAGAGGACAGATGATGGTACAGGTTGATGAGCTTTCAGGTATATGACTCAGCAGGTATATCATGGTGTTATGGTTAGATTGCTTTTATACTTATTCTTATAGCATGTCTTAGCACTTAGTGTCATGATCTGTCGATCATATAGATATTTGGACCCGGTTGATCTATGTATATATTATATTGTCCCTACTTAGACTTAGAAGTTCACTATTCATACTCATTGGTGTGTACCCTCCTTAGGGAGAATAGAGGTGATCATTCCACCATACGTTGGCTTGCTAGTGTTGGCTCCATCATTTCATTGTCTTCATCCATCCATGGCCTACCTTTTAGATTATCACCCTGACTTACTACTTGATTAGTGGCATGGAGGACTTTCCCCACTGTAGCCTCTGTATTGGATGAGCTTCCTTGTTTATTGTGTCTCGGCTCTGAGTTGGTGACAAAACTTACCTATGGTGAGTTGGAGTTCCTTGGATTTCCCCCTAGTCACTAAAGTTGTGTTGGCTAAACCTGAAACCTTTGGTGCTGCCATGAATACAAAATCTTGGAAAAATGAAATGCTATATCTTGTATGAAAAGCCCATTCATGCAATGTGTTTCTAAACGCACATGAATGAGAGGCATGCCAAATGAAAATGGCTACGAAAATAAAATGTTATATCTTTTGGAAAATAAATACCTAGGTAAACAAGCTGTCCATGACACACCTAGAAGTGCTCATGTAAACAAGTGCCTTAAAAACACATCTGCAGCAGAAAGCCTAAAATAAATGTAAATCTATGCAATGTGTTTATAAACACACATAGATCAAGGCTATGGAAACTTCAGGCCCAAAAAAAGCAATAGAACTTAAATGCTATATCTAAACAATTGCTGGCCTTATTTGTATTATGGATTGTGCGCATCTGTGAAGGTGAATAAACCCTCTTTAAACAACTCATCCATTTGTGAGACACCTCCATTCCCTGTGTTATTGCTCATTCAGTATATACTATGGTGTGTATTCCCTTTCCCTTGCCAAAGTGTCACAAAGTCAAGCCAGTCAAGTAATCCCTTAGCCTAGCCAATTATTTCAGCCTTCACCCTTCACTAGCAAATTGATCACAACTATGAAGTGAGTATGATCCTGAAAGTCTAGTCTGAGTAATAATAATAATTAACGACACTATATATCTGGATTTAGATCGCCAGTTATGATTACTCTGTGTTATAATTCTTATTTGAATAAGTTGTAGAGCATGTATTAACCTTGACACTTTGCAGCAGCCTTGGATGATGGTCTGAGTTATATTTGGCCTTGGTTAGACCCAGTTTGACCATGGAGGACCATGGGACATGAGATGTTGGACCTTATGATGATATGGATAAATGATATATGGTCTATATATACATACATGATGATTTTATGCAGCAGCTACAGGGTTATGATGATGATTCTTGGTTTACAACAGTGTTTGGTCATTTACAGATTATTATTATTGGCCCTGTTCCGGTATATTGGATATTTATTTTGATCATGCAGAGACTCATAGGGTGTATGAGTACACATCTTGGGTGGATTTGGACCTTCTGAGTCCAATGGGACAGTTTGTTTTCAGTTCCGAGAACTTACAGTGATGATTGAGCCTCAGTAGGCTGTCCCAGTGCAGTTTTGGTCTGTCGGAGGCCCTGTCAGAGCAGATGAGATTTTTATCCGGTTGACCTAGGGCGCTGATGATGGAGGGGGTGGTCCAGCCACTTGTTTTTACCATATTACCCCCCTCCCGGACACACTGGTGCCCTCACCTTGACAGTGCAGGCACTCCAGGAGGCAGTTTGGGGCAGTTTCACGCTTCCCGAGGCATTTCAGGATTGGTAGAAATGGCTATTGAGGAAATCGATTTGGGCTACTGGGGCAAAGTTATGGCATGGGATGATTAGTGATGATAGATCGGGACCTTCCACACCTTCTCCAGCAGTTTCAGCTTCATCGGGGCCCGCATCCATCACTTATGGCACTTTCTGTGGATTTCTGAGGTCTTTTGAGGACCACGACTTGACTATGGAGGCACGATTTGGTACATTCATGATTATTTTACGGTTATTGTGCTATGGGGATTGACCAAGGAGGGATAAAATTACCCCTTGGACCCACCATAAGCCTCTTATGATATGTTGTCATCATTATTTGGTGGGATTCCCCTCTTCTAGGGCGATTTTGTCCACTCACATAATATTTTATTTGTGATCCATGTATTTTATTGTTGAGCTCATCTCAACCATTGATTAGACATTTGTATCTTTTAATCTTAGCCACTCATTCAAAAAGTGGTTAGGGTTTTGGTGCCTCTCCTTCCTATTCAAAGGAGAGAGCCTCTCATTGTAAGGGGTCTTTGGCTCGTGGATTATTGGTATAGAAAAATATTCTTGTGGAAATTCTTGTGGTCTCCTTTGCATCTGGTGTTCTTAGATGGTGATTGGAAAGTCTATTGCAACCTAGCATTTGGAAATTGTGGTAAGATCTATCTTTTTTTGGAAATCATTGTTTGTCTACAGGAGGGCGACTTCAACAAGGGCGATTTTGCAAGGCTTCTTCAAATCGACTTTCTTGGCATTCGCTTGTATCAGGGGGTTATCATTAGCTTCATTGTGATCTATGCTATCTTTCTGTTACTTCTCTTGTGGCATTAGTCTTATCTCTTGATGCATCAAATCTGATATTGTTGACGTTTGTTGTGCAGGAGAGAGGGCGCATTGGCTTCTTGGATAAAATCGATTTGCATAGAAATTACCTCAAAGCTTCTCAAATTGATCGGGTTTGCATAGATCATCATCATCAAGGCATCTACAAGGTTACCCAGGTAAGATCCACAGGTTTGTTTCTCTTTCCTTTATCCAATCCATTGACATAGCTCATAAATTGTTAAAACCCTAAATATCTTAAAACCCCCATTTTACATTTTCTCAGATCTACTTAGATCTAGTGGGTTGTTGGGAATAATATTGAAAACCCACCTCTATAGCATCCACGGCATCCCGGATCTATAGTTTGGTGAGGATTGGCTTCCGTTTGACCCCCTTCCCAAGCCAACTTAGCTTCTCCCAACCAAGGCGCACTTCCTAGTTTGAGCAAGTTGACCTAGATCTAGTACATGGGTGTTTGAGATCCCGCTTGATCCATAATCTACACATCAAATAACATACACCCAGATTGTTACTTTTCTGAAATTCACCTTGTGGGCCCTATTCCACATTTTAAGGGATTTAATCCCCATTTTGGACCATTAGGTGTACTTAAAATCAGATCTAGTAAGATCTAGTCGTCGGATTGCTGTGAAATTATAGATCCATACTCCTACTTGACCAACCTACCCGGATCTAAAGTTTGGATGCCATCCGACTTGTCTTGACCCCATTTACCCCGCTTTTCAGGCATCCTTGGGTAAAGTCGCACCACCTTGGAGAAGTGAGTTTGTCCACTTCTAGGACGTGGGTACTTGAGATTCTTGCGGATTTGGAACGGGAATAATTCAAAACCTAGGTCTAGAGTGTCACTTTGTTAAATCTTGCCTTGGGGATAGCATTCCTTGTTTTAAGGGATTGTGGTCCACTTGGGTCAAACTTAGATCTAGACACATTCATCCATCAAGACCTCTATTGCCCACTTGTCCCAAGTACTAGGAGTCCTAAACCACAAGTCAACCCTACTTTGACTCCACTTCCCAATTCCCAAGGCACTGGTTTCTCTCCAAGTTAATTCAACTTTCCTAGATTGTTGGATTGACTTGTGGTTTGACTTTTGCATGGTGAACTATACCCTTGAAGCTATCATGTATCATGGTCAAGCTTGTCACTTGTACTAGTTAGCCCCAATTCAACCCTTAAACTACCCTGCATCGGACACAGTTCCCAAGGCAGTGGATCTTCCAACATTGAACTAGTACACCATCCTAGATCTCACTTCAAACATTGTAAGTCACTCTCACATCAACTATGAACCAAAGCTATACCTATTGAACCCCTCACTTGGCTTGCGACTTCATCTTTAGGTCTAGGATAAACCATACACCTAACTACACTTAGAAATACCCTGATTTGGTGTCTTGGTTTTGATCTCTCCTGTCGGGAGTAGATCGGGTCTCCCCCTTTGTTGTCTAGGCTAGATAACATAAAGCGAAGGTTGCCTCGACTGGCGTGACAACCATATATTGGAGGTCGAGGTGATCGTGGTTGCACCTTTTGAGTTGCCCTTCCCTATTGCCATCCATGACTGGATCCATCCATAGGGGTAACTACAGTTTAGGTGATAACAGATCCTTCAGCCAACTTGGCTTACGTTTCTTGGAAATAGCTTCCTCCTACAAGCGCTCCTCCATAACCTCCTCATCTGACAAGTGTCTACCTGAAAAAGTACCTGTGGCCTGAGATCCTGTACCTGATGAGCCTGAACCTGTAACACCTGAATCACATGAAGTTGAAACCTGTGAACCTGTGACCCATGAACCTATCCGTGTACCAGAATTCCCTGTAGACTAATTCCCTGAAACTGATGAACCCGTAACCTGTGACCTAGTCACTCCTGAAACTTGTGACCCTGTAGTCTCACTCTGTGATCCTGTCACCTGTGGCGATACAATCTGCTGCTCCTCCACCTCTGAATCATAAGACTTCCTAAAGGCTTTCTCCTCCTCAAATCTAACCTCCCTCCTCACCACAACTTTCTTTTGTGCAGGAAAGTATATGCGAAAAGCCTTTGAAGTCTCATCATATCCAACAAAAATGCCTTTCTTTGTTATAGGCTCTAACTTTTTCCTCTTCTCAGAAGGGACATGAGAGTATTTAGAGTATGTAAGGGATCCAAATATGCGGAAGGGGCCTATGTCAGGTCTCTTCCCGGTGAACATCTCCTCAAGAGTTTTACACCCCAAAGCTCGGTGTGGACTCATGTTCTGAACATAAACAAGAGTTCTACAGGCCTCTGCCCATTGAAAGAAAGGAAGACTTTACCTAGTGTGGGGTAGCCTCCTCAAATGTAGTAGGCTCTGAATAACTCAAGCTAGTCATTATCGCCATATAACTGGAAAATCTCTCTGGTGCCCTGCTCTCTCTGACCTCTCTCCTGGGTGGTCCCATAGACTCCTCATCTTCCCTCACAAGATCCTTAATCCAAATTGGCTCACGTTTCTTGGAAATAGCTTCCTCCTGCACGCGCTCCTCCATAACCTCCTCATATTACAATTGTCTACCTGAAAAAGTACCTGTGGCCTAAGATCCCGGACCTAATGAACCTGAACCTTCACCACTCGAATCACTTGAAGCTGAAATCTGTGAACGTTTGGCCCGTGAACCTGTCCCTGTACCAGAATTCCCTGTAGACTGAATCCCTGAAACTGATGAACCTCTGACCTGTGACCCAGTCACTCCTGAAACCTGTGACCCTGTACTTTGACTCTGTGATCCTGTCACCTGTGGAGATACAATCTGCTGCTCCTGCACCTCTAAACCATGAGACTTCCTGAAGGCTTTCTCCTGCTCAAATCTGACCTCCCACATAACCACAACTTTCTTCTGTGCAGGAAGGTATATGCGAAAATCCTTCGAAGTCTCATCATATCCAACAAAAATGCCTTTCTCCGTTGTAGGCTCTAACTTTGTCCTCTTCTCAAAAGGGACATGAGAGTATGTAAGATATCCAAATATGCGGAAGTGACCTATCTCAGGTATCTTCCCAGTGAACATCTCCTCAAGAGTTTTACACCCCAAAGCTCGGTGTGGATTGATGTTCTAAACATAAACAGGAGTGCTACAGGCCTCTGTCCATAAAAATAAAGGAAGACTTTACCTGGTGTGCGGTAGCCTCCGCAAATGCAGTAGGCTCCGAATCACTCAAGCTAGTCATTATCGCCACATAGCTGGAAAATCTCTCTGGTGCCCTGCTCTCTCTTACCTCTCTCCTGGGTGGTCCCATAGACTCCTCATCTTCCTTCACAAGATCCTTAAGCAAAATTGGCTTACGTTTCTTGGAAATAGCTTCCTCCTGCAAGCGCTCCTCCATAACCTCCTCATATGACAATTGTCTACCTGAAAAAGTACCTGTGGCCTAAACTCCTGTACTTAATGAACCTGAACCTCCACCACCCGAATCACATGAAGCTAAAATCTGTGAACGTTTGACCCATGAACCTGTCCCTGTACTAGAATTCCCTGTAGATTGAGTCCATGAAACTGATGAACCTCTAACCTGTGACCCAGTCACTCCTGAAACCTGTGACCCTGTACTTTGCCTCTGTGATCCTGTCACCTGTGGAGATATAATCTGTTGTTCCTCCACCTCTAAACCATAAGACTTCCTGAAGGCTTTCTCCTGCTCAAATCTGACCTCCCACATCACCACAACTTTCTTCTGTGCAGGAAGGTATATGCGAAAAGCCTTCGAAGTCTCACCATATCCAACAAAAATGCCTTTCTCCGTTGTAGGCTCTAACTTTGTCCTCTTCTCAAAAGGGACATGAGAGTATGTAAGATATCCAAATATGCAGAAGTGACCTATCTCAGGTCTCTTCCCGGTGAACATCTCCTCAAGAGTTTTACACCCCGAAGCTCGGTGTGGAATCATGTTCTGAACATAAACAGGAGTGCTACAGGCCTCTACCCATAGAAACAAAGGAAGACTTTACCTGGTGTGGGGTAGCCTCCTCAAATGTAGTAGGCTCCGAATCACTCAAGCTAGTCATTATCGCCATATAACTGGAAAATCCCTCTAGTACCCTGCTCTCTCTAACCTCTCTCCTAGGTGGTCCCACAGACTCCTCATCTTCCTTCACAAGATCCTTAAGCCAACTTGGCTTACGTTTCTTGGAAATAGCATCCTCCAGCAAGCGCTATTCCAAAACCTCCTTATCTGACAACTGTCTACCTGAAAACGTACCTGTGGCCTGAGATCCTGTGCCCGATAAGCCTGAACCTGTACCACCCGAATCACATCAAGATGAAACCTGTGACCTGTGAACCTGTCCCTGTACCAGAATTCCCTGTAGACAGAGTCCCTGAAACTAATGAACCTGTAACCTGTGACGCAGTCACTCCAAAAACCTGTGACCCTGTTCTCTGACTCTATGGTCCTGTCACCTGTGGAGATACAATCTGCTGCTCCTCCACCTCTGAATCATAAGACTTCCTGAAGACTTTCTCCTCCTCAAATCTGACCTCCCTCCTCACCACAACGTTCTTCTATGCAGGATGGTATATGCGAAGAGCCTTCGAGGTCTCATCATATCCAACAAAAATGCCTTTCTCCATTGTAGGCTCTAACTTTGTACTCTTCTCAGAAGGGAAATCCAAGTATGTAAGGCATCCAAATATGCAAAAGTGACCTATCTCAAGTCTCTTCCCAGTGAACATCTCCTCAAGAGTTTTACACCCCAAAGCTCGGTGTGGACTCATGTTCTGAACATAATCAGGAGTGCTACAGGCCTCTACGCATAGAAAGAAAGGAAGACTTTACCTGGTATGGGGTAGCCTCCTCAAATGTAGTAGGCTCTGAATCACTTAAGCTAGTCATTATCGCCATATAACCGAAAAATCTCTCTGGTGCCCTGCTCTCTCTGACCTCTCTCCTAGGTGGTCCAACAGACACCTCATCTTCCTTCACAAGAGCCTTAAGCCAATTCTGCTTACGTTTCTTGGAAATAGCTTCCTCCTGCAAGCGCTCCTCCATAACCTCCTGATCTAACAACTGTCTACCAGAAAAACTACCAGTGGCCTGAGATCCTGTACCTGATGAGCTTGAAACTGTACCCCCCAAATCACATGAAGCTGAAACCTGTGAACTTGTGACCCGTGAACCTGTCCCTGTACCAGAATTCCCTATAGACTGGGTCCCTGAAACTAATGAACCTATAACCGGTGACCCAGTCACTCCTGAAACCTGTGACCCTGTACTCTGACTCTGTGATCCTGTCACCTGTGGAGACACAATCTGCTGCTCCTCCACCTTTCAATCATAAGACTTCCTGAAGGCTTTCTCCTCCTCAAATCTGACCTCCCTCCTCACCACAACTTTCTTTTGTGCAGGTAGGTATATGCGAAAAGCCTTCGAAGTCTCATCATATCCAACAAAAATGCCTTTCTCCGTTGTAGGCTCTAACTTTTTCTTCTTCTCAGAAGGGACATGAGAGTATGTAAGGCAACCAAATATGCAGAAGTGACCTATCTCAAGTCTCTTCCCGGTGAACATCTCCTCAAGAAATTTACACCCCAAAGCTCGGTGTGGACACATGTTCTGAACATAAACAGGAGTGCTATAGGCCTCTGCCCATAGAAAGAAAGGAAGACTTTACCTGGTGTGTGGTAGCCTCCTCAAATGTAGTAGGCACCGAATCACTCAAGCTAGTCATTATCGCCATATAATTGGAAAATCTCTCTGGTGCTCTGCTCTCTCATACCTCTCTCCTGGGTGGTCCCACAGACTCCTCATCTTACTTCACAAGATCCTTGAGCCAACTTGGCTTACGGTCCTTGGAAATAGCTTCCTCCAACAAGCGCTCCTCCATAACCTCCTTATCTGACAACTGTCTACCTGAAAAAGTACCTGTGGCCTGAGACCCTAAACCTGTACCACCCGAATCACATGAAGTTGAAACCTGTGAACCTATGACCCATGAACCTGTCCCTGTACCAGAATTCCCTATAGACTGAGTCCCTGAAACTGATGAACCCGTAACTTGTGACCCTGTACTCTAACTCTGTGATCCCGTCACCTGTGGAGATACAATCTGATGCTCCTCCACCTATGAATCATAAGACTTCCTGAAGGCTTTCTCCACCTCAAATCTGACCTCCCTCCTCACCAAAACTTTCTTTTGTGCAGGATGGTATATGCAAAGAGCCTTCGAAGTCTCATCATATCCAACAAAAATTCCTTTCTCCGTTGTAGGCTCTAACTTTATCGTCTTCTCAAAAGGGACTTGAGAGTATGTAAGGCATCCAAATATGCGGAAGTGACCTATCTCAGGTCTCTTCCCAGTGAACATCTCCTCAAGAGTTTTACACCCCAAAGCTCGTTGTGGACTCATGTTCTGAACAGAAACAAGAGTGCTACAGGCCTCTGCCCATAGAAAGAGAGGAAGACTTTACCTGGTGTGGGGTAGCCTCCTCAAATGTAGTAGGCTCTGAATCACTCAAGCTAGTCATTATCACCATACAACTGGAAAATCTCTCTGGTGCCCTGCTCTCTCTGACCTCTCTACTGGGTGGTCCCACATACTCCTCATCTTCTTTCCCAAGATCCTTAAGCCGACAAGGCTTACGTTTCTTGGAAATAGCTTCCTCCTGTAGGCGCTCCTCCATAACCTCCTCATCTGACAACTGTCTACTTGAATAAGTACCTGTGGCCTGAGATCCTGTACCTGATGAGCCTGAACCTATACCACCCGAATCACATGAAGGTGAAACCTGTGAACCTGTCCCTATACCAGAATTCCCTGTGGACTGAGTCCCTGAAATTCATGAACATGTAACCTGTGACCCAGTCACTCCTGAAACCTGTGACCCTGTACTCTAACTTTGAGATCTGGTCACCTGTGGAGATACAATCTGTTGATCCTCCACCTCTAACTTATAAGAATTCCTGAAGGCTTTCTCCACCTCAAATCTGACCTCCCTCCTCACCACAACTTTCTTTTGTGCAGGAAGGTATATGCGATAAGCCTTCGAAGTCTCATCATATCCAACAAAAATGCCTTTCTCCATTGTAGGCTCTAACTTTTTCCTCTTCTCAGAAGGGACATGAGAGTATGTACGGCATCCAAATATGCAGAAGTGACCTATCTCAGGTCTCTTTTCGATGAACATCTCCTCAAGAGTTTTACACCACAAAGCTCGGTGTGGACTCATGTTTTGAACATAAAAAGGAGTGCTACAGGCCTCTCCCCATAGAAAGAAAGGAAGACTTTACCTAGTGTGGGGTAGCCTCCTAAAATGTAGTAGGCTCCGAATCACTCAAGCTAGTCATTATCGCCATATAACTGGAAAATCTCTCTCGTGCCCTGCTCTCTTTGACCTCTCTCCTGGGTGGTCCCACAGACTCCTCATCTTCCTTCACAAGATCGTAAAGCCAACTTGGCTTACGTTTCTTGGAAATAGCTTCCTCCTGGAAGCGCTCCTCTATATCCTTCTCATATGACAACTGTCTACCTGAAAATGTACCTGTTCTGTTGTTTTTCACCTTCTTACACCTCCTGTGTCGGCCTAATAAATTTAAAATGTTGTAGAGTTAATTCCATTATTGATATATCTTTTATTTTCAGCATTGTCACTTTGTTTATTTCTGCTGGATTACATTATATATATTGTATGCCCTGACGAGCGGTCTGCAGAGATTGGTATAGCATATGCATTTTATAGGAATAGGTACACACATGATGGTGATGCAGATAGCATGTACGTGCATGCGCATTTATGATGATGAGAGGGGTGTTACGGACCAGATATTCTGCGGCTCTCAAGCACTCTCTCCCTTAGAGAACTTGTCCCAGCTAGAGCCTGATGTTATCACATCTATGTTAGCTGGAGCTACCATACTGCAGATTGTGTGGCTGAGGACCACACAGTACTTTTTTTTCAGATCAGAGATTGGGTGCCTTCAAAGGAGGCACACAGTTTTGTTCAGATTGCCCCGAGCAGACATATAAGAGGGGACAGATGGTTGTACAGTGGTCCAGACATGTTACTCAGCATCTACCGCAAGGTCACCCTTCCTTGCTAGGATTTGATATGAGCCCATTGAGATAGTTGCCTAGTCTTGCTTTGATTGAGACTATCACAGAGTATTGCTGGTTTACTATTTGTGCCTGGATTCAGCGGAGATCTAGTTCAGAGACAGCCTCAGCAGCAGGTATATGGTGCGGCAGGTATTGCATTTGATGTTTATTGCTCATGATTGTTGGTTAGACTTGTTTATACATGATAGTATACTAACTTTGCATATGATGATTGATTTGGTGATCTAGCTATTGTTATGATATGCGATTGGGCCCTTGGTGATGTCAGTCCACCCCTTTCTAGTAGGCTCCTGTATATGCATACCGGGTCACACCCCTACTCTTGGTATAGACTTGGTCACTTAGTCCCCCTAGGCAACTGACTTTGGATCCACCTTCCCCTTCTCCATCCATCCGACTCATCCATGATACTCTTTCCCAACTTGGATTCTGATTTGTGACCTTGAGGATCCCTTTCCCCACTGATCTTTGAGTATGCCATGATTTCCTGTCTATTGTGCCTCGGCTCTTTAGTGTGTGAGATGCACTCTCAAACCTAGGATTTGCTCCTGTCGGTTGCCCCCGATGTTGCAATGCAGTTAGGATTGTGTAGCCTCACCGGGTGTTCCCCATCGGTCATTGAAGCTTGTATGCTTACCCCCATTACTTTGCAGTATGAGCACCTTGATTATATCTATTGAGATATGTATGTAGCCCAAAAGGGCCTTGATGTAAAATGAAGAAATGAAGAAATGTAAAGCAAGCCAAAAAGGCTTTTTGTAAATGTAAAATCTAGCCAAAAAGGGCTAAATATGAAATTCACTGTAAAATCCATGCAATGTGTTTGTAAACACACATGGACACACGTCAGCCGTACATGTCATCATTTGTAATGTTTATTTCCTCACCTAGTCCTGCAGGGCAAGGAGGTGAGAGGGAGCAAGGGACATGCTCAAGATTGTCCCCTAGAGTCTCAAGTTACGGTTTGCCGGACACCCAGTTTGGCGGCTCTAGAAAAGAACCCCTCGGAGTCTTCGGGCATGGATGTGAGTTGTGAGGTACTTGTTAGATGACCAGTGGCGGTTTCCCTGCACTATACCCATTTGTGAGGCACCCCCCTTCCCTGTGTTTTTGTCATGGTATGCTTATCTCAGTGGACCCCGTTTTCCCGAGTTATCCAAAAGGTCACATGATCTTTGTCCTTGTCATCCCTCATCCTTCACCTTGTATTCCACATCACCCAATGTCAGCTAGGTGGTCAAGTCTATAGGGTGTGCATAGCAGTTGAGTCTTTTGGATGTGGTGGGCCCACCTCACATAGGGCATTGTAGTTTTCCGAGATTTAATGCATTTTTTATCACCATATTATCGTCATATTGTTTAGTAATGTACTAACTTGTATAAGGAAGCCTTTCACTACATGATTGCATACAAGTATTCAGCTAGCACCATTGTTGACCAGATTTGACTTGGTCAAACTAGGTTGACCAGGCCAATAATGGGCCCGAAAAAATGTTGCTACCAAAATTTCGATTTTGGTCAATTATTATCTACAGGGGACCCATATGAGCCTCCAAGTGACAGAATGTAAAACGATTGAGGAGTTTGTGATATTTTTTAATTATTATTGGTCATTAATGACTTGTTTTAATTAAAAATCATGGATTTTGGGAAAATAATGCCTAAGTGATGGATCGTGGTCATTCGAGTGACCATTCCTACTATTTTTGGGGTCCATGATCGCATTGCAACAGATGGTTCGACAATCCGGGTACTAAAAGTGGGTCAAAAGCCCAATTTACTCCTTCAACAATATAAACCAGCAATAAAATACATGGAAAATAAAAAATTGACAAAGGCATAAAATACATGGAAAATAAAAAATTGACAAAGGCATAAAATACATGGAAAATAAAAAATTGACAAAGGCAACTATAGAAAATTGCAAAAATCAAAGGCTGGCTAATACAAGGGTGATTCCTAAGGTAATTTGGTAATGTTGGAGTCGGTTGGACATTGTATTTTTGTATTGTGGGGCCCTCTCTTGCCCAACTCACCAAGGAGGACGAATTGGCCCATGGGGGCATTTTTCCACTTAGCAAAAAATCATATTTTTGATGTTTTTATGTATTGAGATCATAGTGTAGTGGTATGGGGGGATAAAACAGCCCATAGGCACCCCCCAACCACATTTTATATGTGTTTTATGGGCCCCACGAGTTGGCCCCATCTCCACTTGGGCGTTTTTTAGGGTAATTCGCCCCCCCTCTAGAGATCATCCCCACCATCGATTTGGGTTGGGAGAGAGTTAATCTCAGCCCTTAGTTTTGGGGGGAATTAGGTTTGAGATTGGTCTTTCTCTATAAGAGAAGACACTCACATCATTTGTATTCCTCTTGGACATTTTTTGTAAACACTTTGGACTGAATAGAGAAGAAACTTGGAACGTTCTTGAGACTTTGTGCTTGGATGAGTATTGTTGTGATTGATATCTATTTGCTAATGTATTGCTGAGTTATCTAGTGCATTTTTCCACCATCTATAGCTGAAGCGAATTGCAGGTTGAGAGATCACTTGAGGAAGGGCGCAATTTTTGGAGTGGGAGCTCCACACTTGGGTTTTTCTTCAAGAATTTAACAAGGGAGTTGAATTTACTATTTGTCTTTCAATTTCCTAATCATTTATCTTTCATTTTGCTGTGCAAACTATCTATTTGTTTCAGATCTCTGATTTCTCTATTTTTGTGGCAGGTAGCAGGGGCGCACTTGGTCTTTGGCAGGCTCAAACGCTTAGGGAAAACGTTGGTAGCTCACCACTTGGATTCGGCAAATAGTCTTCATAAATATTCAGCCATTCATCATTGTTTCAGGTACTTCTCTCTTGCTTAGCTCTCTATTTAGATTTCTGATATGTTTGTTGAGCTGAAATTACATGTAAAACCAAGAGAAAATTAAAAAGTAAAAATTTATCCGTTAAAACCTATTTTCTTTCCAAACCGGCTTATTATTTGTTCTTAAAAGCCTATATCTCAAGTTTCGTTTGATTCCGACTCCATCTTCCCATAAATCTAGCACTGGTCTTTTTGCCAAAAACGCCCCACTTGGGCATTTTTCTCTGTCTGCTTGGGTGGGTCATTTTCGGGTTGTGGGTACTCTTGATTTGGGTTTGTATCGCCATTTTATTATAACAAATCAAGTTGTTGTTGGCTGGGAGTGATTACAAACGTTAATTTTCCGTTGCCTTAGATCCTTTAGTCCCCTGCTTAACCCTATTTCTTGGGCAATTTACTTCTGCATTTCACTTTCATCTCATTTGCATCCTTAGACTATTTTCAGCCATTAAATCACTAATCTAATCTTAATATTTAACTACGTTTAATTGCTGGTCACCTAAGTCACCTGACACGAGGACACAGTGACCCCCACGGGACACAGTGACCCCCGGAATCAGGACACGAAGGACACGTTTTATATACATATATATATATTTTTAAAATATATTAAAATTTAAAAATATAGACATATAGATCCAATAAAATTTAGAAACTAGAACATTTACAAATATTCAATAGAAATTAGAATCCCTTCACCTGCAAGAAAACAAACTTGAAACTCCTTCACCTACAAAAAAACCAAGTCTGGGCTCTCTCTAGCTCTCCCTCACTCTCCCTTCAATTCACAAATGGCAAAAAAAAAAAAAAAATCAACTTTTATGGGCCCATGGGTTCACTTTTGCTCGGCGGAAGTGTCCTGGAATTGGGACATGGTGTGCAGAGACAGGACACGAGTTGGGACACGGTGTGCAGAGACAGGACACGAGTGTCCCGAAATCAGGACACGAAAAAAGTCGTGTCCCCCACGTGGGGGAGCCGTGTCCGCGCCAACACGTCCCCACAGGACACTTGGCCCTAGATGGACGTGTCCGGTTTCTTAGCTGGTCACTTGTTGCATCACTCTCATTCTACCATTTTTGTCCATCGGTTGGCTGAAACTAGACTTAGGAGCTTATCTGCACTCAATCTTTATTTTTATCTCTTTATCTTTCCTGGGATTTGGGTGTATTTTGTTCCCCCCTGACTTGGCTACGTGCCTCGTCTGAAGTGACAATAGCCTTGTCCGGTGTGACTTCCGTCCCTTGAACAGAAGACTTGGCCATTGCTGGTTACACCTTCCTAGCTGCTCACCCTCTACCATGCCTGTTGGGACACCTTACCTTAGCAGCTAGAGTTTGTGTGATAACATTTTTGGCGCCGTTTCCGGGGAGGTAGAGGCCTAGCCGTGTTTTCTTGAGTTTAAGTATTTTGGCTTGTTTGTTTTCTTTTCATCTTCGCATCTACACTTAAACTCTGATTGGCTGATTTTGTTCTCATTTACATAATTATTGCAGCCAACACATTTTTGTTTCACTCTCCACTTCCCCTCACGACATCCCACCTTCGGTGAACAAGGTTCCTAGTTCACCTGGTGACTCCACCTCGCGGCTCCAATGGAGACCGAACCCATCCATACAACCTTAGAAGCTTAGATCATTCTGACACTTCACATGAGACCCCATTGGGAAATCTTACATTGATATATCATAATGGACCCAGATGTTCTCCTTGGCTTCTCACAAGCCATAAAAGAATTAAATGAACGTGTGAATAGGTCTGAAAGGAGACAAGAGGAAATAAATGAATGGGATGCACAATCTCAGTATGGAGATGAATATTAATATGATTATGGGCATGAACCTGAATATCAAAATTTTTGCGATACCCGCGATGCTCCTCATCACTCTAATGGAATCTTTGTCCTATCCACCCCCAATAGATTGGTAAGTCAACCTGAATCTAGATGTCAATCCCAACCAAGGATTTATAGCCAAAATGGTCGGTCGAATGATCATGTTAACCAAATTAGACATCCTACTCGAGCCCCAAGTAGAATGGATAGAATATCTGTGGGGTAAACGAAACCTTATCCATTTGACTTCTCGGAGATATGTGGGGCACCTCATCCTATGCCCAATGAATACACTGAAAGGTTGCCTCGGTTTTGTGGAAACAACTATATATCTATTGAAGAACATCTACAAATGCTTTGGGATCATATGGAAGTTAGAGGGGCTGATAATGAGGATGTTTATATGCGAGCCCTAGGTGAATCCTTAGGCGGGGGAGCTGGGTTATGGTTTGATAATTTAGCACCGGGATCCATCATTGGATATGACATGTTCACGAGGTTGCTAACAGATAAATGGGGTGAGAACATTGATGAGTCTTTGGAATGTCAATCTAGCACTGATTGTGTCATGGATGATTATTATATTGATAATTTGCTTTCTCGATTGGATCATTCCTCTCCTGAGATGTTCCAAATTATGAGTGTGCCTACAATCCATAGAAATGTTACAAAGTATCTTGAGAATAATGCTTCAAAACCTCATGTGCAAATTAAAAGAGGCATCAATCGAATCATACGAGATACTTTGTTATCATTGCCTGAGGCAGTTGCAGGCCGAATTCTAGATCTAATTCACCTTTCCATTGGTAACTCCAGTAAAGGATCACCAGAAGAGAAACTTCACAATCATCACATGGTTGAAAATTGTCCTGTTCAATGTTCAAACAATCCAAATTTTGACTTTGATCTTAATCATCTCTCTGAAGAGGACGAGAAAGGTGAGGATTGTCAGATTTCATGTGAGAAACAATCTAGTGATCATTGTGTAATTGAAAACCAACTTTGTGAAGATGAATGGGGCGAAAGCATTCATGAATCCATGGGAGAACAATCAAATGAGGATTATATGGTGGAGGATCAATGCCATGAAGACAATCAGGATAGCAATTTTGAAATGAGCAGTGATTGTCCTTATCAATTTGATTTCTCCTCTCCCGAGCCTATGGTGAATGTGCCTTTGATTCAACTTCTGAATGAGCCTTCAGTCTATAAGAATGTAGTAGAGTATTTGAAGAATGTATGCAATAAGTCTCATGATGAAGCTATGTATGATAGTGCGCAAATCTCAACCCCTCAAGATTTTGATCTTGATATTGACTTAGAAGGGGAACTTACTAAAATCATATGAAGCACCTTGTCATCTTTACCCAGAGAAGGCACAAATGAAGAAGGGGATCCCATTGATCATCAGAGACAAAATTCTGTGGCTGAACTTTCGATCAGTGAATCCACTAGAGGTCCTCTTGAGGGGCAGCCCCATAGTCATTGCTTCGTTGGTGATTGTTCAAGTCAATGCTCAAGTGATCCCGACCTTATTTCATTTTCCAATCATAGCTTTGAAGAAGAAAAAGAAAATATTGAAAATAACCAGACTTCTGTTGAGGGTGGATCAAACAATCATCATATGGTTGAAAGTCAAATGAGTAAAGATGATGGGGGTTTTAAAAATAATTATATCAATATACCTCCCTGTCGAGATGATGATGATCCAGTTATGTACCAACTCGACCTTGAGTGCTCTTTGTTGCAACCTGCAATATGGAATCAATGTCACAAAGAACCTTCTAAAAGTGTCATGCTTAACATCAATAATATTCCTCGTCTTCTCCTTGGTCATAATGAGTTGATTGGAAATATGAATCAAAATGAGCCTTGTCTTCGGAAGGTTGGTGTTGACCATGATGATTTCCTTGACAAGTGTCCCTTATCTCATGCAGAATTGGGGATGACAATTTTAGGAAATACTAAACAAGCCTATATGTTTCAATCCTCCCTCCCATCCCAACTCATGAAGTCAATGCGTCTTTCAAACCTAATTTTGTTGTGTGGGGGGTTCGATAAGGTGTTTTCAGAATGCCAAGCGGTTGATAGTAAAACCTTTTATTTCCTTTCTCAGTCATCTTGGGTTAATCCTATTTTTCAAATTTATAGTCCTATTGATTGGCTGACTGAAAAGCTTTTCAAAGATCAATTTCATCTTTTCGCAATTTTTGAGCAACAAGTGGGCATAATTTTGATCTTAGGTTTAGTAAACTCCAATTTGTCCCCACTAGGTTCTTTCATCAATCCAAGGACGGCCGCCATTAAGAATGCCAGCTTGATAGACGAGGGGAACAACATGTCTCAAGGAGAGTTGAGTCGAGTGTTATATCATTTTCTTACATCTAATTTAAAAGATAACTTACACCATTTTCATGATCCTTTTTTCCTATTGACGAATGTGTCTTGCAAAACTCAGTCTCAGCCTCGGCACGATTTCATTTTGCACCACTCTAACCCTTTTCAAATGTTTAAACAAGTCAAGAGATTTGTGATCTTAAACTCGTTAATTTCTAACCTACTCTTGACCTGATTTGCTAAACAACATCAAGAAAGAACTATTGATCTATTGGATGAGTGGTTGCATTGGATCTATGATTTTACTTAGTATTGGTCTGAATTGGTTAGAGTAGGGTAGGTAAGTTGAATAAGCTCTCTTGAACAGTAGTTAGTTTCCCTTGTTGTTTTGTTGTTTCTTTTTCTCACTTTGTGACACCATTTCCCCTTTTTAGTTTGTTTTTGTACCATAGTTTTCGTTCAGTTGTTTTTCACCTTTCTTACACCTCCTATGTCGGCCTAATAAATTTAAAATGTTGTAGAGTTAATTCCATTATCGATATATCTTTTATTTTCAGCATTGTCATTTTGTTTATTTCTACTGGATTACATTATATATATTGTATGTCCTGACGAGCAATCTGCAGAGATTGGTATAGCATCTGCATTTTATAGGAATAGGTACACACATGATGATGATACAGATAGCATGTACGTGCATGTGCATTTATGATGATGAGAGGGGTGCTACGGACCAGAGATTCTGCGATTCTCAAGCACTCTCTCCCTTAGAGCACTTGTCCTAGTTGGAGCCTGATGTTATCACATCTATGTTAGCTGGAGCTACCATACTGCAGACTGTGTGGCTGAGGACTACAGTACTTTTTTTCCAGATCAGAGATTGGGTGCCTTCAGAGGAGGCACACAGTTTTGTTCAGATTCCCCCGAGCAGACATATCAGAGGGGCAGATGGTTGTACAGTGGTCTAGACATGTTACTCAGCATCTACCGCAAGGTCACCCTTCCTTGCCAGGATTTGATATGAGCCCATTGAGACAGTTGCCTAGTCTTGCTTTGATTGAGACTATCACAGAGTATTGTTGGTTTACTATTTGTGCCTAGATTCAGCAGAGATCCAGTTCAGAGACAGCCTCAGCAACAGGTATATGGTGCGGCAGGTATTGCATTTGATGTTTATTGCTCATGATTGTTGGTTAGACTTGTTTATACATGATAGTACACTAACTTTGCATATGATGATTGATTTGGTGATCTAGCTATTGTTATGATATGCGATTGGGCCCTTGGTGATGTCAGCCCACCCCTTTCTAGTAGGCTCCTGTATATGCACACCGGGTCACACCCCTACTCTTGGTATAGACTTGGTCACTTAGTCCCCTAGGCAGCTGACTTTGGATCCACCTTCACCTTCTCCATCCATCCGACTCATCCATGATAGTCTTTCCCGACTTGGATTCCGATTTGTGACCTTGAGGATCCCTTTCCCCATTGATGTCTGAGTATGCCATGATTCCCTGTCTATTGTGCCTCCGCTCTTTAGTGTGTGAGATGCACTCTCAAACCTGGGATTTGCTCCTGTCGGTTGCCCCCGATGTTGCAATGCAGTTAGAATTGTGTAGCCTCACCGGGTGTTCCCCATTGGTCATCGAAGCTTGTATGCTTACCCCCATTACTCTGCAGTATGAGAACCTTGATTATATCTATTGAGATATGTATGTAGCCCAAAAGGGCCTTGATGTAAAATGAAGAAATGAAGAAATGTAAAGCAAGCCAAAAAGGCTTTTTGTAAATGTCAAATCTAGCCAAAAAGGGCTAAGTATGAAATTCATTGTAAAATCCATGCAATGTGTTTGTAAACACACATGGACATAGGTCAGCCGTACATGTCATCATTTGTAGTGGTTCTTTCCTCACCTAGTCCTGCGGGGCAAGGAGGTGAGAGGGAGCAAGGGACATGCTCAAGATTGTCCCCTAGAGTCTCAAGTTATGGTTTGCCGGACACCCAGTTTGGCGACTCTAGAAAAGAACCCCACGGAGTCTTCGGGCACGGATGTGAGTTGTGAGGTACTTGTTAGATGACCAGTGGCGGTTTCCCTGCACTATACCCATTTGTGAGGCACCCCCCTTCCCTGTGTTTTTGTCATGGTATGCTTATCTCAGTGGACCCTGTTTTCCCGAGTTATCCAAAAGGTCACATGATCTTTGTCCTTGTCATCCCTCATCCTTCACCTTGTATTCCACATCACCCAAAGTCAGCTAGGTGGTCAAGTCTATAAGGTGTGCATAGTAGTTGAGTCTTTTGGATGTGGTGGGCCCACCTCACCTGGGGCTTTGTATTTTTCTGAGATTTAATGCATTTTTTATCACCATATTATCATCATATTGTTTAGTAATGTACTAACTTGTATAAGGAATCCTTTCACTTCATGATTGCATACAGGTATTCAGCTAGCACCATTGTTGACCAGATTTGACTTGGTCAATCTAGGTTGACCAAGCCAAAAATGGGCCCGAAAAAATGTTGCTACCGGAATTTCGATTTTGGTCAATTATTATCTACAGGGGACCCATATGAGCCTCCAACTGACAGAATGTAAAAAGATCAAGGCGTTTGTGAGATTTTTTAATTATTATTGGTCATTAATGACTTGTTTTAATTAAAAATCATGGATTTTGGGCAAATAATGCCTAAGTGATGGATCGTGGTCGTTTGAGTGACCTGTTATCACACATATAGTAGCCGGGATACCATACATTATTTTTTAGATTTCAGAGCACTTTTCAACCAGTTCCTTTACATTGAGATGATGAGACGAGCATCTATCTATGGATCAGTATCAGATTTTGGACAGCATATGTATTCCCCATGCCATGACTGAGTCTCAAGACACTCAGAGAGATGACCGATGTAGCCATTATACCATTTGTACAGAGCAGTCAGTAGTGCCCAGAGTTACAGTAGCAGTCAGTAGTGCCCAGAGTTACAGTAGCAGGTATATCATGGTGTTGTGATTATATTGCTTTTATATTCATTCTTATGGCATGTCTTAGCATTTAGTGTCATGATCTGGCGATCATATAGATATGTGGACCTGGTTGATCTTATTATATATATTCTACTGTCCCGACTCAGACTTAGAAGTTCACTATCCATACTCATTGGTTTTACCCTCCCTAGGGAGAATAGAGGTGATCATTCCACCATACTTTGGCTTGCTAGTGTTGGCTCCATTATTCATTGTCTTCATCCATCCATTGCCTACCTTTTAGTTTATCACCCTGACTTACTACTTGACTAGTGGCATGGAGGATCTTTCCCCACTATAGCCTCTGTATTGGATGAGCTTCCCTATTTATTGTGTCTTGGCTCTGAGTTGGTGACAAAATTTACCTTTGGTGAGTTGGATTGTAGGGCTAAATCATTCTGGTCGGTTGTCCCGATGTTTGGCATTGGCTCGAACTCCCCCTAATCACTTGAGATGTTGTTGGCTAAAACTGAAAACTCATGTACTACTTATGGAAACTTATAAATTCGCCCATGGAAACAAAAGAGGGCAAGAGCGATGAACTGCTAAAAATACTCCTCGAAGAGTATAAGAAAGGTCCAAAAAGCAATGGTTCTTAAAAGCTATATCTAAACAATTGCTGACCTTATATATGTATGAAAACATGCCCTGGATGCAAGCTGCAACTAGTTGTGCTTATCAGCACACCTGAGATCCGAAGGGTTATGTAGGCCAAAAATGACATGAAATGAAATTGAATGATCCTAACGAACTTGGATCAACTTGATGTAGACATGATGCCTAAGTTGAATAAGCACTCTCTAAACAACTTATCCATTTGTGAGACACCGCCATTCCCTGTGTTGTTGCTCATTCAGTATATACTATGGTGTGTATTCCCTTTCCCATATCCAAAGTGTCACAATGTTAAGTCATTCAGTCACCCTTTGGCCTAGCCAGTTTATTTTTAGCCTTCACCCTTCACTAGCAAATTGATCACAACTATGAAGTGAGTATGGTCTTGAAAGTCTAGTCTAAGTCATAATAATAATTAATAACACTATATATTGGTTGGTAGATCGCCAGTAATGATTATTTTTTGTTATAATTGCTATTTGAATGAGTTGTAGAGCATGCATTAACCTTTGACACTTTGCAGTAGCTTCTAATGATAGCTTGAGTTATATTTGGTCAATATTGACCTGGTCAAACTTAGTTTGACCAAGGTCAATCACAGGACATGAGATTATTGGACCTTGTGATGATACAGATAGATGATATATGGTCTATGTATATGTACATGATGGTTCTATGCATCAGATACAGGTTTATGATGATGATTTATGGTTTTCAGCATTATTTGATCATTTACAGATTATTATTATTTCACCTGTTCCGGTATATTGGATATATTATATGATCATGCAGAGATCCATATGGTGTATGACTACACATCTTGGATAGTTTTGGACCTTCTGAGTCCAATGAGATAGTCTGTTTTCAGTTCCGGGCAGTTATAGTGATGATTTAGCCTCAATAGGTTGTCCTAGTGCAGTTTTGGTATGTCGAAGACCCTGTCATAGCAGAGTTGGGTTTTATTTGGTTCACCTAGGGTGCTGATGATGGAGGGGGTGGTCCAGCCACTTGTTTTTACCATATTACCCCCCTCCCGGACACACTGGTGCCCTCACCTTGACAGCGCAGGCACTCCAGGAGGCAGTTTGGGGCAGGTACACGCTTCCCGAGGCAGTTTTGGATTAGTAGAAATGGCTACAGAGGAATTCGATTTTGGCTACTAAGGCAAAGTTTTGGCATGGGATGATCAATGATGATGAGGGGGATGTTTTCTGCACCTTCTCCAGCAATTTCAGCTTCATCGAGGCCCACATCCATCACTTATGGCATTTTCTAATGATTTTTTAGGCCTCTTAAGGCCCACGATTTGTCCATAGAGGCATGATTTGGTACTTAGATGACTATTTTATTATTATTGTACTATGGGGATTGACCAAGGGTGGCTAAAATTACCCCTTGGACCCACCATAAGCTTATTGTTATATTTTGTCATCATGATTTGGTGGGATCCCCTCTCCTAGGGCGATTTTGTCCACTTATGGTTATATTTTATGGTTGATTCATGTATTTTATTGTTGAGCTCATCTCAACCATTAATTAGATCTTTTGATCTTTTAATCTTAGCCACTCATGTAAAAAGTGGTTAGGATTATGGTCTCTCTCCATCCTATTTAAGGAGAGAGCCTCCCATTGTAAAATCATCTAGAGATTTTTGGCTCTTGGCTCTTGGAATAAAATTTCTATCTTTTGGAGTACATGCTTGGGTTGGAGTGGATGTTGGTTGTTTTGATTGTAAATACTTTTTTCCATTGCACTGGAGGATCTATTGTATCTATCTTGCATATTTTCCATATCTCTTTTTACAGGTGGAGAAGACTTCTTCAACAAGTGCGAATTGGTGGGGAGGCTTGCCCTTCAAGCTTGGAGGAGGACGTTTTGGGTTAAACAGGGAGTGGTTTTGTCTTTGCACCAACTATTCTTTGCTTATCTCTTTCTTTCTTGTATCTACCTTCAACATGTTAAACTGATTGATGCTTTGCTCCTTGGTTTTGACAGGTTAGAGGGATACACATGTGGCTTTGAAAAATCGATTTGGCAAGAGGGCTTAAAAAATTCTCCATTTGATATTTGGCAAAAGTAATCCTCATCTCAACTAGCATTCATCTCTTCATCCAGGTATGCTCCAAAGGTATGATCTTCTTCTTCTTTGAATCATCCATAATTTCTAGATCATAAAAACCCTAATTAATCAAAACCCTCATTTTGGTTTTTCTTAGATCTACTTAGATCTAGCCTTGCTTTTGAAGAGATATTAAAAACCCACCTCTATAGCATCCAACCCTAGTTGGATCTATAGTTTGGTGGTGATTGAGTTAAAATTGACACACTTTTCAAGGCAATATAGCCCTCTTGAGGCAAATCGCACTTCCTTGGGAGAGGTTTGTTTGGTTAGATCTAGCATATGGGTAGGTGAGATCCCACTTGATTTGCAATCTACATATTTAATAACCTAACCCCAGACTCTTACTTTGGTGATTTCTACCTTGTGGGCATCATTCCACATTTTAAGGGATTAAAACCCCATTTTGAACTACTTGGCATCTTAAAACTCAGATCTAGTAAGATCTAACCCTTAGATTGCCTTGATTTTCAAGATCCACATAGATCATTGCCTAAACTACTTGGATCTACAATTTGGTGGCCATTGGACTTTTTTTGACACACCTTTCCTACCTTTTAGCCCTCCTTGAGCAAGGTCGCACTTCCTTGGGTGACTGAGTTCACCCACTTTGAGGACCTGGGTAGTTGAGATTTCAGTGGATTTGGAAAGAGCATATTTCGAAACCTACATCTAGTGTGTCAGTTTGTGACGATCTACCTTGGGGGTAGCATTCCTTGTTTCAAGGGATTGTGGTCCACTTAGGGTCATATCATGAAACATTAGATCTAGAAAGATCCAACCATTACATCTCAATTAGCCCACTTGATTTGCATACTAGGTGTCCCGATCTACACTTTGACATATCTTTTGACTCCATTAACCCATCCAACAAGGCACTAGTCTTCCTTAGGCAAGTCGCATTCCTTGGGAATTGTGTCAAACCTTAGATCCCATACGTGGGTATTCCTCATTCCAACTTAGATCCATAGATCTACTCACTATATACCCCTAAGTACCAATTTCATCCCTTAAATTCACCTTGTGGGTCCCCATTGAGCCATTTCACATATCCCAAGGAAGTGGGTCCCACTTGTGTAACACATGGTACTAGATTTTGTTACCTTATCTCATCATGTGGCCTAAATCATACATTGGTTGAAACACTAATCATCTCTCAAACCACCTTCAACCATACTTTAATTTCAGGGTCCATTTTACCTTGCATTGGTTTCCGTAACTTACCATTAACTCGTCCCTAGGAACCTTTGTTTGGGTCCAATCATCTTTGATTGGTAGTAGGGTCTCCCCCTAGGTCTTGATTTACCTTGACCTAAAGTGAAGAGTGCCTCAGTTGACGTGACTCCCACCTTGCATTGGGAAACGTGGCATCTCTTGGGTCACCTCTTTAGTTGTCCATCTCCTCTACAGTCCCGGATGGGATACCACTAGGGACAACTACAAGTTGTGTGATAATATTTTTGGCGCCACTGCCGGGGAGGTAGAGGCCTACCTTGGTTCAACATACATTTTGTCTCACATACTCCCTGAAATTCAAAACGACATCCATCTTGGTAGAAGAGTTCAAAAGTCTACTTGGCGACTCCTAATCGTGACTCCGCTGAGGAGCGAGCTCATAGTCATCCTTACAACACTCGAAGTAAATCAAATCAATTGGAAGGAACCCCGCTCACTTACCACAAAAGAGATCCTAAAGCCCAATCATCTAATTTCTTTTGGAAGCTTGTTAACTCA
Organism: Larix kaempferi; assembly: GCA_027924585.1. Taxonomy (NCBI): domain Eukaryota; kingdom Viridiplantae; phylum Streptophyta; class Pinopsida; order Pinales; family Pinaceae; genus Larix; species Larix kaempferi. Next base: position 2,815,048 of record BSBM01000612.1, on the reverse strand, counting down.
GACTCTCCAAACCGTATCTTGGGATCCACTTTATTTAATTCGGTTCCTCCTTCATCTCCCAATCCTAATCCTAGCGTAACTCCAGTCAATCCAATGGCTGGACAAAGTCAATCTAACTCTGGGAACAATAACCAAAACAACCCTCCCGTCGCTCGTGCTTTTGGAAACAAGGCTAGAGCCTCTCCTTTAGACTTTTCCCAGGTAGTAGGTGCCCCCCATGATATGCCAGACAAGTACTTTGAAAAGATTCCAAAGTTCAATGGGAATTGTGCGACCTCAGTTGAGGACCACATAGAAAATGTCTGGTCTCACATGGAAGCTTATGGGGTTGAGGAAGAAGATGTGTTTATGAGGGGTCTCTTTGCATCCTTGGAAGGTGATGCTCGCAAGTGGTTTGACCGTTTTCCTGCATTGTCAATCAATGGATACGATGTATTCACCAATAAACTCAAACAAGAATGGTCAGTCAAGTTAGATGGGCGCTTTCTGTTTACACCAACTTTTTGACATCAAAAAGAGAGAGAATGAGTCTGTCCATGAATTTAATCTCCGCTTTGACAAGACTATGGCTAACATCAAGTAACATAAGGCCCCTTGATCAAGCTATTTTGATTCATTACCTCAACGCATACAAAGGTTACCTTGGTTACTGTTATCACATATATAGTAGCCGGGCTACCATACATTATTTTTTTTATTCCAGTACACTATTTAGCCAGTTCCCTTACATTTGAGATGCTGAGATGAGCATCTATATTGGATCACTATCAGATTGTGGACAGCAGTTATATTCCCCATGCCATGACTGAGTCTCAGGACACTCAAAGAGATGACCGATGTAGCCATTATACCATTGGTACAGAGCAGTCAGGAGTGCCCAGAGTTACAGCAACAGTTCCAGAGGACAGATGATGGTACAGGTTGATGAGCTTTCAGGTATATGACTCAGCAGGTATATCATGGTGTTATGGTTAGATTGCTTTTATACTTATTCTTATAGCATGTCTTAGCACTTAGTGTCATGATCTGGCGATCATATAGATATTTGGACCTGGTTGATCTATTATATATATTATATTATCCCTACTCAGACTTAGAAGTTCACTATTCATACTCATTGGTATGTACCCTCCTTAGGGAGAATAGAGGTGATCATTCCACCATACCTTGGCTTGCTAGTGTTGGCTCCATTATTCATTGTCTCCATCCATCCCTGGCCTACCTTTTAGATTACCACCCTGACTTACTACTTGACTAGTGGCATGGAGGACTTTTCCCCACTGTAGCCTCTGTATTGGATGAGCTTCCCTGTCTATTGTGTCTCGGCTCTGCGTTGGTGACAAAACTTACCTATGGTAAGTTGGAGTTCCTTGGAATTCCTCCTAGTCACTAAAGTTGTGTTGGATAAACCTGAAAATTTTAGTGCTGCCATGAATACAAAACCTGGAGAAAATGAAATGCTATATCTTGTATGAAAAGCCCATTCATGCAATGTGTTTCTAAACACACATGAATGAAAGGCATGCCAAATGAAAATGGCTATGAAAATAAAATGTTATATCTTTTGGAAAATAAATACCTAGGTAAACAAGCTGTCCATGACACACCTAGAAGTGCTCAGGTAAACAAGTGCGTTAAAAACACACCTGCAGCAGAAAGCCTAAAGAAAAATGTAAATCTATGCAATGTGTTTGTAAACACACATAGATCAAGGCTATGGAAACTTCAGGCCCAAAAGCAATGGAACTTAAATGCTATATCTAAACAATTGCTGGCCTTATTTGTATTATGGATTGTGCGCATCTGTGAAGGTGAATAAACCCTCTTTAAACAACTCATCCATTTGTGAGACACCGCCATTCCCTGTGTTATTGCTCATTCAGTATATACTATGGTGTGTATTCCCTTTCCCTTGCCAAAGTGTCACAAAGTCAAGTCAGTCAAGCCATCCCTTAGCCTAGCCAGTTAATTTAGCCTTCACCCATCACTAGCAAATTGATCACAGCTATGAAGTGAGTATGATCCTGAAAGTCTAGTCTGAGTAATAATAATAATTAACGACATTATATATTTGGATTTAGATCGCCAGAAATGACTACTTTGTGTTATAATTGTTATTTGAATAAGTTGTAGAGCATTAACCTTGACACCTTGCAGCAGCTTTCGATGATGGTCTGAGTTATATTTGGTCTTGGTTAGACCCAGTTTGACCATGGAGGACCATGGGACATGAGATGTTGGACCTTATGATGATATGGATAGATGATATATGGTCTATGTATACATACATGATGATTCTATGAAGCAGCTACAAGGTTATGATGATGATTCTTGGTTTACAGCAGTGTTTGGTCATTTACAGATTATTATTATTGGCCCTGTTCCGGTATATTGGATATTTATTTTGATCATGCAGAGACTCATATGGTGTATGAGTACACATCTTGGATGGATTTGGACCTTCTGAGTCCAATGGGACAGTTTGTTTTCAGTTCCGGGCACTTACAGTGATGATTGAGCCTCAGTAGGCTGTCCTAGTGCAGTTTTGGTCTGTCGGAGGCCCTGTTAGAGCAGATGTGATTTTTATCCGGTTGACCTAGGGCACTGATGATGGAGGGGGTGGTCCAGCCACTTGTTTTAACCATATTACCCCCCTCCCGGACACACTGGTGCCCTCACCTTGACAGCGCAGGCACTCCAAGAGGCTGTTTGGGGCAGTTTCACGCTTCCCGAGGCATTTCAGGATTGGTAGAAATGGCTATTGAGGAAATCGATTTGGGCTACTGAGGCAAAGTTATGGCATGGGATGATCAGTGATGATAGATCGGGGTCTTCCACACCTTCTCCGGCAGTTTCAGCTTCATCGGGGCCCGCATCCATCACTTATGGCACTTTCTGTGGATTTCTGAGGTCTTTTTGAGGCCTACGATTTGACTATGGTGGCACGATTTGGTACATTGATGATTATTTATTGATTATTGTGCTATGGGGATTGACCAAGGAGGGATAAAATTACCCCTTGGACCCACCATAAGCCTCTTATGATATTTTGTCATCATGATTTGGTGGGATTCCCCTCTTATAGGGCGATTTTGTCCACTTACATAATATTTTATTAGTGATCCATGTATTTTATTGTTGAGCTCATCTCAACCATTGATTAGACATTTGTATCTTCTAATCTTAACCACTCATTCAAAAAGTGGTTAGAGTTTTGGTGCCTCTCCTTCCTATTTAAAGGAGAGAGCCTCTCATTGTAAAGGTCTTTGGCTCTTGGATTATTGGTATAGAAAAATATTCTTGTGGAAATTCTTGTGGTCTCCTTTGCATCTGGTGTTCTTAGATGGTGATTGGAAAGTCTATTGCAACCTAGCATTTGGAAATTGTGGTAAGATCTATCTTTTTGGAAATCATTGTTTGTCTCCAGGAGGGCGACTTCAACAAGGGCGATTTTGCAAGGCTTCTTCAAATCGACTTTCTTGGCATTCACTTGTATTAGGGGGTTATCATTAGCTTCATTGTGATCTATGCTATCTTTCTGTTACTTCTCTTGTGGCATTAGTCTTATCTCTTGATGCATCAAATCTGATATTGTTGATGTTTGTTGTGCAGGAGAGAGGGCGCATTGGCTTCTTGGATCAAATCGACTTGCATAGAAACTACCTCAAAGCTTCTCAAATTGATCGGGTTTGCATAGATCATCATCATCAAGGCATCTACAAGGTTACCCAGGTAAGATCCACAGGTTTGTTTCTCTTTCCTTTATCCAATCCATTGACATAGCTCATAAATTGTTAAAACCCTAAATATTTCAAAACCCCCATTTTACATTTTCTCAGATCTACTTAGATCTAGTGGGTTGTTGGGCATAATATTGAAAACCCACCTCTATAGCATCCACGGCATCCTGGATCTATAGTTTGGTGAGGATTGGCTTCCATTTGACCCCCCTCCCATGCCAACTTAGTTTCTCCCAAGCAAAGCGCACTTCCTAGTTTGAGCAAGTTGACCTAGATCTAGTACATGGGTGTTTGAGATCCCGCTTGATCCATAATCTACACATCAAATAACATACACCCAGATTGTTACTTTTCTGAAATTCACCTTGTGGACCCTATTCCACATTTTAAGGGATTTAATCCCTTTTTTGGACCACTTGGTGCATTCAAACTCAGATCTAGTAAGATCTAACCGTCGGATTACCGTGAAATTATAGATCCATACTCCTACTTGGCTAACCTACCCGGATCTCAAGTTTGGATACCATCCGACTTGTATTGACCTACCTAACCCTCATTTTTGGCCTCCTTGGGCAAAGTCGCACCACCTTGGAGAAGTGAGTTGACTCACTTCCGGGACATGGGTACTTGAGATTTTTGGAGATTTGGAATCGGAATAATTCAAAACCTAGGTCTAGAGTGTCACTTTGTCAAATCTTGCCTTGGGGATAGCATTCCTTGTTTTAAGGGATTGTGGTCCACTTGGGTCAAACCTAGATCTAGACCTATCCATACATCAAGACTTAAATTGCCCACTTATCTCATGTACTAGGAGTCCTAAACCACAAGTCAACCTTACTTTGACTCCACTTCCCAATTCCCAAGGCACTGGTTTCTCTCCAAGTTAATTCAACTTTCCTAGATTGTTGGATTGACTTGTGGTTTGACTTTTGCATGGTGAACTAAACCCTTGAAGCTATCATGTATCATGGTCAAGCTTGTCATTTGTACTAGTTAGCCCCAATTGAACCTCTAAACTACCCTGCATTGGACACAGTTCCCAAGGCAGTGGATCTTCCAACATTGAACTAGTACTCTAACCCTAGATCTCACTTCAAACATTTTAAGTCACTCTCACATTAACTATGGACCAAAGCTATACTACTTGAACCCCTCACTTGGCTTGTGACTTCATCCTAAGGTATAGGATAAACCATACACCTTACTTCACTTAGAAACAACTTGATTTGGTGTCTTGGTTTTGATCTCTCCTGTCGGGAGTAGATCGAATCTCCCCCTTTGTTGTCTGGGCTAGACAACATAAAGTGAAGGTTGCCTCGACTGGAGTGACAACCATATATTGGAGGTCGAGGCGATCGTGGTTGCACCTTTTGAGTTGCCCTTCCCTATTGCCATCCATGATTGGATACATCCATAGGGGTAACTACAGTTTAGGTGATAACAGTTACCATTTGAGAGACAAAGACCCTGGTAGTCTGAAAATAGCACAAGATAATGCTAGGAAGGCTAAAGCAAATGCTACTTCCATGGGAAAGCAAAATTTCTTTGACTTGATCAATGGATCTTCTTCCAGATCTGAGCCTAAGTTTAAGAAAGGTAAAGAGCCTAGTAAAGATCCTAATGAAATGATGGAGAACATGCATGAGATGATGAAAAATTTGACTCTCCTAACCAGAGATCTAGCTAAGAACAAAGAGGCGGAAAGGTATAGGTAGCCCTATGGCCCTAAACCTTATTGGAACCAACAAAAGAAGCCTAATGAAAATGATAGAAGAAACCCCATGAGCCAAGTTTCGCCTGAACCTCCTATCATAAGCTGGTCAGAAGAGCAAAGGTCAAATAATCCGGAGTATCCCACCCAGGGTGATGATGCTCCTGACTCTCCAAAGAATATTAACTGGGTGGACAACATAGACAAGGACTTTGGAAGAATCTTGATTGATCATGAGGAAGAGTCCATAGAAGAACCCAGTCCTAATCTTCCCATCCTCACTACTGAACAAGCCAGTAGTAGCAATCAAACCCCTCCTAGAACCTACCAACGAAGAAAGGATGGCCAAAAGCCTACACCTTTCAGTGAAAAGAAAAGTAGTGAGGTGCCCAGTCCAGTAAGTGAGCCAAACCCTCTTCCTGAGTATGACTTGGATATCAACATTGAAAGAGAATTGGACAAAGTAATGCATAATATTTCACTCACTGAATTAATGAAAATCCCTTCAGTAAAAGAGCAAGTGGTAGAATTCTTTGAAAGTATCCTTGAGACTGTCACATGTAATGGTGAAGGTTCATATTTTCAAAACTCAGCACCCAATGCTACGGTTGATGAAGAGGAGGACCCACCCATTAACATCCAAACTGCATTATATGAGAAGAAGAATGGTGGTCACCAACCGTTTTATCTTACACTTCGCATTGGTGACATCCTCCTTCATAACTGTATGTTGGATTCGGGTGCCTCCATGAATGTGATGCCTTTGCAAGTCATGGAAGCCATGGGATTAAAAATAGCTAGGCCCTATGGAAACGTTTGTGGGATTGACTCTAAACCAGTTAAAGTTTTTGGCTTGATTAAAACTTGAGAGCTGACCTATTTTCGTGCCCCGACATATCCATGCTAATGGATGTAGTAGTCATAGATCTCCCTCCAGCCTATGGTATGCTCCTTTGTAGGAAGTGGTCCACTAGGCTAGAGAGACATTTACAGATGGATTTATCATATGCTACTATCCCCAACTCTGATGGGTCATTGGTTAGGGTATATCGTGAGCCATTTTATGATGGTCACCTTGAAAGTTACGAGGATGGTGTAAGGAATACGTTTGGTGAGGGTGAACTTTTACCTAAAGGTATCTTCATGGTCATGGGTGGTCATGATGAGGATCTTAGTCCAAAAAGGGAAACAAACTTTGAGTCACTTCAAGATGAAGTATCGGTAGAACTCAGGACCTTGAACCAACCTAGTAGTATGCGGCCACACATTGAGCAACCTGAACCCACTACTCATGAAGTATCGGTAGAACTCAGGACCTTGAACCAACCTAGTAGTATGGGGCCACACATTGAGTAACCTGAACCCACTACTCAACTAAATACTTCTGAAGTAAACTTTGATCAGATTAGAAGGGGTGAGTATATACCTAGGACAGTACATGAGTGGCTATTCCTAGTTGACCTTAACACAGAAAGAGGAAGACAAGGCTTACCTCACATCACTCCTTGGGCAAATAACAATGAAGGGACACATCTTCCCTCTTCTAAGGGGAATGATGAAGAACCAATTGATTATCACTTCTCTAATGTTCTTGATCATCTATCCCATTTGTCCTTGGAAGATGGGGTTTTGAGGCAAGTGAATGACAACTCCATAAGTTGGCAAGGACATGCCCTAACCCATGATGCCCCTGGGGAGGATTCTTCTTTGAATAATCTCGCTATTTTTTAGGAAGAACCTACTGAGCCAAGTCAGCTTCCACCTTATCCTAGCTTATTGCTTCCTATTGAGTTACTTATTGAGGAAGAAGGTATGAACTCCACAAATTCATTTCACACTCCTACTTCTTCACCAACATCTTTAGATACTGGAACTCATAGTATGCCTAGCACGGTTTCTAGCCATTCGTCCCTTCCTGTTGACCAGCTTTCAGTTTTAGAGAGTATGACCATTCCTATCCCATCTGGAGAAGGTAGTAGCAGAAGTATTGAAAACCATAACCTACCACCTCCAGACCATGCGGAAGTAGATAAGAATATTGATAAAGACTTTTGGACCGTAGGAGAAACTCCAAAATATATCATTCACCCACATGTTGAAGAACCAAGAGTAGTGAATCCTCCTGAGAGGGTTAGAGAGGTCCTGATTGGTAGCATAGCTATACCTTTAGACGGTGGGTTTCCTAGATTTGATGCTTTTCCTCCTGATAGGGTTTCAGGATTAGTGACACCTCAACCTCACAGCAATTCTGACATTCAACCCAATTCTGACATTCAACCCATTCCTGAACGTATTATTGAAGTCATCCCTCAATCTGTCAACTGTCTCCTGATGCCCTCATGTCTGCAAAACTCATCAAACTCCTTGGAGGTATACTCACACCCATTGTCTGACTTGAGTGCTTGAATCCTCCTCCCTGTTTGGTTCTCCACAAGAGCTTTGAACTCTTGGAACTTACTCAAGATTTCTTGAGATTGTTTACTTCTCAGAAAGTAGATCCAGGTCTTCCTGGAGTGGTCATCAATGAAACTGATATAGTACTCAAAACCTGTCACTGAAGCTGAAGACATAGGCAATCAAATCCAATACCCCACCTACTTTGGTGTCACTGCTTGGAAAAGCAGTCTTGGTGTACTTTCCCAAAGCACACCCTCTGCACACACCACCCTGCTTTGTGCTGAACTGAGGAAAACCTGTAGACATCTCCCTCAACAACCTCAAACCTGAATGATGAAGGTGGCCCATCCTCCTGTGCCACAACTCACATGTCTCAATGCTACTGCTTCTATGAGCTAATGCATGGTGAGGCTGGAAGAGAAGCTTGTATAGTTTCCCACATCTCACTCTAATGGCACATGAAGTAGATGGTCCTGCTGCTCTGGAAAAGATATAAACTTTCCCACCTAGAGCACACTTACCCCAAATCCCCTGTCCTCAATCATGGAAACTGATACAAGATTCTTCTTCAGCCCGGGGACATAAAGAACATCCCTCAAAGTCATGGACTGCATAGACTCCCTCTCAAAGGTGACAGTCACTCACCCAACTGCTCTCACAATTGTGTCATATCCCAATACCACCTCAAGACTCAAGCCCGTCTCAGTCATCTCTGTGAACACATCACAAACACCTGTCATATGGCTCGAAGCTCCACTATCAATGTAGCAAGTGTAAGTAGTAATGGTAGAACTAAAGGAATGGCCAACCAATAACGAACACTGAATCTCATCCTCCATGTCACTCTCCATATCACTGCTGGTGAAAGATGTCATTTCTGTACATCCAACATATAGAGAGAACTTTCCCTCAAACTGTGAGGAAAAGTCATCCATCTCTGTTGTCGCTGCTGTCTCCTACCCTTTCTTTTTCTTGTTCGGACAATGTCCAGCATAGTGTCCGAACTTCTAACATGCAAAACACTTGATTTTACTCAAGTCTCTCTTCTGCTCACCTGTATGTTGTTTGGCCCCACCCTTTGGACTCTTCTTGAACTTCTTCTTTTTTCCCTTTGCTGCCAATGCCACATTTTCCTCATCATCTCTCTGATGTGACAAACTGCTCTGCAAGTATCCTCTACGTGTCTCCTCCTGTATAAGATCATCTCAAAGACGATCCCATGTAGGCATGTTCTCTCGACCAATAATAGTCTACACAAACACACCCCACTGCCGAGTCACACCATTTAAGGCTGTGCGCACCATCTCAATGCCCTGTATAACCTCTCCTACAGCTGCAAGTTCATCCCTCACCTGTGTAATCTTGGTAAGCGGTCTACAGAGATCGGTATAGCATCTGCATTTTACAGGGATAGGTACATGATGATGATGATGCAGATAGCATGTATGTGCATGCGCTTTGATGATGATGAGAGGGGTGCTACGGACCAGAGATTCTGAGGTTCTCAAGCACTCTCTCCCTTAGAGCACTTGTCCCAGCTGGAGCCAGATGTTATCACATCCATGTTAGCTGGAGCTACCATGATGCAGATTGTGTGGTCAGGGACCATACTACACTTTTTTTTTTCAGATCAGAGATCAGAGTCCTTCAGAGAGGGCATACATTGTATTCAAATTTCCCCTAGCAGAGATATCAGAGGGGACAGATGGTTTTGTATTGGTCCAGACATATTGCAGAGCAATTGCCACAGGGTCACCCTTCCATGTCAGACTTTGTATGATCCCATTTGATATAATTACTTTGCCATATTGTGATAAGAGCACTACAGAGTATTGTTGGTTTGCCACTTATTGCCCGGATTCAGCAGAGATCTAGTTTCAGAGACAGCCTCAGCAGTAGGTAGATGGTATGGTAGGTATAGCATTTTTTATGTTTTATTGCTCATGTTGGTGATTAGACTTGTTTATACATGATAGTACACTGACTTTATGTATGATGTTGATGTGGTGATCTTGTTGTCATTATGATGTGTTGTTTGGCCCCTAGTGATGTCAGTCCACCCCGTTCCAAGTAGGCTCCTGTTTGTGCACTAGTTCATGTTCCCACTCACTGGTATAGACTTGGTCATTTCGTCCTCCTAGGCAGCTAACTTTGGATCCACCTATCATTTCCTTCACCCATCCGACTCATTCATGTTGGTCTTTCACGACTTGGACCTTGATTTGTGACCTTGAGGATCCCCTTCCCTATTGACCTCTGAGTATGCCATAACTCCTTGTCTATTTGTGCCTCGGCTCTTTAGTGTGTGAGATGCATTCTCAAACCTGGGATTTGCTCCTGTCGGTTGCCCCCGATGTTGCAATGTGGTATAGGATTGTGTAGACTCACTGAGTGTTCCCCATTGGTCATCGAAGCATGTGCACTTACCCCCATTACTCTGCAGTATGAGCACCTTGATTATATCTATTGAGATATGTATGTAGCCCAAAAGGGCCTTGATGTAAAAAATGTAAAAGAAGCCAAAAAGGCTAGAAAATGTAAAATCAAGCCAAAAAGGCTTAAGTATGAAATTGTAATGTAAAGTACAAGCAATTTGTTTTTGAACACACACGGACACAGGTCAGCCATATATATCAGCATTGTAGTGGTTATTTCCTCACCTAGTCCTGCGGGGCAAGGAGGTGAGATGGAGCAAGGGACAACTATGCGAAATGTCTCCTAGAGTCTCAAGTTACGGTTTGTCGGACACCCAGTTTGGCGACTCTAGAAAAGATCCTCACGGAGTCTTCTTAAGGCACGGATGTGAGTTGTGAGGTATATGTTAGATGATCAGTGGCGGTTTCCCTGCACTATACCCATTTGTGAGGCACCGCCCTTCCCTGTGTTTTGTCATGGTATGCTTATGTCAACGGGTCCTGCTTTCCTTGTTTATCCAAAGGGTCACATGATTTTGGTCCTCGTCTTCCCCTATCCTTCACCTTATTCGTCCATCTCACCCAAAGTCAGCTAAGTGGTCAAGTCTGTGAGTTGTGCATAGCAGTTTTGAGTCTTTTGGGAGATGGTGGGCCCACCTCACCTGGGGCATGTTTTATTTGAGATAATATGTATTTGTGATCACCATATCGACATTGTATTGTTTAGTAATGTACTAACATGTATAAGGAAGCCTTCACGCTTCATGTGGCATACAGGTTTTCAGCCAGTATCATTTTGACCAGATTTGACTTGGTCAAACTAGGTTGACTAGGCCAAAAATGGGCCCGAAAAAATATTGTGATCAAGATTTCGATTTTGGTCATTTTTTATCTCTTGGGGTCCCATATGAACCTCTAAGTGTCAGAATTTGAAAAGATTGAGGCATGGATGAGATTTTTAATTATTATGGGTCATTATTGACCTGTTTTAATTAAAAATCATGGATTTTGGGCAAACAGTGCATAATTGATGGATTGGGGCTGTTTAAGTGACCATGTCTACTACATTTGGGGTCTACGATCACATTGCAACAGACAGTTCGTCAATCCGGGCATTATAAGTGGGTCAAAATCCCAAATTACATATTCAGCAATAAAAACCAGCAATAAATTAAATGGAAAATCAAATATGGCAAAGGTAACTATGGAAAAATGGCAAATGCAATGGGTGGCTAATACAAGGGTGAATTCTAAGGTATTTATACTATGTTTGGACATTATATTTTGTGTTGTGGGGCCCTCACTAGCCCAACTCACCATGAGGGGCGAATTTTCCCATGGGGGGTGTTTTTCCACTTAGCAAATATCATAATTTTGATGTTAAATTGTATTGGGATCATAGTATAGTGGTATAGGGGGCTAAAACAGCCCATAGGAACCCCCCAACCACCATTGTATTGGTTTTATGGGCCCCACGAGTTGGCCCCATCTCCACTTGGGTGCTATAGAGGGTAATTCGCCCCCCTCTTGAGAGTTCATCCCATCCATCGATTTGGGCATTGAGAGACTCAATCTCGGCCCTTAGTTTTGGAGGGAATTAGGTTTTGAGAGAGGTCTTTCTCTATAAGAGAAGACACTCACCCATTTTGTATTTCTCTTGACATATTGTAGACTTGACATTGGAGTGATATAGAGATCTTTCTCCCGATTCCTTGAGATGATTTGCATGGATGTTAATGGTGTTGATTGTTAGCTAGTCTTCATAGTTTTCTGGAGTAATCTTAGTGAGTTTTCTGCCCATATTTGGCCACGAATTGCAGGGAAAATGGCCATTTGAAGGAAGGTGCTACACTTGGAGTGGGAGCTCCATTCTAGCAATTTTCGTCAAAGATATTCACAAGGGAGTTGTCTTTGCTTTTAGCTTGTCAATTCTTTCACTTTTAGCCATTTATTTGTTGTTCTTACTTAGTTATTTGCTGCACATTTTGATTTTCTCTTGTTTGTGGCAGGTACCCAGGGCGCTATTGGCCATCCGATTGCTCAAAACGCCCACAGAAACTCGCTGGTTTCTCAACTATTGGACATGAAGATGGTCTTTAAGCCATTTCATCCATACACTTCTATCCCAGGTACGATTCCTTGCTGATCCCATAGAGTTCCAATTTCATTATATGTGTGTTAAGCTAGAAACTATCAATATAAACCACAAAATTAAAAAACTAAAAATTCAACTGTTAAAACTTAATTTTCTTTCTAAACCCGCTTATGATATGCTCTTAAAAGCCTAAATCCAAAGTTTCAGTTCGTTTAGAATCCATTTGCCCATAGAACTAGCACTGGTCCACTTGGCAAAAACGCCCACCTGGGGTGTTTTTCTCTTTCTGCTTAACTGGGTCACTTTGGGGTTCTGGGTAGTTTGTATTTGGTTTTAAATCGTCATTTTACCTTAAGAAATCAAGCTACCATTCGTTGGAAGTGTGTTTAAACATAGATTTATTACTTCCCTAGGTCCTCTAAGCCACTGATTAAACGCCATATCTTGGGCAGTTTTACTTCATTTTCTCACTTCCAATTCATTGTGCATCCTTAGACTATGTCAGCCACATAATCACCGATCTGATCCATTTAATTCATCATACTCAATTGCTGGTCACTCTCTCATTTGCACGCTTACTCCATACTTGTGTCCGTCTATTGGCTGAAATCAGACTTAGGATCCCATCAACACTCATTTCTTGCTTCTATATATTTATCTTTGGTGATTTGGGTGTATTTTTGTCTCTCAACCATCACTGATTGAGCGGGGTCTCCCCCCTGACTTGGCTACTTCCCTCGTCTGAAGTGACAAACACCCTGCCTGGTGTGACTACCTTTCCTTGAACGGTGGACTTGGCGTTTGCTTGTTACACCTGCCTGGTTGCCTGCCCTCTACCATCTCGGACGAGATACCTTTCACCAGCAGCTAGAGTGTGTGTGAAAACAAGTATGTAAGGTATCCAAATATGCGGAAGTGACCTATCTCAGGTTTCTTCTTGGTGAACATCTCCTCAGGAGTTTTACACCCCAAAGCTCGGTGTGGACTCTTATTCTGAACATAAACAGGAGTGCTACAGGCCTCTGCCCATAGAAATAAAGGAAGACTTTGATCATGCAACATGGCTCTAGCTGCTCCCACTATGGCTCTGTTCTTCCTTTCCTCAACTCCATTCTGTTGTGGAGTGTATACTCACCCCCATTATCTGACCTGAGTGCCCGAATCCTCCTCCTTGTTTGGTATGGGGGGCGTTTTTCCACTTAGCAAAGATCATAATTTTGATGTTATATTGTATTGGGATCATAGTATAGTGGTATGGGGGGATAAAACAGCCCATAGGCACCACCCAACCACCATTGTATTGGTTTTATGGGCCCCACGAGTTGGCCCCATCTCCACTTGGGCACTATAGAGGGTAATTCGCCCCCCCCTTGAGAGTTCATCCCATGGGGGGCGTTTTTCCACTTAGCAAAGATCATAATTTTGGTTCTCCACAAGAGCTTTGAACTCTTGGAACCTACGCAAGACTTCTTGAGATTGTTTACTTCTCAGAAAGTAGATCCAGGTTTTCCTGGAGTGGTCATCAATGAAACTGATATGGTACTCAAAACCTGTCACTGAAGCTGAAGACATAGGTCCACATAAATATGAATGAATCAAATCGAATATCCCACCTGCTCTGGTGTCACTGCTCGAAAAAGCAGTCTTGGTGTACTTTCCCAAAGCACACCCTCTGCACACACCACCCTGCTTTGTGTTGAACTGAGGAAAACCTGTAGACATCTCCCTCAACAATCTCAAAGCTGAATGATGAAGGTGGCCCATCCTCCATTGCCACAACTCACAGGCCTTGAATGGCGTGATTGTGCCATGGGCAGTGTTTGTTCAATCTATCATAGCTCGAGAGAACCTTCCCAAGTGGGATCGTTTGTGGGACGATTTCACCCAGGACGAGATCCGGAGAGGCTACATATAGGGTTCAGCTTCTGCCACTCCAAAGGAGGAGGATGTGGCTCTCATAGCAGGCGGGAATCAAAGGGGCAGAGAGAAGAAGGATCTAAGCAAGATCAAATGCTTCGCGTGCAACGACTATTGACATTATGCGGGACAATGTCCGCATAAGAAGAAAGGGAAGCAGGCGAAGGATGAGCAAGTAGCAGCAATAGAGGAGGTTGATGAGTCTACTTCTCGATTTGAGAAGGAGTTCTCATTAGCCTTAGTACAGTTAGGGCATGATAGTAGCCTACCAGAGGCTCAGGTTGAGCAGAGTTGGAGAGTTGACTGCATGCTCAGCAGTCACATGAAAGGGGTGCGGGATGCATTCCTTATCCTAGAGCACACATCCTTGCAGTTGGCTCGGGATGTGCAGGGGGTTGATCACTTGGTCACCGAAGTGGGCAGAGTGATATTTCTGCTTGACCTTGGGGAGTTCCTGGAGGTATCAGGAGTGCTCTTTGTTCCAGGATTGAGAGGGAGTATCCTCTCAGTGGAAGCCTTGGAAACTGCTGGCTACTCAGTAGTGTTCCAGCGGAATCAGATCTTCACCTATCCTAGAGGAGTAGACCTAGTCTTGTTGGGTCACAGGATTGACGGTGAATACTTGGTTCAGGGACAACCTACTATGGGCACATCAAGGTGGCTGAGTACATCCTCTTCAGGTTCGGAGGGGGATGATGAGCGGGATGCTCATAGCAAATATTAGGCCAGGAGGAGTGAGTCTGGTCAGTAGATGGGTGGGCAAGATGCTCACCACGATGAGGAGGATCAGGGGAGTGATTCTAGAGTTCAGATGGATGAGCAAGATGCTCTTGATAGTGATGAGTCTCATGAGTGTTAGATTATGGTAACTTCGGGATGTCCTCCATGGTTCAGATCCCTTACATGGAGGTACATTAGCTGCATAGGCATCAGGATGGAGTAGAGGCACTCTACTTAGTGGCATGAGTCCAGTGGGGGCTGCATGCGGAGCCTCAGGGGAGATTGACCTATGCATGCATGATTTTTGCATGACCTGTCAGCATTCAGTGACTGCATGCAAAAGTGACTTTTTGCATGCACCGGGAATTAAGGTTTTCGCAAACCTAATTCATCGGTGAGATTATTTATAGAGGCAGGGGGTCCCTAGATGAGGTTACTTAGTTGTATTATCAGGGAGAGATACTGCTAGAGTGAGGAGGACCTAGCTGTCCATGTGGGGCGACTTTTTGAGATAGAGAGGAGTTGCTGCAGGAGCTAGGAAGGTCAGACCTGAGCTAGATCAGTGACCTTCAGTTCCAGTGAGACCAGACACCCATTACTGTGAGCTGAGAGAGCTCCACAGTGTGATTACTGATTAGATTAGAGGAGGGCGAGTTCTCTTGGAGGAGGACGTTTTTCCTGAGGGGAGAGAAGCTCATTGTGAGCTGGATTGACCGATTAGGAGTCTGTGACTTCCAGGATAGGCTTGCCTCAAGATTTGGGGAAGGTTAGGGATGATCGGAGCTCAGATCTATTGAGATCCGGAGCAGTACGAGTATTTGACATCCAGAGGTGAGGGCGCACTTGTGCATTCAGAGGAGGCTGATTTCATCAATGGGCAGTCTTCAGAGCAAAGAGATCTAGAGAGGGTAGATCTATCAGAGGCACCGTCAAAGCACTCAGATCCAGTTTGGTAGTTAGGGCATACTTCTTCAGTGCATGCATCAGCAAATTAGAGTGTGTCCTGTTCAGAGGGATTGAGTTACCGGTTGAGGTAATTCTGTATTGTATTGTCTTTTATACATCTATATGCTCTGGGCTCGAGAGAGAAGATAGCTCCATAGTTAGCTGGTTTTTCCCGCAAGGGTTCCAGGGTACATCTGTTGTTTATGTGGTTGATTGCATTTATGTTCAGTTGGTAAATGCAGATCTAGTTGTTTGAGTTTATTTCTTTATGAGCATATATTGATTTAGAGACTCATACCACTTGAGATCTCAGGGCGATCCAGAGGGAGTAGTGAACTCTGGATCTAATATATTTACATGGTATCAGAGCCCTATTGAGGGTCAGGGTGAGCAGTCACACATAGATATGCAGTGTTGGTGACTAGATCTGAGATAGATCTAGTAGATATGTGGAGATAGAGGCCAGATCTACCAGATCTGAACATCCCCGTTCAGATCTGTGGTTGTAGAGGTCAGATCTATCAGTTCAGTTGGTTTGTGGTCAGATATGAGACAGATCTGCTAGATTTGTGATCGGGAGAGACTCTTGTTCACTGTGGGTTTCAGTTTCTTCAGTTGGGTGAGTATGGCTACTGGTTTGAGAGTGGAGGACCGGTTGGATGGTGCCTCCAACTACAATGCATAGAGGGCACGTATTACTCTCTTGTTGAAAGAGAGTGAGCTATGGGATGTTGTGAACAGCACGATAGAAAATCCTGTAACTGTTCCGTCTGATGCCACTGCCAAAGCACTGTACGACAAGAAGAATGTGAAGGCTCAGAGGATCCTTCTTGATGCGATCAAGGATCACCTCATCCCACATGTCTCTACCAAAGACAATGTGTTTGAGATGTGGGATGCATTGACTAATCTGTACCGAAGCTCCAATGAGAATAGGAAGATGGTTCTCAGGGAGAAGCTGAGGAGCATCAAGATGGGAAAGGATGAGAGCATGGTTACCTATCTCACCAAGATATCTCAAGTGAGAGATGAGTTGGGTGCGGTCGGTGAGAAGGTAGAGGATAGTGAGTTGGTTCTACGGTCCTTGAATGGCGTGACTGTGTCATGGGCAGTGTTTGTTCAGTCTATCATAGGTCATGAGAACCTTCCCAAGTGGGATCGCCTGTGGGATGATTTCACACAGGAGGATAATCGGAGAGGGTACATTCAGGGTTCAGCTTCTGCCATTCCAGAGGAGGAGAATGTGGCTCTCGCAGCAGGCGGGAAGCAGAGGGGCAGACAGAAGAAGGATCTGAGCAAGATCAAATATTTCGCCTGCAATGAGTATAGACATTATGCGGGACAGTGTCTGCATAAGAAGAAGGGGAAGCACGCGAAGGATGAGCAGGTGGCAACAACGGAGGAGGTTCATGATTTCTCTTCTTGGTTTGAGAAGGAGTTCTCACTGGCCACAGTTCAGTCAAGACATGATAGTAGCCTACCAGAGGCTCAGGATGATCAGAGGTGGAGAGTGGACAACACTCTCAGCAGACATACGACAGGACTGTGAGATGCATTTTTTACCCTAGAGCATACTTCCATGCAATTAACTCGAGATGAGCTCGGGGTTGACCATTTGGTTGCTGGAGTGGGCAGAGTGAGATTTCTGCTTGATCGTGGGGAGCTCCTGGAGGTTTCAGGAGTGCTCTTTGTTTCAGGGCTGAGAGGGAGTGTCCTCTCAGTAGCAGCCTTGGCAGCAGCAGGCTTCCCTATTGTATTTCATAGGGATCAGTTCTTCACCTATCCTAGAGGAGTAGATCCATGGTTGTTTGGTCACAGGATTGATGGTGAGTACTTGGTTCATGGACAGCCTACTTCGGGCACATCAGGATGGCTGAGTGCATCTTCTTCAGATACAGAGGAGGATGATGAGAAGGAATCAGGATGCTCATAGCAGAGATGAGGCCAAGAGGAGTGAGCCTGTTTAGCAGATGGGTGGGCAAGATGCTCACCATGATGAGGATCAGGGCGGTGATTCTGGAGTTCAGATGGATGAGCGAGATGCTCTTGACAGTGATGGAGATGTGGCGATTGAGCCCTTGGGCTCATATCAGAGGGATGAGCATGTTGCTCATGTAGGCACCAGTCAGAGAGTGAGCTGGTATGACATGATTGAGATGGACTTGGCTCAGGAGAGAGCTCAGTCAGTTCAGAGACAGAGGAAGTTGACTTACAAAGCTGAGTCAACTCAGGGTCATAGGCAAATGACCTACAGAGCAATGGATCCACTTGATAGAGGATTTCAGAGTTGGTTACAGCAGCAGAGACTCAGAGGGAGTCTGAGTCAGAGTGTAGTGGCAGAGTCAGTAGTGGTGGACAGGAGGGCTTCTTCTGAAGCCACCCGTATGGAGATTGACCAGATTTCTTCAGGTCAGAGAGCAGTGGCAGGCAAATCAGGTAGATCAGTGTCAGCAGCAGTGGACTTGTTGGATCCAGGCATTAGTGTCAGGACTTCCCTTGTTAAGAGGGAGTGTTAGATTATGGTAACTTCGGGATGTCCTCCATGGTTCAGATGCCTTACATGGAGGTACATTAGCTGCATAGGCATCAGGATGGAGTAGAGGCACTCTACTCAGTGGCATGAGTCCAGTGGGGGATGCATGCGGAGTCTCAGGGGAGATTGACCTATGCATGCATGATTTTTGCATGACCTGTCAGCATTTAGTGACTGCATGCAAAAGTGACCTTTTGCATGCACCAGTAATTACGGTTTTGGCAAACCTAATTCATCGGTGAGATTATTTATAGAGGCAGGGGGTCCCCATATGAGGTTACTCAGTTGTATTATCAGGGAGAGATACTGTTAGAGTGAGGAGGACGTAGTTTTCCATGTGGGGCGACTTTCTGAGATAGAGAGGAGTTGCTGCAGGAGCTAGGAAAGTCAGATCTGAGCTAGATTAGTGACCTTCAGTTCCAGTGAGACCAAACACCCATTACTGTGAGCTGAGAGAGCTCCACAGTGTGATTACTGATTAGATTGGAGGAGGTAGAGTTCTCTTGGAGGAGGACGTTTTTCTTGAGGGGAGAGAAGCTCATTGTGAGTTGGATTGACCGATTAGGAGTCTGTGACTTCCAGGATATCCTTGCCTCAAGATTTGAGGAAGGTTAGGGACGATCGGAGCTCAGATTTGTTGAGATCCAGAGCAGTACGAGCATTTGACATCCAGAGGGGAGGGCGCACTTGTGCATGCAGAGGAGGCCGATTTCATCAGTGGACAGTCTTCAGAGTGAGAGATCAGAGCAGAGAGATCTAGAGAGGGAAGATCTATCAGAGGCACCGTCAGAGCACTCAGATCCAGTTTGGCAGTTAGGGCATACTTCTTCAGTGCATGCATCAGCTGGATGCATGTAAATTAGAGTTTGTCCTGTTCAGAGGAATTGAGTTACCGACTAAGGTAGTTCTGTGTTGTATTGTCTTTTATACATCTATATGCTCTGGGCTGAAGAGAGAAGATATCCCCATAGTTAGCTGGTTTTTCCCGCAAGGGTTCTAGGGTACATCTATTGTTTATGTGGTTGATTGCATTTATGTTCAATTGGTAAATGCAGATCTAGTTGTTTGAGTTTATTTCTTTATGAGCATATATTGATTTAGAGACTCATACCACTTGAGATCTCAGGGCAATCCAGAGGGAGTAGTGAACTCTGGATCTAATATATTTACAATGAGATTGAGCCCTTGGGATCATATCAAATGGATGAGCATGTTGCTCATGCAGGCACCGGTCAAAGATTGAGCTCGTATGAGATGGTTGAGATGGACTTAGCTCACAAGAGAGCTGAGTCAACTCAGAGACAGAGGGAGTTGACTTACAGAGTTGAGTCAACTCAGAGACATAAACAGATCTCCTACAGAGTAGTGGATCCACTTGGCAGCAGTCTTCAGGACTGGTTATAGTAATAGAGATTCAAAGGGAGTCTGAATCAGAGTGTAGTGACAGATTCAGCAATGGTTGATCAGGGCGCTTCTTCTGAAGCCACACTTATGGAGATTGATCAGGGTTGTTTCGATCAGAGGCAGCAGTGGCAGGAAAATCAGTTAGATCAGTGTCAGCAACAGGGGACTTGTTGGATCAAGGCATCAGTGGTAGGAATTCCCTCGTTAAGAGGGAGTGTTAGATTATGGTAACTTCGGGATGTCCTCCATGATTCAGATGCCTTGCATGGAGGTACATTAGCAGTATAGGCATCAGTATGGAGTAGAGGGCGAGATACACTCTACTTAGTGGCATGAACTCAGTGGTGGCTGCATGCGGACCTTCCGGGGTAATTTAACCTTTGCATGCATGAGTTTTGCATGACCTGTCAGCGATCATTGGATGCATGCAAAAGTGACTTTTGCATGCACCGAGAATTAGGGTTTTGGTAAACCTAATTAATCGGTGAAATTGTATATAGAGGCAGGGGGTCCCCGCATGAGGTTGCTCAGTTGCTTTATCAAAGAGTGATAGTGCAGGAGAGAGGAGGGCACACTTGTGCATGCAGGGCGACTTTCTAGGAGAGAGAGGAGCTGCTACAGGAGCTAGGGTGGTCAAATCTGAGCTGGATCAGTGACCATTAGCTCCAGAGTCACTAGGCACCCAGTGCTGTGAGCTGAGATAGCTCATCAGTGTGATTTCTGCTCAGTTTAGAGGAGGATGTGTTCACTTGGAGGAGGGTGCATTTCCCAAGGAGGGAGGAGCTCATTTGGAGCTTGATCGACCGATTCAAAGTTTAAGACTTCCAGGATAGCCTTGCCTCGGCATTTGAGGAAGGGTAGGGACGATCAGAGCTTAGACCCGTTGAGATCTGGTCCTGTACGAGCATCAGACATCCAGAGGGGAGGGCGCAATTCTGCATGCAGTGGAGGTCACATTCTTCAGAGGCAGTCTTCAGAGAGAGAAGATCAGAGCAATGAGATACAAAGAGGCAGATCAGTCAGAGGCACCTACAGAGATACTTAGATCAAGTTTTCCAGTTAGGGCTTACTCTTCCAGTGCATGCATCAACTGATGCATGCAGATCTAGAGTCTGTCCAGTTCAGGGATTGAGTTACCTTTGAGGTAATCCTGTATTGTACTTGTCTATTTATATATATGCTCTGGGCTCGAGAGAGAAGATAGCCTCACAGTTTGTTGGTTTTCCCCGGTTGGGGTTTCCAGGGTATATTTGGTGTTTATGTGTGATTGCATGTGTTTCAATTTGGTAAAGAGATCTAGCTGTTGAGTTTATATTTATATGAGTACGTATTGATATCGAGACTCAAACTGCTTGAGATCTCAGGGTGATTTAGAGGGAGTAGTGATCTCTGAATCAAATATTTACACCTACAACATTTTATCTCTCTCTCTCAGGTATGTGCATACCCTCAGGTAAGGGTCAGTTTTGTTCCATTTGTTGACTTTCCTCTGAGAGGAAAAGTCTAATCTAGAAGTTAAATTCTGAGTATAAGGAAGGTTCCCTTCATCAGATAAGTTATCATATCTATTTTATTTCGTTAATTAGGTTTTATTTACAGCTGTTATCATATTATTTATGATTTTACTGATTCATGTTTTTGATGTTGTTGTAAATGTAACTTCGGAAGATATTCATTTGTATTTTGTTATTATATTATTATTGTACTTTTATTGTACCTCCGCCGGAGATGTTTTTCATCCGCAGGGGATGTTGTTATTGTATTTGGTCATACTAGAATATCGAGGTAAAACCTCCATTGTAAGTCGAGGCAATAGTTCCCCAAAGGTCAAATCTAAATTGTATTTTTGAGTCTCCCTAGGAGAGGTCGGCCCAGTTAGGTAAGTGAGGTCGGCCCCATTGAGGAATTAGGTCACCCACACAAAAGTATAAATAGAGAGTGTCACTCTTTCATTTGACACAACACTCACTCAAGCAAGTTCGCATAAGGAGAGAGAGAAGATAAGTTCGTTGGAGGAGAAAGAGAGAGAGAGCTGCAGAATAAATCTTATATTTTGGTTTTCTATCTTGCTTGATATTGTACTAGTGACAAATCTATTTCTGAGGAAGTTGTGGGGTTTTCTCCTTTATGGTTTCCCCAAGGAAAGTTATTGTCTCTTGTGTTTTGTTATGCTTGTCTATATTTCAGTTAAAGATCTAATTAAATTGAATTAAAGTGCAAACTCAAACATTTGCATTATTTAATTTTTATGTTTAAAACAATAACATAACCCTAATTTTAACATGGTATCAGAGCTTAGGGTTTGTAGCTAGCTCTGTTTTGCAGCCTAACCAAGCCTACATAGATCCTACGAAGGGTTTGAACATTATTTAGTTTGGCCGCAAGAGGAACAACATACTAATCAGAGTTGGATGGCCACATACAAATATTAATTGGCTGTAAATAAAGGATGTGTTTATTAGAGCTCCAGTGGTTATGCTAGTTTATGTCCTAAGTGTAACATCAAAAAAGAGAGGATGGAATTAGGCTGTGGACTAGATGATCCCTTGAAGATGTCAAATATAACTAGCAATCTCAAAAGGCTTGACTCAGGTATGCTTTATTCTGAGGTAAGTAAGAAGCCTAATTAAGTATTTATGTGTTTAGATCTTTACTTATGTATCTTCTCATCATGATCATTAGTAATCAAGGGTTTACATGATCATGATACCTTCTAGCTTGATCACTTTACTGTGTAAAGAGTTTTGAGACTCATTGAACAATGTGATCAAAGTATGCAAGTGTAAAGAAGGTAGTAGAGTTCATCTATGTATGAAATAATCATGACCGTATGTGTTAAAATTTTCATATCAAGGGTTATGATCTCATCAAAATATACTAACAAATGTGTGATGGTACATGAGATCTTGAGAATGATATTAAGCACACTTAAGAGGTGCATGCTCAGATCTAAAGGACACTGGTTTAGAATGTAGAAAGCTCAAACACACTTGATTATGTGACTTCTGCTTGGAGGAAAAAATTAAGAGGGAGGACTCATTTTCCCACCTATGTTTTCATGTTCTATGGTGAAACATACTTTTACGACATATTGCATACTGATATTATGCTCTTGATGGCATCTAGTTAGTTTCCTAGTGTTAACACCCAAATTAACCCCCAAGGTTGTGAGAGAAGGCAATTCGGGGTAACCACTAACCAATCTTTAGCTTGTGCTACTGACCCAACACAAACAGAGAGGGCTCTCTCTATAAGCTCATGAAAAACTGGAATAATCAAAGGTGTCAACAATGAAAACGTACACCAATATTCATCATTAAAAATATTCAATTACAACATACACAGAAGATCAGATTTCTGCTGGAACAAAAATGATTTAAACGTCGTTTGGCTGAAACATATGAATCTCTATTTGGGCAATGGACTCACATTAAACAAACCTTGAAAATTATTCACAAAGGCTCTGCGAATGCATTCACACAAGGGCGAGGTAGTAAGCAGCTAGTAGTCAAAGAGATTTTAATTGGTGAAACATAAGAGAAAAGAACAATCCATTGATGTAAGGCATACGGCGATGAATCCTACACCAACTTTAGCAGAGAATAAATGGTGAAATACTTGAAATGAGACTAAGCAGAGCATAATTTCTATGAATTCCACTTAACTACTACACTGCACCAAGTATGAAGAAATATTACATACATGGAATAACGATGAAAGAAGCACAATTAACATAGGAAAAAGAAATTCAGACTACCAGACCAATTACACAAGAATCCTTGAAAAACACAGGCTCGGCTCTGCAAACTTTATTAAACAGCTCAAAATGTCTTACAGACTGATTCTCAAAATTCCAAAAAAAGTTTTCAAATAAGATTTTCAACCCTTTTTCATTCCATTACATCACATATATAGATGACCTAAGCCTTATACTCGATCCATCAAAACCAAAAACTGTTGCAACTGAGTGATACCTCATCAGGATTTATTTGTCACTTATCTCTACAAAAACAGAAATGGGTAGAACCAGTATAACTACTTTTCATCTCTACCGGTAATTTTACCACATGATATTTATTTTCAACTACAAAGATAAAAGATAACGAAGTAATTGTTCCAGCTGACTATTTTCATAGTCGCCTCAAAAAATATTACAAATTGCATTTTAGAAATAAAAGTATCTTAGAAGTCTTTGATCTTCAAATAAACAACAACTATTTAAAAGCCAACGACTATCGTGGAGGGTGGAGAGTGTATTTCATTTTTCCGTATCTTTCCACGGTAGTCCATAGCTCAACAGAAGGGAGGTCATAATCCGTCATCTCCTTTACCATAACCCGAATCTCAATGTGCTCTGCAAGTGAAACTGGAGGGAGTCTTTCACCAATGGCGACCAACCGGTTCAGGATTTCAAAGTCTTCAAATATCTTTTCCATCAAATTTCTGCCTATAAGCAGCTGGTTTAGATTTTTGAACTTGGTGTGATCCATCCTTATGTTCCAGAGCAAGTTTTTATAGCCAGTTTGGGGGATTAACTCTTGATTATTATCCCATAACGATGGTAACCCCATCTCAACCAGCTTCTCAAACGATCCTTTGAAATCCGCTACCTGTCTCCTCATTTCCTCTGCTCTGGATTCCATGCCCTCAACCTGTGCATACTTCCCCAGAACTCGGCCATGCGACTATCAACAAGATCCGTTGATCTCGCGCCTATGCCCGATCAACGGTGCCTACCTGCATGGCACTTAACCTCTCCATTATTTACATGCAGACTATAGGACTTAGGGTCTTTTTATCCCATTAATCGATTTCACTTGCATATTAATACCCATACTTCGAAATTATTCCATTTTTATTGCATTGGGTCCTTCTAGACCTCTTCTTTTCTTGTCTTAGCACTTGGCCATCGAAGATGGAGAGTACTTCAAGCTTCCATCAGGTATTTGTTTAACCCTCCACCTTTCACATTCAGTTTTTATGCTGCAAAAAATAAATAGGTGCTAACACCTAGTATATGGATGGATGCTAAGACTATGTCATTATATGAAATTGATATTGCATTAAAGTTTGGTTATTGGTGACTATCGGACTGAATTTAACTTGAAGGAAAGAACCTTAATAAGAGGATGATATGATTTGCTCGGAAAGACAAGTGATGAAGTCTGTAGATCTTGTTCATGTTCAGAGTTAGATGGAGAAGTGCTCAAATATAGAGGGAGTAATAGGCCCCACAGGATACAAGATCAGTGATTTTTAGATGTTCATCCTCCTAACTGTCAGCATAGAGTCGACCAAGACATATGCTTACAAAAGAGAATCTGCCAGGTATTAGATATTGATGACTTGTTCCTTACTAGAGTGGAACATCTGGTAAGTTCAAAGATCAAGAGGGAGCCAACTGTGCCCTAAAATCCTCAGCAGAATGGGATTGCAGAAAAGAAAACTAGAGATGTGATCTTCCATGATAAAGTTGTTTCTCATCACTTCAAAGAGCCTCCCAGTGATATAGACATGGAAATGAGCCCAATCCATGAGTCATCTCTTTCAGATGAGCAGAGGGAGGAGGTCAAGGAGTCCTTAGTTGATCTCATTAAGAAGCCTATTGAGAGGCTTCAATGCTGCTCTGGTTGGATATCTCAGATGAGTCACGTCACTAATTCAAAATCCTCCACTTATGAGGAGGCAGCCAAACATTAGGTTTGGAAAGGTACTATGAGAGAAGATCTCCAATTAATAATGGAGAATGTCGTGTGTAAAGTGGTTCTCAGACAACAAGGGAAGTCAGTTATAACTTACAAGTGGGTTTATAAGATCAAGCTTCTTGCTAACATCCAGAGTTGTTTGAAGCTCTCGGAAAATCCTATATGCTATGACAGGTCGAAACACATCGAGAGGAAGTATTACTATATAAGGGACATGGTGCAGATAGTTCAGTATGTTCTACCGATGTGTTGACTAAGCATCTGTCCACGACGAAGTCTAAGTACTTCCGAGACAAGCTTAGTGATTGCTGAGAATGCCTCTCTTGTTGAGAGGGAGTGTTAAATATAATGCAGCCACGAGAGCCATTCTCTGGGAGGATGGCACCCTAGTCAGTTAACTAGGGTTCTTGGTCAGTTAACCAGGCAGTGTAAGTCCCTAACAGGTATCTAGGGCCCCCAACAATCTACTAGCGTTCTTGGTCTGGGACCAAGCAGGTCGAAGCCATGGAAAAGTCCCTAGCATGTGGCTAGGGGCCCTATCTGTCTCTAGGGCATTCTGGTCTGGGACCAGACAATTTCTTGGTCATGAGGAGCAAGCAAATCCTGTAAGAAGAGACAGAGACATCTTGGTCTGGGACTAGGCAGATTCTTGGCTTGAGACCAAGCAGGTCCTGCAGGTATATTCCTAGTCAGTTAACCAGGTGGATCTTGGTCAGTTAACCAAGATGATGATGTGTGATGTCCTCCTCTCCTAGCTCCTCAAGATGGTTGAGCTAGGTTGTTTCCTCAAGGGACTGGCAACCCCTTGATGGAGTCACTAGCATTGACCTTAGGAGCAGTCAGGAGGACCAGAGGATCATATCATCCAGTGTGAACCTTCTTTATATGGTGCTGATGAAATTTGAGTTATAGCTTGGGACAAATGTGGACCACATACCCTGAGAGAGAGGGTTAAAAGGGTTGTCTTACCACCTTGTTGTTACACCTTTGGTCTTGTTGGTAAAAGGGTTGTCTTTCCACCTTGTTGTTACACCTTTGGTCTTGTGGGTAAAATAGTTGTCTTCCCACCTTGTTGTTACACCTTTGGTCTTGTGGGTAAAAGGGTTGTCTTCCCACCTTGTTGTGACACCTCTTGTTGAGTTGTGGATAGCCTTGCGTTTGGCTTAGCTTTATGATGACCCCTTCTTTGTTAAAGCGTCCCCCCTTAAGTGTGGTAACTTACCCTTTGTTATGTCCTTGGTACCCACCCCTAAAGACATCTTAACAAAAATTTATATTTTATATTTGGTAACCCTCCTTATTTGTGTAACCCTCACCTCAAGACGTCCTAACATTAAATTATATTTTATGTGGGATACCTTCCTAAAAGATAGGATGTTTGACCTAGTTAAAGTAACCCTAGAGTCAGTGAAGAAATAGAAGGAAGATCCTTCTAGACGTCATTGAAAGGTTATAAATATGAGTCTTAGCCTTCATTATGAATGCGTCTTGAAGATGAAATCTGAGATCTGAATGCTTGTGACTGTTCAAGGGTTTTGATGCACTGTTTTTGGATGATGTCAAGGGTTTCAAGTCTCATTTAGGGCTGAGATTTCTCTCTGACACTGTCGCTTTCCTTCTGTGGGTACCTTCAGCTGTTAGGGTCAGATTTTAAGGGTGTCGGTGCCTGTTCTAGCCTGTGTGAAGGCTGTTGTTCATTGAGAAGTCTATCTTGAGGGGGCCGAGGTCTGCTTTGAGGCTGCCAAAGCCTGTTTGAGGGCTGTCATTGCTTGTTAAGGGCTGTTGTGGACTACTGTGAGCTGCTAGGTGGCTGCTGTCCACTGTTAGGGCTTTCCTGAGGGCTGCCATCCCCTACGAAGTCCTCCCATGAGGCTGTCTCTGCTTGATTGAGGTTTGTTTGAAACTGTTGTGAGGGTTTGTAAGGCTGCTGCTGCTTGCTGTGAGGATACCGCTGCCTGTAGAGGGCTGTTTGGGTTTGTTGTCCATTGTTTTGGGGTTGTCATCTACTGCTGACACTTATTTGCAGGCTGCCATCCACTATGATGTCTGTTTGAGGGCGCCATTCTCTGCTGGAGAACTTTGTGGCTGCCCTTGAGGTCTGTTACGAAGCTACAATCAGCTGGTTAAGGTCTGATTTGAGGCAGCATTGAGTCTACCTGTTTAGCATTGGCTAGAAAAGAAGTTGCTTGGAATTGGAGCATTTATGGCTGCCTTGGTTAATGGTTTAGGACAGTTTTGACTAGGCCGTACCCTCCTTAAGTCATTGTATCTTCTACTGCAACTGTCTAACCCTATCCTACAACACTTTATCTCTCTCTCTCTCAGGTATGTGCATACCCTCAGGTAAGGGTCAGTTTTGTTCCATTTGTTGACTTGCCTCTGAGAGGCAAAGTCTGATCTGGAAGTTAAATTCTGAGTATGAGGAAGGTTCCCTTCATCAGATAAGTTATCAGATCTATTCTATTTCGTTAATTAGGTTTTATTTACTGCTGCTATCATATTGTTTATGATTTTACTGATTCATGTTTTTGCATTATTTAATTTTTATGTTTAGAACCCTAACATAACCCTAATTTTAACATAATTAAATCAATCTCCAAACTAAAAACATATTCCAAGAGAAGAATAGCCCAACAGTAAGCTACATTAGTTTGCATACGAAGTGTTTGATAAAAGTCCCCATTCAGAAGGCAGTCACAATATTCAATAGTTTGGTATCCATTGTAACCTACTGCAGTCAGAGAAGGGTTGTAAGTGTTTCGCACAAATCGTGAATTAAAAATCAGCATATCAAATAGATAAGCAAATGATGCATGAGACTCATGTGAAACTGAACCCAAGCATTCAGCACTTGTTTTCTCTGTTAAGGAAATTTGGATAGAAGCTACAGCAGTAAGAACTTAAAGTGTTTGTCAAAATACCACAATCAAACCCATCTGTCAGTACACACTAAATCAGATTTCATTCCCAGTAAACCACAGCAGTTTGAAAGACAAGTATTTGACGGAGGTCCATAGCCACTTTATCAGGGAGTTTGAGAAAATTTGGGCAGTCATTGGGTCAAATTTTGGAGTCAATGAAACTAATTCTGAAATGAAATGAAATGGCGGGAGAGAGTAATAGAGTGATACTTTTAGATACCTAAGTAGAAGCAAGGCAATACAGGAGTCCATTTTCTTGTGTGCCATGTGAAAGACGAGAGCCCACTTGGGCTTGCTATTAAGATTGAAGTGAGTAAAAAAGCAAGAACTATTAGGTCAAATCTAAGTGTTATAGCTGAAATGAAAACACGAAATAGACAAAAGTTAGAGATGCAATACTTGCATTAACCTTGGAATGGGCATTAATGATTTAGGATCTTGCAAAGGGGTGCAAAGGATGTGTGAATGGTAATCTCAATGCCATAGCAAGCTATGAACTCAAAACACAAATGTAGAGGCCTTCCCCATAACAAAGGCGAGAAGGGAAGAAGGAAGGAGGCAACAACACTATGGTAAAACTAGAAAAGCAAATTACAAGAGGTGATGATGGAAGCACTAGAGAAGGTGAGAGGGAAAAGATGGCAACATTGATTAAGCATTAGCGAAGGCAAGATGCGAGAGGCAGCTAGATAAGCAAAGCGCAAGTGAAGGCAAAAGGAAAGAGCAATGACACATTGAAAAAGCTACCTGCAGTTTAACAACTTAGGCCAATGTCTCAAGGATGAGGCATGATGATCCTCCTTCCAAGGATGAAGTTATCTCAATTCAAGACCTAATTGAGATAACGACACAAAGGAAACCAATTGACGGTGAGGCAATTGAAAGGGTAAGGATTTCGCTTAAAGGGCAATGGATTTCGTTTAATGAAGGGAAACATTACTTTGAAATGCACCTCGTCAAAATTTACACAAAAAAGCATCATTGCACCCAAAGGCGCTCTACAACCCAGTATGGGGGAGATCTTGTGAGTCAAGTGTTTGTCGAGTTTGTCGAGTAACAAAATAATACAAAGTAAACAAAAAAAGAATAATACAAAGTAAAAAGTAATAAATATTATGTTGACCATAAACAAAAAAGAATAATACAAAGTAAAAAGTAAATATGAGACTTAAACTAGAGACTTTAGAGCTTAGGATAAATATGAGAATTAAACTAGAGACTTTACTTTTTACTTTGTATTCAAAGTAAAAAGTAAATATGAGACTTTAGAGTGTTTGTCGAGTAACAAAATAATACAAAGTAAACAAAAAATAATAATACAAAGGAAAAAGTAATAAATATTATGTCGGCCGTAAACAAAAAGAATAATACAAAGTAAAAAGTAAATCTGAGACTTAAACTAGAGACTTTAGAGCTTAGGATTAGGTGGCTTGGGTATTGCACTCAAGGAGCTATTCAAGGATAGGTTTGCACCTAGAGAGATTTGATCCCTCTCGGCGCTTGATAGAGCCTAAGATTTGGATCTAGGCTGGTATTTCTAACAGGTCAGACATCAAATGAATCAAAGTGTAATTTATGAAATAGGAGTATTCAGATATTTAAATATTTCTCCGAGTTAGAAGCGCTGACTCAAATATTACCGCAGTTTGAGAGAGATTTTCCAAGTAATTATTTCTAATGCAGTTCATCGATTTCGTTTAATGATGGCCTGGACTTCTTTCCAGCTGTGTTGGTTTGCTAACTTATCCTCTGCTGGTCTTCTTCAATGATCAGCTGGTCCAGGCTGCTTGTTCCATTTGAGCTAGGCCACGATGAACTTAGGATCATACTTCGGCATCCAACATTATTGCAGCCGCCTGCTTCCCCTTTAGAATTGAAAAATGCATATCCCCCAATGGGGTATACAATGAAACTCTTCCTATGGACCTTCTTCATACAGACTTCATCAACATGGAGTAACTGCCTGACACATTCCAAGATGAAAATCGAGGCAATCTGTACGGGGCTATCTCAAACCCAAATAGTCTGATCATTGTATAATCGGGGCCTAAGAACCAGCTTAATGCAGAGAGAAGACATTTCATTTCAAAAAGCTCGTAGATCAAAGTTTACGGAGAAGAAAAATAAGCTCTAAGATATCTATATATTTTTTATTTACTCCAGCTTGCGAAGAAAATTTATGGAGAAGAAACATCCGATTTTAAATATTTGTTGTGAAATGAAGGTTAGGCAACGAAATGAATGGAAGTGTAATGTATAAAAGCTTAGTACTTACAAGTTACATATTTTGAGAAAGGACTAAACTTTGTTGTCGTACCCAACAGAATTCCATTTGACGAAATAATTGGCAGTATCGAGATGGCAATCAAAGATGAACCAAGAGGTAAGGCAAGACTGTTCGGTGGTCTTGAGAAATACCAAACCTCCGTCCATAAACCTATCAAGAGAAAGAAAGCGAGGCTTTAAGAGAACTAAAAAACAACAATAAAATCGTAATTCTCAAACCAGGGAAGGAAACTCCACAGTGGTCGTGGATGCAGAAGACTACAATAAAAAGTTGATTGATCACCTTACGACTAGCGCAAGCTACAAAATCAAAGAAAGACTCGGGTAATAAAATCATGAAGGAGGTGACTAGGGCAATAAAATCTTCAACCCTCGATGACCTAACTAAGAAACGTATCACACCAAGGAGTGCGATTATGCCACGAATTTATGGTGCTCCAAAGATTCACAAGGAAGGAATCACGCTAAGGCCCATAGTAAATACTATAGGCTCTCCAACCTTTCACTTGGCCAATTTCTTTGCAAAAATGCTTAGACCCTTATCAGGTAACACATCCTCATACGTCAAGGACTCGGCATCCTTTCCGCAATGGATTAAAAACCAAGAGCTTAAGGAGGGAGACATTAGTAAGCTTCGACATAGTGTCTCTCTATACAAAGATTTCCGTAAATGAAGCCATCAATATTATCAAAGACATGACAAACAATGAGACGACAAACCTAGTAAAATTATGTCTAAAATCAATTTATTTCAGCTATAAAGGGGTAATATATGAGCAAACCAAGGGTGTTTCAATGGGATCACCATTATCCCCGATAGTGGCAAATATATACATGGAGCATTTTGAAGCTCAAGCCCTCAACTCATTTCCCCTAAGTCCAGAAGAGTGGTGGTAAAAATATGTTGACGACATCTTTGCAAAATGGAGACATTGGAGAGAGAAGCTTGATGACTTTCTAGTGTACCTCAATAGGCTCTCAAAGCATATCAAATTCACCATAGAATTAGAAAATGACAACCAGTTTCCATTTCTAGACAAACTTCTCACAAAGAAAGATGATGGAAGCTTTGGGCATCAGGTGTATAGGAAGAAGACCCATACCAACCGATACCTACATGCAAGCTCTCACCACCATCCAAGCCAAAAAGTCGGCGTCATCAAAACTCTCACATATAGGGCCTCAAGAATATCAAACTCCTAACACCTAAAACAAGAACTAGACCACCTTCGAAAAGTCTTTGTAATGAATGGATTTGAGAGCAATCTCATCAACAAGACAATTTTCGAAACTCAAAATAAAAGACAAGCCCATAATGCAGCAAAAATACCAAAATCCTCATTACCATACATAAGAGGAACAGCTGATTGCATTGCTAAGATTGTAAAAAAATGGAATATCTCGGTAACCTTCACTCCACCAACCACTATAAAGAGGATGGTTGACTCGGTTAAAGATGTAGTGGACCTCATATTACAAAAAGGAGTGTACATAATCCCCTGCTCATGCATAAAAGTCTACGTAGGAGAAACAAGAAGATCAGTACAATTTTGTTTAAAAGAGCATTCTTCAGACATAGCATATGACAAGGCCTCCAAGTTAGCGCTTCCAGAACACGTGCACAACTCCTCCCACCACATCTGCATTGAAAACGCAAAATTAGTTATGAAAGAATATCACTATTTTAAAAGAAGGGTGAAAGAAGCTATCAAAATAGAAAAGCAGAACAACACTTTAAACATGGATGAAGGTTTAAAACTAAGTGGCACTTGGAAGCCCATTTTAAATAAAATCTCATAAATATTTAATGATAAGAGGCGACCCCACAGCTCATGATTAACCATCTTAATTTGCTGAGATCCCCTCATGATTAACCATCTGTATGCCTCCGATTCTTGAGCAAGTGATTTTAGTTGTAATTTAAAGTAATTTTAACTACTTTATAATTTTATTTTAAAAAAAAATTATAATATAATATACACCTAAAATATATAACTTAGTATATATAAATCCAAAACAATTTGATTTCCACATAAATCCAAAAAATATATAAAAATACATAGAAATTTAAAAGTATTAGTAAACCTATCTTCTTCCTAGAAATACAAGCTCTTTACCTCGTATCCAAAAAGTGATATAATCTAGTAACAAATAGTACCTTAATTTAAGGTGTATTAATATAAAAAAATTAACATAAAAGCACCACCCTATATCCCAACTTAGAAACCAATCACTCTTCACCATCAAGTGACCAACGAGCAAAACGGTAGATCTCAACTCTTCTGCTGTTCTTTCCTTGGCCATTTTCATTGGCCACATCATCACATTCATCTTCGAGTATTTAAAGAATGCCCACAACCTAAACTAACTTTACAATCTATAAAATAACTTCATTCAATTCCAGAGATGCAATTTGACAAATGCTTATTCTGGCCGTGCTGAAGGGGCAAGATGACTAACTTTGGAAAAGGGGTTTGAATTTCTTCCATCTATAACCTTTCTGTGTAAAAATATTGACCGATGGAGAATCTATGGTCACCCAAATTGTCCATTTTAGAACCAATTGGTTCACTTTGTATGGATTGACTCAATGTGGAACCGGGGGGTTGTGTTTTTAATATGATTCCTTATCTGTTCCATAGATTCATTGTCCGTTGGTTTGCATGAAATATCGTATATAAGCAAATACATCCATTCTCTCCTTGCACTAGGGTGAATTCTCTTTCAATGAAATAGCAACGGCAAAGGTGGTTGTCGACCTAAAATCGGCAAACTTAAGACGAAAAGGACAGGGAAGCCATTGGCTATATGTCCTAGGCTAATGAAAAGCATTAATTGGTCTTATGTCCAACAAACGCTCTTGAAACGAGGAATTACAGAATGGCTATTAATTATTAAAGCCAACGAGTAAGACTACATAACATGAATATTCCATATCTATCAAACTCAAACTATTTCAATGAAATGGCCAAGCGAAATACCTGCTTGCTCTCTTGATAGTTCCCTTGCCCTAAAGCTATAAAAACGCTGACGAGAGCAGCTTTGAGCAAAATAAAAATCTTCCCAAAGAGGCATTTCTATATTTCCATTCAGGAAGTTGGTGAGAGACAAAATGACAAGTGAAGTTATTACTTTGGTAGCTTCTCTTTTTTTTTCCAAATGGAATTAGCTATGCCAAAATATGTGTGATGGAAGATTTGGATGGCCTTAAACAAGGCTATATTTAAACAAGAGAATGCCGATTTGGTTGGTGTGAAACAAGGCTATATTTTGTTAAGAGTTGTAATCTCAATGGTCCTAAGTTGGTTAGTTAGTTGAGTCAATGGTCCTAAGTTAGTTGAGTTAGGTAATTAGTTGACCCATGGTTTACACTGACCCATAGTATTAGCCAGTGGTTTTGGTGTTATGCTAAACTATATATAAGTGTGCTTAATAATCAGAAGGAATCAATATGCTCAGACAATCAATATACCCTTTGTGTTTCTACTCTATTTTATATCTCTGTCAACTTTAACATATTTAAACAAGAGAATGCCACTCCTAGGGCTACTGCAGCCAAAGCCCGAGGTCTCTTGATAGAAATTAGAAACCGTTAAAGTTAGAGGAGTTAAAGGCCATAAAGTTTCACCGCTAGAACAAGAAGGCAGGAATTGGCTCAATGAAGTTCCAGGAGAGGACATCACTCATCCAAAGAACATCCTCTCGATTCCAGTTCAATGACCAAGCTGGCAGATCAGAATGAAAGATCAAGACTTCAAAAATTGGCGGACAACGCCTAAATTCTATGGGAGTGTTTAAAGAAGGCCCAACAACCTAAACTAACTTCTGTACATTAAATCTGCTGGGCCCCAAACAATGACTCGACTAATTGTTGGCCAGTTCGACAAAATTCCGAACATAATGTTCCTTACATGTCTTGAAGGAAATGGGTAAGATGATGACGTGTCAAAAAGAGTGTACACAAAATCGTACTGGAAATTTAGTGCAATGCTCTCTTTGGAGCCTAGAAACCGAACATGCACGGTCGAAAAGCTACTAGTGCAAATGCGATCTAAACTGCGGTCTGGGTTACCTAAGTGTTGACCAACTGAGAATTAAACACAGATAAATACATCCATACTTTCTAATTCCTAACCCACTCATCAGTTATCATATCAGACTTCCACAGGTGGCCAGAAGTGAAGCCGGCTCTGTGCAGAGACGAAACTTCACTTCAAAATGTTTACATAGAAGAAGCAGCGCATTAAGATTTCTAAATATTTCTTATTTAAAAGAGCCTGTGAATTTTTTTTACAGAGATGAAGCATCTGATTTCTAAATAATCATGTAAAATGCAGGTCAGGCATCACAATGAAAATGAATGAAAGTGTAATTTATGAAAGAATAGTATTCAGCTTTTTAAATATTTCTCCTTCTCGCCCTCGACCGCCCATCGGGGCAAGTTAATGAATATGTCTTCGTATTCGTTCGCCTGATAAATAAAAATCTCTAACACTAAAAGTACTAGATCCATCAACAGGAGGAGGACCTGTCGCTACTTTTCGATTTCACGACTTCGCACCAATGTTGGCCGCCGCTGTAAGCGCAAACCAATTATAATTCCACCCTTCCGCTTCGTTCGTTTAACTCCAAACATCTCAACCGAACCCGCCTACTCAGAGAAAAATATGGATCTAACTTGCCTAATTTTGTATCTAAGAAGGAGTTTCTTTGTATCTGAGAAGGAGTTTCTGGAAGATTAGAACAATGAGTTAGACGCGCCAACTCAACTATTATCGCAGTCTCAGAGAGATTTTCCAAGTTTTTCTTTCTAATGCAGTTCACGGATTTCGTTTAATGTACAGAGAAGAAAATTCATTTAAAAAAACTCATGGATTAAAGTTTACAGAGAAGAACCATAAGTTTTTGGCTTTATATATATTTTTTATTTAAAGCAGCTTGTGAAGAAAATTTACAGTGAAGAAAATTTACAATGAAGAAACATTCCATTTCTAAATATTTGTTGTAATATTCATTTAGGTCAGACACCTAAATGAATGGAATTGTAATGGATCCGTATTTGCCTGCAATAATTGGAGTACACTGTATATCTGGGTTCAGGAGCTTTTATGGATCCCTGCCTTAGGAAAGCGCATGCCCAGATAAGTATTAATACGGGTTCCGTCCCAATGATCCAGACTAAAACAATATCTATAATACAGGGGGCTATGGAGCTTGCTAGTTACTCTTTTCTCATAAAGGGTTGATCTCGGCGAAAGATACAAAAGACTGAATGGAATTGTAATGTAGGAAAGAAGAGTACTCATAAATATTTCTCCGAAATGATTCTGAAAACTTAAACTTAGAAACACAACTCATAATTAAACTAAATACATAAGAACCATTGAATATGCAGCTCATGGATTTTAATTGAAGGAAAATGTAATTTACAGTGAAAAGACATTTAGGTTTGTAATTGTTTCTTTAGGATGCAATTCATGAATTAACGTCTGAATGCGCATTCATATTTATAACTATTATTTAAAAGGCAAAGCTCCTGCATTAAATTTAATGAAATTCTAATTGAAAGAGGAAAAAGCATTCGAACAATCGAATTATTATTTAAAAGGCAAAGCTCCTGCATTAAATTTAATGAAATTCTAATTGAAAGAGGAAAAAGCATTCGAACAATCGAAACAAGGGGCTACATTATTACACAACGGCATACCTGGGTTCTAACCCGCTCTAGAACACCACCCGGGACTTTGTTTTACTGTGCAGTTAACTTCTAAATAGTTCGTCAATTTAAGATTCTATAGGGAAATAACCAAACCTCGGAAATATTTAGATTTCTAAATGCAGCTGATGAATTAAACTCGTGAAATGCAATTCACATAAATTAAGAACTGAGATTTCTAAGAATCACTTTAAAAATAATTTAGTTCAACCAAACTGTAGTTTAGAGTGAAGGAGCATTTTTTTAATAATCCAACTCATGGACGGAAATAAATTCACATTAAAGAAGCATCATATTTCTGGTGATTTCTTTGATTGTATAAATTGATATGGATTATTTAAGTTTCATACAGGTCTGATCGACAGAGAAGCGGCAGATTAATAAATGTATTTGATGAAAAAGCATAAACTGCAGTACATGACAATGGGCTCGGGAATCGAACCCGCGGTAGAAGAAGAATGCATGACATTGGGCTTGAAATTCGAACCCGCGGTAGAAGAAGAGGGGAAGCGAAATAAGAGCCATTACACAGTCAGCGTGGTCCCTGCTAATCCTGATTCCTGATTGGAAGCTAAAGAGAAACCCTATCGCGTGGCCGCTCTCAGCTTTCTATGGATTACACAGTCAGCGTGGTCCCTGCTAATCTCCTCTCATCACGGAGATGGCTATTCCTGATTGGAAGCTAAAGAGAAACCCTATCACGTGGCCGCTTGCAACTCATGAAATCCATCCGTCATTGGCTTTCAAATTGGGCGTTGCTTAAATTTATTAAGCGATAGTAATGCAGGATAGAAATTTTTAATTATATATATATATATATATAAATAATTAAAGTATATGAAATATGTGTATTAGTATAATGTACCTTCACCCTCCTAAAAGTGGAAAACATATCTAAATGTTAAAAATATTTATTAAATAACATGATTTTATTTTTAAAAATATTTTATTAATTTTAAGCTTTAATCATTTTAAAGAAAAGTTAATGGAACTGTAACATCTAGATAATTTAAAATTGCTAGCAACTACTTAAGTAACATTCATTAAATACTCCTTTATCTTATTATTATTATTATATATATTTTTATTATTTGGATCTATTTTTTAATATTTCTTCTTCTTATTATTATTAAGTTATATTTCAGGTCTATATTAAATTATTATTTTTTTAAAATAAATAAATTATAGAGTAAATCAATTTTCATTAAAATCTTAATTTAAAATCAATATTAAAAAACATTTAAATTATCTTAATAATTTTGAATTAAAATTAAATGTTATAATTAACTATTACATATAAAGGGATTAATCTTTTTACTATTAAAAAATAAAGTTATCACTTATTATTAATATATCTCATCCTTAAAATATTTTATTTTATTTTATTTTCTTTCAAATTCAACATTTAATTAAAATTATATCTTTCAATTAACTATTATATATAATTAAATAATGAGATTAACTTCTTTTTCTAAAAAATAAAGCAATCAATTCATTGATAGACCTTATCATGATATAATTTCCTAAAAACCCTTGAGTTAAAAGAATTTGTCATAAATAAAGAATCTTATATACAACTAGGTTAGGAGTTTTAGGTTAGGAGTTTTATATAAATTAATGTCTAACTTAAACTATTATTATTATTAAAATATTTTATAAATATAAAATATTAAAATAATTAAAATATTATTATTATTATTATTATTATTATTAATAAAATATTTTATAAATATAAAATATTATTATTATTATTATTAATAAAATATTTTATAAATATAAATTATTATTATTATTATTATTAAAATATTTTATAAATATAAAATATTTAAAATAATAAAATGAAGAAAAAACATAAAATACAATCTAATAAAAAATATAAAAAAATACATCTATTACAAAACTAAAAATATAAAAAAATACATCTATTACAAAACTACAAAGAGAATAAAAATTAAATAAATAAATTCTTTTTACTTTATAAAATAAATTATTTATAAACAAATTAACACCAAATAAAACAAGATATTAATTTTTTATAGTTAAATAATAATATATTTAGCATAATTATTGAATACATAATGTGCCAAATGAAATTTTTCATATTCTTAGATAAATAAATAAATAATTTTATATTTATGTAATAATTATTGATTATTTAGTATGGAAAATGAAAATTATTTTTAGTATAAATGTTTGTGTTATATTTTTTTAAAAGCATATTAGAATCAAATAGTACAAAGAAAGGTCTAAGTTTATTAAAATCCAGGAAATATGATCACAAAAATCTAGATCACCCCTGGCTCTCCAGAAGATACTAACAACCAAAACTGAATTCTAGATACAACCAACAGAGGACAAAAGTCATGATCTACATCCTATCAATCCTCACACAAAAAAGCTACAAAAGGAGCCAAAACAGGAAGGCTATAAAAATCCTTATACAATCATTAAAGGAAAGATTCAAAAAAGAAAAAGACCCCAATTCAAGGGAATTGTGTTATATTTATTTAATAAATATTAGTATAAATAAATTGATAAAGGCACAGAAATGAATGGAACTGTAATGTATTTCAGATATTTAAATATTGATCATAAATGTTGATGAAAAATTAAACTTAATAAAAGACTCAAGACATCCAGACTTTTAGATATTTTTTAAAAACATAATTTAGAATTAAACTAAATAAACCAGAAGTAAAACCTTTGAATTTCTATCTACCCTTGAATTTCTATCTTTAAAATGGAGCTCATGGATTTAATTTAATTAAATTCTAATTTAGAGTGGGAAAGCATTCAGATTTGTAATTGTTTCTGTATGATGCCATTCATGAATTGAAAATTGAAAATGAACAACTCTGTGTAGAAGAAGCATTCAGATTTCTGGTTATTCTTTATTCTTTAAAATGCAAAGCTCTTTTAAATTAAATTTAATGAAATTCTAAGCTTGTAAATTTAATTTAATGAAATTAGAGTAAAATGCATGGGAAACAAGGAGCTGCATTATTACAGAACTCGAATCCACTATCGGAGAAAAGCGGAGGCTCCATGAGGCAAACTTGGGATTCGTCAAGTAACTACTATACCTACGCGCGCCACCACCTCGGAATTTACAGAACTTTATATGGAGTTAACTTCTAAATAGTTCATCAACTTAAGATTCTACAGGGAAATTAGGCGCATATCCTTTGAATATTAATGATGAATTAAATTCATGAAATGTTAAGATTCTACAGGGAAATTAGGCGCATATCCTTTGAATATTTATGATGAATTAAATTCATGAAATGTAATTTACAGAAAATAAGAATGGAGATTTCTGTATATCTTTTTAAAAATAATTTAATTCAACTAAAATGAAATTTAGTGAAGAGCATATATCTATATATATAACTCATGAAACATCAGTGAAAAAATACATTCAAATTAAAGAAGCATTCAGTTCCATGAAAGAATACATTCAAATTAAAGACGCAATCGTATTTCTAGCGATTTCTTTAATTCTATGAATTGATCTTTCAGGTATCTCAATGCAAGATGGCGATTCTTGATTCGAAGGTTAAGAGAAACCCTATTGCTTGGCTTGCAACTAAGTCACTTTTCAGATTTTTTT
This sequence comes from Larix kaempferi, assembly GCA_027924585.1. Classification (NCBI taxonomy): domain Eukaryota; kingdom Viridiplantae; phylum Streptophyta; class Pinopsida; order Pinales; family Pinaceae; genus Larix; species Larix kaempferi. Next base: position 2,774,934 of record BSBM01000612.1, on the reverse strand, counting down.
GGTCGTCTGTCTTTCTCCCCGCGTCTTGAACTCGTGACGTTCTCAGATTTCCATTGGCTTAGGCCACTTTTCAGATTTTCTTGGTCGTGCGTCTTTCTCCCCGCGTCTTGAACTCGTGACGTGTTAGGCTACGTTAGTCTATCATCTAAACCAATTTTAAACTAGCAGGTAGCCGGAGATGAGGATACGTCAATCCAAGACCCTCTTTAAAACAAAACATAAAATCAAACCAATTTTAAACCAGCGGGTACGGGATGAGGATACGTTCCTTCTATGACCCAGCAGCTAGAGCTGGATGAGGGCCAGAAGCTGAGGAAATTGTTATTTCACCCATCAACCAACTGCAACGCCAAGGCGATCTAATCCATGCTAATTTACATGGAATTTGTTTCCATGGCAAAATAGGAGCTGCTCAAATTTATTCACAACTAATAAGGACGTCGGATTTATTTATTTCCAAGGCCACTTGGGTGGTGCTTAAAATCTATTATCAGCTAAGAATAACATATTTATGGGCAGTGCAATATAAAAAATTTACAGAGTTAAATCCATTTATTCCTTCATTTCTTCTACAGACTAGTTATTACTTATCATTATTTTTTACTAAAAAGCAGAAAATATGTATGTGAAGGAAAACAAAGATGTACAGTTTTCATTTATTCCTTTCTTTATTCTACCGCTAGTTATAACTTATCAGAAAATATGCAAGTGAAGGGAAACACGTTAATTAATTGACTCAAAGCAGAAAATATGTATGAGAAGGAAAACACAAATGTACTTGTAACATGAAATAGTTGATCTTATTGCCTGTCTGTACCATAGCCGCTCCATCGTAATTGATTCTGATCTGCACTTTCATCGTGAAGACTAAACTCCGTTCCATCCTGTAATTAATTCAACACGAGAATTCAGAAGCTAAAACAAATATAAACTTATCACAGCTGCAGCTTAAAAGCAATCCATAATCACAGTAATATATTGAAATGCAATACCATGCCATAGATTCATCCTTTCTTTGCCTCTTCGTCAGATGCCGTGGATTCATCCTCTCTTTCCCTCAGGATTCACATGGACTGACAAAATACATAATACATCCATAACAAAACATACACAAACAAAACACAAAACACAGAATACATCCACAAAACAACACTACATTCATAAATAAATCAAACACACATACACATAACAAACACAACAACACTACATGCAAAAAAAACACAACACCACCAGCCAACTGAGCGCTCCACCTGAGAGAAATCGAGCAGAGAGCATAGCATAAAGAACAGAGGAGAGCCCTCTCCGTCTCAAACAAACCTACCTAATCGGATTGATTCCGGAGTGTTTTATATGAAATCGAGCAGAGAGCTAGCCGTTGAGAAAAAACAATTTGAACTCGACCCTTAGATGAGATCTGACGGCCATAAACGCAGCTCAATTACAACCCTCGGATGAGGATTGTTGTTAATATCCAACGGCCAATACAAAAATTGTCAGATGAGATCTGACGGCCGTAAACTCAGCTTAATTACAACCCTGGGATGAGAATTGTTGTTAGCATCCAACGGCCAATACAAAAGTTGTCAGATGAGATCTGGCAGACCTAAAAGCAGCTCAATTACAACCCTGGGATGAGGATTGTTGTTAACATCCAACGGCCAATACAAAGAGTTGTCAGAAAGTGTCATTAGATTTAAAATCCAAGATCCCGCCAATACGAATGTCAATACAATAAAATTTAAAATTCAGTTTCATGTTGATAAATTTAATTTCCGCAATGTTAAAACATTATTTGCATGATATCTTTGGGTAATAATTAATTAAAGTTTTGATGGTTTATGTTTTTTAAAATTTAAATTTTATATTTATTTATTTATTAGAATTAAGATTTTCTTATTATATAATGGTTAAAATTTCGTTAAAATTTCACTTATAAAAAGGACTTAGATTTTATTTTTTTAAATTAAATTAATATAATATAGGTAATAAAAATGATTGGATTTAGAGTTATTTATATGTTTTATGAAAATTAAGTTATTTATTGTTGATTTAAACAACAAAAATATTTAATAATCTTTCAATATATTTTAAATTTATTAAATTAAATATTTAAATAAAATATTTTCAACGTTTTCTAAACATCATATAAGAATGACTAAATATTAATTAAATTAAATATTTATATAATTTTTTTGTGAATTTTTAATTATATATATATATGAAATGTGTATATTCTTACATATAATATTTATTATCTTAATTTTTAAAAAAGAAATATATATATATATATATAAGAATGACTAAATATTAATTAAATTTAATATTTATATAATTTTTGTGAATTTTTAATTATATATATTGAGGAAATATATATATACTTACATATAGTATTTATTATCTTAATTCTAAAAAAGAAATGTATATATACTTATCTATAATGTCTATCGCACACTTTACTTTGTCTATCATGTGCAATTTTTCAATTTTTACTTCGCACAAATTATCTATTTGTGCAGTATCCTAAACTTTTATAAATACCTTATTGAGGTTATTTCACCTTTTTACAACCAAAAGATATTTATAAAGGTTATTTCACCTTTTTATAACCAAAAGATATTTAGTGCGTATATCCAAAAGTAAATACATTTTCACATGCTCCACTAATTATATGGGACATGAAGATATCTTTTATTGAATAACACAGGGGTAAATACAAATATATTACCGAACAAAATAAGGATGGTGGCTGTAGAGATTTTACATAAAGCTTGTGCTCCCAGCTTCAATAACTTGAACTTCACTTCGTGACTTCAATGACTGCTAAAACTTACTTCAAGGCTTCTGCCTTCTTCTTCTTTCACTTCATGCATTCTCATCTCTTTAAAATGACTCTCCTTTTCATATTAAATACAAAGACCTAGAGAATGGTTTCTCTTGGAAGCTATCTAGTAATATTAAAGACTCTAATTAAATTGTAATTAAAAATTATGAGTAACAACTACTTAAAAAATTGACTTCTAAACTACTAGAGTGTAATTAAATTCTTAGTGACATCTACCTAAAAAATTGACTTATGAACTACTATGCACTGGTTTAAATAAGATGAGGCGTGAACTCCATATCGTGACAGATTGGACTAACAGATTAACTGACTCAACAATGCGTACGGGTTTATTAAACATAGGAATGGGAAAGCCTGAGGCATCCAAGTGGGATGCCATGAAGGCTAGGAGAACAAAACACGTGCACGTTTGGAGAAGCAAAATGCACACGCATTTTAGAGAACCAAAATGTATATGCCTTTTGTAAAAAATATTTTATTCCATAAATACACCCCATAACACCCATCCCCAACCCCCTAACACCCCCTCCCCAAATCCCTTATAACCCCTACCTAACCACTTAACACCCTCTCTCAAAATCCCTAACAACCCCACCCCTAATCACCCACACAACACTCTCCAACTCACTAACACCACCCAACCTCATAACACGCCCCCCAACCCCTAAAACCCCTCTATAACTCCCTATCAACCCCTACCCCTAATCACCCACACCCTCCACCTACCCATTTCTCTCCCCCTAGGCCCCTAACACCCCATCTCCACTTTCTCTCTCTCCCTCTCTCTAACCCTTGCTAACCCCTTCTCTCACTCTCTTTCTCCCATGCTCCACTTATCCCCAATATCCTAACACCCACCTATGTCTCTACCTCTAATCCCTTAACTACCCCCCTCTCTCTACCTCTAATCCCTTACCACCTCACAATGTATCCCTATCTCACTCCTCCTCCTTCTCTTTCTCTCACCTCTTCCCCCTAACCCTTACTAACCTCCTCTATCCCTCTCTCTCTCTCCCATACAACTCCACCTACACTTAACCCCCACCCCTCTCTCTCCCCCATCCCCCTAAAATTTCCCTCTCTCTCTCTCTCTAACATGAACTCACTACCCCTAACCCCCTACTCTCTCCCCCTACCCCCCTCCTACCATCCCTACACATAACCACCCCATATGCCTCTCTCTCTCCCTCTCTCCTACTCCCCCTAACCTCCCCCCCCGGCTCTCTCTCTCTCTCTCTCTCTCTCTCTCTCTCTCTACCCCCACCCTATACCCACCCCCCTTATCTTTGACATCCTTAATCATCCCTATATACCTACCCACCCACCCCCCAACCAAAATCTCTATCTCTATCTCTCCCTCAACCCCCCCTTCCCCTACCCCTAATCACCCACACCCTCCCCCCTTAACCCTCAACTCTCTCTCTCTCTCTCTCTCTCTCTCTCTCACACACACACACACACACACACACACACACACACCCCTCTACTCCTCCACTTACCCCTAACCCCCATGCCTCTCTCTCTCTCTCTCTCTCTCTCTCTCACGCACATACACACACCTACTCCTCCCCCTACCACTAACTCCCTTCCCCTCCTCTCCCTAGCCCTTACTAACCCCCTCCCTCACTCTCTCACCATGCTAGTCCTCCCCCTACCTCTAACATCCCATCATCCTCCTCTGTCTCTCTCTCTCTCCCCCCCCATATCGCTCCTAACCCTTTCTAACCTCTTCTCTTAGTTTCTCTTAGTTTCTCTTAGTTTGTATACTTAATAATACTTAGTTTCTATACTACACTATATTACATTATAATAATAATATAATATAAAAAAATTCATAAATTCATTGTTATTATATTTTCTTTAGCATTATAAAATTAAAATCTAAAATTAAATTTAAAATTTAAAATTTAAATTAATTAATACATAAAATTGAAAAAACCAACTTTAAAAAAAAAATTCATAAACTTATATTAATCATTATTATTACAGTTCCTTAGCATGATAAAATTAAAATCTAAAATTCCTGGGTTGGTAGGTGCGGGGGGAGTGATTTTTGACTCCAAGGGGAACAAGCAGAAGGAGTTTGCCTAGGGCATTGGAAGAAAGACCAACAATGGATCGGAATGGCTTGGTCTCATCAAAGGGATGGAGATTGCTATAAACCTGGGAATAAAGAAACTGATGGTCTTAGGAGACTCCTTAATCATAATCAGAGAAGCCAGGCGTATTGTCGACAAAAGAAAAGACCCCACATCAAAAATGCATCATCTCTTACTGTGCATCAATAAAGACTTCCACAAGCTTTCCTTTCTTCATATTCTGCGAGGACTAAATGGGCAAGCTGATGAAAATTATGGCTAATATTGGAGTCAGGCTCTCCTATGGGTCTCTAAGTTATAACAATGATACTTGGGAAAACTCATGGATTCCCTAGACTAGGACTAGTCCTTAGTGAATGGGCTCATGCCCCCCTCTATTGCCCCCCTCAACATCTTTGGTATCAAAACATTAGAATTTCAAACTTTTTGAATTTTTGGGAAGCTTCCCTTGGAAAATCGATGGCCTCCTTACTCCTTGTAAGCCTCCCTCGCATGCACAAATTTATGGCAATAAACCAGCTTGCCAGTTGGCCAGCATGCGGGCTGGTAGGTGTGGTATATGAATGCATTTGGACGCCCCTCTGTCTTCATTCCATCTTGGGATCCAGAAACATGCACTTGATGCTCGTCTGCTCGAATTATCTCTGTGTTCTCAGGATTATGGAATGCCATGGTGTTGGGCATCCTCAGGGAGGGGGTGATTTGTTCTACCATGGTGTTGGGAAATCTCAGGGAGGGGGTGATGTGCTCTTGAAGTGTGGAAGGTGTTGTAAGCTGGGGAGAGGACCCAATGGAGGATGAAGCTGGGGTCTGCAGCCGGAGAAAATGAGGGGAGACTCAACTGAAAAGGAGAGCAAACCTGGGCTCAGCCCATGTCGCAGGCATGATGGGGTTGGGAATTCTAATGGACGGGATGGAAAATGTGGCATATCAAGATTTGAAGTGGAATTCTCGAACCATCTGCAGGAGTTCGAGCTGCAATTTAGAATGATTCATAGTGAAAATTTGGAGTACAAGAAAGTTTTATCCCACCTCTACAATCTGGCGTCTGCTACCCACTCCGAGGTAAAAGCTCATAACAATAACATGGCTGAGAAAATTGAACATCTGGAAGAGACCCTGGGTCTAGTTTATCCTCACAAGGCTCGCAAGTTCAAAGTATCTGGCAGTGATATTGAAGACATTAACAAGAAAATGGAGAAATTGCAGAAGTTCATGGAAAATGCAGGGAACTTTATGGACCTCAGCACAAAGAAGAACGTGGTAGCGGATTCTGCAGGCGCTGCCATGGATATGGGTCTCTAATAGCAACTCACCGGTTCTGGTCACGGGTTGGCCCTTTTCTAGTTTTGTTATGTATTTACTTCTCTTTAGTAATATGTATAAGGACTTTGAAACTCATAGTATAGGTACCAACTGCATTTTTTGCAACTTGGAAGGACTTAATTTCCAGTTTTTTTATAAGGCAGTTTATTTGCAATGTTTTACTTCTGCATATTCCTCCTAGGGAAGTTCATAAGATGTTATAGTTTCCATAGGACATGTAGATATCATGATAGTTATCAACTTGAACATGATGAACTTGGAGTGATGGATATCTTCCTCTTATGGGAGCAATCTGATCAGTTTTTGCTATGTATTCTCCTTCTTTCTATATAATCAAAGCTGGTTAGCCGTTTCTGTTAAAAAAAAAATTAGATCTAAAATTTAAATTAATAAAACCTACAAATTTGAAAACCTAAAAAATGACTCTCATAATTAAAAATATTTACATCATAGAGTCATATATAAACAGGTTCACGGGAATCTCATTCTCCCTCAGGCTTCAATTGTCTCCTAATGATGATCCCAGGGATCAAAATGTCGAGTTTCAAACTTACTAACGCAACTCCTTCTTACTATCAACCTCTTCTCTTGCTCTCTCTTTTCCCTACCCCTCCATCTACACCTAACCCCCACCTCTCTCTCTCTCTCTCTCTCTCTCTCACACACACACACACACACACACACATACACCTTCCCCTACCACTAAACCCCTATTCTCTCTCTCTCTCTCTCTCTCTCTCTCACTCTTGCTCACCCCTACTCCTCTTACCTCTAATTCCCTCTCCTCTCTCTCTCTCCCCTAACCCTCACTAATCCCCTCTCTCGTTATCTCTCTCTGCTACTCCTCCACCTTAACCTACCTCCCACCTCTCTCTTTCCCCCCCAAACCCCTAACAACCGCCCCACCTCTCTCTCTCTCACTCACTCTCACAACCCCTAACCCCCATCCTACTCTCCTTACCCATAACCACCCCCCTCCTCTATCTCTCTCTCTATACCCTTAAACCCCTCTCTCTTTGTCTCTCCTAATTCTACTCCCAATACCACTTACCACACCCCGCCTCTCTCTCTCTCTCCCATATCTTTAACTTCCGTAATCCTCCCTAAAACCCTATCCCTCCCCCCACCCCAATATCTATCTCTTTCTCTCCCCCAACCCCACTCCTCCCCTCTCCACCTACCCCCACCATGATCTCTCTCTCTTTCTCTCCCCAACCCCCATCCTCCCCCTACCTGTAATCACTCACACCCTCCACCCTTCTGCCCCTCTAACTCCCTCTCTAACTCTCTCTCCCCCCCCACTCCTCCCCCTACCTTTAACCCCCATCCTCATCTCTGTCCCTTTCCCCCCTCTTCCCCCTAACCCTTACTAACCCCATCTCTCACTCTTTCTTTCCTTACTCCTCCACCTACACCTTACCCCCACACCTCTCTCTCTCTCACCAAACACCCTTGCCTCTCTCTCTCTCTCTCACTCTCATTACCCCTAACCCACACCTCTCTCTCCCTAACCCCCTCCTACTATCCCTAGGCATAACCACACCATCCACCCCGCTCTTTCTCTCTCCTACTTCCCCTAACCCTACCCCTCTCTCTCTATCTCTCCTACTTCCCCTAGCCATACCCCTCTCACTCTTTGTCTCTCCTAATAACCCTCCCCCTACCACTTACCACCCCCCATCTCTCTCTCTACCCCAAGTTCCAACCCCATACATCTTCTTCCTTCTAAATATCCTAATCCTACCTAAACCCATACCCCCATCCCCCCTCCCCCTTACCCCTAAGGTAAATTTGATTTTTACCAAAATGCATGCACGTTTTAGCTCTACAAAATGCGTGCGCATTTTAGTTCTACAAAATGCATACGTGTTTTGTAGAACTAAAACGTGCACATGTTTTGTAGAGCTAAAACACGCACACGTTTTGTAGAGCTAAAATGCGCACACGTTTTGGTTTTCATGGCACCCAAATAGGCGGGAAAGGAAAATTTGAATTTAAAATAAATGCGCTTGCGTTTCTTAGCACTAAGACTAAGCCTTGTCACCATTTCGAGTGTCCTCACTCTTCATATGTGTCTGCTTCGGACTTAACTTCGGGTTAACCAAACTTGTGGTATGGAATATGGTAAATCATATCGAATTAGACATCTCACCATTATTCTCAATATGCTTATGTTTAGCTGTTGGTTACAGTATGTTGCACATCGTCATTTTTTATGAATTCTTATACATAGATAGGATTTTTTCTACAGATTCCAAATATGTAATTTTTAAAAAGAATACATATATTTTTCATTTTTTTTCTTATTTTTCTTGCGTCATGATTCCTTAACTAAAAAAACACATTGTTAGTGTTTCATCCATAACTCTTTTGTTTCTCAACCATTTTGAAAAAAAATTGTATGGTGCACTAAAGGACATTGACCTCTACATGTTATAAAAAAACCGTTTCGAAATAATTTCATTAAGACCTTCAAAGGCTACACCCACACTTGACGTACTGCACCCACACTTGACGTACTGTTTTCGAGGTTTGATCACTTAGTTAATTATTATTTTTTATTAATTATTAAATTTTTTTTGGAAAATAGTGGTGCACTATTACTAAATGTTCTCTATATGTCTACCATTTTTAGTAACTTGATTCCATCATTTAGGCACTCAAACGCTGCACTCACAAAAACATATACCTTTATAAAAAGTGTTTGTTAAAAGAGATCAAACTTTAGATAGTTATGAACATTTTCAATAGAATATATATATATATATATTCAGTAAAGTCATTCAATTTACTACATTTAATATTTTTTACACATGGCAAGATTCAATGTGTATGTGTCTCAAAATATCCATGTAAGTTGATGGATGAATATTTTTTTACTTTTCTATTACATCTAACATGTCAAAAGATACCCTCATTAGCTTACACACACCCTAACAATAAATAAATAAAATTAATTATTCTTCACAACTATTTACATTACATTCAATTAATCATACTCACATTTATTATATTTATTATTATATTCATTTTTAATATTATAATTCATTTTATAATATTCTTTTATTTTATTATCATGATCCACTTTCTCCCTATTAAGTTCCACCATTATTCCTTATCACATTATAAATTTTAAATCTTTAACAATTAATTTTTTTTTTTTTTATCAAATAGTTAATATCTTTTTTATTAATATAATCATGTATAATAAATATTTAAAAAAATTTAAACCATTCCACTAATTTTCAATTGAAATTAAATGTTATAACTACTAAGCATAATAACAAAAATGGAATTCATTCTTTTTGAAAAGAAAGTTAAACTATTAATTATTACTATTACACTTCATTCATAATATATAATAATATATTTTTTCAGTTTTCCTTAAATTAGAAATTTATGAAAAAGATGACTACATTTTTTTCTACATCATTTAGTTTTTTACGTAGCATGGCAAGCATGGACTATTGTTTTAAAAGATACAGTCAAATTACATTGACCTTATATTAATTGATCCAAATTTTACGAAATATAATAAGGTTTTTTAATATTTTTTATTTATGCATTTGTTTTATTAAAAAACATTTTATTAATTTCTAAAATTTATGAGCAGATATTCTTATTGGTTTATAGAATTATTATGTACTAAATACCGTTTTTAAGGGAATTTTTTTTATTAATTTTTTAAATTTAAGAGTAGATTTTCTTGGTTTATATAGAATTCTCATGGATTAAATACCCATTGTGGTGGGATTTTTTCGGTGTATTTGTAAAACACAAAGATTATATATATATATTTTTAATTAGACACAAAAATCTCACACATATATATATATGTGTGTTCTTAATTAGATCACTATAGTCATTGTCGTAACTACATTTAATTACATCATTTAATTCTGTTTCTCAATCATTTTGAAAAAAAATTGTGTGGTGCATTAAAGAACATTAACCTCTACATGCTATAAAAAAAACCATTTCGAAATAATTGCAATAAGGATTTCAAAGGCTTCACCCACACTTGGCGTATTGTTTTCGAGTTTCAATCACTTAGATAATTAATTTTTTTTTAATTATTATTATTTTTTTGAAAAATAGTGGTGCACTAGTACTAGATGTTCTCTACATGTATACAAGTTTTCGTAACTTGATTCCATCATTTCTCGACACTCAAAGGTTGCATCCACAAAAACATATACAGGTTATAATTTGTCCAAAAAATAAAATAAAAAATTGTTAAAAAAGATCAAACTTTAGATAGTTAAGAACATTTTCAATAGAAAAAAATTATATATTCGGAAAAGTCATTCAATTTCCTACGTTTCATCGTTTTTACACATCACAAGATTCATTGTGTATGTGTCTCAAAATATCCATGTAAGTTGATGGATGATTGTTTTTTTTCAGTTTTATATTGCATCTAACGTGTCAAAAGAGACCCTCATTAGCTTGCACACACCCTGACTAAATCGACGCGAGCTAGATACGCAACAACTCAAAATTAATTTTTCCAACCCCTCAATTATGAGCAGTTGGAATTACAAAATTACATTAAAATTGGAATTTGCCCAAAAAATATCAACACTCAACAACTCTTAAACAACTGCACAGATACTAGAAATTATGCCTTGCCAATGGTTTTGTAAATGTGGCTGCCAACTGCTCTTCAGACTTGCAAAACTCTAAGCAAATTTCTTTGTTATTTACCAACTCTCTGATGAAATGATACTTGGTGTCAATATGCTTAGTTCTTTTGTGATACACATGGTTCTTTGACAACGCAATGGCTGAATTGGTGTCACAGTAAACTGTTGTGGGTTCTTCCTGGGTCTGGGACACATCCTTTAACATTATGCGCATCCAAATAACTTGGCATACAACGCTTGTAGCTGCTACATATTCAAATTATTTTGATGACAGAGTTACAATGGGTTGTTTCTTTGAGGCCCATGATACTACTCTTGTACCAAAAATAAATGTATACCCAGATGTGATATTCCTATCATCCATGCTTCCTGCACAATCACTATCAGTGTATCCAACAAGTTTGAAATCTTATGGAGTTGATGCAGAATGCCAAAATATTTTGTGCCACTTACATCATCATAATTCTTTTACCTGCTTTCCAGTGTGTGTCTTTTAAAGACTCCATGAACCTTGAGATTAGACTTACTCCATACATTATACCAGGCCTTGTCATAGTAAGATACATAAGGATTCCAACCATCCTTTTGAATAGTGTGGGATCAACATTTGATCCATCATCATCCTTTCTTAATTTTTGTCCTGTTATTATTGGTGTTGGGGTAGATTTACAATTGACCATATTGAATCTTTTCAGGATTTCATTTGCATATTTGGATTGTGAAATAAATTTACAATCTTTGGATTGATGGAATTCAATTCCCATAAAATGTCTCATTAGCGCCAAATCAATCATTTCAAATTCATTCTCCATGACTGATTTAAAATCTTCTATGCAAAAATTACCAATAAATAATAAATCATCAACATATAAGCAAGAAATTAACATGTTACCTTATTTGTTGACTTTGGTGTACAACGTTGGTTCACATTCACTTATGTGAAATCCATTTTGAATGAGGTAGGAATCAATATGGTTGTACCAAGATCTAGGAGCTTGCTTCAATCCATAAAGTTTCTTTTTCAACCTGTATACTTTGTCTTCTTGGGCTGGAACCTCATATCCTAGTGGTTGTTCCACATACACTTCCTCTTCTTAATAACAATTTAAAAATGCAGATTTAACATCCATATGATAAACATACCATTTTGTATGCACAACTATGGCCCAAATTGTTCTGACTGTATCCATGTGCACAACAGGCACAAATGTTTCATTAAAATCTATGTTGGGTTGTTGTATGAACCCTCTTGCAACTAATATTTCCTTGCGCTTTTGCACATTACCATCAACATCTTGCTTGGTTTTATAAATCCATTTGACACTTATCACATCCTTATCTTTTGGTACTTCTACCAATTCCCATATCTGATTCTTTTCAATGCATTAGATTTCTTCATTCATGGATTGCGCCTATACATCATCTTTGGAAGTTTCTTCAAAAGTTATTGGATCATCTATTTGAGAAAAAAATGCAAAAACTAAAAATGAATTTGTTGTATCAGCGTATATTTCACGCATACTTCTTGTTCTTCGTGGCATCAAGCTTGCTAAAGTTGGATGTGGAGATGAAGAACTCCTTGGATTGCCTACTGGAGTCTGTTGCGCTCTTGATGTGCTACCTGGTGTAGATTGAGCTGCGAATGGTGTCGCAGTAGATTGATATATGCCATGTTGCGTAGTCCTAGAGTTGGATGGTACTATGCCATGTTGATATGTTTGTGGTGTCTAAACCACTTCTTCTGTCATATCATCGTTTGCGACAGGATTCACAATTTTCACTGTCTTTTCTACACTTCCATTTTATGATTCATTTTCCAAAAATTGAACATCATGGTTGATTATGAATTTCCTTGTGACAAGATCATATAACTTGTATGCTTTTGTATCTTCCAAATAACCAAAAAATATGCATTTTTTCCTTTATTATCTAATTTCCTTCTTAGCTCATCTGGAATATGCGCATATGCGACACAACCAAAAACTTTTAAATGAGAAACATTATGTTTCATACATATCCATGCCTCTTGAGGGATTTTTTTATTCACACTCTTTGTTGGGAACCTATTCATTATGTATACAATAGTTACGACTACCTCATCCCAATATTCATTCGGAAAATGCTTGGTTGCCATCATACTGCGCACCATCTCCATAATGGTTCTATTTTTTCTTTCTAGGACACCGTTTTGCTAAGGTGTATACCGCTTAGTGAATTGCTTATGTATGCCATGAGTCTTACAAAAATTTAGAAAATTATTTGAGATATATTCACCACCTCTATCTGTCCTTAAGGATTTGATGAAATGACCACTTTGCTTCTCCACAAGTGCCTTAAACTATTGAAAGTAACCAAATGCATCATATTTGTGTCTTAGAAAATAAATCCATGTTTTTCTTGTGAAATTGTCAATGAATGTAATAAAATAGTTTCATCCTCCTATGGATGGTGTTTGCATTGGCCCACAAATATCAGAGTGCACGATTTCAAGTGGTGTGCGCACTCTATATGACTTTCCCATTGGAAAGGATTCTCTATGTTGCTTGCCAAAAATGCATCCTTCACATATTCTTTCTGGTTTTTCAATTAATGGAAAACCCTTTACCATATTCTTCATGTGCAATAGCTTCAGCCCACCAAAATTCAGATGTCCAAATTTGAAATCCCACAACCAAGATTCATCCTGAACCTCTGATTAAAATGCTGCTTGTATCTCTGCACCACTGTATTTTTCTTCTTTCGTGCAGAAATTGACTGCTTCTTTGGTTTATGCCTTAAATGTTGCTCCAGAATGTTCATTCTCTTCTTCTTGAACAATTTGAGTTGTATTTCCCTTCATATCAGGCCTTATCCTCAAAGGAAACAAGTGATTTCTTGTCATTTTCACCTTAGCTATTGGTTGTTTGCTTGGATACTTGTCCAAGATTACACGATGATTGTTTTCCATGTAAAATATGTATCCTTTTGTAATAGCTATCCAATACTCATTAAATTGTGTTTCAAACCTTTGAAATAATAAAAATCAAGCATAGTTTTCTGCTCCCCCTGTTTGGTTAGAATAACAACAGTGCCTTTTCCCAAAACAAGGATGTGGATATTGTTTCCAAGTGTAACATCAGTTTGAACTGATTTATCTAAACTGGAAAACAAATCTAAATTTTCAGACATATGATTTCTACATCCTGAATCTAAATACCTTATGTCACATGGGATTTCTTGTATAATATTACATTCAACTGGGGATGCACATGCCAAAACCATTGTGGTGGTGGAAGTGTTAGTGTTACTTGACTGGATTTGACCTTGCTTTCTTTGGTCATGTCGTTTATTCCTTCATTCATATACAAAATGTCCAAATCTCTCAGACATTGTATTTTTTATTTGTCAAATGTTTCGCCACTTGACTGTCCAAAATTCTAATTTTGACCTCTACCAGAACATTTGCAGGGTTTCTTCTGCATCCTCCTCTTGAAGAAATTATTCCTCTCCCTCTAAAATTTGATATCCTCATTCCTCTTCCATGAATTATGGATGATTGTGTTGCAAATGCACCTTCTAATGATATATTTGATCTGTTTTTTATATGTTCATGATTGATGATAGAGGCTTGCAACTCATCAATGTTTAAATTGCTCAAGTCTTTGTTTTCTTCCAAAGTTACAACTAAAGACTCAAATTTTGGGGGAAGGATCCTAAGCACCTTCTCAACAAATTTCCTATCATTTATAGCTTCTCCATGAGATTTCATTTGATTTATCATTCCAATAAATCTAGTGTAAAATGATTCTACTTATTATGTATCTTTCATTGACAGAGATTCAAAATCTCTTCTGAGAATCTGCAATTTAGTAGTTTTTACTTTGTCCAAACCTTGATATGCAGTTTGCAGAGTATCTCATGCCTCTTTGGTTATCTTCGCTGCTACTATTCTTGGGAGTGTGCTTTCATGCATTGCTTGATGTATGTAAAACAAGGATTTTCCATCCTTCTTCCTTTGTTCCTTCAAGATATCCTTCTCATCTTGTGTGAGAGCATTGTATGCTGCCTGGTTTGCTGGTTCAACATAACCATTTTCAACTATATACCATACATATTGACCTCTGAACAAAGCCTTCATGGTAAGAGACCAATATTCATAATTATTACCTGTAAAACTTGGAGTCTGTAGACTTGCACCAGAAGTGGATGCCATCTTTAATTTTTTTTAGAATCACCTTCTTGTAAAACAGATCTTCTACTCTTCTTAAACCAAACTTGATACTTGCTATGACACCAGATCAAGGGGAAAACTGTGCAGATCAAGATTTCACTACGCAGTTTTACTACTTACAATTTACTAGGAATTAATGGGAATTACTGCGCAGATATACTACTTACTGTGCAAACTTTACTTTGTCATGCAATTTTTATTTTGTGCACTAGTCAAACTTTGATAAATACTTTATAAAGGTTATTTCACCTTTTTACTGCGCACATCCAAAAGTAAATACTTTTTCACATGAATATATCTTTTGCGGAATAACACAGGGGTAAATGCAAATATACTACGGAGCAAAATAAAAATGGTGGCTATGGATATTTTACACAGAGCTTGTGCTCCCAAGATTCAATAACTTGATTTTCATGGGCTTGAGCTCCCACACTTCACGGAATACTAAAAACTTCTTTGGCTTCCACCTTCTTCTTCTTTCACTACATGCATTCGCATCTCTTTAAAATGAATCTGTTTTTAATATTAAGTACAAATACCTAGAGAATGGCTTTTCTTGGAAGCTACTGAGTAATATTCAATACTGTAATTAAATTCTGAGTGACATCTACCTTAAAACTTGACTTCTGAACTACTATGTAGTCGTCTAATTAAGATGAGGCGTGAAATCCATATCGTGACAGATTGACTCACATTACAGATTGAGAGATTGACTAACTAAATGACTGACTGAGTTGATGCGAGCTAGATATGCAAAAAATCATAATTAATATTCCAACAATTGGAAGGTGTATATGTTCAAATACTCTATAAATATTAACTAAATTGGATATTTAAATAAAAAGGTATTAATTTTGTATTTTGTATTTTTGTTTTTTAATGGAGGAAATGTATGTATACTTATAAATAGTGTTTATTATCTTAATTCTAAAAATGGAATAGATTTGAATGTGTCCTCATATCCCATTACAATTATGTTCAATTCCAACTAAGTTTGAAGGTGTCCTCATATCCTTTATGTTCAATTACAACTAAGAAGCAATCTTTGCATTTGTGCTCACTTTCTTTGTACTTGGTTCCATCCATTGACCTAATAGGAGCTAGTTCTCTCCTTGTTCATCCAAGTGCATGTTCTTACATGCATTTTCTCCACTTTGATGAAGCTTTTTTAGAGACTATGATCAATTAAATGATTATATGTATTTATTACAAATACCTATCATTTATCTTCATAAAAATGGAAAAATATCCATATGTAGAAAAGATTTGTCCCATCATAAAAATGGAAAATATGTCTATATGTAAAAGATATACTTCATTTAATCAATTTTACTTTCTAATTATTATATTAAAGCTATTGATATGATTTTATTTAAAAAATCCATTTTACTAATTTTAATTTTTAATTATTATATTAAAATTTTAATTTATTATTTAATAATAAAATTTAAATATATTTATTATAATTATATTTTCCAAATCAACAATAAATCAATAAATTTGACTTATCCTCACAACTATTTACATTACATTCAATTAACAATACTCGGATTTATTATTATATTCATTTTTATTATTATAATTTATTTTCATCATAATACTTTGATTTATTATTATATTCATTATTATTATTATAATTCATTTTCTAATATTCTTTTATTAATGAGAATTGACTTTTTAAAACCAATTTTTTATCACATTAAAAATTTAAATTTTTTAAAACCAATTTTTTTTATCACATTATAAATTTTAAATCTTTAACAATTAATTTTAAATTTTTTTATCAAATAGTTAATATCTTTTATATTAATATAATATTTTTTAAAAATATTTAAAAACATTTAAATCATTGCAATAATTTTCAATTTAAATTAAATGTTATAATTAACTATTAAACATAATAACACAAATAGGATTCATTCTTTAAAAAAAATAATTAAACTATTAATTATTGCTATTACACTTCATTCATAATATATAATATTATAATTTTTTGGTTCTTTTTCCTTAAATTTAAAATTTATAAAAAAGATTACTACATTTTTTTCTACATCATTTTGTTTTTTATGATCCCTCCCTAATCAAATGAGTAAAGAGTGCACTCAAAACTTGGTACACTTTGAAACGAAAATAAACTCTTAATACTGTTACTATGATAAAGCATGGCAAACATGGATTATTGTTTTAAACCAGCATAGATCCATCTCAAACATGGATTATTGTTTTAATTATTTTATTTTATTTTATTTTTGATAAGTTATGAGCGAACATGAAATTTTTAATTACTTTTGATTTTTTATAAGTTATGAGTCGACATAGAAACGTAACGTGACAAACGTTACAACATCTCCCCCATACTGGGTTGTAACGTAACGTGACAAATGTGACAAACGTTACAACATCTCCCCCATATTGGGTTGTAACGTAACGTGACAAATGTGACATGTGACATCCATTACAGGATCTCCCCCATACTATTACTTTTTACATTTTATTACTTTTGAAAACGTTGCATGTGACATGTGACATGTGACATCTGTTACAGGATCTCCCCCATACTAAGTTGTAAACACCTCGTTTATACTCGATACAAAGATAGAATCAAATTACATTAAATATAATAAGTTTTTTTAATATTTTTTATTTATGTATTTGTTTTATTAAAAAAACATTTTATTAATTTCTATTTATGAGTAGATCTTCGTATTGGTTTATAGAATTATTATAGACTAAATATCCCTGATGAGGAAAAAACTTTTAATTTTCGTATTGGTTTATAGAATTATTATGGACTAAATACTCCTGATGAGGAAAAAACTTTTTATTAATTTTTTAGAATTATTATAGACTAAATACTCCTCATGAGGAAAAAACTTTTTATTAATTTTTTAAATTTAAGAGTAGATTTTTTTGTTGGTTTATATATAATTTTCATGCATTAAATACCTATTGTGGTGGGTTTTTTTGGGTGTATTTTTCAAACACAAAAATCACATATATATAACCTCTTTGGGCTTTTTTTATGCATTTTTCAAACATAAAGATCATATATATATATAATAGTAATAGATGTTATTAATTAGATTAATATAGTCGATGTTTATTGCAGTAACTGCATTTAATTAGATCATTGATGATATGTAGACTGTAGTCGATGCATATTACAGTAAGTTCTTTGTCCTTTAAGGTAGCATCCTACATGCACTTTTCTTTTTACCTTCCTTTCAAAGCCAATTTTCAACACAACAACACCACCAATCAACTAGGCACTCCACTTCACAACACTACCTGAGAGAAATCAAGTAGAGGATACATAACAGAGGAGAGCCCTCTCTGTCTCAAACAAATCTACCTAATCAAATCCAACGGCCGTAAACGCAGCTCAATTACAACCCTGGGATGAGGATTGTTGTTAACATTGAACGACCAATACAGAAGTTGTCAGATGAGTTCTGACGGCCGTAAACGCAGCTCAATTACAACCCTGGGATGAGGATTATTGTTAACATCCAATGGCCAATACAAAAGTTGTCAGATGAGATCTGACGGCCGTAAACGTAGCTCAATTACAACCCTGGGATGAGGATTATTGTTAACATCCAACGGCCAATACAAAAGTTGTCAGATGATATTTGACGGTCGTAAATGCAGCCCACTTACAACCTTGGGATGAGGATTGTTGTTAACATCCAACGACCAATACAAAAGTTGTCAGAAACTGTCAGTAGATTTAAAACCCAAGATCCAGCCAATATGAATGTCGATACAATAAAATTCAAAATTCAATTTCATTTTGATAAATTTAATTTCCGCAATGTTTTCACGAAAACATTATTTGCATGATATCTTTGCGTCATAATTAATTAAAGCTTTAATTTTTATGTTTTTTAAAATTAAAATTGGATATTTATTTATTTATTAGAATTAAGATTTTCTTATTCTATAATGACTTTTATTGTTTATTTAAAAAACAAAAATATTTAATAATCTTTCAATATATTTTAAATTTTATTAAATTAAATAATAAAAAAAAATATTTTCAACCTTTTCTCATCATATAAGAATGACTAAATATTAATTAAATTTAATATTTATATAATTTTTTTGTGAATTTTTAATTATATTTATATATATATGGAGGAAATGTGTATATACTTACATATAGTATCTATTTTCTTAATTTAAAAAAAAATGTTTATATACTTACATATAGTGTTTATTATATTAGTTTTAAAAATAGGATAAACAATTTATTCGTCTAAGGGAAAAGGAATTAATGCACACACTTTACTTTGTCTAGACTTACATATAGTGTTTATTATATTAGTTTTAAAAAGCACAAATTATTTATTTCTCCATTATCCCAAAATTTGATAAATAATTTATAAAGGTTATTTTATATTTTTACATTCAAGAGATACTTACAAAGATTATTTCATAAAGGAGAATATTTACACAGTCATGCTCCACGAATTATGTGGGACATGAAGATATCTTTTGTTGAATAACATAGGTGTAAATGTAAATATATTACTGAACAAAATAACAATGGACTAAAACTTACTTTGGCTTCCACCTTCTTTTTTCACTTCATGCATTCTCATCTCTTTAAAATAACTTTTGTTTTCATATTAAATACAAAGACCTAGAGAATGGCTTCTCTTGGAAGCTACTTAGTAATATTAAAGACTATAATTAAATTGTAATTAAATTATGAGTAACAACTATCTAAAAACTTGACTTTTGAACTACTAGACTGTAATTAAATTCTTAGTGGCATCTACCTAAAAACTTGACTTCTGAACTACTATGGAGTGGTTTAAATAAGATGAGGCGTGAACTCCATGTCGTGACAGATTGACTGACATTGCAGACTAATAGATTAACTGACTAAATGACTGAGGGTCCTCACACAAAGATGGGGACCTTTTAGATGCAAATGATGTTTTGCAAAACATGTTCTTGTTGTAGAATTCAACAACACATACGCGTTTATTAAACATAGGAATGGGAAAGCTCGAGGCAGCCAAGTGGGATTCCATGAAGGCTAGGAGAACAAAACACGTGTGCGTTTTGGTTCTCCAAAACCAAAATGTATATGCGTTTTGTAAAAAATATTTTATTCCATAAATCCATCCCCTAACACCCCTCCCCAACCCCCTAACACCCCCTCTACAACTCCCTAAAAACCCCCTACCTAACCACTTAACACCCCCTCTCAAAATCCCTAACGCCCTTACCCCTAATCACCCACACAAAACTCTCCAACTCACTAACACCACCCAACCTCGTAACATGCCCCCCCAACCCCTAACACCCCCTCTATAACTCCCCAACACCCCCTACCCCTAATCACCCACACCCTCCACCTACCCCTGTCTCTCCCCCTAGGCCCCTAACACACCATCCCCACTTTATCTCTCTCCCTCTCTCTAACCCTTCCTAACCCATTCTTTCACTCTCTTTCTCCCATGCTTCACTTACCCCCAATCTCCTAACACCCACCTATGTCTCTACCTCTAACCCCTTAAATACCCCCTCTCTCTACTTCTAACCCCTTACCAGCCCACAATCTCTCTCTCTCTCTCTCTCACACACACACACACACACCTATGCCTCCCCCTACTACTAAACCCCCTCCTCTCTCTCTCTAACCCTTACTAACCCCTTATCTCATTCTCTTTCTCCCCTGCTCAACTTAACCCCAATATCCTAACACCCCCCCTCTGCTACTACCTCTAACCCCTTAAAACCCCCCTCTCCCTCTACCTATAACCCCTTACCACCCACCAATGTTTCTCCTCTCTCTCTCTCACCCGAACACCCACACTCCTCACATATACCCCCCTTTCTCTCTAATATACCTACTCTTCCCCAAGCCCCTAACCCCCCCCCTCTCTCTCTAACCCTGACACTCACACTCCTCACTTATATGCCTCTTTATCTCTAATATCCCTACTCCTCCCCAAACCCCAACACCCCCCCCTCTCTCTCTCCCTTACTCCTCTCTTTCTCTATTCCCCCCCTCCCCCTAACCCTTACTAATCTTTAGTGTCATTCTATATACCTAGCCATCCAAATATTTTTCATGTTAAATCATCACCAATCCAAGTCTAACACACCATGTCATATTCACTTTCTTCATGAAAGATGTTCATTCTATATACCTAGCCATCAAAATCCTTTTAATGTTCTCATTTGTTATCATCACCAAGCCAAGCCCCACACTTATCATCCTTGATCACTCTCTCTCTTTCCCATACTCCTCTACGTACCCATAACTTCAAACCCTCTCTAGATCTCCCCCAATCCCCTAAGACCCCCGTACTCCTATCACTACCTCTATCCCCCACCTCCTCCTCCTCCTCTCTCTCTCTCTCTTTGTCTCTCTCTTTTGCCCCTAACTCTTAATAACCCCCTCTCTCACTCCTCCTCCTTCTCTTTCTCTCACATCTCCCCCTAACCATTACTAAAAAAATTCCATTTCTCTCTAACATTCTCACTACCCCTGATCCCCTGCTCTCTCCCCCTACTCCCCCTCCTACCATCCCTACCCATAACCACCCCCCTATGCCTCTCTCTCTCTCTCGCTCTCTCTCTACACCCCTCCCCCCCCCCTCTCTCCCCCTTAATCCCCATCCCCCTACCATTTACCACCCCCCATTGCTCTCTCTCTCTCTCCTAATCCCCTTCCTACTACCACTTATCACCGTCCATCTCTCTCTCTCTCTCTCTCTCTCTCTCCCCCAACCCTATACCCACCCCCTTATATTTGACATCCCTAATCCTCCCCAGATACCTACCCACCCACCCCCCAACCACAATCTCTATCTTTATCTCTCCCTCTACCCCCCTCCCCCTTACCCCTAAACACCCACACCCTCCCCCCTTAACCCTCAACTCTCTCTCTCTCTCACACACACACACCTCTACTACGCCACTTACCCCTAACCCCCACATCTCTCTCTCTCTCTCTCTCTCTCTCTCACACACACACACACACACACCTACTCCTCCCCCTACCACTAAATCCCCTCCCCCACTCTCTCTCGTCCCTCTCCCTAAACCTTACTAACCCCCTCCCTTTTTGGTTGGAAGAAGCTCTAGTGTTGTCACGCCAAAAAGCTTGCACTAATCCCTTTACCACATCAATGAGATTCATATCAGAGCGTGGCAACCTGCCAATGAAGGCCCAAACATTTGTTTGACTGGTTTCAAGTTGTTCTCTTCTAACACAATACCTATGAAGTGTCTTCACATTCAAATTAATAATTTTGGAGGTAGGTTTAATAAAACGAAGTGCCCTAGTGTTTTTGTTCACGATTGATTGTGACAACACATGACGAGCCGCATTGCGATCCTTTGAGCGATATTTCTTTCCAATTGTACTAAATGCATCTACTAAACGTTTAACAATATGAGAACTTGGTTCTAACTTTTTGGTCATCTTTATCCTTAACGTTCTTCTAACAACAACCATAGACCTAGATTTTAACAATGATAAAAATAGTTTGCACTTGTCCCCATCACATTTAGAATAAAAAAATTTATCAAGTATTTGTCAAGTTTGATAAGCAATAACACGTTTAGACAACGCACCTTCAAGTGAACTAATGGGATTTTCATCAACCTATATACATTTCGGAGTTCTTCGGTGTGCAGTTGCTGATGGAGGTAAGGGTGTTGGAACTTGAGCATGTACAACATCTCTAGGATGCTCCAACCTTTCAATAGGATCCTCTTGTCTTTCATTCTCTTGTTGGTAGTTGGATGTGGGAAATTGGACTTTCTCTTGGACGGTCTCCATAACATTTGCTTCTTCCATTGTAAATACTTCATTCAATGCCTCTCTAACTTCATCGCTTGTATAACCACTACCCAATAAGTCATTCACTACCATATTTTGAGGTTGACTTGATGTAGGAATTGAAACATCCCCTGATGAGCACCTATGTCTTACTTCTTTACTAGTGCAATGGGGTGCTTGTTCATCAAATGTTGTTGAAATTGATGGCCCCTCTAGTGAATTTCTCCATATTTCTTGAGTTGGATGGGTAGGAACGACTGTGGCATCATCTACGGTTGGAATTGGACGAGTTTCCATGGAATGCCTTCAATTCCACATGTCCAATATTTTATTTTCTCTAACTTCTTCCATGGTTTCTTCAGGATTCTCTTTCCTTTCTGATTTCCTTTTTCAATTGTGTGAATTCCCCATGAGCACAATGATCAATACTAAGAAAATAGATTCTAGAGGTGTGCTCAACTATTCAAATATCCAAATTCTTTCTCAATTGTGAATATAGGTTCTTCAAGCTTGCTCAATTGTCAATATAGATACTTCCTCAATTGTGAATATAGATTCCTCAATCTTGCTCAAATGTGAAAGTAACTTCTATCTCACTTGTGAATATAGAAAATTCTTCATTTGTGAATATAGATTCTTCAAGCTTGTTCAATAGTGAATGTAGATTCTTCTTCAATTGTGTTCATATAGATTCATTAAGCTTGTTTGAAATTGTGAATGTAGAATCCCCTTGAAGCTTTAAATTGTGAATGTAGAACCCTCTTGAAGCTTGAAATTGTGAATGTAGAATCCTCTTGAAGCTTGCTAATTGTGAATGTAGAATCTTCAATTCTCAATGCTAATTGTAGAATCCTCTTCAAGCTTGTTGATTGTGAACATAGGGTGTCAAGCTTCCTCAATTGCCTTGAATGCTGATTGTGAACATAGAGTTTGAAGTTTTTTTTGCAATGCTATAGGGGAGACAGGGAGACAAAACGAAAATTTCAGGTATGAAATAGGTAGAGTATTCTGTTGAATGTTTGCACAGAAAAAACATGCTAGCATTATGGACACACATCATGCACTAGTGTTATGGACACAAAAAACGCATGTGCGTTTCTGGAATGTTAAAAAAATCCTAGGCATTTAATATGTTTTGTGCACGGCTAAACAACGCCTAGTTGCACAAAATGCGCGACTGTTTCTTCATTCAAAAACGCGCTAGCATTATGGTAATCATCAAAACCTTATTCAATAGTTTATTTAATAGTTTCTATCGGTTAGGACGTTAAATAGGGATTTGGTGTTAGGGGCTTAAGGGTTAGAGATGGTGGGTGGTTAGTGGTAGGGGAAGGGGGATTAGGAGAGAGCGAGAGGGGGGGGGAGTAAGAGAGAGAGAGAGAGAGAGGTGTAGAAATAGGGAAAATAGAGTGAGAGAGGGGGGGGTTAGTTAGGGGTAAGGGGCTAGGAGGGGGGGTTAGCAAGGGGGAGAGAGAGAGAGAGAGAGAGAGAGAGAGAGGAGAGGGTGTTAGTTGTAGGAAGTGAGAAAGAGATATGGGAGGTGTGGTTAGAGGTAGGTGGAGGTGTAGGGAAGAGAGAGAGACTAACAGAGCCCTGGTTAGTAAGGGCTAGGGAGAGGAGGGGGGAGAGATAGAAAGGATGAGGTTTTGGGCTAGGGGGAGTAGCAGAGAGATAGAAAGAGTAGGATGGTTAGGGATGGGGGAGAGGTTATGGAGAGGGAGAGGGGGTTTAGAGAGAGAGAGAGAGAGAGAGAGAGAGGTGTAGAAGCAAGGAAGAGAGAGTGAGAGAGGGGGGTTAGTTAGGGGTAAGGGGCTAGGAGGGGGGTTAGTGAGGGGGAGAGAGAGAGAGAGAGAGTGAGAGAGGGGTTTAGTTAGGGGTAAGGGGCTAGCATTATGGTAATCATCAAAACCTTATTTAATAGTTTATTTAATATTTTCTATATGTTAGGAGGTTAAATAGGGGTTTGGTTTTAGGGGCTTAGGGGTTAGAGATCGATGGGTGGTGGTTAGTGGTGGGGGAAGGGGGATTAGGAGAGAGCAGGAGGGGGGGAAGAGTAGGAGCGAGAGAGAGAGAGAGAGAGAGGGAGAGAGATTAGGGGAAAGGGGCTAGGAGGGGGGTTAGAGAGAGAGAGAGAGAGGGGGGGGTTAGTAATGATTAGGGAGAGAGAGAGAGAGAGAGAGAGAGAGGGGGGGGGGGGTTAGTAATGATTAGGGAGAGAGAGAGAGAGAGAGAGAGAGAGAGAGAGGAGAGGGTGTTAGTTGTAGGGGGTGAGAAAGAGAGATGGGAGGTATGGTTATAGGTAGGTGGAGGTGTAGGGAAGAGAGAGAGACTAAGAGAGCCCAGGTTAGTAAGGGCTAGGGACAGGAGGGGAGAGATATAGAGAGTAGGGGGAGTAGCAAAGAGATAGAAGTAGGATGGTTAGGGATGGGGGAGAGGGAGAGGGGGTTGAGAGAGAGAGAGAGAGGTTTAGAAGCATGGAAGAGAGAGTGAGAGACAACCCAGGGGGGTTAGTTAGGGGTAAGGGGCTAAGAGGGGGGTTAGCGAGGGGGAGGGAGAGAGAGAGACAGGGGGGGTTAGTAATGGTTAAGGGGGAGAGAGAGAGAGAGAGAGAGAAAGGGTGTTAGTTGTATGGAGTGAGAAACAGAGATGGGAGGTGTGGTTAGAGGTAGGTGGAGGTGTAGAGAAGAGAGAGAGACTAAGAGAGCCCGGGTTAGTAAGGCCTAGGGAGAGGAGGGGGTTTTGGGCTAGGGGGAATGATAGAGAGATAGAAAGAGTAGGATGGTTAGGGATGGGGGAGAGGTTAGGGAGAGGGAGAGGGGGTCTAGAGAGAGAGAGAGAGGTGTAGAAGCATGGAAGAGAGAGTGAGAGAGGGCCCAGGGGGGGTTAGTTAGGGGTAAGGGGATAGGAGGGGGGTTATTGAGGGGGAGCGAGAGAGAGAGATTGAGAGAGGGGGTTAGTAATGGTTAGGGGGGATAGGAGGGAGGGAGGGAGAGAGAGAGAGAGAGAGAGAGAGAGAGAGAGAGAGAGAGAGAGAGAGAGAGAGAGGGTGTCAGTTGTAGGGAGTGAGAAAGAGAGATGGGAGGTGTGGTTAGAGGTAGGTGGAGGTGTAGGGAAGAGAGAGAGACTAAGAGAGCCCAGGTTAGTAAGGGCTAGGGAGAGGAGGGGGTTTTGGGCTAGGGAGAATAACAAAGAGATAGAAAGAGTAGGATGGTTAGGGATGGGGGAAAGGTTAGGGAGACGGAGAGAGGGTTTAGAGAGAGAAAGAGATAGAGAGGTGTATAAGCATGGAAGAGAGAGTGAGAGAGGGCCCTGGGGGGTTAGTTAGGGGTAAGGGTCTAGGAGGGGGGTTAGAGAGGGGGAGAGAGAGAGAGAGACTAAGAGAGGGGGTTAGTAATGTTTAGGGGGGGAGAGGAAGAAGCGAGAGAGAGAGAGGAGAGGGTGTCAGTTGTAGGGAGTGAGAAAGAGAGATGGGAGGTGTGGTTAGAGGTAGGTGGAGGTGTAGGGAAGAGAGAGAGACTAAGAGAGCTCGGGTTAGTAGGGGCTATGGAGAGGAGGGGAGAGAGATAGAGAAGAGGGGGTTTTTGGATAGGGGGAGTAGTAGAGCGATAGAGAGAGTAGGATGGTTAGGGATGGGGGAAAGGTTAGGGAGAGGGAGAGGGTGTTTAGAGAGAGAGAGACAGAGAGACAGAGACAGAGAGAGAGGTGTAGAACCAGGGAAGAGAGAGTGAGAGAGGGGGGGTTAGTTAGGGGTAAGGGGCTAGGAGGGGGGTTAGCGAGAGAGAGAGAGAGAGAGAGAGAGAGAAAGAAAGAGAGACTGAGAGAGGGGGTTAGTAACGGTTAGGGGGGGACAGGAGGGGAGAGAGAGAGATAGAGGAGAGGGTGTTAGTTGTAGGGAGTGAGAAAGAGAGATGGGAGGTGTGGTTAGAGGTAGGTGGAGGTGTAGGGAAGAGAGAGAGAGACTGAGAGAGCCTGGGTTAGTAAGGACGAGGGAGAGGAGGGGAGAGAGATAGAGAGGAGGGGGTTTTGGGCTAGGGGGAGTAGCAGAGAGATAGAAAGAGTAGGATGGTTAGAGATGGGGGAGAGGTTAGGGAGAGGGAGAGGGGGTTTAGAGAGAGAGAGGTGTAGAAGTAGGGAAGAGAGAGTGAGAGAGGGGGTTTGTAAGGGTTATGAGGAGGAGGGGATAGAGAGAGGGGGGTTAGGGTTATGGGGAGTAGGAGAGACAATAAGAGAGGGTAGGTGGTTAGGTGTTGGTGGGGTGGGGTGGGGTGGGGTGGGTTAAGGGGTTATAGAGAGATAGAGAGGGAGGAGGGTGTCAGGGGGTTAGAAGATAGAGAGGGAGGAGGGTGTCATGGGGTTAGAAGAGAGAGAGGGGTGGGGAATAGGGGTTGTTGGAGGAGTACAAAAGAGATAGAGAGAGAGGGGGTTAGTAAGGGTTAGGTCTAGGAAGGGAGAGAGTGAGCAAGGGTTAGCAGTGACAGAATTATGAGAGAGATAGAGGAAGGGGGGTTTAAGAGTGGTGGGGATTAGGGAGAGGGAGAGGAGGGGTTACGGAGTGGTGGGTATATAAATTTATTCAACATTTAAAAACATAAATTTGTGAATTTACGAAAGTGTGCGCGTTCTATACATACAAAACGCTCACGCGTTTTGTATGCAAATAACGTGCCCGCGTTTTGAATATACAAAACGGGCACGTGTTTTGTATATACAAAAACGCATGCCAATCTAAATATTTGAATTTAAATATAACGCGCGTGCGTTCCGTAGTACCTAATCACCCCCCTCCTCCCGCGTCTGCGTGTCATCCATAGTCCTATGTGGTTGGTTCGGACTTACCAAACCTATGCTATGGAATTTACTGAACCATAACTAATTAGGCATTTCCACCATTTTTTTCAATATTCTTGGTTTTCACTGCTCTATACAACATGACATACATGACCATTATTGACGAAATTTTAGGCATAGATAGCATTTTTTATGTAGATTCCAAATATGTAATTTTTTTTTTTAAATATTGAGATTTTCTATTTGTTTCCTAATTTTCCTTCGTCATCACTCCTTAAGTAAAAAAACATGTTGTGTTTATTCTGTAATTTTTTCATTTCACAACCATTTTTAAAAAAAAATGTATGTTGCACTATTAGACACCGACCTCTCTACATGCTATAAAAAATCCAAGTCGAAATAACTGCATTAAGACCTTCAAAGGCTTCACCCGCATTTGACATACCGTTCGCAAGGTTTGATAACATACATAATTTTAAAAAAATTAAAAATTAAAAATTTGATTTTGGAAAATAGTGTTGCACTAGTGCTACAGGTTCTATACATGTCTACCAATTTTTGTAGCCCGAAACCATGATTTAGGCACTGAAAGGCTGCACCCACAAAAACATATACCTTATCATTTTCCAAAAATATAAAAATTGACTGTTAGAAAAAATGAAATTTGACATAGTTATGTAAATTTTCAATACTTAAAACTTATATATTCGGGAACGTGACTCAATTTCCTAGGTTTCATATTTTTTACGCGATGCAATATATCTTGTGTAAGTATCTCAAAAATACCAAGTAAGTTGAGGGATGCCTGATTTTTCAGTTTTCGATTGCATCTAACGCGCCAAAAGTGACCCTCATTAGCTTGCACATGCCCATATAATAAATCAAATAGATTAAGCAGGGACTAATTTCACTTTATTGTTTTGAATTATTAAAAAGTGAACAATTTCCCTAGTAAAAAAATTGTAGAAACAATTTAGTCAAAAACTATTATCTTTACAAAATATTTAAAATATAAGTAATATAATGAAATCAATACACTAATCATTAAACTAATGTAAATTGCATTTCATAGTATCATAAAAACATCATTGCAACATAGAAGAAACTTTCAACTAGTGACCAATCTTATGAGTAAGACCACTACACTCTACCACAAGAAACTTAGTTGTAAATTGTCAATTTTACAAATTGAATCACGAGTGCAATCAAATAAATTTATTTCATTGTAAAAAAACTGAACTCAATTTATTTCTTCAGTATTGCAACACTAAAATCATATATTATAATTTACATTTTTTTCATTTTTATATTTATTTCACTAAAATTTCTTTAAAAATGCTTTCCATTTAGTAAATACTTAATATTTGAAGCACTTTATACAATTTTTTGTGGGTTTACAAAAGAGAAGAATTCTTATCTTTTGTAATTATTATTAGCACATTCACTTAACTTGTGGTTGGTGAACACCCATAGGTCACAAGTTAAGTGCCATGAACAAGTTATTTGTTGTTCTTTATGTTTAGTTGTAATCATCTTCTTTAATTAAATGGATTGTCTGGGGCGGGCGCACAAAGTTGCTCTCCAAAAGTGTTGCAACTGGGCCATGCTAGCGGGAAGAAAACGATCACGCGCACGCACGCATTGCTAGGTTCAGTACCGAATCGAGGCGCGTGCGTGCTGTTGCGCATGCGCGTTTCTGGCGCGTACACGCTCAATTGCGCGCACGCGCTCAATTGAGCGTGTACGCGCCAGAAACGCGCATGCGCAACAGCACGCATGCATTGCTAGGTTCAGTACCGAACCGAGGCGGGTGCGTGCTGTTGCGCATGCGCGTTTCTGGCGCGTACACGCTCAATTGCACGCGCACGCTCAATTGCGTGCACGCTCTCAAATGCTCGCATGCGCTCTTGTTAAAATTATAAAAAAAATAGGGCATAGTCTTTGTAATTCTACCCTTTGCAGCCGAGCGCGACTCACCCTTCGCGTGTGCATCGTTACAAGCCACCAGACTCACCATTTCCACTCCAAAATGATCTCAATCCATCCACTAACTCATCATCAAGTGAATTGGATAGGTAGATTCCATGTTTTTTGGACCATTTTATTCGTTGTTTTTTGTTTATTAAATTTGTAATAATTCCCAAATTATTAAAATAATAGAGAAATTTTCAATTGCAGAGTGTAAACCCACACAATGAATGAACAAATGTTAACATGGAGTCTGGTGGAACACAAGAAAACACTAATCTTGGAACCATGAAAACCCTTAACAAAATCCAAATGTCCAAGAAAATCAAAACCCCCAACCAAATGTTGACCAAGATGACTTGAACCATTATGTAAATGAAATGAGAGTGCACACTCGAGATCTAAGAAACACAGGGGAACCATCTCAAGTGTCCCTTGCCACCTCAATTGAGATCTCAATTGACTCCCTCATCCATGCACATCGCCAATTCACTGACATGACTGAATATATAGCTAGGATGCGGGAGTATTATTCCACGGGCATTTCCAAGGAGGAAATAAAATATTTGAATATTACAAAGGCCCAATTGTATAGTATGTTCACCGATCCAAGAACACAACAACCATCAGAGATTAGAAAGCCACATGTCTGCATGGATTGGGTTCATTTCCAACCATGGAGGGACAATTGGATGCATAGGTGGTTCATGGTTTACGATAAACCTCCCTGCAATAATAGGGAGGTTCCACAGTACTTCCTTCAGCAAATGTGGGTTGAGTTTGCGCTCAGTTTACATGTAAACTATTTTGATATAATCGAGTTCCAGGGTGTTGGGCGTGGCTCTGCACAAGATCGACCTGCTGCTAGGAGGAACCCACTGAGAGGGCCACCAGCTCCTAGGCGCGAGCCCAACCCCTCTCCCCAACTGCCTCAGTTACCCCACAAACTTGATTAGATTGAGGGCGCGATGAGGAGTGTTGCACAAGGACTGCTTAGACATACTGCCTTTGTAGCAGCTACTACAGTGGAGAGACAAGCTGACGCTGATAGAGACGCAGGTGCAGGGCCTTCAGGATAGAGTCAGGATAGACCTGTCACTAGTGGTTGCCATGTTGGGACTTCTAGTTCGACGGGGACAATGCCACATATTTGTCCCCATTGCGGGCACACTTTCCCTGACCCGATCGAGGGATGCTATATGTAGCAGGTTAGCACTTTTTTTAATGTGTTTTCAATCATCACTTGATAATTTGTAAAGTAATTTTAAAGTATTTGTGGTTGACTTAAACTCTTATTTCAATGTACAGCTATTTAGAGTTGAGACGTCGTCATCGGAGAACGCAACATCTCCCAGCCTCGATGCAGCAATAGCAGCTGCAACTAAAATTGCGGCACCTCACACGGAGGTATTTTTAGTACCCCACACAATATTGTTATTACTTATGGCATTTCTATTTTTATGTATTTTTATTTATGACATACATGATGATAGTTCGTACACTATTTTTCAATATTTTGATTGACTGAATAATTACTCATTTAATATGTTTATAACGTGCATGCGTTTTGGTGTCCACAGATATGCACAAACTACGATGATCAACCATCTCTGCTAGGGGTCGGCAGATCACCATATACATAGGTACAATGTGTAGTTAAAATAACGCTTTTAATTTGAAATGTTACGACATACTATGGTTTAATTTTATTTTTGTTTACTAAACTATGATATTACAAATTTGTATGCAGGGGACACCAATAGCCGCGGGCCACTTTAGTCCCATGTTTCCACCCTCTCCCATGAGTCACCCCCCTTGCTTCCATCCATACCCCTCCCTCCGTCGACCCCCTCCCTTCCATCCACCCTCCCCTCTCCGTCCATACTCCCCCCTTTGTCCATCCTCCCCCATTCATACATGCCCCCCATCTATACATCCTCCCCCATTCATCCACGCCCCCCCATCTATCCATCCTCCCTCATTTGTCCACGCCCCCCCTTCCATCCAACTTCCCCCCTTCGTCCAAAACCTCCCTTTTATCCATCCTCCTCCCTCTATCCAAGACCGCCCTCCCATTCACCATACCTCAACATCACCCCTAGCCCTTTTGGGTCAATTCCCCCTATTGTACAACCAGTAGGGGTTCATCGTCCACGAAGTCCTCCTCCACCCAATACCACCATGTCCTCTTCCACCATATCATCTCCAGTTCCTGCCACTATTGTGGAAACTACTATTCCATTATATGCCCATGTATCTACAATGGTTGCACCCATAGTTGTTGCATCTACATCTGCGCCCCCCCCCATGATTGCATCGGAGCAGGTCGTCCAGCCAACTGCTCCACCTGCTAGCCCAGAATCCCAACCACGTCCATTGTTGGAGTTGTTCATGGTGAGAATCAAGTTAATTTATGAAAATGTTTTGATGCATTAACCAAAATTAATTTAAGCAATATTATTTTTCAATGAAATGATAGTCGCAAATGTTGTAGGGTGGAATTGCTGAGAGGCTCAGTAGATCCAGGACACCTGCTTCTCATCTCCCACTCGCATTAGCGATGCATTATTTAAGATTTTAATTGTACATTCATTTTATAAATGTGGTAAATGTTACAAATG
This sequence comes from Larix kaempferi, assembly GCA_027924585.1. Lineage (NCBI taxonomy): Eukaryota > Viridiplantae > Streptophyta > Pinopsida > Pinales > Pinaceae > Larix > Larix kaempferi. Next base: position 2,742,627 of record BSBM01000612.1, on the reverse strand, counting down.
CTTGAAAATGATGGTATCTTATATCATTTGTTTCAGAGCATGGACAGACAGTCTACTCCTAGATGGAAGAAGACTCGAGATACCAGTAGCTCCAAGAAGAGGAAGATCAATTTTGGAGATGCGTCCGGGAGTGATCGAGGTGGTCACAATGCTTGACACACCATGTTATGTACATTATCCACGATGTGGCACCTTTGGGCACCAATTTCCATGTACTTTGTATCTACGGCACGAGTTGCCATGTATTTTGGATCTACAGCACGAGTTGTCAGATTTTGTATAGGGCACGAGTTTCCATGTATTTTGGATCTACGACACGAGTTGTCGGATTTTGTATAGGGCACGAGTTGCCATTGTATGTACATTGAGAACCATGTTCCACTATTTTCCTGAAAATTTATATATTTGTTCGAGTTTTGTTCTACATATGTGTATAATGATTTGGATTCAAATGTTCCACTCTCATGGATTTATATATAGTTTTGTTCGTGTTTTGTTCTACATATGTGTATAATGATTTGGGTTCAAATGTATGCACATGAATATATATGTACAATGAAAATGATTTAATTTTTATATGTATTATAATTTAGGCAAGGGATTAGTATACATAATAGGGTTTCATTATGATTAGAATACAAGCTAGGTTTACGCTACCAACTAGGTTTTTTAGGATAGGCTCCAAGCTCTAGGGTTACCATATTAATGTTGAACTCCACTACCATGACAACATTTTCACCAACACTATGCCCACTACCACAATCACCATCAAGCCTCGTCATCCTCTTGCTCATGGTTCCACCATCCTCATCCCCATCAATCATCCGTCATCAACCATCAACCTAATGCACTTTGTCTCATTGTCACCATCACCATATTTATCCTCACGACCATTATCACCATTGTCATCATTGTACTCATTGTCACCATTGTCGCCATCATGCTCATTGGAGTCTAGGCCATTTGGACTCTTTGTTTATGTATTTTGTGTCAGATATGGATTACACTTGATTTGTTTTTAGTTTTATGCACCCTTGCTATACACATGTCAGAAACTTTGCATATAAGTGCATAATTATTTGGATTCAAAACTAGGGTTTTTAGGCTAGGCTCTGGGTTTCTAGGGTTTTCCCATAGACAGTTGATAGAGACACTTTCAACCAGGAGTGTCTCTATCAATTGTCTATGGGAAAACCCTAGAACAGACGTGGAGTTGGGAAAAAGGATTCAATTTGGGTCGAGAACTTATGGAGTTCCCCTCTATGTGTAAACTCAATGAGACAACATGGGGTTCTTTTTTGCATTTGAACTTGCCAAGATGGTAGGCACGGGGTAATCCCCATATATATATATAAGAAATAAAATATAAATTAAATAGTAATACTAATATCTAATTTTTGTTGAGATTTGGTCTTGTGAAGGAAAGGAAACATACCAAGATTGCAAACCAAACTAGAATAGGGACAAGGAGTTTTGAACTTAGCCTCATTAAATATAATTTTGAACTCAACATTAAAGGACTAATTGAGGATATAATTAAATTTGAATTCCAAAATAAGCATCCATGTTGATGAAAGAGATGGGCCATAAGTTGACTTCTTATGGATCTATTATTGTCTTAAAAAGATGAAAGTTCTAAAGAAATCTTGCATTGCTTTTGGGCCCTCGCACGAAGTTGAGGGACCCTTTAGGTGCAACCATGCATATGTAAAACACGCTAGAATTTAGCAAATCGAAAACATGTACGCGTTTCTTAGAACTAGGCATGGGTGGACTCCGACCCTGCCATGTCAATTAACATGTAGGATATGATTCCAAACGAGTGCACGCGTTATAGTGATATATGTACATTGACATACATGTACACATTGTTGTAGTTAGGGATACATGTACATTGACAGGCCATTTGAGGGCCGACTACTTTGCCATATTTTGTATTACAATCATTTGGCTATCAATGCATGATACAATATATTCCATATTTTATCTTGAGTTTGCACTTATGCTTGTGATGATTTATCTCTTCCACAAATTTATAAATTATGCTATTGAAATTTATATAATTACATTTTAAGCAATATTTATTCTCTTACATTTATTGCATTGATCAAGTAACATCTCACCATTGTGTTATGAAAACATTATCTTAATGGAAAAAACTAATAATATCTTTCAACGGTTCAATGAACTTAACACATGCATGCTAATTTGATATCTAATTTAAAATTTTGTTTTTTGTCAACTCCAAGGGTTCATACCCATTGATCAGGATTATGGTTTTCTAGGCCATTTATAGAGCTTAAAGTGATCGGTGAGAGAATCTGGAGCACTAACAGATCATATTCTCAGTCGAAAAGAATATTAAGAAAGCAATTCATAGGTGGTGCGCCTGTAGCTGGGTCAATTTACATGCTGCAACAGCTTTACACGTCACAATTATTGGATCCCAGCTGATCATCCTCAATACTGCAGCTCCACGTTCATAATTCTTTACAATATTTAATGCGTACAGTGAGGAATTGTCGAGCTCTGATATACTTTTCTTAGTATGAATTATCGAGGGGCTTCGTCATTCCATTTTGTAGCTATACGAAAAAGGGTGCTGTCACTACAGGGATATGGTGGGGATAGGAATCCATATGGAAGAAAATTCAGAATATTGAGGGTTCCTAGTGCGCCCAGTAATTATTATATTGTTGAAAATGCACGTAGAAACAAAACGAGGGAATGAGTAATTATACGGATGGCGAAGATGCTTTTGGATACAGAAGGGATACAGAGGAGGAGAAGGTAGGTCAATTGCCAACGTGATATTTTTAAGCATGAATTATCAAAACATGAGCTTCCAGTTCTAATTGGGATCAAGGTTTTACAGGAAATATAGACCAAATTAGGTGACCGATGTTGCTCTACTTTCTCATGATATATCGCAAAGGTGGCCAAGTTTCTCTAGGGACTCTAAAAATCTAAATCAATGGACCTGCTTCATCATGAACCGATGGAAAACCTTATATGACTCATTTCTTTTTCTGTCACTTTACAGCCGAGAAGCATTTCGTAGTACGCTTGGATTTATGCTTTTGTATCTTATCAAATTTCATGAAACTCTACATTGTCACTTCACTTAGCGGGTATCTCACTCTATCCCCCCCCAAAAAAGGTTTCCAGCTTGGACTTCAATATCTAAAATATAACGCCTATGTCACGCCTATACTTGGAATTAGGAAAACAGAGTACACAGAAAACAGAGCACACAAAATTTTGGGAAAATCTCTACAGAGACTACGCTCTCAATCTGTATTTATTAAATGAAGATAAATAAAACATCTCCCTAAACAGCTCAAACTTAACCTTTCCAAGAGTTTTGGTGAAAATATTAGCAGTATTTTCACAAGTATTACAATACATAAGAACTATTTCATTGGACTGCAGCTTTTATCTAACAAAATGAAACTGAGCATCAACATGCTTTTTCCTTGCATGATAAATCGGATTATTCTCCAGCTTGATTGAACTTTGATTATCACATTTGATCATTGTAGGTTCCTTTTGTTCTTCTCCAACATCTTGAAGAAGTCTTCTAAACCAAACAGCTTCACAAGTTGTTGCACAGAAGGCTTTATATTCTGCTTCAGTAGAAGACAAAGATACAATAGGCTGCTTTTTACTGCTCCATGAAACAATTCTGGATCCAATGCCAAATGCATATCCAGTGGTTGATCTTCGATCATCCGGATTTCCATCCCAATCAGAATCTGAGTAACCTGTCAACTCAACATCAGATGCATCCGTATATTTAATACCATAATCAAGTGTTCCTTTTAGATACCTGAGTACTGCCTTTGCTGCATTCCAATGGATTTCTTGAGGTTTTGCCATAAACTGACTTAACACACTCACAGAATATGCAATGTCAGGTTTGGTTGTGGTGATGTAATGTCCCCCGCTATCATACCAGCGTGATAGAGAGGATCATTGCTCAATCCGGGCAGTTAGCCCTATATACATTAATTATCAAACTCATTGATACAGAGACATGTATATGTGCATACTATAGAACACAATAGAGATTAAATGAATAATGCTGATATCTAACATACATTCAAAATTCTTGTGACAGTCATTAAATAAAGACCTTTACAGAATTATAAAGGGCATATGGAAATGCATAATCGTTGAATACACAGCGGAAGTAACTTCATTAGCACATCCATAATCCATTCCAGCTATTCATCAAGGGAACAATTGCAAAGTTACAAACACAAGAGAATACTTATCTTAATGAAGTAGTCCCAAACAACCAGCTACGCTTCTGCAACGTTCCACCCAACCGTAGGCCAGTGTGCTCCTCAATCTCTCAGCACCACTGCCACCCCCCGAGCTGGGCATGATCTCCACAAGGAAAAAGGGGAAACAGGCTCTCACATAGCCAAAGATATGCCAGAATCAGCCAAGCCAACCAGCAGTTGGGTTTCTCAGGCTGCTAAGAGATGGGCAGAGGTGGATTACTAGGTTAGTGGCTCAATCATGGAGCTATGGATACTTCATTGGGCTCATCAAGCCAAATTTGTCCTCTTCCACTCTTGAGGCTCCTGCTCACAGGTTCAAATCCAAAACGGGATGCACTTAACAACAAAACCACAATTACTGGGCATGAGGAAAATGCTTTCCACAGTGGGACGCATGAGATGGGGTTCCAACTCACTCAGAAAAACGTGGGAACACACAAAAACGAAAATGGGAAGATGGGGAACAACCCTGGGGAGCCAATCCGTTTTTAGAAAAACGTCCTTGGACATTCAGGGGCAAAAACGACCTCCATACAGTCCCCAAATCGTGGCCCTTCTCTCCCAAGCTACTGTATATGCAAAAAAAACGAACTCCCAGGCATGGAAAAATGCAGGATTTAGATGAAAAACGTGCAGGGAAAGGCCCAGCTAACTCCAACTGTGTGAGTGAGAGAAGACTGACTGTTCCCAATCCCTTTGGGCACCATTTCGTGGGTGTTTTCTTGCCCAACAAGAAAAAACACGAATTTCCAGGTTGATGGCTTGCCCATGCACGAAAATGGCTTGCCCATACTTCTTCATTTCCAAGGCAATAACTGCCCCAACCAATCTTTGGAAGAATTAAATGATTGGGTGCATGAGACAAAATGGGTAGTTGGTGGTTTAGGGGTTTCCCCATTGACACATGGATTAACACCATTGGCTCAAGGGTTTGAATAATCCCCCCCCCCTATTCCTTCATAAAGATCATGCCCCCATCTCTTTGTTGCATTGCGTAGCCGGTTGTGGGTTTTTTTTTCATTAAAATTGCTTGTTTACATGATGTCCGATTTTACATTGTGCTCCGCTAGCACAAGAACCATATGCATCTATTTTAATTGCCGATACATAAAACGACAAATCAGTGGCAGGGCCTTGGCCTTGAGCTCCTCACCATGACTAAATAACAATATTTACATCATTTACAATATTAATGTAATAGGGTCAAGCTGGGGACATTACATTCCCCTCCCCTTGGAATAACACCGTCCTCGGTGTTCCAACACTTCGGAATAAATACCCGCTTTACATATGTCCAAAATTCCCAAAATGTGGTAGGTTTGTCGTGCAATTCACCCTTTACTTGGGTCTTTCAGGACTAAGTCCTTTGGTCTTTACAAGCTGCTTTTGCTGGCTAGGACCTTCTAGCTCTGCATGAGGATGTCGTTCCACAACAATTCCTTCTTTTCCTTTTCCCTCCAATTGGCCCACGAACTTGGAGAATTTACGGTTGCTGCCCTCTTGATATTCTCTTGTTGGGCAGTCACGAACGCAATGATTTCCTCCACATCCCCAACATTTCATTGGCGGCTTTACCTTTTCCCGGTCCATTTCCTTTGAGTCTTCCCACCTGGAACGTTTCTTACTCGGGCGATTGGATGAATGCTTCTTCATTGACCCACTTTCCTTTCCCTTGCTGATTGCTTCCAGAATGCTTTTTACCTCTTTTTGCAGACGAATAGAGTCCTGCAAAGCCTCATGGTTTCTCTCATTCTGTTGCCTCTGTAGCTTGAGCATCTCCCCAAGATTCTCTTGGGTCCTGACAATTGTTTGAAGAATACTTTCAGCCAACTCTAATAGCCCTCGGTCTGCTGTCATGGTCAGTGGGCACAACTGAACACACTTTGCTTACTAGCAACACCTTTCTGTGCCGGCTGCAACCAATTGTTTCACTTTCTTACCTGTGAAATTCATCATGGGAATTCTTTGTTAGGACAAGCATAACATAAACATTAAGATTAGTCAATTATTTTCCCAATTGACACGAAATGTCCATGCTTTCTTCATGGGACTCCCATATTTTCATGCTTTCCCAACATACACATGAATTTATTCATGTTCATCCTTTCACAGGAAATTTACTATTTCAGCATTCACAATTCATCTCAAGCAATTAAACACAATCTATTTTCAGCCATGATATGCACTCAACAATATTTTGTTTTATAAATGCATCAATCAAAAGGAAAGAGAAGAGTAGGGGTTTCTCCCTCTTGGTCTTGTTCTATTATGGAGCTACACCATCACTGTGGTTTCATGCTCCTTAGTCTCCTTCACTTCAATGTGAATGCTTTGACTTTCCTTTCTTGGCTATGACACTTAGTGTCTAAGGTCTGCATATAGATTTCAACCAGGGAACCCTTCCCCATTGTCGCTTACAGAGCCTTTCGCTGCTAGGACCCACACAGTTCCATTAGCACCATCTTTCATTACTGCTCATACTGAGCTTTTTAGGACGGTCACATGTCCACATGCATCTTTAAGATGCCTTCATAGTCCTTGCTTCCAGCAATACCTACACTCAATCATTGAATCAAATCACATGTTTAGTTCATCTTCATAGGGTTTTTCTCTAAACAAGAGTTTAGGAAATCATAACCAAATCATATACACTCGTATATTTATAAGCAAGAAGCTGCAAGGTAACTGAATACTTATCTGTATTGGATGTCTTCACTTTAGTCCACGGGGTCCCTCTTTGCTTTACGAGCCTTGGATTTCCCGTGAACACAATAATGAATGTTGGACCAGCACGTAGGCTACTCCACAATCCTTCGAATAGGCAATTTCGGGCCAGTACGTCGACTGGGTTTATCAATCATTTCCTCTACAACATGCTAGGCCAGTACTCCGACTGGTTTTATCAATTGTTTAAGGGGTGTTGGGCCAGCGTACACGCTGCTTTACCATATCAAGTGGTTAATGCCCAACTAGTCACTCTCTGGACTTATCAAGAACTTTATAGCGTTCAACCAGCTACTCCCTGGATTTCTTAATAATTTATATCGCCCACTCATTTACTCTCTGGATTTACCAGCAATTTATATCGCCCACTCATTTACTTTCTGGGTTTACCAGCAATTCATAATCTTTCAGGGTCTTGCCTTCCTGCGACGACCAAGGTTTCCAACAAAGAAACAATAGTGTATCAGCTTAGCTGTTAAAAGATTTACACTTGTAATCTTCATTATTCCAAACAATACATAAATGAAAACGAATACTTATCTGTAGTGTGCGTTTCCCCTCTGGTCCACAGGATCCTGCTTCGCTTTGCAAGCCTTGGGATCGCCTATGGACTTGGATATAGTTAATTCTTAACCAGTACGCCTCCCCATCGGCTGGATTTAACAAGCATGTGGTGGTGCCCAACCAGTCCCATATCTGGTTGGCCCTCTCCAGTGCCGAGCCAGCACATTCGTCTGGGTCATCGACCAATGGAAGGAAACTGCGCCACCGACCATCATAGGTCAAGGCTCTGCTATGGAGCCATAGGTATCTCAGGGTTTCCAGTCAGTCATCGGCGCCCGCCCTCCCACTGCTGACCCAATAGGCATCTCAGGGTTTCCAGTCAGTCATCGGCGCCCGCCCTCCCACTGCTGACCCAATAGGCATCTCAGGGTTTCCAGTCAGTCATCGGCGCCCGCCCTCCCACTGCTGACCCAATAGAGATTTAATGCCTTCACCAATGCCACCACACCTTCTTGCACCATAACCCTTCACACACACACATCGGCTCTTCATTTATACAAGGACGCCACTCCTTCTTTTGTGCAATTCGGTGGTTCCTTTTAGGAACTTTATAGGTGACTTTCTTGACTGCAGGTTAACATGACCCCTACTCACACAAGGAGGATACCTTCTCTTATTACACAACTCTTCGGGCCTGTCCATCCCTTCTGGTAATATTTCACATGAGCATAGATAGGTTGCTAATTCCATACAGTCTCTTTGCGTACCCTTCTTCACTCTGCCCGTCAATGTGCAGTATCAATCTGCATCTGTGTAGGCTGACAACACAAGAAGGATAAGCAAGCTCATCAGTATTGCTGTTCAATTCTTAATCACATTCCACATCATTCACTACCAAGTATTGAAACACCAGGAATGCGTCCATTCCCTTAGGGTGTAGTCAATATTGAAAACCCTATCATGACCCAGCACCAGAAAAGGTGTGCACCCCCCTTTCCGATGTGCGCCATGTAGGCCCTAATCATACTCAAGCATTCTGCAATGATATAAATAAGACAGAGCCTGCTATGCGTATTACCCTAATAATTTAGACATGCATGTTCTTGTCTAGGGTTATAGAATACTCATTCATTTTGCAGATGTGTCTCACATGCCTTTGGGCATAGTCTTACCATCTCACTTTCATGGTTTACCGTCATGCGGTTTGGCTGAGACATTATCAATGGCGCTTCACCCGAAGCCCATTTCCAAAGCATGGGGTCTTTCCCATCTGGTTTGGCTTCTGCAGGCCATCACACATGATCTTCCTGCAATGTGTCATCCTGGCACACTTTATCAAATAGCCAAACTGTCAGCAACATTTAGCAATAAGCTTCAAATACGATTGTTCCATAACCAATCAATAGCATTCATAAATAAATTCAATATGAATTTACAATTCTGTCTCCTACAGAAATTAGTTTTCTTATCCATGAGGCTATACTCATATTGTTTGGCTCCTGTAAGGGACACCACTCTGCTCGTTATGGTCTTATGCTTGCTGCCATACATGAGCATCCACTTACAGCATGTCCTCCTGACACATTTTCATATAAGCCAAACAGTCATTAGCAATTATTAGCAAAATTTCAAATCCGAAATATTTACCAATCTGAGATTTACAACTGTTCTTACTAACAGAACTTAGAGCTCTCAACCATGAGACTCCTTCTCATAAGCTCTAGATCAAATTTCACAGTCATATCATTCATACAACTCTGTCCTTTCACAGAGCATTCTAGCAGCCCATCGATCATGATTGGGATCTTCATGCACTTACTATTCTGCATTCATAACAGCCCATGAAATGGTCCTAGAATTATTATCAATTCATCATTTCATTCATTATTTATTTTGCAACGACATATGTATCATCCCTATGCATTCATACAATGCATCATAAGATTTATAAAATCTCTTAATGCACATCGACTCAATGCTACTTCGCATTGTTTCATGAGTACTATGCATTCACGCATATTATGATCGAAACATGACTATCTCATATATCTTGCATTTCCATAATCAGGACCACCAGTCCTCACTTGCTTTGGTTACCAAGCACATAACAATCATACACATGGCATGATACAAATTCATATGAATGCATTGAGATTTCTAAACGGTCATAGGGTGTAAGGATCATTTCCTTCACTTACCCACACCTCACCAAGCTTGGTAGGTTAACAGTCCCGAGCGGTATTTAATATCATATGCAAACTGTCTCAACATAACTCATACATAGTTGAAGGGATCTTACCAAATCCTTTTTCAACATTCATGCAATTTGGCACCAATACCCATTACCTATATGGTTACCATTAACATCGTCTGATGTTACCTGATCAGTTGGCCTCTTACCAAGGCTGCTCAGTCCTTTTTCCAATTTTATGATCCTAGACTCGTTGCACCATCCTTTCTGCATAAGGTTGTTGGCTTTATGCAACAACATCCTCAACACATTTAGCCATGCCCTTTGTTATCTTTGGTCCTACACCAATACCAACATCAATAGTGATTATCAACCATGATATTCTCCATTAGTGTTTCATTGCATATGCATACTTCATTATTCTACCAATATGCAATATCCCATTTATGCACAAGCATTTCTATATGCACTATGCAATGTTTGTTAAGATGCTATCTAGTGCATATACATCTATGTAATCCTTTACATTTTTAACATTTTTATGCCATATGACAATTTCATAATTATAAGTATGATAACAAACATAGTTTTAAGAAATTCTTCCCTTTTCGATCCCTCATCGTGACATGGAATTCCTCTTCCTTATCCTGCAATTGTAGAAATTGCCCATATTGACAACAAAATTTGTTTGTCAAAACAGCCGCTGGAACTCTTCTGCACTAAATATCTATGATATATGTAGACCTCCTTCAAACTCTGGTCATGCATCATTGTTCCCTGCTGGACAAGATTTCCAATGCCTGTCTTCATGCTCCATTCTGACATCAGGTGCGGGAACTGCATCCTTTCAAAAATGACAACTTTCACTCCCATTCTGCACATTTTACACAGTTGCATTATATTCTCAGAAATTCACAAATTACTTCATGCATGTGGGAAGAATGCCATACTGACAATTCGTCAAATCACAAACAAAGACACATGAGGGGGAAAAAGAAAGGGGGTCAAGGGGGCTTGCCCCCTTGTGGCGTGTCGAGGGCAGCGCCCTCGTTTTTTTTTTTTTTTTTTTTTTTTTTTTTTTACGAATCATGCCGCATCGGGCGGTTCGCGAAATCCTGCCGCAACGGGCAGTTCGCTGAATCCTTCCGCGATGGGCGGTTCACTATATGCTCCGGCAACTGCGGGGCGGCTGGCGGAATGCTCCCGCCGTTCGGGTGTTTTTCGGCTCACCTCCGTTGCGGGGCGGTTCGGCGACGGCTCCCGCAACTGCGGAGCAGTTCGCCGAACGCTTCCGCAATTGCGGAGCCATTCAGCGAAGGCTTCCGCAGTTGCGGAGCCATTCGGCGAATGCTCCCGCAATTGCGGAGCCATTCGGCGAATGCTCCCGCAATTGCGGAGCCATTCGACGAAGGCTCCCGCAATTGCGGAGCCATTCGGTGAATGCTCCCGCAATTACGGAGCCATTCGACGAAGGCTTCCGCAATTTCGGAGCCGTCCACGGAATGCTTCCGGGTTTCAGGGCGGTTTTCGGAATGCCTTTTTCGGAACAACTGGCGGAATGCTTCCGCAATTTTCGGAACGATTCACCGAAGTCTTCCGCAGTTGCGGAATGATTCGGCAAAGTCTTCCGCAGTTGCGGAACGATTCGCCGAAGTCTTCCGCAATTTCGGAACGACTCGCCGAACTCTTCCGCGTTGCGGAACGATTTGCGGAACCCTTCCGAAATTTCGGAAGAGAATTCCTTCCGCAATTTCGGAAGAGAATTCTTTCCGAAATTTCCGATACTTAGAAAATTTTTCACTTAAAAACATTTTTCTCCGCTGTTTCGGAGCAGTTGGCTGAATTCTTCCGCAATTACGGGAAGGTTCGCCGAACGCTTCCGCAATTGCGGGAAGGTTCGCGGAACTCTTCCGCAATTGCGGGAAGGTTCGCGGAACCTTTCCGCAGTTTCGGGAGGACTCCCCGAAACAGACTCGAAATCAAAATTTCCAGAAATAGGCTTAAACCAAAATTTTTCATAACTGTTAAGGAAACATTTAAAAATCTTCCCTTCTAATTGCTATCAGATTTCGCCCATAGAGGCCCAATGCTGCAACGCAGCTCTGATACCATAATGTAATGTCCCCCGCTATCATACCAGCGTGATAGAGAGTATCATTGCTCAATCCGGGCAGTTAGCCCTATATACATTAATTATCAAACTCATTGATACAGAGACATGTATATGTGCATGCTATAGAAAACAACAGAGATTAAATGAATAATGCTGATATCTAACATACATTCAAAATTCTTGTGACAGTCATTAAATAAAGACCTTTGCAGAATTATAAAGGGCATATGGAAATGCATAATCGTTGAATACACAGCGGAAGTAACTTCATTAGCACATCCATAATCCATTCCAGCTATTCATCAAGGGAACAATTGCAAAGTTACAAACACAAGAGAATACTTATCTTAATGAAGTAGTCCCAAACAACCAGCTACGTTTCTGCAACGTTCCACCCAACCGTAGGCCAGTGTGCTCCTCAATCTCTCAGCACCACTGCCACCCCCGAGCTGGGCATGATCTCCACAAGGAAAAAGGGGAAACAGGCTCTCACATAGCCAAAGATATGCCAGAATCATCCAAGCCAACCAGCAGTTGGGTTTCTCAGGCTGCTAAGAGATGGGCAGAGGTGGATTACTAGGTTAGTGGCTCAATCATGGAGCTATGGATACTTCATTGGGCTCATCAAGTCAAATTTGTCCTCTTCCACTCTTGAGGCTCCTGCTCACAGGTTCAAATCCAAAACGGGATGCACTTAACAACAAAACCACAATTACTGGGCATGAGGAAAATGCTTTCCACAGTGGGACGCATGAGATGGGGTTCCAACTCACTCAGAAAAACGTGGGAACACATAAAAACGAAAATGGGAAGATGGGGAACAACCCTGGGGAGCCAATCCGTTTTTAGAAAAACGTCCTTGGACATTTAGGGGCAAAAACGACCTCCATACAGTCCCCAAATCGTGGCCCTTCTCTCCCAAGCTACTGTATATGCAAAAAAAAACGAACTCCTAGGCATGGAAAAATGCAGGATTTAGATGAAAAACGTGCAGGGAAAGGCCCAGCTAACTCCAACTGTGTGAGTGAGAGAAGACTGACTGTTCCCAATCCCTTTGGGCACCATTTCGTGGGTGTTTTCTTGCCCAACAAGAAAAAACACGAATTTCCAGGTTGATGGCTTTCCCATGCACGAAAATGGCTTGCCCATACTTCTTCATTTCCAAGGCAATAACTGCCCCAACCAATCTTTGGAAGAATTAAATGATTGGGTGCATGAGACAAAATGGGTAGTTGGTGGTTTAGGGGTTTCCCCATTGACACATGGATTAACACCATTGGCTCAAGGGTTTGAATAATCCCCCCCCCCCCCCAATTCCTTCATAAAGATCATGCCCCCATCTCTTTGTTGCATTGCGTAGCCGGTTGTGGGTTTTTTTTTCATTAAAATTGCTTGTTTACATGATGTCCGATTTTACATTGTGCTCCGCTAGCACAAGAACCATATGCATCTATTTTAATTGCCGATACATAAAACGACAAATCAGTGGCAGGGCCTTGGCCTTGAGCTCCTCACCATGACTAAATAACAATATTTACATCATTTACAATATTAATGTAATAGGGTCAAGCTGGGGACATTACAGGTGAGATAATTCAAACTACCCACCATCTTTCTGTACATAGTGCCATTCACCTCCTTTGAACCATCATCACAAGAAAGTTTCACATTCTGTTGCATGGGAACATTAGAATATTTACACTGATCCATTTTAAATCTCTTAAGTACATCTCTGACATACTTACTCTGACAAACAAAAGTTTGGTCTGCATTCCTCCAAACTTCAAGACCTAGGCAGTAATGTAACTCACCAAGATCTTTCATTTCAAAAACTTGTGACATCTGCTCCTTGATTTCATCAATTAATTTCCCTGCATTTCCTATAATTATTAAGTCATCAACATATAAGGAAATCAATACTATATACCCCTTCTCATCAAATTTGATATACAGATTTGGATCACTCTTGCTCCTCATAAAACCCTGTTGAAGAAAGAAAGAATCTATCTTCTCATACCATGACCTAGGTGCATGTTTTAGTCCATTTAATGCTTTCTTTAACTTACACACTAAGTGTTCTTGCCCATGTTCCACAAACCCTTCAGGTTGAGTAAGGTAAACCTCCTCCTTTAACTCACCATTCAAAAATGCATATTTAACATCTAATTGGTTTAGCTTCCAATTGTACTTTGTAGCTAAAGCAATTAACAGTCTGATAGTATTCAATTTAGCTACGGGTGCAAATGTTTTAGCATAGTCAATACCTTCTATTTGTGAATACCCCTTCGCCACCAATCTAGCCTTATATTTGTCTATACTACCATCTGATTTAAACTTGGGTTTGTATATCCATTTGCATCCAATGGGATTTTTATGTTTAGGCAATTCAGTCAATTCCCAAGTATTATTTTTCATTATAGATTCATATTCTTCCTCCATTGCATTTCGCCATTCATCATGTTCATTGGATTCATTAAAACTGATGGGTTCTATGACATTTGAAATGCTACTCATTAGGGCATAGTCTCTATACTTCTCAGGGAGCCGAACCCGTCGTGACAATCTTCTCAACTGATTATCTTCCTCCTCACTTTGTGAAGATCTGTCTTCACCACTAGGTGAATTCGAACTGCTTGAAGTGTCCATATCACTGAGTCCTTCTTGCTTCTGCTTTTGTCTCTGCGGTTGTGGCTACAACTGTGGTGTCTACTGTTGTGATGGTTGTTATTGCTGCTCTTCTTTAACTCCTTCATCAAGAAGTCTATGCCATTCCTCATGACTGTTGTTGTCATGATTTTATGTTTCCTGCTCATGGAAAAGTACATCTCTACTCGCAAATACTTTATGAGTAGAAGGATCAAACAGCTTGTATGCTTTGAATTCAGAACAATATCCTATGAAAATACATTTAATGGATTTAGCATCCAATTTCTTCTTGTTCTCCTTTGGAATATGTGCAAAAGCTTTACACCCAAATACTTTGAAATTATGAACTGCAGGTTTGGAACCATACAAGGCTTCAAAAGGAGCAATATTATCAAGACACCTTGTTGGACTTCTATTCTTTAAATAAATTGCAGTAGTTATGGATTTAGCCAAAATGCATTTGAGAGACTCTTACCTTTCATCATACTGCGTGCACACTCTACCAGAGTTCTGGTTTTCCTTTTAGCAACTCCATGCTGTTGTGGAGTGTGGGGTACTATAAACTGCTGTACTATTCCATGATCTTTGCAATATTTGATGAAGTCCCCTGATTTATACTCTCCCCCTTGATCTGAACGAAGGATTTTGATGGATTTTCCTATCTGCTTTTCCACCATGTTTCTAAATTCCTTAAAGTGCTTGAAAACATCACTTTTTCTTCGAAGGAAATAAACCCATGTGTATCTCGTGCAATCATCAATAAAATAATAGAAAGTAAAATGCACCTCCTAAAGACCTAGTCTGCATAGGTCCGCAAACATTAGTATGCACAAGATCTAGCACATCTCACTTTTTCCTATCAGTATTATAGGGAAATTCATCTCTGTGCATCTTTCCTAATGCACATCCTTCACAAGCAACATTCTCATTCTTTAACATGGGAAGTCCTTCAACCATATTATGTTTCTGTAATAACAATAAATCATGATGATTCATGATGATTGATGTGGCCATACCTTTGATGCCAAAGACTCTCTATTGGCATATTTGCATAAATCAGTGTGTAATGTTCTTTGCTGGTAACGTCAAGCTTGCATAATCCTCCTGCTCTGACTCCCATTGCAACAGTTATGTATTGGTCCAGTAGATCCTTCACTATGCAATAATTCTTGAAGAATTCAACCTTCAAGTTCTGATCTGTAATTGTGGACACAGAGATCAAATTTTTCTTTATCCCTGGCACATACACAACATTGCGAATGTGACAAATAGTAACATTCGGCAATGTTACTGAAATATCTCTGTATCCCTTGATCTAATGAGCACAGTCATCCCCAAGGTATATGATGGCACCATTATGTTTTTCTTTAAAATTAGTATACCATTTCTTATTACATGTCATAGTTTCATTTGTATGAAACTACCAATTTGGTTTTCAGGAAAAGAATACGATTTGTATTGATAGTTTCATACAAATTTTTAAGCACTGTCCATGTTTCAGTAGAAGTTTTAGCTTCTCTAATGTGTGTAATTATGCTATCTTTAACAGACATATGCATCAATACCTTGGCCTTGTTCTCACGCTTATCCCAATCTTGGATCTGTGTTGCTGTTGCACCTGTAGCCGCATCGGGATTCGCTTCATATCCCTTCGCAATTGTCCATATACAATAACATTCCATCAAGGTATGCATTTTGAATTTCCAATTGATGAAATTCGAGCCATCTAGTTTATTGGCTTCGTTGAGGTAGGTCTCTGCCAGCGGATTCGACATTTCAGCAAGTGTCTGCTCGCTATTAACAAACGCACTTCAATCCTCAGGGAGCTGGTTCTCACGGATCTCCAACGGCTTCTGCACATGCCTGCAGCAATCTTCACAACGTCTCTTGAATGAATCTCAGGGAGATGTGTGTTTCTTCCACAGTACGGAGGATAGGCGGCACTTACCACACTCCACAGGAAATTTCTAAAGACCCCTGGTTCGTGACCTGGGCTCAGAACCTGGGCTTGCTGGGAGCCAATCGTGCCCCATACCTACGTGCCCCAGACTAACCAACCACGCGCAGCTCTTCTTAGCGTATAGCCCACGGCTCTAGGGATAGTTCTTGGGCTTACTCCACTGCTCAGGCTTCCTTTATTTGAAACCCTCCAACAACAACTCTGCCTCATAGCTCCTCTACTTCACAGTGTACAGCACTCCGTCTTCTCTTTCTCTCTATGACGCAACAAACTTTATCCACAGCATGATAATTTGGCTACAGGAAACAATACCTCCAGGAAACAATAGAGGTCAACGTATAACACCTCGGCTCCAGGGCAACTCAGCATCTCAGCAGTAGTTTCACCTTTTCACGCACAGCGTGACTCCACCTCAACGACTCTCTCCGTGATCTGATACCAACTTGGAATTAGGAAAACAGAGTACACAGAAAAAAGATCACACAGAATTTTGGGAAAATCTCTATAGAGACTACGCTCTCAATCTGTATTTATTAAATGAAGACAAATAAGCAGTTACAATAAACAACAAATAAATAGGATCCACAATAATGAACTGGAGTTTATCTAACTAACTAACTAATGCTCCATTATTTCCAAGTCCAATGTCATTAAAGTGGGATATATTCTAGTCCAAGTCACTTTGAAGACGGCTCAAAACATTTTTTCTGAATCCCAAAATCAAGGTTTCTAAAATGCAAAATCTGGTTCCAAAAGTGTCAAATTCAGGTTCCAAAAGCATACTTAGCTTTCGATATCGCCACTTTTGAAATTTGTTTTTGGGCTTTTCTGATATGATAAATATGATAATGGCACTTTTTGAACCTGATTTTTCCCTTTTGGAATGCTACTTTTGACACTTGGGCTGGTGCAAGCTAATGTTGGCCACTCATGAGGCGTTAGTTGCACTGGACTTCTGAAAAGACAGAAATCTGAACGTCAAAAAACAATATTAGAGCTACCTACACAACTTTTTGGAATATAGCATAAGAAGATGAAACGTAGACAATCGGATTACCTTCTAGAATCTATAACTATTATTTATGGAAATTAAATATAACTCCCAAAAAATGAAGTTCTTCTAAGGTTGGTATGTTATTTTTTTAAGAAAACATAATGAATATGTTTGTGTTAGGCCCTGTGTTTGGTATGCAAATGGTGAATTTTTTTTTATATAGATTGGTAGATAACAGGTTGTTCTAGTGTAATGCTATTTTTCCATATTTATTTATGTTAATTTTATTTTTTTAATTAAGGAAGTCGATAAAGCCCTAAAATGACTAGGTCGAGCTTTGGGCCCCTACATCATGGTCTTAACATAATCAATGAACATTATTTTTTTAAGGATGTAGGTCTTTGTGTGTACGTGTACAGGTTCTTTTCCATATTCAAAATAGGTGAGCCAATCAAAAGTTATAGCCGGAAGAAATAACCTACTTTTTGTGTAAGATTAACATTAGTCCAATTAAAATTAAATACAAAATTGAAAAAAATAATAGATTTAATAAAAAAGTACATATTCAAAATCTGCACACATAGTTCTACAAGTGTGTGCAATTTCATTAGCAGTGGTCAAGTGTAACATACGCAGAATCATGCTCAAAATAGAAGAAGTTATAGAATAAGATGTATTTTGTTGCACCGAGTGAAACGAGGTGCTCTACAGCCTAGTATGGGGGAGATCCTATATCGTTTGTCCATGTTTGTCCTTACAGTCGGCCATAATAAATAAAGTTTGTCTTTAACATAATAATAATAATAATAATTAATATTATGTCAGCAATTAATAAAAGGACGTGTATTTTCGTTTGAATTAAATCCTAGGCTATATAATACATGGACATGTATTTTCGTTTGAATTAAATCCTAGGCTATAAATGTTTGTCTTTATTATTTTCCGCCATTAATTAGAATGTAAAAAAAAGTAAAATGTAATGGAAAGTATTTAATGAAAAGAAAAAAAGTAAAATGTAATGAAAAGTAAAAAAGTAAAATGTATTGTCGGCCATTAATTAAAATGTAAAAAAAAGTAAAATTATGGAAAGTATTTAAAAAAAATCCATGTTAGCTCATAAAATAAAATATTATGAAAAGTAATTAAAAATAGATGTTCGTTTATAAAATAAAAAATTAAAACTTAAACCCGGATCTATCAATCAAGAGAGATTAAATTTCTTTGAGTTTAAAATTAAAAAAAGAAATACACCTCAAGAAATTGGATCCCTTTCGGTGCTTGATAGATATGGGTTTAAGATGGATCTATGTTGGTTATAACACAATCCAAGCCACTTGGTTTGGAAATCCGAACCTAAAACCAAAGCAGCCAAGTCATCCACCACGTTAGTGGGAAAGGAATTTCCCACCAAAATTTAGAAATTTAAACAACGAGTACGCGTTGTTTTAAATACACGCATACGCACTAAACACGCGTACACATTATTTAGTGCGTACGCGCTAATAACGTGTGCGCACATTTTTTTACTAATCCAAAATGTATTTTTGATGTCATATTCATCTATCTCAACCCCGCCCTGCCACCCCTCTCCCTAACTCTAATCATATTCCTCTCCTTTGTTTGTTACTGTCCCTCCCTAACACTCCTCCCCTCTACCCCATTTCAACCCCTATCTCTCTCTCTCCCCCTTTAATCCTTCTCTATCTCCCTCTCTACCTAAAATTACTCTTCTTCTCCCTCTCCCTCCTTAAACTTCCTCTCCTTCTTGCTCTCCCTCCTATCTCCATCTCCCTAACCATAACCATCGTCCTCTTTCTCTCACTCCTCCCATCTCTTCCTAAGCCACCTCCTTCCCCTCCCCCCTCTCTCACTATCTCCTTAACCATGCTACCCTCTCCCCCTAACCCTCATCCTCTCACTCTCTCTCTATAACCGTTATATATATCTCTCTCTCTACTTAACCCTCCTCCCCTCTTTCTCCCACCTATGTCCCTATCTCGATCTCTCTCGGTAATATTCCTCTCTCTCTCTCTCACTACAAGGGAAATACCTTGTAGCGGAGGTTTCCCGCAAATTGGCCTTTCATACTGCCCCCAAATGAATGCTCAAGGATTTACTGAGAAGCGTACGGAGGAGGAGGATGACTTGGCCTTCAAGAAACCCTAGGGGATTGTCGATAGAGAAGACAAATACAGGAAAACGACACTTAATAGAGATAATTTCACTAACATAAATGACGCCTTCACCATGGGTGACAAGACCCTCGATGCCGCCATCTGGACTTATGTTGATATCATGCAGCAGAGGCCCTCAAGAGGGAAAAGGAAGAAACCCTAAGGCTAGTTGTGAAGAAGCACCAGGAAGAGGATGAACACAAGGTGAAGGATAAATATGGGGTCACTCATGCCCCAGTGGCACAGCTTTCCTGGAAGTGAAAGAATCGATGGGACCAAGCTCAGGATTTGGACAATGCTGCGAAGAAGGCAGGGACTTTGTTGGATTGGGATGCCCCCGATGGAAATCATTGGATTAGCAGGTGGGATGGTACACCTACTGTATGAAGGATGAACAATGATGTGACTTTGGGAATTGATTGGCGTAACATATTAGAAGGTGGGATGCTACACATACCCCAAGAAGGGTTAACAGTGATACGAATCCTAAGTATCTTCCAAGTGAATAATGACTCAAATAGAAGATGAAACAGTTCCTTGATAAGAATGTAAACCTAAAACACTGGAAGCTGAACGGTCTTGCTATCAGTTGGAATTCCTCTAGCCATGTGAAATATGTAAATGATGTATGTGAGGAGGGATAGGTGGAAGCAACCATAGAAGGGAGTAAAGGAGTAGCAACGTAAAGATGAGAAGTGGAGCCATAGCAGCGACGTTTGGTCCTCGATTATGCCAATATATAGGTTGTTCTTGAAGTAGTAGCACATGGCCCTATTGATGTAATTTGGAGTAGCATGAGTAATGAATAAAAACTTTCATACATTTCCTTATTCCCGTTAGTTGCACAATGTTTGTATTTATTGTGCATCTATATGCTTGTATAGATTGAATTGGTTGTTGGTTCAATGGTAGTTTGTTCTCCATCTCTGTAGCAAGTTATTTTCTACGTTACCCCCCCTCTCTCTCCTTGACCCTCTCTCTCTCTCTCTCTCTCTCTCACACACACACACACACACACACACACACATAGAACATGTCACCCTACCTCACCCATAATGTTCAAGCAGCTTGTACCTAAACCGACCACAGAGAGGGTGAGCGAATCCATTGTATGCCTTTCAATAAGGATATAAATTTTGGTTAGAATCTCTCTCTCTCTCTCCCCTTAACCTTCCCATGCCTCTCTCTCTAACCCTCCTCTGCCATCTCACTCTTTATCGCTATTTGGTAAACCTTCTCTCTCCGTACTGCACAAAAACCTACTCACGACACCCATATCCCATTTAAAGGCCTACAAAGAAATCATACAAGGGGATCATGTGTTGGTTCAAGGACTTGTTTAAGGCTCTTACACATTAGAAGATTCAACAATATCATGATGTATTTCATTACTCGGCCATGTTTGAGGCCCTATGGCCCATCTTTGGTGTGAAAAACACCTGTATCCAAATTTGATGCTAAAGAATTCTTAGAGAGTGTTTGTTTTACAGGAATTGCTCATGGTGATTGAGCCTGAGAAGTGGTGTTTATGGCCTAAGGACCAAATGATCTCGCTCTGTCCCCCCCATCTATCTCTCTCCTTAACCCCCCCCTCTCTCTCTCTCTCACACACACACACACACATAACACCTAACCATACCTTGCCCATAAAAATCGAGCAACTTGTACCTCAATAAACCATAGAGAAGGTGAGGGAATCCATTGTATTTCTTTCAGTAAGTATAGAAATTCTGGTCAGTCTCTCTCTCTCTCTGACACACACACACACACACAGAGTCTCTCTCTCTCTCTCTCCTTAAACTTCCTCCCCCTCTCGCTCTAACCCTCTTCACCCATCTCACTCTATCATTATTTGGTAAACCTCCTCTATTTGTAGTGCACAAAATCCCACTCATGACACCCATATCCCATTTAAAGGCCTACAAAGAACTCGTACAAGGGGCATACCATTTGATCTATCCATGGTCCCATGTGGTTTCCTAAGGATGTGCTCGTGGTGCTTAAACTTGAGAATCTATGCGTAGGGACAAAGGTTGTTGTTTGCCTCCCCCAACCATTCTAAAGGGATAGAGTCTCTTGTTTCATTACCACAACCATGGTCAAGGCATGAAGACCCATCCACAGTGCACAAACCATCTTAATGGCACCCATATCTAAATCCCAGGCCAAATACTCCCTAATGAGGGCTCATGTGGTTTCTAGGTGGTTTTTATGCTTCATGAACTCAAAAAGGTTCAATTAAGGTTTAAACCCCATGTTTCACCCTTCATCATGTTTAGGTGTCAACACCCATTTCTAGTGCAAAATACTTATGCATGACCCTTATATCCCACTTGGATGCCTACAAAGAACCCTTACAAAACACTCTTTTGTTGGTCCATAGACTTAAAGAAACCAAGTCCAAGAAGTTTCAACAATATCTCAAGGCACTTAATGTTTGCTTCCTTGACCATGGTCAAGGGCCCACGACCCATCCGTTTTAAGAAAAACCTTCTAATGGCATCCATATCAAACTTTGATTGTAAAGACCCCTTACATAGGGTCCATGTCATTATTTGCACATGTTGTTGATGGCTATTGAACCTAAGAGACTATGTTTAAGCCCTGGGGATGAAGTGTTTTCCTCCCCAAACCATGGCAATTGAGCTTGAAAAGGTTAATTTATGGTTGAATCCCTTTGTTCCCCCTAGGCATGTTTAGGCCTATAGACCCATTCCCAATTCATGAAACCTACTCATGTTGAATGTATCCCACTCACATACTAAACAACACTATCCATAGCCTCGACAAACATTCCCGGCATGGGTCAAACACATAATCTTGTTTAAGTCATGCGATGTAGCCTAATCATGGTATATGTATCCCTCTACATTTTCCTGAGATACCCCACAAGGGTTATGTGTGGTGGTTTGAAGATGCATTCAACATCATATCCTAAGAAGCTTCTTGGTTTGTAGGTGTTGTTCATGGTGCTTGAGCCTGAGAATCTTCATTTAAGGCATGAGGAGCTTCTTGTTGTCCCTAGACCTTGACACCCATTTTTGGTTCACAACTAACCTAGTCATGGCACACATAACACACTTGAAGTTGGCTGATACCCTATAGATTTCATATTTGGAGGTTCAGGGACTCATTCATGGTGTTTGTGCCTAAGAAGCAAGGGTTAGTGTTGTAGGTTCTTGTTTCCCTCCACTAGACATGGTTAAGGAGCCAAGATAAATCCTTGATTCCCAAGACATCCTAATGGAAGCCATATTCAATTCATATGCAAAAGACTCACTGTAGAGGGCTAGTGTCATGGCTTCTATGTGTTATTGATGACGCTTGAGGTCAAAAGGTTTCAATTAAGGCTCAAGTGGAATTCAATTGAGTTCAATATGCTTCAAGAAGATCTCGAGGAACCTGTTTTCATTCTTTGATGATGTTCAAGGCTTTGCAACATATCCATGGTCTTGCATGGTAGTATGAGGATGCATTCATTTAATTTGATCTTGACAAAATTTGTTTAGGGTCTAAGATTGTTATTTCCCTCCATAAACCATGGCCAAGGGCTTGAGGCTATTGTTTTTCTACCTTATAGAGGGCTCATGTTGTTGATTTTAGGTTTTGTTCCTGGCACTTGAGGTTGAGAGGGTCATTTAGGGCTTAAATCCCTTGTTTCAGTTTACAAAACCTACTCATGGCTCATGTATCCCACTATTGTGACCACAACACCCACCTAGGGAAAATCCACGGGCCCCTTACAATTTTTTTTTAAAGTTGGACTTACGAGAGGGATTTTTTTGTATTATTTCCTTACTCGACCATGTTTGAGGCCCTATGGGCCATCTTTGGTGTGAAAAACACCCATATCCAAATCATTTAGGGCCCAGGGCCCAAATCATTTCCTCCCCATATCGTAGTTCCTGAGCTATGAAATGTTTATTTAGGTATCAATACTCTTCTTTCACCCTCTAAGCATGTTTACATTTCAAATCCCGTGTGGCATTGCACCGGGCGTGACCCCTGCAGGTATGATGTGGGATGCTACTGCTCCCACCTTAACCCCATGATCTATTTCTCTCTATCTCTCCCATATCCCATATCTCTATCTCTTTCTCTATCACCCTCCTCTCTCTCTCTATCTCTCTCTACCTCTAACTCTCCCTAAAGCACTAGATTCATTAACCCCTGAACTGTTGAACCATTCAACCTATAATCCCACAACCTTAACTCTCAAATATTAATTTTATCCAGAGATCACTACTCCATATGGATAGCCTTGATATCTCAAGCTATTTGAGTCTCTGTAAATCAATAATACAAATTGTGAAGAACCTGCAATAATTAATTAATGAAAACACACGAGATAGCAGAGATAACAGAACTCAGAATCACTTTTATATTGATCGAGGCCACTTCGAGGGGGCAACCTCCTTTGAGCAAGCTCAATACAAATAACTTCACTGTACCTTCATTGCTCTCAACACAAACTTATATACTAAGTCTATGCGCCAATACCATGGGTCAATGCCATGTGTCAATACAAACCATGAGCCAATACAAAATATGGATCAACAATTACTACGGGACGACTTTCAAAGCATATGCATCCAACAACAATAATACAAACTATGGATCAACAAATACTACGGGATGACTTACAAAGCATATGCGTCCAACATCAATATACTAACAAAGTAAATAGAAGGGTTGACATGGGTTCCTAACATCCCCTCTCCCTTAGAAAAAGCTTTGTCCTTAAAGCTTTAGATGTGGAAATTGATGCAGAATTTGAAGGAGTGGTTCCCCTATAGCATCCTCGGGTTGCATTCCGGCCCACTTATGCCTTTTGAGTTTCAGGGAGGATTGCTTGGAAGGATGTAGACGAAGAAGGACCATATCAGCTACATGAAAAGTGCGCTCAGAACGGTGTTGATCGGCTTGTTGTTTCAGTCGAATTCTTGCCATGTGAAGATTGTCCTGCAGAATGAGAAAATATGATCACGGTTTCGAAGAACCGAGTCAATTGCCTGAACTGGGGAGCTATTGAGCATGTATGGAAGAATAACTAGTGGTGCCTGTATAGTAAACTGCTTCATATGGTGTCCTTTTAGATGTGGTATTGTACCACTGGAGCGCTTCTAGGAAATCCATAGAAATAGCTGTCCACATCTGTGTAGGGATGGGAAAGGGTTCGAGCAGTCCCGAAAGGAGTGTCGTTTCACCTTTGTTGACCTGGAAAGTATCACAGTAAGCCACCATCTGTTGAATTGTCATTTTCAGTCCCTGCCAAAAGAAGTTACATTGTTCCTGATCATACATTTTGGGGAACCCAGAGTGCCCTGCTGATGAAGAAGCATAGAGTTCATAGAAGAGATAGCCCTATTGAACAGATTGTAACCAATTTGGAACAAGTAGAGAAATAACCGTAAGAGAAACCGGGTCATCAAATGTGCGAGAAGGACCATTTGCCACCATATTGTCCTTACCCTTCTTGTAAGTGATCACATAGGAATAACCCATGAGTTGGATAACCCATTTCAGGCGTGTTGGGGAGGAGACCCATTGTTCCAAGAAATTGTCCAGACTCTGGGGAGCAGCCTTGATGCAAAAATAATTCCCTAATAGGTATGGCTGCCACTTCTATAATGCATGCAAAATAACCATCATTTCCTGTTGAGATGTAGATGCGGCTAAATTCGTACCAAGAAGGTCTCTTGAAGGTGACAAGCCCACTGGTTCAGCAAGGACACCCGCATATCTATCCAAGGAAGTAGGGGAGACCGTTGATGGGTGCATCTAAATGGAATGGAGTTGAGCGATGACACCATGTGAATTCTTCTTGAGGATATTTTCTAGGCGATGTGAACTGATGATGCAGAGAGACCCTTGTTGTAAGCCCTTAAATTTGTGTTGTTTAACATTGACTGAAAATTGCATCCAAAGTTCAGCAAAATCCCATAAGATGGGGCAAGTGTGCATAACCATTGAATGCCCAAAACCACATCACATCCGCCTAGAGATAAGGAAACATGTTAGAGCGTAGGTTATAATCTTCCAGAGAGATACGCACACTGTGACACTTCTCCTTGTAAAGTAAGGTGCCCCCAGTGGCAACCATGACTTCAAAGTTGGAGCAAGGATGGACAAAACAATTAGCATGTTTGGCGATCCGAGGGTCAATAAAGTTATGAGTGCTACCAGAATCAATGAGTATTGTAAGAGGAAGCTTCTTGAAGTAACCCCTGACCCGCATTGTTTGGGGGGTGGTGACATCGGATAAAGCATGGAGAGATATCTCTGGTTGTTCATCCTGAGATGGGGGGTCAATAGGCGGCTCCTGAATGTCGACCTGAGCATCCATTGTATCTGGATTTTCTTGACCAATTGTAGAGGCAGGCGGAGAATTCATATCCAAGAGATAGAGCTTTTGTTGAACACATCTATGTCCCCGAGTGAATTTCTCATCACAATTATAACAAAGCCATTTTTCTCTGCGTGCCTGCATCTCTGTTTTAGACAAATGCTTGATAGGAGTTGGTCGAGGAGCTGGTGGGATGGGAGGTCGTTGAGAACCCATATTTCAGAAGGGAACAAAAGTGGGTTTGGAGCGTTGTTGGGCTGCAATCTTGTCTTCTGCTAACTTAGCCAACCCTAGGACTTCCATCATTGTGTTGGGACATAACATTTTAACCTCTGACCGGATTTCATCCTTAAGACCATTGATAAAACAACTCCTATAGAATTCATCAGACAATCCTTCAGTGTGATTGGCTAGTTTCTCAAATTCTATCTAATACTCTCTCATAGTGCCACTTTGACGAGGTTTAGTGAGTGATCCATTGAAGTCATCAAAAGCACTAGGACCAAATTATTGCAAAAGGAGTTGGCAAAAATCTGTCCATTTTGGCTCGTCATGAGCCTTGATGTACCAATGGTACCATTGAAGGGATTCTTGTTCCAAATGAAAGGATGCAAGTGAAAAATTTTGGACATAAAAAGTATTATGCAGACTGAAATATTGTTCTGCACGATAGATCCATCCAGTTGGATTAGTACCATTAAAGCAAGGAAATTCAAGCTTTGGACCACGGAAATTGTTGGAAGAAGAGAACCCATTAGCTGCCAAAGATTCGTGCTGTCGGTTATTGTTCATGGCTGAATGCTGAAGATGGAGGCTGAGAAATTTCTCATCTAGATCTTGGAGTTTGGTTTGGATGGCTGCAAGTGCTTCCTCCATGGTTGTTGCTCATGCGCGGGTGACAACCATAACCAGGAGTTTTTTTTTTTTGGGGTATGGATAGAAAAACACAAACAAAAGCTTATTTAGTAAAGGGAAATTTGGATTTGGGAAAAACTCGGAGGGGTAATTGGGGTTTGACTGGGTTTTGGACACTTTCTCATGGAGAAGGATGCAAAAAATGGGGATTTCAGAAGTGGGGTGAAAGAATGAGAAAATTTGGTAGAGAGGGAAAAAGAAGCAAAATTAGGAAAGGAACTTGGTGGTAAAATTTGAAGGCGATTGGGTCAAATCCGAAGAAGTTATGGCAAACCCTAAAAATAGACAAATGTGGGATTTTGGGCTTTGGGAAGTGGAATTTGGGATAGGGTCCTCAGGAATGAAATATGTAGAATGAGATTACCGGGGTGTAAGGGAATTTTTGAGGGAAACAGAGTGAAAACAACAGATAGATCTGCAACAACGCGAAAGTGATCGGAAATAGAGGGATCTGAAACGACGCTGACTGGATCGAAAACAGCTGGATCTGAAATAGATCTGAAATGGATGGATCTGGAACGGCTGGATCTAAAATAGATCTAAAACGGCTAGATATGATAAGACTTTCATAATGGATCTGAAACGGCGCAGCAGTGATCGACAACAGTTCAGCTAAAAATAAATATGGACCCCAAGTATGTGCAGCTTCCTAACAGTTTAGGGGTTTCACTCGGCCACCAATGCTGTCTAACAGCTTGCGTATTGGGGCAGTAACCCTCACTCCACGGCTCAGGTAAAACTGATAACCACTTTTCCACAAACGATAGCTCTTGGTTTACCTCACGGGTGGGAACTAGTCAATCAGGTAGGGGTCGTTGCCCTTTTCACTGGCAGGTCCTCTCAATGGGCCAACTACTTTGGGGTTCCTGTGGTACTCCTCACAATGAGTTTTAGGGATTATGCCCAAGTACTTCCCACAGTTAAGAAGATAGGGATTATTCCCAGATCCGAAGCTGC
Source organism: Larix kaempferi (assembly GCA_027924585.1). Taxonomy (NCBI): domain Eukaryota; kingdom Viridiplantae; phylum Streptophyta; class Pinopsida; order Pinales; family Pinaceae; genus Larix; species Larix kaempferi. Next base: position 2,714,814 of record BSBM01000612.1, on the reverse strand, counting down.
AACAGATGTGAAAAAACAATATGGCAGAAATTTCACCCAACGAGCCCAAGAAAGTGCTATGATACCAGATGTGAAGAACCCGCAATAATTAATTAATGAAAATACATGATATAGCAGAGATAACAGAACTCAGAATCACTTTTATATTGATCGCAAGCCACTTCGAGGGGGCAACCTCCTTTGAGCAAGCTCAATACAAATAACTTCACGATACCTTCATTGGTCTCAACACAAACTTATATACTAAGTCTAGGCGCCAATACCATGTGTCAATACAAACCATGGACCAATACAAAATATGGATCAACAATTACTACGGGATGACTTTCAAAGCATATGCATCCAACAACAATAATACAAATTATGGATCAACAAATACTATGGGGCGACTTACAAAGCATATGCGTCCAACATCAATATACTAAGAAAGTAAATAGAAGGGTTGACATGGGTTCCTAACACAAATAAATGCTTAAGATACAAACACCATATATCTATCAACACTCTAACAATGAAAGCACAACAATCACACTACACCAGATGTACCCTGGAAACCCCAAACAGGGAAAACCAACTATCTGTGGGGCTTTCTTCTATCTTGAGCATAGAGAAAAGTAAGAAGAAATATGAGTACATACAATGTTACCTCAAAAGGAACAACCGAACCTGATAGGTTCAAAACCCTAGATCTGCATGAAACAACTAATGCATGCACAGAGGAAATGTGCCCTAGCTGTCAACTGGATCTGGATTTGTCTACAGGTAACTCTATCAGTACTGACTTTGTGTCACTGCACTGCTCTAATCTTCTTTTCTACGGAAGAAGGCCAATAGTTGAATGTGCCCCTCCTCTGCATGGATAAGTGCGCCCTCCCTCAAGATATTAGATGCTCGTACGGAATCAGATCTTGACAAATCTGAGCTCTGATTGTCACAGTCCTTTCTCAATCGTTGAGACAAGGATACTCTGAAAGTCTCAGCCGCTGAATCGATCAACCGGAAGCAGAACGAGCTTCTCTCTCCTCAAAGAATGTTCCCTCCTTCCTCAAGAAATTCACCCACCTCTCAACTAGATCTATATCAGATCATTTGGCTTGGTGACTACTTTCAGAGACCTCCTGTCTTCTTATATCAACTCACTGGTAAATTAGATTTACCAAAAACTTAAAGTGAGTGCATGAAAAACTCACTTTTGCATGCATATGAGCATGCAAAAATTTTCATGCCCTCCAGAGAACAAATTCCCTGGTTAAATTTTTTAACACTCCCTCTTAACCAGGAAAGGATTTTGAACAACTCCCATCTTCTCCCTGAAGTACTCAAACTTGTTTCTCATCAAGGACTTTGTGAGAATGTCTGCAACCTACTCATCTGTGGATATGTACTGGAGCTCAATTGATCCTCTCTGAACATGATCTCGAATGAAATTATATCCATATCTATGTGTTTGTACCTATCATGAAATACAATACTGGATTCTCCAAGAGTTTGATGCAACTCTGATTATCACAGTGAATCACGGTAGGCTCCAATTGTTGATCAAATAGACTCACCAACATTTTGTGAAGCCAAATGGCCTCGCAAATGGATAAAATAGCCGCCATATATTCTACCTCAATAGAACTCAGTGCTACATACTTATGTTTCCTGCTGAACCACGACACGACTACAGAACCCAAACTGAAACAAAACCCGGAGGTGCTTTTCTTGCCACCTGCACTTCCTGCCCAATCTGAATCAGTAAATCCAACTAGTTGTACTCCACCCTTCCTCACATAATTCAACCCATACTCTGTTGTTCCATTCACATACCTAAGAACATGCTTTGCCGCCACCCAGTGAACATCTTTTGGCTCTACTGAATCAAGGTATTGACAACAAAACTCAAATTTTTCTTGGTGTTGACCAAGTACATCAAGGATCCAATGAGCTGTCAGTACCTGGTGGGATCAACCAACTTACTCTCAGAAGCCACTTTATTCTTCCAGTTGGTTGTCATATGAGTAGTCATGGGCTTGCAATATTGCATCTGAAATCTCTTTAGTATGTCCATTGAAAACTTACCCTGACTAAGGAAGATATGCCCATCCTTCTACCGGACCTCCATGCCCAAGAAGTAGTGCATCAATATTATGTCATTCATTTCAAACTCTGAAGCAATATCCTTCTTGCAAACATTGATAATTTTTTCCGCCCCTGTAATGAATAATTCATCTACATACAACACAATAATAAGAGGATCCCCATTCACTACGATGAAGTAGAGATTGGGATCAACTTCTCTCTTCTATAAACCTAACTGTTGCAAGTAGGTGTCTATCCTAGAATACCAAGCTCTAGGTTCCTGCTTCAAGCCGTATAGAGCTTTATTTAGTCTACATACATGATACTCTCTCTCAAGTATCTCGAAACCCTCTGGTTTCTCAATGTACACCTCCTCCTCTATGAGTCCATTGAGAAAAGTTTCCTTGACATCCATTTGGTGAATCTTCCATCCCAGCTTTGCTGCTATAGAGATCACAGTCCTAATGAAAGCATATCTAGCCACCGGAGCGAACGTCTCATCATAGTCAAATCCCTCTATCTGTGAGAACCCTTTAGCCACAAATCTGGCTTTGTATTTCTCAATGCTGCCATCCGCAGCATATTTAATCTTATAGAGCCATCTAGAGGTGAAAACTGAATTTTGTTGTGGCTTGGGCACAACTTCCCAAACATAATTTTTCATTATGGAAGCACACTCTTCCAACATGGAATCTCTCCAAGCCTGCTCACCTGTTTCTTTCTCATATGAAGATGGATCAGACTCATTGATATTGCTTACCATAGCCAAGTAACTACATAATCTATGTGGCGCCTTCCTCTCTCTTACACTCTTCTTGGAAATTGCCACTACATGTGCTTCCTTCAAGGTATCATGAAGCCACTTGGGCTTCCTCTTCCCTGAAGTGACATCCTGAGAGGAGAAATACTCATACTCGTACCAATAAACCATATGAGAATGAATGCCTCTAGTAGAGTTACCTGCAATCGTCGAACCTGCATCCCGAGAGCCTGTAATCTGAGACCCTGATCTTGGTTGAACACCAACCTGAGATCATGTGCTAGCTCCTGCTTTTGTTCATGTGGAACCCGTTATCTAAGAATCTGTCGCCCCAAATACTTGGGACCCTGTTGGTTGTGGAATAGCACTCTGACCTATGTCACTCGGAGATGTAGCAACCTGTTGTTTTCCCTTCTCTAACTCACATGACTTCTGGAAATCCCGATCCTCTTCAAATTTCACATCCTGCCTCACAAGAGTTTTCTTGAGAGAAAGAATGTAAATGTGATAGGATTTGAAAGTCTCATAATATCCAACAAGAATTACCCTCTCGGCTGTAGGTTCCAGTTTTGTCCTTTTCTTTGAAGGAACATGCAAGTAGGTAAGGCATCCAAAAATTCTGAAATGTCCAACTTCGGGTTTCTTTCCAAAGAAAGCTTCTTCTGTAGTTTTGTTTCCCAAAAATTTATGAGGACTCTTGTTCTATATATAAGCTGCAATGTTACATGCCTCAACCCAAAGAAAAAATGGCAAACCCCGGTCATGCAACATAGATCTAGCAGCACCAACAATAGCCTTGTTTTTCCTCTCAGCAACTCCATTATGTTGAGGTGTATAGGGCACAGTTAACTGCCTCTTTATGCCTCCCTTGGATGCAAAACTCATTGAAATCTTTGGAGGTATATTCACCTCCTTTACCTGATATGAAGATCTTGATCTTCCTTTTTGTTTGATTTTCCATAAGTGCCTTGAATTCTTGAAACTTCCGCAATACTTCTTTTGATTCTTTACTCTTTAAAAAATAAATCCAGGTCTTCCTGGAGTAGTCATCAATGAAGAATACATATTACTTTTATCCTTTCAAAGATGTGGTGAACATCAAACCATAGAGTTCAGAATGAATCAAATCAAGTGCTCCTATAGATCTGTTGTCACTCTTGGGAAAAACTGCCTTGACGTACTTCCCGAGAGCACACCCATTGCAGACATCATTGTGCTATGTTCTAAAATCGGGCACTCCTATCACAATCTCCCTTGGGATATTCAGAGCAGGATGGTGTAGATGAGCCATCCTCCTATGCCAAAGCTCACAAGGATCACAATCATCATCCCGACTACTATGACTCAGGGCATGATGAAGCTGAAAGTTGAGCTTGTAAATTTTTTCGCTGTGGACTCCAATCCTCACATCAGAGGTATCACTGGATCCCTTGGGATGATCTAGAACATTTCTATCTCTGAACATCACCCATAATACCTGATATTCAATAGTAGACAAAGAGATCAAGTTCTTCTTTAGACCCGGGACATATAGAGCATCACGAAATCTCTTGGACTCTCCTGATTTTCTCTAGAAGGATATTGTTCCTCATCCTACTGCTTTGACAATAAAATTGTCTCCAAGTACAATCTCAATATATATCCCATCCTCGTCTAGATCTGTAAAGTGTCCATGAACACCTGTCATATGGATAGAGGCTTTGTTTTCTATGTACCATACACTATAAGTAGAAGCACTTAATGATTGGAAAATGTTAAGATCCATCTCTATGTCAATCTATTCAGTAGAATGCTCATCTATATCTGTTGAAGAGCATGAGGTGCAGACAACTTGATCATCCCTCATAATTGTAGTCATGGTCTTCTGATTTGAAGGCACAGATCTAACTTCTGCAATTGTAGATATGATACCCAACTGAGATCACCACACAGATCTGGTGTACAACTCACAGATCTGAGTGTGATTTCTCTCCCTAACCCTTACCAGGGCTCTGATAACATGTTAATTTTATCCAGAGATCACTACTCCCTTTGGATATCCCTGAGATATCAAGCAGTTTGAGTCTCTGTAAATCAATAATACAAATAAAGACTTAATATACAAACACTATAGATCTCTTAACACTCTGACAATGAAAGCAAAACAATCACAATACACTAGATGTACCCTGGAAACCCCAAACGGGTAAAACCAACTATATTTGGGGCTTTCTTCTATCTGAATCCCATAGAAAAGTAAGAAGAAATACGAGTACATACAATGTTACCTCAGAAGGAACACCCGAACCTGACAGGGTCAAAACCCTAGATTTGCATGCAACAACTGATGCATGCACAGAAGAAATGTGCCCTAGCTGTCAACTGGATCTGTATCTGTTTGCAAGTAACTCTATCAGTACTGACTCTCTCTCATTGCATTGTTATGATTTTCTCTACTATGGAAGAAGACCAATAGCTGAATGCGTTCCTCCTCTGCATGGATAAGTGTTCCCTCCCTCAAGATATCAGATGCTCGTATAGAATCAGATCTGAGCTCTGATTGTCACATTCCTTTCTCAATTTTTGAGCCAAGGATACTCTGAAAGTCTCAGTTGCTGAATTGATCAACTAGAAGCAGAACGAGCTTCTCTCTCCTCAAAGAATGCACCCTCCTTCCTCAATAAAGTTGCCCACCTCTCAACTAGATCTCTCTCAGATCAGTTGGCTCGGTGACTACTGTCAGATACCTCTTGTCTTCTTATGTCAACTCACTGGTAAATTAGGTTTACCAAAAACCTAAAGTGAGTGCATGCAAAACTCACTTTTGCATGCATCTGAGCATGCAAAACTTTTCATGCCCTCCAGATAACAACTTCTCTAGTTAACTTTTTTAACACTAAACAACCTAACCCATAATCCTTAAAGTCCAAATCCCTAAGACCTTAAACCTCAAGTCCTAAACCCAATCCCTAGAATCCTTAAACCCCCTCTCTTTAGCCATTTATTTATCCACTTTTGAAGTATAGTCCAATGTATGCAGATATTCATGAAGTATTGAACATTTCTCATTAAATGCGGTAAATGCTGGTGAATTAATGGTAGAAACGTTATGCAGGGGCGTGTGCGTGCGCGCGTATGCACTAATGATGCATGAGCGCTAAAAACACACGTGCATGCTTATAAACATGCGTGCACACTTATAAACATGCATGCGTGCTCCTTCTGCTAGTTAAAAAAACAGAGTTCTTTGTTCCCGGGAATGCTACCAAAAAACACAGGATTTTCACTCAATTCGCGGGTTTAAGCTCTTGCAGGTTGAAAATTGTCTCACATTCATTGATCTTTTGCAAACTCATTGATCTATTGGACACAAAATCACTCTTGGAATCTAACAAAGATCTTTAGTGGTCTTGGAATCTAGTGGATACATTCAAGCTACCAGTTTCCATTGCAAGTAGAGATCATTTCAATAGGTATGGTGAATTGTAAATAATTGTTTTCATTCACAAGATTTGAGATTCTCTCGTGCCTTTGTGTTTTATCATATGCCTACAACAATAGCCATGCATAGATAACAATGAATTTGACAAGAATAATTCCCAAGTTCACATCTAAAAAATACTCATATTCACTAGACAAGATGAAGTATGCAATGCAAACCAATAATTATTTCCATGAATATATTTTGATTTCACACAAGGATGGAATGGATGAGGTTCTCTCCCGAGACTCTTCAATTTGAATAAAATCCTAAGAATCAATCATGGGAGAGGGTCCATATTGAATAGTTCATGACATTTTGTCCATGCTTTCCTCTTCATTCTACGTTTATCATAAAATTTCTTTAATATCGTTCCTTTGAGCTTGACTACTTGCCTCTACCTCATTAAATTCTCCTTCCTTGGGGGAATTTTCAACCTCCTCGTTGTGTAATTAGTAAAATTATTCTCTTTATCTTATTTGATGTATAAAAACTATCAAACTATTCCCAAGACATCCCTAGGCATCTCTGTTGTAGGGTGTTATTACCAAGGAAAGACACTAGTTTCTCCATTCTACACTTGACCAACCATCATCTATATTGATTGGAATTGTAAGGGATAATAATGTTTATCTGATGACTTAGATGGGAAAGAAATTTAAAATGATAACCAAGAACCATGTTGTGTATGACCTCATAGGTAATGCACCTTATTACGTGTAATGTCATCTCATCCTAGGCTGTTGGAAAGCAAGAATATTTCACTCCTCTTCTTGTGAATTCCACTAATTTTTGAATACAAAGCAAGTCCTTTTTTTCTTGAGCCTCAATTATGTTCTTAGATGATTGTTGCAATAGTTTTAGTCTTATAACCTAGGAGATAGTGCTAGTCCTATAACTTTAATACCCGCAAACACATGAATACTCTATTGTACACTTGAGTTCTCATCTCGGTCTAGACACGTGAGTTCATGACTTGGATTAGGCGTGCTTGAGTTCTCAAATCAGAAAACAGTTTTATTTGATTTTGCATGGGAGACTCGATTTAGATAACTTGATAACTCAAACTTCACGTGACTTCAACTTTGCATGGCTTACATAACTCACTAGATCATTTCAAAATACATAATTTTCTATACATGATAAGGAATGTAGTTTGTCTTTATGCCTCTTTGATAGTTTGTCTCTTTGATAATTATGAAACCCCTAGGATACCATATTCTTTCCATCTGAAACCTATCCTAGTCTAAGTTACCTATCCTTAGCATACTACACCCTACCTCTTGCCTTAGATATGTGGTCTAACAAAAATAAACCAGCATAGTTCGTAGTTGTATGTGTTAATTTGTAAAGTGGTAAATTATGTTGGAATGTGTCAAGTTTATTGTATAATGGAACTAATATCTTATTTGTTGTTTCTTTTGTAGGGGTATAACTCATATTTTTTTTAAAGAGACTTTTGGAGATGGGAAACTCATGTAACAGAGCAAAAAATTCTATAAGGGATTGTTGGGGCCAAGGTCGCAGCTATAGTAAAAGCTGCGAATTTTGGGAAAAATCACGAGTATGGAAGGAAAGTGCTAATTTTGGGACAAGCACTAAGTTTTGGGTAAGAAGGAGACGGTGCGCAGTACGGTGCCAGATGGATGATCTCAGCGCAGATCATGGACCGGAAATTGCGGAGATCGCGCGCACGTCATCAAAGAATGAAGGTGGCTCAGCTACCATAATAAATAAAGGCGATGGAGTAGAGGGCTTAGCTACCCTCATTTAAAGGCTTAGTACAGAAGTTATGGTTGCTCGGATCAAGGAGGAGCAACGGACCAGAGCATTGAAGGCGAAGGACGATCGCCCATACCCACAATCTGCGCCGGAATTCACGGAGCCTGCAGGAAGCGGCGATGTGACTGCAAGCGGCGCCTACAGTACACCTAGCCATGTGCGTGGTTAGGGTTTTTGGGAATCACTGTTGGGAAAGGCCCACAGTTTTGTAAAGGTGTGACCGTCATGGCTACCTATATAGATGAATCATTGTAATGGGTAGAGGGTTCTTCCTCCCTTCCTTCAGTTCCTTCCTTTTGGAGAGTTAGAGAGTTGGACACTAGACTGTTAGAGAGCCAGTCTAAAGGATAGATCATGTGTTGATTATCCTTCACTGTAATTTCTACCCGGTGTGTAGAACTAGAGAGAGGAAATCGGATAGCCGAGGAGCTAATCCCTGAGTTGCCAGACAGTCTGAGTCGACGTCTGTGCCTTTGTAATCTCCATAGAGAGGAGACAAGCTTGAGAGAAGGGCTCCCAGCTGTGTGCGTGGAGTTTCCTGTAAGATCTAAGGCTGCAGCTGTGTGCGCAGCATATTGTATGACTCTATCATTTTCTGGTTAATATAACGCTCCCGTGGATGTGGTTTTCCTCGAGGGGATGAGCTTCACTTATGTCTTCTTGTTATAATGTTTGCGTGAATGATAACTATTTAGAGTTCATTATTTGTGTATGCAAGACTTCTGTCTTATCTTTGTGACTGTTTGAGCAAGTTGGAAAGATCCTTTGATAACTAGAAGTGTCTTAAGTACTAAAGAGGTAGTAACGCACAGTCGCTGCGGCGAGAGCAGACTGCGTTACTGCGCTAGATGTGAAGGGCGAGGAAGTGTTCAGCGCGTCGACCCAAGGGATAGTTGCCTGCTGCGTTAGAGAGAAGAAACTGCGCAGTAGACCTGCCAAGGAAGGGACCCACGCAGCTGCGGCGAGCGGCCTGCGGGAAGGTCCGACCGCCGATTTCACAGGAACCATTCAAGGAAGAGCCATCTCCGCGTCACCCCGGTTAAGGAAACCTGATTCCTTAACCCCCCCATAGCCACTTCGGGTGAGACCTCGAGCTGCCGCGCAGCTCGTTGCCGAGAGGGCCAGTGCGCCAAGGGGTTTTGTTGCTGCGCTTCATTAAAACCCGGGTCTGCCCAGAAAAGCAGCCAACAAATGGTTCCGTTGCCGCGCGAATGAGACTTGTTATTTTGGCGACGCGCGAGATAGAAGAGCCAACAAATGGTTCCGTTGCCGCGCGAATGAGACTTGTTATTTTGGCGACGCGCGAGATAGAAGAGCCAACAAATGGTTCCGTTGCCGCGCGAATGAGACTTGTTATTTTGGCAACGCGCGAGATAGAAGAGCCAACAAATGGTTCCGTTGCCTAGTGACCAACAAATGGTTCTGTTGCCTTATGACTTTTTGATCACATTACTTCCATGGCTTTGAACCCTGTTGATTGAGCCAACAAATGATTCCTTTGCCTTGCGACTTGTTGCTGTAAGACTTACTAGTCACGCGACATCTGAGACTGTTGCTGAAGACAACATAAGGTTCTGTTACACTGAGACTTGCTCAGCTAACAAATGTGTTACTGGAATCCTACAGCTAAGGAAATTGGAGATTGGTTTGATTTAAAGGCTAAAGAGTTTGCTGAACAAGAAAATAGAAGCCCTACGCTTCAAACAGAAGATTGGTTACAGAAGTATATTTATGCTGACCTTTACGAAATTTTCTTTGTTACGTTTGCATTGGAGTTACACGCTTGGATAGCCAAGTTAGCAGAATCTAGACCTACGCTGCATGTTGATCGACCCGTCACGTGGACGCCTGAGCTAGTTAGTATTGTGAAGCGGATAGACAATCCTGTGTCCCGCGCAGTAGACTTTTGGTTGAATAGTCTACTGGAAGGTTTTATTACCGAATTTGCAGTCGATACAAGAAAGAGTTTCAGTGAAGCTGAGAGGAGTTTCTTCCAAGTACACAGAGGTAAGTTCTTAAATTCTCTGAACTTATGGATTAAAATGCTTCTGTATGAAAAAGGAAAGCTATGTATTGCTTCTGATGAATAGCATAGTCAAGTAATGTCCGTAGATTCTGATAGTGATCCTGAAGTTATTGGTTGCACTCGTAGTGGAAAACGATATAAAGTAGGCCTTGACCAATATCCTTTTGAGTCTAGCCCAAACGATAGCCAAGTTCCTAGAGCAAGCCATATAGAAAGACAAGGGAGTGCTCATATCCCGTATTACCCCTTTACACCGCAAAAACCAGACGGAGCTCAGTATAATCCTACAGTAACACCTTCTAGTAGCCCACACGCTACTTCTAGTACCTCTGTACCACCTTTGTTTAACCATCCCGGAGGCACTGCTACAGTACCTCCATCTCAAACCCGTGCAAGAAGGATGGGTGATGACATGAAACTACCAACTTTTAGAGGAACAGGGATAGAGGACCCTGAGCAGCACTGGTTCTTATGTGAAGCCATTTGGACAATTAAGCAAATTAATGATGATGCTGTTAAACTGGTTCAGTTAGCAACCACACTAAGAGAAAGAGCCTTGACTTGGTTCATGAAATACTCAGCAGCACAGAATAGGACGCTTGCTGAGGTAAGAAATGCCATGATTAGAGAATTCAAGAAACCTAAGTCAGAATCACAGTGTATAACAGAGCTCAAAGACATCAAACAGTTACCTACAGAATCAGTATGGGACTTTGACCAGAAGTTCAAAGCCTTGATAGATCAAGTAAGCTTCGAGTTTGCACCACAGCAACATAAAGAATGGTTCATTGCTGCACTGCTTCCACACATTAGACTTCCTCTTATGCAACAGAATCTCAATACTCAGGAACAAGCTCTAGAAATGGCTATGAAACTAGAAGCTTCGCCAATTGCAGGAACAAGCAACGATGTTGCGCATTTACAGAACCAATTAGCAAACTTAACCTTGCAAGTGCATGATATTAAGAAAGGCAAGGAGATTAAGGAAGAAATTTGGTGTACAAAATGTAAAGCCCAAGGTCATTCAAAGGACCATTGTCCTGTTTTCATAGACTATATTGCAACTGGAGCACCTAATCCTTTACCACAGGCACAAGGGCCTTGGTGTGAAATCTGCAGAACTAGAGGTCATAGACCACAAGAATGCCACTTACTTCAGAAATATGTACAAACTCCAAAGAATCTATATTGTAATTTCTGTAAATCAGTAGGTCATGATGAGAACAACTGTAGAGCATATGATCTTATGATAGAAAGAAAGCATGATGTTTATAGGGTACAAGCAGAGACACAAGGACCCACAGCAGGTCCACCTTATGACCAACCTCGGGACGCCCGAGCAGCAAATTACAGAGGACGCGGACGCACAACAAACTTTGGTCGTGGAAGAGGACAGATCACTTGTTATAATTGCGGAGAACAAGGTCATTTTGCTAGGGATTGCCAAAATCCTACAACCCTCTGCAGGTATTGTAAATCTTCTGACCATATCATTGAAGAATGCCCTCAGTTACAGGCTAAGATGCAAGCAAAGACACCACAGGTCAATCAGAATATCCAGTTGATTGGAGCAGAAAAAAGAGAACCAGACCCTACAGTTAATATAGTGACACGCAGTGGAGCTACCACTGGTGCGCAAGAGATGGGAACGGGAAAGCAAGCGACGCAATGGGTGCGCCGCGCTAACATTAAACCAGCCCCACTTAACCTACAGAAGCAAAAAGAAGCATTTAAGCAAGCTCAAGAGTATTTCTCAGATCCGAGAGCTTCAAGTTCTGCCGCAATTCCGCAGAACAATAGTAGATCGCAAGTGCTAAGACAAGACAACCTGGTACAAGAACAGGCCACTACAGCTAGAAGACCTGATGACGATAAGGAGCATGCACTAGGCAGTGTTCATGCGTTCCTGCGACAATGTTTAAAATTGTTGCGCAATGAACAAGCAACTCTAGAACTCCAACACCTGTTGGATCAGTGCCAACACTCTGCTTCGACGAACACACCACAGCGTGCTGTTCACCAGATTAGGAGTCACACTAGAACTGGAAAAGAGATGAGGCTTACAGCGCAGATTGGAGCATTTGAAATGGACGAAGTCATGTTAGACTTGGGCTCAGAAGCCAATGTTCTCACTATGCAGACATGGGAACAGATGGGAAGCCCTCAGCTTACAAGATCCCCTATCCAGCTAAGACTCGCAAATCAGCAACGAGTCTCTCCATTGGGCAGATTACCCAATGTACCTATTGATATTGAAGGAGTAAGAAGCTCTGCAGATTTTGAAGTAATCAAAATTATGGATGATAGTAGACCATACCCAGCGCTGTTAGGAATAGACTGGGCACTTGATAATTTGGCTGTCATTAACCTGAAGAAAAGACAGATGACCTTTGAGGATGACCAGATCAGGGTCATCGCACCTCTTGATCCTATTCAAGGACCAAGATATATAGAACCCATTCGCGCAGAAGAGGAAGCGCGCCACATGGAAAGCTTGTATCAGATGACCACTAACCACAGTGACTATGTCAACCCCACAGCAGACGGCCATATCAGCTGGCGATGTGATAGCTCGTGCACATCAGATTCAGATGCAGGATTGGAAAACTGGCAGAATCGTCTACATGAGGTTTCTGCAAGACGTTGCGCCATGATGACTAAATCCATCCGATGGATTGGCACAGAATTAATTGATACTCCAACTTTTGATGGCTTAACTGAAGTAACTAAATTCATACAGGAATATGAACAAAAGCTTCCAGAACCGCAGCGCATCCAGGCACTGGATATAGCATTGCGCGCTACACCCGCAAGATGGTGGATTGCGCACAAGGAGAATATTCATACATGGAAAGACTGTCGCAGATTGATACTGCGCAGATTTCAGGACACCACAGCCGAAGCGCTACGCAAATATGAAGGACAGAGTGACCCCAGGTCACACATTGAAGCATGTATTCAGCAATGGTCAGATATTCCGGAAGATGAATGGGTTCACCAATTCATCCACACATTAGATACAATTCCAAGGAATTGGTATACTGAAATAGAATTGCGCAAAGGCACTCTTACTTGGGCTCTTATGATAGAAAGTTTTCAACTTACATTCAGCTTTGAGTCAGAGCATCCAAGCATTGATCAGGCTCTGAAGTGTATTAAAAAGAAGGTATTTGAACCAGGTCTAGTAACAGAATATTCCCAACCAGATTGGGCTGTCCAGATAGAACATGCCCTGGAATGCTATAACTTCACCGCTGAAGATGAGGACGACGATCCTCGCAACATCAATATCCCAGAATCAGAAGGGACGCGCAATATTGAAGGTCCTGAGCTTGACATTCCTGCCATCGCAGAACACGTCAAGCTCAAGAAAGTTAACATTGGTACAGAAGCTGACCCAAAGTTTGCTTCTATAGGAGATTATTGGGATGATGAAACCGTTGCGCATGTTTCAGATTTATTACGTGATTACCAGGATATCTTTCCTACCAAGTTCACAGAAATGAAAGGCATCCTAGGAGACTTAGGAGTGATGCGCATACCTCTGAAACCCGACGCCAAGCCAGTAAAGCAGCGCCCATACAGGTTGAACCCGCGCTACAAAGAAAAAGTCAAAGAAGAAATTGATAAGATGCTTGCAGCAGGTATTATTGAGCCAGTAGAGGAAAGCGATTGGATTAGTCCTATGGTGGTCCAAGAAAAGAAAACGAAAGGTGAAATAAGAATTTGTGTCGACTTGCGCAAACTCAATGATGCATCAGCGCACGACCCATTTCCCACTCCTTTCACAGATGAAGTACTTGATAATGTTGGAGGACAAGAGGCTTACTCTTTCACTGATGGATTTTCGGGATATCATCAGATTAGAATCCATCCGGATGACCGCCACAAGACTACTTTTGCAACTGAATGGGGCTCATTCCAGTATACGGTAATGCCCTTTGGTCTTAAAAACGCACCTGCTATTTTCTCTAGAGTTGTTGTTGCTGTTTTTAAAGAATTTATCCACAAGTTTTTAGAAGTCTATTTTGATGACTGGACTGTATTTGGTTTACTCAAGAACCATATTGCGAATCTGCGCATGATGCTAGAAAAATGTAGACAGCATCAGATTTCCCTTAACTTGAAAAAATGTATATTCTGTGCCCCCTTTGGTATTTTGTTGGGACATATTGTATGCAGACAAGGACTCTTGATGGATCCTGCGAAGGTTGCCATCATTGCTAAGTTACCTGCGCCCAACTCAGTTAAGCAATTGCGCACTACATTGGGACATACAGGATACTACAGAAAATTCATCAAAGGATATGCAAGGATCACAGCGCCTATGGAAAGATTGCTGAAGAAGGATTCGAAGTTCCAATGGACAGAGGAATGCCAACAGAGCTTGGACACACTTAAAGAAAAGATGATCACAGCGCCTATTCTAGTTTTCCCGGATTGGAGAAAACCTTTTCATGTTCATGTTGATGCTTCTTCCATAGCATTAGGAATCGTGCTTACACAGTCTGGAGAAGGAAGTATTGATCACCCAATTGCTTACTCCAGCAGAAAGCTCTCTACAGCTGAGAAGAACTACACCACTACAGAACGGGAAGGACTAGCTATGGTGTATGCCTTACAGAAATTCAGACACTACCTGTTAGGAGCTCACTTTAAAATGTATACTGATCATTCTGCTTTGAAATATTTGGTCAATAAACCAGTTTTAGGAGGCAGAATTTGCAGATGGCTATTGCTCTTTCAAGAGTATGATTTTGAGGTTATTGTAAAGCCAGGCAGATTGAATGCAGGGCCTGACCATCTATCCAGAATAGAGTCAGGAGAGGAACCTACGAGTCTGGAGGACAATCTGCCTGACGCACAGTTGTTTTATATCCAAGCAGCAGACGAATATTACTTTGATATTCTTAAGTTTCTCACTACCGGACAAGCGCCGGCTGAGTTTACAATCCAGCAGAAGAAGCAACTTGTTGTCAGAGCCGCAGACTTCACTTTGATAGCAGGCCAGCTTTATAAGTTGGGCCCTGACGAAATTTTGCGCAGATGTATCTTACCACATGAAAAGAGCTCTATCATCGCAGAAGCGCATTCAGGTACCGCAGGAGGCCATTTCGCAGGAAAGCCGACTGCGCAGAAGATATTAGCCGCAGGACTTTGGTGGCCGACATTGCACAAGGATACTAAGGAATTCTGTAAATGTTGCGATGTGTGCCAGCGCACAGGAAAACCCTCAAGGAGAGATGAAATGCCGCTAAGACCCCAGATCACACTGCGTGCTTTTGATAAATGGGCCATTGACTTTGTAGGACCTATTAACCCACCAGGAAAAAGAACTGGCGCAAGATATATCATTACAGCTACTGAGTACCTCACCCGATGGGCTGAGGCGAAGCCAGTTAAGAACTGCGACGCTGCTACTGCCGCGCAGTTCATTTTCGAGAACATTATCACTAGGTTTGGATGCCCAGTGATCCTCATGAGTGATCAAGGTACACATTTCCTCAATGAGACTATAGAGTCCCTTACTGAAGAATTTCAAATTAATCACCATAAGAGTACACCCTACCATCCTCAAGCTAATGGTACGGTGGAAGCATTCAATAAGATCCTTGAGAATGCCCTGACGAAGATCTGTAATCAACAAAGAGATGATTGGGACCTTAGAGTCACAGCTGTATTATGGGCTTACAGAACCACTTGCAAGAAATTAACAGGTCACACACCTTTCAGCTTGGTGTATGGACAAGAAGCAGTTATTCCCATGGAATACATTGTTCCCAGTCTCCGGATTGCGCAAATTACAGAAATGGCAGATCCTGACACTATGAATGAAAGACTTTCGCAACTGCTTTCTTTAGAAGAAGACAGACTTATGGCCGGATTTCATCAACAGGTACAGAAGGCAAGACAGAAAGCTTGGCATGACAGGCACATTAAGCATAAGCACTTTGAAGAAGGAGACTTGGTACTCCTTTACGATAGTAAATTCATCAAGTTTCCAGGCAAGTTTCGTGTGCATTGGTTAGGTCCTTTTCAGGTACTAAAAATAACAGACGGAGGCGCAGTTCAGCTTGCGAAGCTGAATGGAGAACTACTACCTACAATGATAAACGGGAGTCGGCTTAAGCTTTATTGCGACGGCCACTCCGCCCTGTCGACATAATATATTACTCAGGAATGCAGATGCCCAGTGTAGTTGAAAGAGACATCGCATTTAGTCTACACGGAAGCTGCGACACACCCTCAGTTTCCAGCTTCCTGCGCAGTTCCTTGAAATATCCGCGCATCCTGAATAAAAATTGCTTGAGCAAAGCTTAGCAGTCCGCTCTGGCGAAGTTTTGCTTTGTGGACCATTGGACTATCGCTCTTGCGAAGTCCCCTTTCATAATTTGCCGCTGAAAAGAGTTTTGTTGTGGACCCATAGAGGCACGGTTTCCTAAGTTGAAATGACCCGCCGGAAATTTTGAATTACAGCAGTTATGTAGCCGCGTTTGAATAAATGAAGGATAAGGCCGCTATTTAATTCTACCCGTTCTGACGGATTCGGCTTAATCTCCGAAAGATTTGCATTTAACTCAGGCGCCGAAAGCATTAGCTTCTCCCGGAAGGCTGTCAGAACCCGTCAATCACACTAAATGCACCGCTACGGCAAGGAGGATAGCGTGTTGTCAACTCATCTGTAGCCGCCTATAGCTACGTAACCCCACTTGGTCGCATTTACTAACCCCGCTGGCTATACATACCTCACACTTGTATCAATTTCGGGTTACTGTCTCGAGTTGCATAAGTTGTGTTTGAAGATCTGCATTATTGTTTTCAGAGCCGAGTGTGCAGACTATTTTCCCTTGTTTTCAGAGTCTATACCCTACGCAGTTCCGCCATTTGCTGTCCAGAGTTTTGTTATTTACATTGGTTCACAACGGAGAATTTATCGACTGAAGAAGTTGTTCGTCAATTTCTACGCCGAGGCTTAGATTTCGGCATGGCCACTCCGGTGACGGCTTCGACCTACGTACACCCCGGTGCTACTGATCCCAGAACATCTCCAGGCATAAGAGCATCTCAGCAGCAGCAGGAGGAACCTGTTCCAGAGCCGCTCGCGTCTATGGTGAACTACCTTCCGCCGCGTCCAGATGATGCGCCGGATGTACAGATTCCGAAGAATGCAAAGTATCCAATTCCGCTACCGCCACTACCGGCTAGTGTGCGGGTAGAGGGCCAACTATTGGGAAACATTCCATTGGTTAAATTCTCTGATTTTAACCTTGGAGACTATAAGACATATCCTCAGTTTCAGTTGGACCGATATTTGGATATCGTCCATAATCCCACCAGAAACGTTGATGAGTTTATCCCGAAGGGATTTGCAGCAAATCTTGAGCGCCCTGGACTCTTGAATTTGTTGAAGCTACCGCACTTTGGGCGTAGCAATGAAGTGAACGCAGTCGTTAAAACACTGCTATCCTGCGTTCATGGAGGGTACCTTTGGCTCGGGAGGCCAATTGATCTAAATGTTGATTTGATACACCGTATCACCGGCCTATCTAAGGTCGGGAAGGATCCCAATATCCATTTTGCGGGAAAGGAGAAGGACCGAAAATTAGCTGCAAAGCTGGTCCAGAAATATAACTTGACAAGAGGAGGTCGGGCTTATGACCTCACCACAGTTGAAGATGAGGCACTTCGCTTCACAGGAAGTCTGCTTGCAGGCAGACTTCTCACCAAGTGCCGACCAAAAGAAGTTACTGGAGCTGTCGTAGAGCTCGCTATCGCAGCTGCGGAGGGAGAACAGTACAATTGGTCTCTCTTCCTGCTGAATTCTTTTTTGGCTGATTGCCTGAATGTGCAGGACAATGCAGGCCAATCATTCCATTTTTCGTGGCTTCTAATTCTATGTGCTCTCGTCGGGTGGAAGGAGCCCCCGAATACTCAGTTCCGTCCACGCCGCGCAGGAGAGGTTGCCGGCATGCGCTACATCAACCTCTGGGATTCCCCTAATCCCGCGAAGCGCAAGATGAATCGCGCTGTTTTTTGTGAGTATTACTATCTCCTCCGAGAGACCATACAAGATATGCCAAGGCTGAGCGAGGAGACAGCCACATTGTATGACGAGAAGTTGGCTTTTACTGCCGACATCCATCAACTCTACCTTCGGCCTTGCGACATTCCAGGTGACTGGGCGCTAGGTCTTTACAGGATGACCACAGAAGATGTCGAAGAAACCATTAAGTCGTGGTCCGATGAATGGAGAGCAGCAGCTGACATCGCACCTGCGATGCCACCCGCCGCTGCGCAAGAAAAAAATAAGGGCAAGGAAGCCCCTGAGCAAAGAAGCGATGAAGGCTCAACAGAACCAGCCACAAAGAAGCAGAAAGTGTCGCATCCCACTGAGGCCATTCCCTCGGAGATCGACAAATATTTGAAAGACCAATTTCGTGAGATGAGGAACATGCATGCTCACATCCGAGGTGCTCTAGACTTACAATTTGTAGAACTAAAAGGTCTCGCAGGAAGGATTGCGCAGACCCATGCGCCAGCATCTACTTCGCAGGCGCCACAAGAAATTCCAACTGGTGAGCGAGTTGAAGAACTCACAGAAAGGCACACTGTCGTGCATATTCCGCCTACCAGCATGACACTTCCAGATCCCCTAGCTGAACTGCAGGTAAGCACAGTTGGACCTGTAGAAATTAATTTGTCTATGATTCCTATAGAAACTCTACAGCTAGTACAGGAGAAAGTTTCTCTTGAGTTGAGAGCTAGAGAGCTCTCTACTTTCCAGGCAAACCAACGACTGCAATCGCAGGAGATAGAGCTGAAGGAAAGTCATAAGAATATCTCTGCGAAGCTTGCACTCTATGAGGCGCAAGACACCGGCATCAGAAACGCAATAGAAGAGATTGCTCAGGAATTGCCGGCTTGCGAGATTCAACCAGACCTCCCTCTGGTTGCAAAAGTTCAAATTATTGGCGAAAGGGCGAAAACCCTGGAGCAAGAAATAGCTGCTATGGCAGAAGGCCATAAAACCCAGATTGCTGAGCTAGAAGCTCGCGTCGCTGCGCATCTTACGGATGATGCGCAGGTACAATTTGAAGCATTGAGCAGAGCTTCCACACGAATGAAAGGTCGAGTACAGGAAGCCAAGAACCTGATGGACCAGGCTATGGAAGCATGGTCAGAGCTTGTGAACCTCCCTTTTAAAGTAGGACTATCAGAACAGGTGCAAGCTGCAGAACAGTCTCTCACTGTTCTGAATGAAGAAGCCAAGTCCTTAACAGGCTTGCCAAAGATGAAGAAAATGGGCGAAGTGCGCAAAATGCAGCAGCAACTGCACAAGCTCAGAACTGAAGATGAGAAGCTCACCAACAGCATTCAGCCATTCATGGATGAGTATGCTGAAATCGTTGGCCAGATTGAGACAAAAATCAAAGAGATTGCCGAGTCTCAAGAGATCATTGATACACTCACTAAAGATGAAACAACCGCAGAAACAGTACAGACAGCTGATCAGTGTATTGAGGAATTGGACTCCGCTATTGCGAAGTGGCAGAAAACATTCACGGAGATTCAAGCAAACACAGAGGCGCAAATCCAAAGACCACGCGCTAGTGCGAGTGGCTCGAGGGCGAGCCACAAGTGAGTGTTGGGGGCCTGTTGGGGCCAAGGTCGCAGCTATAGTAAAAGCTGCGAATTTTGGGAAAAATCACGAGTATGGAAGGAAAGTGCTAATTTTGGGACAAGCACTAAGTTTTGGGTAAGAAGGAGACGGTGCGCAGTACGGTGCCAGATGGATGATCTCAGCGCAGATCATGGACCGGAAATTGCGGAGATCGCGCGCACGTCATCAAAGAATGAAGGTGGCTCAGCTACCATAATAAATAAAGGCGATGGAGTAGAGGGCTTAGCTACCCTCATTTAAAGGCTTAGTACAGAAGTTATGGTTGCTCGGATCAAGGAGGAGCAACGGACCAGAGCATTGAAGGCGAAGGACGATCGCCCATACCCACAATCTGCGCTGGAATTCACGGAGCCTGCAGGAAGCGGCGATGTGACTGCAAGCGGCGCCTACAGTACACCTAGCCATGTGCGTGGTTAGGGTTTTTGGGAATCACTGTTGGGAAAGGCCCACAGTTTTGTAAAGGTGTGACCGTCATGGCTACCTATATAGATGAATCATTGTAATGGGTAGAGGGTTCTTCCTCCCTTCCTTCAGTTCCTTCCTTTTGGAGAGTTAGAGAGTTGGACACTAGACTGTTAGAGAGCCAGTCTAAAGGATAGATCATGTGTTGATTATCCTTCACTGTAATTTCTACCCGGTGTGTAGAACTAGAGAGAGGAAATCGGATAGCCGAGGAGCTAATCCCTGAGTTGCCAGACAGTCTGAGTCGACGTCTGTGCCTTTGTAATCTCCATAGAGAGGAGACAAGCTTGAGAGAAGGGCTCCCAGCTGTGTGCGTGGAGTTTCCTGTAAGATCTAAGGCTGCAGCTGTGTGCGCAGCATATTGTATGACTCTATCATTTTCTGGTTAATATAACGCTCCCGTGGATGTGGTTTTCCTCGAGGGGATGAGCTTCACTTATGTCTTCTTGTTATAATGTTTGCGTGAATGATAACTATTTAGAGTTCATTATTTGTGTATGCAAGACTTCTGTCTTATCTTTGTGACTGTTTGAGCAAGTTGGAAAGATCCTTTGATAACTAGAAGTGTCTTAAGTACTAAAGAGGTAGTAACGCACGGTCGCTGCGGCGAGAGCAGACTGCGTTACTGCGCTAGATGTGAAGGGCGAGGAAGTGTTCAGCGCGTCGACCCAAGGGATAGTTGCCTGCTGCGTTAGAGAGAAGAAACTGCGCAATAGACCTGCCAAGGAAGGGACCCACGCAGCTGCGGCGAGCGGCCTGCGGGAAGGTCCGACCGCCGATTTCACAGGAACCATTCAAGGAAGAGCCATCTCCGCGTCACCCCGGTTAAGGAAACCTGATTCCTTAACCCCCCCATAGCCACTTCGGGTGAGACCTCGAGCTGCCGCGCAGCTCGTTGCCGAGAGGGCCAGTGCGCCAAGGGGTTTTGTTGCTGCGCTTCATTAAAACCCGGGTCTGCCCAGAAAAGCAGCCAACAGGGATCTTCCCCTTGAAAAGGTCAATGATGGAAGAGAAAAGTCCAGGTTGGAAATGGAAAGAGTGAGACATGGTCCAGTCATTTCCATTGATCCTAACACATTTTTTTACATGAAAACCTCTAGTTCAAAACCACAGGTAAAGCAGTTGCGTCCAACAGACCCAACTCAAATTCCAACATCAACACAATCTCATCCAATAATCCATCAACGAGTCATGTTGAAGTTCCTCAAGACATAGGTATATTGGGAGATGTTGCGTATGTAGAGTTGGATGTACAAGCAGTGATTAATTTGCAATCTCCCCAAGAAGACCATATCCATGTTGAGCACACTCACAATATGGCCCAACGTGTGAATGAAGCACCACAACAAATAAGCTCTAGTATTTGTACCTCATGTCCACCTTCCCTACCTTGACTGTCTAGTGCAAGAAGAAGAACTCCTAGACGTATTCATGTGGATGAAAGTTCTCTACCGAGCCTTGAAGGTAAGTTTCCAAAATGCACTATCGAATGGCAATGCAACAAAATTGTCAAGGAATATTTTGAATTCAAAGGTGATGCAGGTAAATGTCAAGTATTGATATGTTTGTTAAATTCACATTGTTTAGCTGTTAGGAGAATTTTGGGCATAAAATAGTTAAAAGTTTAGAGGCTAGCAGTCATATTGTTAGAAATGTCCAATATACATTTAATGTGATTGGGAAGATGTCTCGTACAAATATATCTATGCGGCTCATCATGTGTTAGCAGAATCTGTTGAAAGCAAGTCCACAAGGCAATGCCACCTACTATCACACACTTCTCACATACTTAAATTAAATATAAAAACTATTAAAAATTACTCTGTTATAAGAGAAAATTTTGACACTCTGAGTGGAAAATATTGTTGGGATTTTGTGAGTAGGTTTCCTCGTGGATATAGGAAGCTAATTGATGTTGTTAAGAAATTAGTACAAATTTTTTGGCATGATCATACCATACCTTCATCAGACCAAAGAGACGTGCTAAAGCTAAGAAAAGGTTCTACTGAACATGAACCCCACATTAAACACTTCCTTGACACCACATAGACTGAAATCTATGAGAGATTCAGGAATGAGCACACACAATTGAACCCGGGCCAAAGGTCCTTTGAGAAATGCAAACTATGGTACATTCATATATGCATTGATCGGAACACGTGTTGTTGCAGATACCATGTAGAATATGAATATTTTTATGACACATATAAACATATATTTTGTGATTTTCATACTAACATTATGCAGGGATGCAATGAATCCATACTACCACCGAATGCATAGAGAGACTTTATCCACAACATCATGTGTCCTAGGCCTGAAGGACAAAAATATTATGAAAAATAGTGTCTATATGGGATATGTTCTAGGTGCAGTGGGTTTTCTCTTTTGAATCGTTGCATTCATGAAAGAGAGGAGCACGAATTTGGCAGGATGGTCATGGAGATGCAGAGCTTCAAGTACATAACATATCAATTAGACATTGCCAATGAAAGTAAAAAGATTGCATTGGTGAAGTCACGGGTACAAATGAATATTGCATATTTTTCATATTACACGTTCAATTTATGACATATAAAATTTTCAAAAGGCCACATTGTAATATGGCCCTTGTTTTCATGGCAACAGGAACGGGTATGTGATTTCTTGATAGAGTTCTACAAGAAAACGGAGGAGTATGTTCAACATGTGCATGTAGCATGATGGAAAGATAAGCAGTATTGAAAAATGCAAGGACAACTTTCCCGTTGGAACCATAGTGTCAATTGTGGATTTTGCAGAAAACTACACCCTTCATCCACAAAATGAAATTCAGAGTCAATACTACCATTCAGACCAAGTCAAAATCATGGTACATATTACGTATAGGCATGGGTCAGAGAGCAGCAATGACATGAGGATAATACTGAAGGAGACAAAATTTTACATAAGTGATGATAGAACCCATGATCTGTATTATGTGCAACATTGTTTTCGAATTTTCTATGATCAGTTAAAGGAGAGAGATATACAGATGGATCAACATCAGACATGGTCAGATGGTTGTGCGGGCTAGTTCAAAAATTCTCGAGTATTCCAATGGATGAGTATTTTGTATAAGACTTACAATGTGTTGCATATCTGGAACTACTTTGAGATCGGGAACGACAAAGGTGAGCATGATGGGGTCGATGCATGCATCAAGACCGCACTACGAAGGGAAGATATGAGGTTTACCACAAACGCTCATATCCGAGATGCAGAATCCATAGTTCAATGGTGCTTTGCAACAATGTCAGACCGAGCAAAAGAGCAACAAACATAAACAACGACAGGATGTGTGGTAAGAAATTTTTGGAAAGTGGTTGACATAGATCGATCGCGTTCCTATAGTTGCGGCACAATACAAGTAACACATGGATTTCATTCAGTTCAAAGCTCAAACAACCCGTTATTTGAAATATGGATGCAAAAAACTTGCTTGATTTTTCAGCCCTTGTAGTAGTGGTCAATGGGATGAATGTGAATGCATGGAATAGGTTGATGAATGGTATCGTGTGTCACTTGCAATTGACCTACGTGCAGTTGTTGAAACAAATTAGTTAGAGGAGGGTCAATTAGTGATTTCGACAGACTACGATCATATCTCAGATCTTGTACAACCAAGGCACATATACACATCCCTGAAAGACAATGAATGGGGCACATATTATTGGTTGGAACGATGCATCCAAGGTAAGAAAACCCTCAATTGATCATTAATTGACGATGAAGGAAATGAATTTCCTATTGGCTCGATGGTGGTTAAGGGTGAATATATTACACTAGATGGGAGGTCAAGAAAGACTAGTGGGTATGTATTCGTGGATTACAGACAAGGTTCGGTGGTGTATCACTTCACAAACTTGATCGTTGGAACAAACATCTATCTACAGACAATGTAAAGCAAGAGCTCAACCAAGGTACACTACTTCCTACCTCATTCAGAGCATGAGAGATTGATGGAGACAATTAGCAACAGAGAGGATCCAAATGGATTTATTGAATGAGATCAGGCAATTTTACATAAGAGATAGAATTGCATCAAAGAATGTTATGTTCTACATTGAGGTATGTGTAGTTGTATGTTATTTTGTTGGTACATGCATTTTTTGTTGATACATACATACATACATGTGTTATTTTTCATGTTTTAATGTAATACAAAAACAAAGCTTGTTGTGCATTTTTCCAATAATTTATCAAACCCTAGTTGGATGCCCTCTTTGTTTTTTGATTAAGCAACCCTCTTGGGGATAAAAATCCTTGTTTTCTTATGTTTTATCAGGTCTGCAAAAACCCCTTAGGACATCACTAAAATCCTCATAAGTCATCCTAAGACCATCCTACATCACACTACTTCTATATCCCCTCACTTAGCTCCACCAATACACATTTTATAGTCATCAAACATTAACAAAGATACTTCAAAGTCATTTGTCTCATAGCCCTAAAAGGACACCTATACTTGGCTATCAAAATAGGTAAATTTATTGGCTTGAATATTGCTTGAAATCAATATTTTGAGGTGTACATGTGTGTCTACTTCTAATTCATGTACATGTATGTCTCACATTGGTGTACCAACTCTACAAAACCATTTTTCGGGCGCCCAGGAGTGGATTTCCCATGCCGACCCTTCCCAAACACACCTACAGAAGCTGACCTAATCCCATTACACTTCTCACTTTGCTTTTTGCACCCCAAGCTTGAATTGACCTAGTGTCCCTGAACGACTTTTTCATGTGACCTGAAAATCACCATAGAATGAAGTTCGGGGCTCAGATCAATGAACGATAGATTCTGTTGAGATCGTGGCATGGGATTACAACTACCCCCTCCCTACCGTCTTGGCACATCCTGAGGCTTCCTTTTGCAGAGATTTTGCAAACTAGGGTTTCTCCCAGTGGGGGCCAATGCAACTTTTGGATTGGTGGGAAAACTCTACAAAACCATGTGCCAAGAAACTGGGTGTGGATTTCCCATGCAGGCCCTGCCCAAACACACCTGTAGGAGATGACGGAATCCCATTACGCTTCTCGGTTTTATTTTTCACCCCAGGCTCGAATTGACCTAGTGTCCCTAAAGGGATAATCCATCTCAAACTATTCAAGGGATAATCCATGGCTCCATAATTTGTAATACTCACATTATCTACGACTCTTGAATCACCCTCAACAATGTCCTCCATTGAGGCATCACACCTCTCTAATGAATAAGTAGAACCTAGGTCACCTGACACGAGGACACTCGACACGAAGGACACAAAAATATGAGTGTCTGACATGGACACGGTGACCCCCGGAATCAGGACACGAAGGACACATTTTATATACATATACATATATATATATATATATTAAAATATATTAAAATTTAAAAATCTAGACATATAGATCCAAATTGTTTTAGAAACTAGAACATTTACAAATATTCAATATAAATTAGAATCAATACACATTATGATTACACATTTGTCATTCACAAATCACAATGAGACACATAGATGCATTGAAACTTGATAGACATTGGAAAATAGCTCAAGATGTTGGAACCATATTTCTCATTAAGTTATCAAAATAAAAATGTATTACATAGATGTCAGAATGCCACTGGGCACTGGCAAATGGAAAATAGACTAATAGTAAATACAAAAAGGGGTGGATCAAGATGACCCTCAAGGCTAACTTCTATAGAATAGGGCATGTTGCCCCATGATTTTCCCACCAAACATATGGTTTCTTAACCTCCTTATCTCTAAGCACATCATAGCCTCCAAATCTCCCAGTGGAAGTGGAAAACTCTACAAATCCCTCCACCACCTCATCAAGTAAGTCTCTATCCTGAAATAGCCATCTAAGTGCTATCTTACTCCCATGTGCAATCTCTCCATCCATGTGAGGAGGGACTTTGTGTTAGGGTCTCGGTGCACCAGTGAGCCAATCCTTGTAAGAATCTGCAAGAGATCTAGCAACTATAGCAACTCACAATCAAACTATCAAGTATGTTGCAAAGAAGAAGAGAAGGAGACACTCAATGATCACTTATAAACACAGAATAATAGACCAAATCTCAGTATCATACAATGAATAAGAATGTAAGTGAATGAGTACAATAGAACTGCAAGGTGCATGATATAGGATTCGAATAAGCCAAGTGGGGCTTTCGAATTCCTAAACTTAGAGTCTGTCTTGGATAATAGTGGAGACATCATCCAGTCAGTAGTATCAGTCATAAATGACAATGGTCAGCCAAGTGTTTCTAACTGAGTCTAACAGAACCATCTAGGCATAAATCGGGGAAGGGAGACTCCAAGGGAGGCACATGAGGCTGTCACAGGGACAATTGGCACTCCAAAACTAGCTAACTAGGAGCTACGGGTAGTTAAAATTAGCAAGAAGTGGAAGAACTAGTCATTCCAATCATCAACTGAGTGATAACTAGTGGTAGGTGAGCAAAGGTGCCCAAACTGGCAGCGGTAGGTAAGGAAGGCGCACTAGTCATGCATAAAACTCAAGAAGGACGCATGAGGTAGGTGGGAGGCCAATCGCGAGCTGTAGACAGGCTCTGGAGAGCTAGAAACAAGCTCTAGGTGCTAGAAGGACCATGAAGGTGATGATTGGATGCATGCAATTGCATGCAAAAATGCATGTAGATATGAAAAACTGAAAAATGATGGGGAGAATATCCCAACACCCCCCCTCGAGCTATACTATGAGGAAATAACTGAAGAATAGGTCCCTAGTGACTAAGACCAAAGGTCACCCTGTAAAACAGCAAGATAGGGCCCTGGTGACTGAGACCAAAGGTCACCCCATACAATCAATCTAAATAAACTAAGTGAGGCAAGAGGGAAAACCCTGTTGGAAGAAAGCCCTCCCGCAAAATATACTGAAAGGTGCTAAAGTAGCATATCATGACTTACCCCTGAAGGAGGCAAGTGCCCTTCTTTTCACAGGAAGGGTTGATCGATCCAAGATGAACCAAAAATGTGAGAAGGATGAAACCTTCCATCTTGAAAATCTGAACTGGTTCTTTGTCGATCAGCTGGATCACCATCAAGATATTCAGAAGATGTGAGAGTAGTGGCTTCCCATCTTGGAAGAGGAGGAAAATCAGTTGAGAGATCATAAGGAACTGAATCTCCCATTTCCTCTTCTTCTTTAGCATTTGTTAGATCTTCAGGTTATTTTGGATCTGGATCCAACATTTTCTCTTCATCACTGTCATCTTCTGAATCTGATCTGCTATATGATGAGGATTTCTTTCTCTTGGAAATCACCAATACTTTCAATATCGGAATCCGAAACCTCATGAGGAGGAGTAAGCAAAACTGGCTCAACATCACATACAAACTCTGAATCTGGAATCTCATGAAGCGAAACATGTGAAGTTGATGTCTCATACTCTGAATCCAAAGGCTTATGTGAAGAAGCAGATGAAGTTGGCTCATCATCACTCGCAAACTCTAAGTCTGATGAAGTGGGAATAGAATCAAAATTGTAACCATCATGAACCTGCTTCTGAAGAAGCATGTAGATCTCTGATATCTCCCTTGAGTTGTCACAGGTGAGATATTTTCCAAAAGAACTAGAATCTGATAAAGACAGATCTTTAATAAGATCACTAGTGGATGTAGTGGTGATGGCCCTTTTTGCCATGGGGTTTGAATCAATAGGTGCCAGATCTTTAGGTTCTTGTGGATCTGGATCTAGCATTCACACTTTTTCAAGAGTCCTCTTGTTCCCAATCTTCTTAGATCTATTTTTTCCCTTCAAGCAACCTTTGCAGGTGTCATGAGAAATCTTGCTAATCTGAAGACCTTCAACCATATCTTGAGCTTGCAAATTATTGTAGTTGAGATGAGATAGTCTACTCTCTTCATGAGTGTGAGAGAAAAGAGCAGACTCCCTTGAGAGCGGTAAGAAGTGTGAAAAATCATAGAGCTTGGACTCATGATTTGCAACACCTTTTGAAATGATTTCCCCTAAGGCTATGTTCTGTACTTCAACTTCATTTGGAGAGAAAATCACTCTTTTGGGATCTCCAAAATGAGTCATTTGGTACATTGAAAGAAATTTGTTGCAAGAGAAGGAACAAAAAGCAGTACATTAGAAAAATACCCAAAGTTAAGGTCAATTCTTCTGATCCCTTGAGAGGAGATTTCTGAATCATTTCCCAATCTGATGGAAGGGCCCACTTAGCTTTCAAAATTGGAGAAGAGACTTTTGGAGGAAGACATGTGTTTTGTGGCTCCTGAATCTATAATGAAAGAATAATCTGATGATGCACTTGCCATGAGGGCATGACATCTTTCTTTGCCTTTAGATCTAGAAGATTCAGTATCAGGATCTTTCTTCCTTGTAGATGCAGGAACAAGAAGGTTGTTCTTCTCGAGCAATTGAGCCATCAAATCTATGGCTTTCCTCATACAAGCACTCTCAGGATGAATGCCTCTAAGACAATAGGTGCACTTGGGTTTTCTCTTCTGAGAATGCTTGGTCTTCCTTGAGTTTGAAGCCCTATCTGACTGGTATGAACTATCTGTAGGCCTTGTACCATTCGATCTCTTATTAGAATTCTTTTGCTTTTCTTCACCATTTTCTCTCTCTGCAACTGTAAGAGCTAAATCCAATTTGGGTTTGATCATTCCCATAGAGATCAACTTCTCTTCCTCTTGAGTAAGAGATTGGGTGAAATCATCAAATGAGGGAAATTTCCATTTTGGAATGGACAACCTAGCTGACTGGAAAGTAGAGACAAAAACTGAGAAGTTTGCCCCCAACTTTGAGAGAATGGTAAGTATAAGCTGCTTATCTTCTTTCACTATCTCATATCTTTTCAACTTTGATATGCTTTTGAACTGGGTGAGAAAGGAATTTATAGATTCAAAGTTGTCTGGACTCAAACATATGAGCTCATTCTCCAATTTGTGTCCTTGTATAGCATCTTTCGGTCCAAAAAGAGATTCGAGCTTGTCCCAAACCTCTTTAGGAGATGTAAGATCAATGATATGGAAGTGAAGATCTTCAGAAATTGAGAGAAGGAGGAGGCCAATTGATTCATCAAGCCGACCCAAGTACTTGGACTTTTCAACTGCACTGATTGGTTCTACCATCATTTCGTTGAGTATTCGGGTGAAGCTTTTTGATCTCATGAAGAGATTCATTTTGGATTTCCACTCAACATAGTTGGAAGATGTAAGCTTTAGATCCATCTGAACAGAGAAAGTCGAATAGTGGAAGAAGATTCCGAATGAGTGAATAAACCTGCAAAACAAGAAAGTTGTGTTGATGGAGAATGCTACACTTCGATTGAACACTACCTTAAGAACACTTGGCACATAGACTAAGTCCTTCACACATGGATAGAAGTCACTGGATTTCTCCAATGAATTCAAGTAATAGCACCAGGATTTGATGTGGAAACTCAAGGGCTTCTGGTGCACAGGTGAAAGATAGCTGCTCAAAGAAATGTTGCAACTGCTGCAATTCGAATAGCTGCTTCCTGCTTTGATACCATGTAAGCATTTGCAAGAGATCTAGCAACTGTAGCAGCTCAAAATCAAACTATCAAGTATGTTGTAAAGAAGAAGAGAAGGAGACACTCAATGATCACTCATAATCACAGAATAATAGACCAAATCTCAGTATCATACAATGAATAAGAATGTAAGTGAATGAGTACAATAGAACTGCAAGGTGCATGATATAGGATTCAAATAAGCCAAGTGGGGCATTCGAATTCCTAAACTCAGAGTCTGGCTTGGATAATAGTGGAGACATCATCCAGTCAGTAGTATTAGTCATAAATGACAATGGTCATTCAAGTGCGTCTAACTGAGTCTAACATAACCATCTAGGCATAAATCGGGGAAGGGATACTCCAAGGGAGGCACATGAGGCTGTCACAGGGACAATTGGCACTCCAAAACTAGCTAACTAGGAGCTACGGGTAGTTAAAATGAGCAATTAGTGGAAGAACTAGTCATTTCAATCATCAATTGAGTGATAACTGGTGGTAGGTGAGCAAAGGTGCCCAAACTGGCAGTGGTAGGTAAGGAAGGCACACTAGTCATGCAGAAAACTCAAGAAGGGTGCATGAGGTAGGTGGGAGGCCAATTGGGAGCTGTAGACATGCTCTGGAGAGCTAGAAACAAGCTCTAGGTGTTGGAAGGACCATGAAGGTGATGACTGGATGCATGCAATTGCATGCAAATGACTGGATGCATGCAGATATGCAAAAATAAAAAAATGATGGGGAGAATATTCCAACAATCCTAACTGTAGAACTTGGGGTTCAAGGAGTGGGCCAAGCAATGCAAAGGTGTACAATACTTATCCCACCTAGAGATAAGAATATCCTGAATGATGGACCATAAGTTCTTTGTCGATGTCCCATACTCATGACACTCATTATCCATGACAATAGACCTCATGGAACTTTTTTGAAGCAATATGATCCGTCTTTCTCCAAAAATACCAAAACTTTGAAATCACCATGGAATCTGCAATCTTCAGCAATGAAAGTTGTGTGTACTCTTTGTAGATGGAGACGGAATTTGTGGTGTTTTGTACCAATTTACGGATATGGCGTGCATACTCAATAAGGTTTCTAATCCATGTCACATCTGAAGCAATGGATTTCAGTGCTAAATTCAAGGAATGGACAATGCAAGGTGTCCAAAAAACTCGTAAGAGAAATAAAAGCATGTATAAGTGACTCTACAACACTAACAACTCAAAGTCAAAGACACCTAGATGAATCATGAATCTTGTGATAAATTCAAACAATGAGAAAATTATAAATGAAAGGTGTCCAAAATGAACATACTTGTGGATATTTAGCTTCCATAATCATTCCAGCAGCCTTGCAAATAGGTGCATTGTCTGTGATGATTTGTACATAAGAATCAACACCTACTTCTTCAATGGTTTTGATGAATACCTCAACCATATACTGTGCATCCTTGTATTTCCCAAGATCATCCACCTCTTTGAAGAAAAACAGTCCATTTTGGGAAGATACCATTAAATTGATGAGTGGATGGCATGCTGGATCTGTCCATCCATCAGAAACAATACTCACACGATTTCGGATCCGTCCACCCATTTTGAGCGAATCTAGTTTCAGAGAGTAGAACGTGCATGGATGAAGTCAGTCTAATCATCACACCTCTCCTCCACTATATAAATATCTTGGGAGGTACAATCACCCCTACATGATCCTAAGCCACTATATCAATAATGTTGACATTCATCCTGATCACAAGAGGAAATAGAACCTAATCTAGCTTATAGACCCTGATCTATCCCTAGAAACCAAAAAAAAAAAGTATCCCAGGAAATCCTAATGTGGAACTACAACCCTGGAGACCTAATCTAGAATATTTATGTATCCCTAGAGACGTAAAATAGCTCCAGAGACCTAATCTATCCCTATAGAACATAATCTAGCTTATAGACCCTAATCTAGCCCTAGAAACTAGACAAAAACAAATGTATCCCTGGAAAGCCTAATGTCAACCTACAACCCTGGAGACCTAATATGGAGACCTGGAGACCTAAGCCTAATGTGGAGCTAGAACGTAGTGTCCCAAATCCATTGGAATCGACGGCTTCACGATCGGAGTCACGGTTTTGGTGCTATGGGAATTTTGGTCATGCACCCCGTGGCCATTCAAGGACACTTTGAGTATTTGCTATGGGGGCACGGAACCCAAATCGGAGAGCGGACTTGGGTTCTATCAGCTCCCACACGTGCATATGGCCACTGTGTACGTGTTCACGATGGTCATGCATTCCCAGGAGCTTTTAGATGAGAAATTACCCCCTTGAGCAAAATTGCAATGGCCTTCACTGAGCAAAACCCTAGTTCCAAAGATGGCACAATAGCACAGTTTTTGGGCATTGGAGGCACGGTGTGGGGGGTACCCTAGCTATAAACCGACGTCCTGAATCCATTAGAATCAATGAATTTGCGATCGGAGTCATGGTTTTGGTGGAATTATTTTTTCCACTTGTTCCACTATAAATAAGAAATCAAACTCATCATTTTATCAATAATTCGTGGGTGTTTTTGTCTGATCCAAAAGGACAGTTCATGGGTATGTTGTCTGCTCCAAAGGATAGTTCGTGGGGGTCTTTTACTGTTGGTTTAAAGTACCCTAATATCTAGGGTTTGTCTCTCTTCATTCTGTTGAGCTAGGTTTTGACTCCAAGCCTACCCTAACTCCACGGTAGCCTCAGAAAGTTTTCAGCAGCTTCAGATTAGGCTCAAGCAACATCTCTTACAGCTCGGCCACCCTCAACATCAGTTCAAAAATTTTCGGGTAGACTCTGATTTTCGGGAAGCAGTTCAGAAATTTCGGGCAGTAGTAAAAGTTCATAATTTTTTGAGTACAGTAAATTAGAGAAAATTCAGGTAGCAGTGACAGAATTGTTCAGACAGTTCTTGGGCAATCTCAGGAAGAAATTCTGGGCAACAGTCCTGATTGTAAATTTATGAAAATTTATTTTCTTGTGAAAAATTGAATTTGGTAATCTCAGTATTCTGAAGATTGAACTTAGTCATCTCATAAAGGAGATATATTATTATTGATTTCTTCATGGTTTTTGTCCTTAAAAGGTTTCCCTGTGAAAAATATTGTGTTCAAATTTTGTGAATGTTTTGATTACTGCTAGCTATCTCTGCACTATTTTATTTACAGTCTATTACTGCTACCAAAATTCAAAATTTTAACATGTATGTATGGGTAGATATTTGTATATGTGCATGTTGTTTATGTACAAATTGATGAGGTCAAATTTTTGTGATTGATTGCGTCAATTACCCATCTTTAGAAGGACCAACTGCAATAAGAAATGAACAAAACATGAAGACACAATTGTAAAAAACATTAGAAAATTTGTATTGGGGCCATAGTGTTTATGAGAGATTATTCTATAAGAGACAAGTAAGTTTTGGTTTGCATAAAATAAGGTTGGTTTCCCTTTTTTTATTGTTTGAAGAATTTGTATGCATTAATAACTAAGTTTAAAAGGCTAATTTGAAGTGACATATTGAATTAAATGTTAAATTACATATATTGGTGACACTTTCATTGTTTAAACACATTGAGTGCTCTACACTTGGATGATTTTGATTTGTTTAAGATAAGACTTTGTCATCTACCTTATCAAGTGTATTCACATAGTTGTCTGGGGTAACTTCAAGACTTGAATCAAACATATTTGACTTGTAAATCACGCATAAAGAAATTATTCCCAATGAAACCCTCTAGTATGTGACCTCAAATGGCGTGTTGCGAGTGACACCCTATGGTATGTGTGTTTAGTGTTGAATTCTTATGGTATGAGTTTTGTATATCAAGTCTGCAAAATTCAAAATTGTGACCAGTATGTAGTTTAGATGTCTAAACACTTATTTAGGTGTGTATACCAGGTTTGCAATAAACAACCAGCAGGGCATCTGACTTGACTCAAACATATTTGACTTGTAAATCATGCATAAAGAAATTATTCCCAATGAAACCCTCTTGTATGTGATCTCAAATGCTGTGTTGCGAGTGACACCCTATGGTATGTGTGTTTAGCATTGACTCCTTATGGTATGATTTTTGTATATCAAGTCTACAAAATTCAAAATTGTGACCAATATGTAGTTTAGATGTCTAAACACTTAGGTAGGTATGTATATCGGGTCTGCAATAAACAACCAGCAGGGTATCTGATTAGGGTTAGAAGTTTTCTAGGGTTAGGAAGGATTAGTCTCTTAAGAATTAGGGTTTATGGTTTGGTTTAAGAGGCAGACCAATTGAAATATGTTCTTAGCAAAGGGAGAATAGGTCTCTGACTTAGAAACCCTAGGACCCTCGCCCTAAGGGAAATTGGAACTAAATGGTCAATGCTAGGTTAAATTAGGAAAGGGGAAGGTTGAGCGAAGTTGTGGAATGATAAATTAGGCTTAATGGTCTGAAGGAAAGTGCCACACCAAGAAAGCGCCAAAACTAGGGTTTGTTGGCTTGTTGGCTTGTTTGATGGTGAGTTGTTGGGTTTGTTGGCTTGTTTGTCGGGCTTGTTGTTGGGTTTGTTGGTTTGTTGGATGATTGGGAATGTTGATATGACGCTCATTTTTCATTGAATGATACTTGTTCAGTATTGTTCACTGCTGGTTTGTTAAACATGTCTCATTGTATTCTCATTGTATACATTGCATTGGATAGAAACATGAGTATGTGAATTTTCTTGTGTGATGTGTGTATATTGGATGTGAATTTGCTTGATGTTTGTATGTTGGATTTTGTGTGTATGTGTGTATGTGAATTTGCTTGATGTGTGTATGTTGTATGTGAACACAATTTACTCTAAAAAATGCTATTATTACATTCTCAGTGTACCCCCATAGAACATGTAGTATAAATCCTTGTATGGAGACCAATTCAAATACAAGGGACTCATATTGAGGTCACTTGGTGTCTAGAAAAAACATCTCTATGTATGTGGAAACTTTTCCATAACATTGTTATTGAAGAATATTATTTTCCATAATGTATGCAAAAATGTAATCAAAGACAAAGTCATATAGACAAGTGCAGATTCATCCATTAATATGCAAAAATGATCCAATCATATACACTTTTTGGAAAAATGGAACATCGATCCCAATGTCTATATAATGCCAACTCGTGCCGTATACAAAATATGGAAACTCATGCCCAAAATTCCACATTGTGGCTAGTGTACATAGGAGGGTCTATCAATCCTCCGGCCCACCCTCGACACTCCCAGGTGCATCCCCAAAATCAATCTTCCTCTTCTTCGAGCTAGAGGAAGTTGAGTCCTTCTGGCAACTTGGACCACGTCCCCCTGGGCCTTGAAATGACACCAATAATATGTCAACTTTTCCTGCAAACTATAAAATTATAAAACAAAGTTTAAAAATAAAAATAGTTTTCAAATCTTAAATAACTCACTACAGGCAAGACTATAAGTCATGAGGGGGTTTATCTCCTATGTGCTCCAAGTATCTCAACAATGCCACCTTACAACATTTAGAACACCAAGATAAATGATGAAATTAGATGCCTATAGCAATTTTCGTTAATATTGAACGATATTTTCATAAACTACACCGTGAACACAACCATCTGGTCTTCAGGACCGGCGGATGGAGCAGTCAGATGGACAACCTGCTCTGATGCTAGGGTAAATGGTATAGGGGCGGATGTAGCCACATCGACGATGGATATAAAACTAGGGGGCATAGTGGAAGAAGGAGAGGTGGAATAAGGAAGTGTGGACTGGTGTGGGCGAAGGGGAGATGCATGTCTAGGGAGATAAACCCCAACTGGTTGTAATATGGATGGGGCCACCATGGAAGGGGGAGAAAGGGTGGTGGGGTAATGTGCGGGTGGGAGAGGTATGTGTTGTGGTGGAGGGATGGGTGAATGTGGATGGGTGGTATATCGTGGTCGGAGGGGGGAGGGTGGAAACATGGAAAATTGTAAGGGAGGTGGTGGAAGGGTTGGGGGGGTGATGGAACGAAGGATGTGAAATATAAGGGGGAGCTGGATGGAAGTGTGGTGCTATATGGGAGGGGGGGATGGATGGAAGGGGGTGGGGAGGGATTCAAGGAAGGGGACATGTATTCCAAGGGATACAATTGACATATAAGGTGGTCGAAAGGCTGCAGAGGGAGGGATAGTGGCACTCGCACGTCGAGGTCGTCGCACTTGCATACACATTTATAACCTCATAGTTTAATACAAAAAAATATAAACATACAAAGAAAATTCATAAAATTTGAAATTAAATTTATACTTTAATACACACGATACCTGCACACATGGAGATCTGTTGATC
Organism: Larix kaempferi; assembly: GCA_027924585.1. Taxonomy (NCBI): domain Eukaryota; kingdom Viridiplantae; phylum Streptophyta; class Pinopsida; order Pinales; family Pinaceae; genus Larix; species Larix kaempferi. The sequence continues at coordinate 2,678,697 of BSBM01000612.1, read as the reverse complement.
CTCGGCGGGGATGGCTAGCCGCTGGAGCCTGCAGACACCTGTGCAAACACTACAATATTTAGATTCAATTTATAAAAACAGTAGTAACAATATTGTTGGGTGTGTGAGATATCTCAAATAAAACACCTAATATTTAATTATCGACCAGGATTGGTAATCTTAGAGTTGAGGCAAAATATATGCTAAGGTAGAATAGTACCTAATTTTTCTGGCTTGTCAGACCTTCAAAATATTTAATAAAGAAAAATATCGAAAGATCTTTCAAAATGAAAAACCGAGTCAAACTTTAGAAAAACAATAAGAGAACTAAATCAAATCTAACTAAACAACCGACTAGAATAGTATCAAATCATACTACTCTACTGTATATTAAATGATGGAAAGGGATAGAAAAAGAACTGATAACCAAATAAGAATTACTAGGGAGAACTTGTAAATGTAAATAATTCTAAAACTGAACTACTTAACTTCAGATAGAGAACAAAAATAAACTATCTATGCAACAATTGAATTCATTGATAAATTACATAAACAGGAACTATGCTAATCAAATTACAAGCTAAATAATTTCAACAACTAATTCAAGAAGAAACATCTATTCCCATGTAATAGGAACCAGAGTGAATGTATCGTAATGACTTTGAAATGCGATAGCGAAACAAAACGGAAGTAAATCTAATCTAACTTCAATAAAGAGATGTAAACTACAAAGAGAGAAACTACAATTAACTTTAAACATGCTGATCTATCTACTTTCCATGAAACTAATGAGACTAGAAGCAAGTAGAAAACTTAATAAAGATATTCACTTCTGAACTTGATTTGGAAGCAAGTAGAAAACTTGATAAAGATATGAATATAGAAGCAAATAGAAAACTTGATAAAGATACTTACTACTGATCCAAATCTAAATATTATGAATGTCTCATTATTTGCATGAATGGAAAATAATTCTTATGATTAACAAATTAAAACTACTTAAAGAAGGAAATTGTGAACTGTGATTCGGAAGTAAACTATCTAGAAACAGACTGATGGATTCTGAAATAGTAACTAACTATCAAATCCGATACAAAAGCTTAACTTTGGAAGAAGGTTAGAAGAAAGTGAAGGAAGGAAGAAAAATTCAATTAAAAACTTTATGTAACATAAAACCAGATTTAAATTACACTTAGAACTGTAAATTAGAAGCAAGAAGCATTATATCTAATAAGCAGGAAAAACAAACTAAACTAAGGAAAAGGAGATTTTTGATGATCTTGACGTCAGCTGGCAAATGCACATGAACCTATAATGCAGATAAAATAGTTAGAAGACTTGTTGAGAAGTTACCTTAATAGAAAACAACCTATTTTAATCATTGTCTAAAGGAGATAAACTATTTCTATGACATGTAGAAGAATAAGGTTAAGATGAAAGAAGAGAGTGAACCTACAGCTACAGGAAGGAAACTAACAGAGAGGAATAAGTTGAGGCTAATGCTAACTATGGAGGAATTGATGGCAATAGCTAATTATAAATGATGGAAGAAAGAAAAGCTGAAAGCAAACTATGAATTATTAAACTATTGGTCGACCATTACTAATCTTATACACACAAATTAAATTAGCAGCATAACATAAATTACAGAGAAAGAAGAAATATCATCTACAAAAACAAAATTGATTATAAACACAGGAAAACAAACTAACTATTTGCAGAAAAGAAAATGTAGAAAACAAAGACAAAACCTTTGGTTGATGAGGGGCCCTTCCCAACAATCAGAGATGGAAAACTGGATTGATTTAGCTACTCAGAATATCAACAGACTGGAACTTCCATTAACTTGATAAAATTACAGAACTCTGTCTCTACGTTATCTCTGAACGGCTGCGAATTACTAAGGCTGAAAAACTAGCTAACTTCACTTCGACTAACTCATCTAAGTCATGGAGATGACTATTTATAAGTTACAATAGGTGAGAGGGTTGACAGAGTCGACCTCTCTAATAATAGAGGTGTTTAAATGACTGTAATTGTTGATTGAATGGTGCATGCCAACGCAGAGAGCATCTACCCAGCTTACACGGGGTTGGTTTCTTCACACAGGTGCTGTAGACAGGCTTCTTCCAGAACGCCGACATGAATGAGCGTGAACAGGTATGAGCAAAACGAACGGAGGAGAGGCTGTTGGAGCACTGTTGTGGCAACACGTTGTGCTGGAAGGCTGAACGTGTGAGACCTGGACTCCTTCCAGCACAATAGCGTGAATAGGAAGCACGATTCCAGGCTGAACACGAGGCTGAATCGACGTGTTGACGCAGACACAGGAGTTATGTTGGTAGACCGAGCGTGGGAAAGATGGACTCCTTCCAGAATGATGGCGTGCAAGTACGTGATTCTCGGCTGAGCAAACAAGAGAATTGGTGTTTGGAGAATTGTCATGGGCATGGTGATGCGTCAGTAGGCTCAGCGAGCTTGGGGATGGATCTTCTAGAGCAACAACTCATTAACCATCAGCTCCACATGGCAAACAGAACCCACGTGCTCATTTTTGCATTTAACAATCTAGGATATGCAAACCGTGGATTTCGAAGGCTGAACGTGGGGCTGAATGATGAGATGAATGCGTTTAAGCTTTAACACATAGTACATAGTCTGAACGAAGGGTCATTCGCAAAACACAGTCTGTGAATAAAAACATAAATGTCAATAATGTCCAGGAATTGTCATTTGAACATAAACAAACCATAATATAATGAAGTATAAACAAGATTTGCGTCATAGGTAAATATATGCATACCTGGACTGTTTGATGGGATGAATGACAAGAAAACAACCTAATATAACAAAGAATGACAGAAATAACGCCATTTCGAGTAGATTGAATGATCAAAAATAGTGACAAAATGGACACCAACATTCCCCTAAACTGAGGACATGCCAGGTCCCACTGAGCAAAAGAAAAATCAGGAAGAAGGCTGAGTTGCAGCAGCAGTTGCCTTTGACTTGGATGATGAAGACATAGATTTTGGCTCGAGCTTCCTAAATTGGTCCTTTAAAGAATTATATCTCATCCTCAGGGCAGTATTGGATGTTGTTTTGACGTTAACCAAACATTCAATGTCTTTTACTTGTGCACGCAGTGCCTTGTTTTCTTAATGAAGCTCATAAATTGTTTCCACATAGCTCTGATTTTCATCTGTTAGTTGTGCTATCACTTGGGTCAACTTATCCCATTTCTGCTGACTCGAAATAGGTTGTTCTATTTCATGCTCCAAGTCCAATTGAGGACTCGTCTCTTTTGGAGATGTCTCACATTAATAGTCTGTTCTTCAAAACTTTTGTCTTTATTATATGCAGGAGAGCTTCTAGGAGTAGGGGTTTCACTCATCTGAGCGGATGCATTAGCTAGTGTGAGGAGGGGTGACTCAAAGGTCTGATCGTCCGACTAAATATTTGAACATGATGGCTGTGCAACAATCTGAGATACAGACTGATCAACGAACTGGTCACAATTTATCTCTCAAGTTCGGTAGGTATTGATGAGAAAAGTGGAGATTCGAGAGCAATCTCAGGAGAGTGTAATGAGTGGACAAAGTGCATATCATCTAAGGAACTCTCATCAAACCGTACACATTTATCATTTGGTTCTTCTTGGGTAGAAGAGTGCTTCTAAGAAGGGCAAGTTTTTACAGTAGATAAATGAGGGTTCAGTATCTCAAAAACAAAGTGATCCCAAGTTTGACCTCTCTCCCCTAATTGATGAATGATCAGAAGCTTAATAAGACAATGGTGAGACAAGTTGCCAGAAGGATTAATAGTATTTCTTCTAACTTGACTCAACATCTTTTCCAAGCTCTTTAGGAAGTAAAATGGGAAATTTAAGGTCTGATTATTGACAAAATGAGCTAATAGTCTAACATGGAAAGATTTAAGAACATTGAAATTACCTTCACAGGTGATTAAGTGGATGATAACGGTCAAAAGATCCAAGTACTATGGCTTGATCCATTCTCAATGGAATCCTTTGGTGCTAGTAATGTGTTGAAAATCAGGCTTGAGAGCGAACTGGTGGGATGTTCGTGGAAGAAACAAATGCTTGTGCCAACGGGAACCTTCCCTTGGGAGCTTCGTAGCTATGGCTATTGACTCTTCTGTTACAGAGAAAACAAGATGACCAACCTTGGCTGTCTTGCCATCAAAACCTTTGGAAAACAGTAACGAAATCTCTTGGTCATAGCCATCAAGGCAGTGGAGAAACAGACTCCAGCCTGCTTGAGAGAATAACTCATGGCATCTTTTAAACTCAGGGATACGTAGAAGATCTTGATAACTACCAAGTTCGCAGTGGTTAGGCATTGTTGATGGAATATGGGGGATACAATGAATAAGTGCGGAAAATACAAGAAATTACAGAGGACGCACTTCACAGAGAAGAAATGAAGGGCAAACAGAGTGAAGCAGAAGTTCATGCAACCATCAGTTAAATTAAAGTTCGTTTGGATGGCTGAATGGTCATAGGTGAGCACACTTAAAAGGATCACGCTTGTACTTCTAAGATCTTGAGTCAAGTGCTAGTATTGAAGTGCGTGAATTCAGTGGATGTGTGTTTGTTATAGTGTGTTCAACCATGTCCAAAGCCAAGCTTTGGACAGGTTGAACAAAATTCACGTAACAGGATAGATTACACATGGGAGATCATAGCGATTTGATCCAGATGCTCGCGATTTGTGTGATATCTAGGATCACGACGATCATGCAATAATTCGAAAGATCAGAATGATATATGACACAAGATTCATTCGTTCAACGAAGGTGAGATGGGTAAAGGAATAAAACCAAGTGTGAGATTTGACGTTTGATTGATCCCTATCATCATTGGTTAGTCAGAATTTTCAAAATATCTAGCATGCTATTTGATATATATTCAAGCTAAGATTTCATTCGGTAATTTTTATTCAAAACGTCACTCATCTGCTGCATTCGGATTGGTGTTCGACCTATCATTCAGTCCTTCATACAAAATTTTTTCTGTACAAGATTTACTTGCTAATACTTGACTGAAACTGATTTGCAAAGAATTTCTGAAGCTATTAATGCACAAATGATGTAAACTTTGCTTTTCTAGATATTTTAACTGCGTTCCTCTTTGTTCTTGATTAGATCAATTTTCTTCTGCTTTTTGCATAACCTAAAAAACACCTATCATTCTATAAGAGATAAATGAAATTTCATAAATACTCAACAAGTATAAACAATTCTAATGTCCCCCCCAAACCAAAGATATGGCATGTCCTCAAGCCACAAAAAGAATGTTAACTATTCAATTATTTTCCCTTAGGATGTTTACCGATAGCTGAAAGTGTTGTGATATTTTTCTCAAGAAAATGAAATATTAGCTAAACATGTAGATGATTTAGATATGTACATTCATAAAAAAGAATAGAACAGTGCTTAAAAAGGACCATATGAAGAATAATAGTACAATTGATATGAAAGATGCCACAGGAAAATTAGCCATCCATGACTCATGTTAAAGATTTCTTGTCATCCCAAGACATAGATAAGGTGCACCATAAAGCTTGTGATATTTTTACAATTATGGGTCCCATTTCTAGGATAATCACATCCTAGGTATTGTTTTGAATTAGACGACAAGTTCCAAGTTCAATGTACAGTTATTCTCTAATGACAATATAAATAATTGGTCTAACATATATTGGTATACTCAGGTTTCTTATATATGAATTATGTGCATAGAATTGCATTAAACGATCTCTATTACTCGATATTGACCTGCTGCCAGTAGGCCTGTTCAGTACCTCGGCGGGTTTATCTTGGTACCATGCAAGCATAGCCCCACTGCTAGCGAGCTTGTTCAGTACCCCGATGGGTTTACTTGCATTTACCTAGCTTCCTTGTTCAAGTTTTTACTTAGCATGGACCCGCTACGAGCGAGCCTGTTCAGTACCCCGGTGGGTTTGCTTCGTATAATGATATATATATATATATATATATATATATTGTAAGGAAACCGGTTGGCACTAGAGTGTGCTAAGACTACTAAACACATAATTCAAAATATTAGAACGAACCTTTATGAGCAACTTTATTAATAATGGCCAAAGTTCAAGATCATGTCAAAAGATAATAACCTAAAGTTGTTATTTGATATATATCTATCTTTTTCATAAGAAATCAGTAATGTTCCCCACAAAAATAAAAATATCATTCACTTATAAGCTACCTTTAAAAGATGATTTAAGAGACAAGTTTTGATAATGAATCTACGGATGAGCTAGTGATCCATAGGTGTAGAATAAAGATTTCTAGAGATCATAATGATGAAAGTGGGTCTTTTAAGCAACTGTTCTAATGAGAAATTAGAAATGTGCATGTCTGAATCAAATACTATATTCAAAATCATAAAAGAAATAGTTTGAAATAACATAAAGAACACTTTATCTTTTGCTTTAAAAAAATTGTCAATTTCAAATAATTGAAAGAGAAGGGGGTAGGATATATTGGAAAATCCTTTTAAGCACTTCCCTTCTTCGAATAATATCACATGTGCTTATTACAAAGATAGGGTTCTTGTGATTAAGCTGCAAAACCACTTATCAGATGATTCAAATTTTTATTAAAAACAAAACATATATACAAAACAAGTCATGTAAAATTTTTGAAATTAACAAAAGGAAGAGAGTCTTTGTGTTTTGATTGACAAACTTCTTATGAACTGATCATAATAATTTTCCCTGTAAAAATTCAATCAGTCGTTAGAAATGACTATTATTATTGAAAACAAAAACATATTTACATATATACAAAGGAAGATAAACCAAAATAATTCAAGGACTAGGAGGAGGAGGAATTACTTCCTCTTCTACCAGTTCCATTTCCTCCTATTGTAAGGCATTATGTACAAAATCTTGTTTAGATATTGGTTGATGATAAAGTCTAAGTCTGTGTCCATTTACAACAAAGGAAATTTGAGAATCATCAATTGTCTTAATTTTAATGGATCCATTATCAAAGGCTATAACAATTTCATATATACCCATCCAACGAGCAGTTAACTTTCCTTTAAAATTTTTGTATCTTGAATCAAAAAGTAGTGCCCAGTATCCAGTTTTGAATTGTTTTTGTTTAATGCATCTATCATGCCACTTTTTATGTTGGTTTTGTATTAAAATTGTACGTTGAATAGCATCTTGCCTAATCTCGTCTAATTCATTCATCTGTAGGATTCGTTGACTCTGTGCTTCTTCTAAGTTCATCCCTAACTGTGCAGCCATACAAAAGGTTTTAAATTGGAATTCAATGGGTAAAAGAACTTGTTTACCATAAATGAGTACATAAGGCGTGTGGCAAGTGGTGTTTCTCCAAGTTATTCTATAGGCCCATAGGGCTTCTGGGAGCCTATCTGCCCAGTCCTTGTGGTGTAACTGGATAGTCTTGGTCAGGATAACTTCTAATACTTTGTTCGTGCTTTCTACCTGACCATTTTATTGAGGATGATATAGCGATGATTTACAATGTCTAATACCATACTTGTCAGTAAGCTCTTTCATTAATTTGGAGGTAAACTGAGATCCTTGATTGGTTACAATTTCCCTGGGTACACCGAATCGGGTAAATATCTCTTCATAAATGAATTCTACCACAGACTTCTCTGTGGCTCGGAATAAAGCTTTAGCTTCCACCCATTTGGTGACATAATCTGTACAGACTAGGATGTACTTCTTCTTGCGAGACATCGAGGAAATCGGTCCAACAAAATCTAGAGCCCATTTTTCAAATGGCTCAATCATAACTTGGGGTTGCAAAGGAATCTCATCGAATGGTGTAGGTCTAACCATTCTTCGACAACTGTCACATCCCTTGACATACTTGGAAGCATCTTTAAAGATGCTTGGCCAATAGTACCCGGAGTGCAATACTTTGTATGATGTTCTTTTATCAGAAAAATTCCCACCGCAAGGTCCACCATGACATACATGTAGGATCTCTGCCATCTCGTCCTCTCGTACACATCGTCTAATAATAAGATCGGGACCAATACGAAAGAGATCATTCTATACCCAAGAATAATTGGAACTTTGAACTATGATCCTACGTTTCTCAGGTGGGGAGAGATGGTTAGGTAACTTCCCAGTCGCTAAATAATTGGATATATCTGCAAACCATGGGGTTCGAATAGATACAACGAACAAATGTTCATCTGGGAAGCTATCATCGACAGGGCTGACATTATCGTCAATTTGAATTCGAGAGAGGAAATCAGCTACTACATTCTCTCGACCGGGACGATCAACAATGGTAATGTTAAATTCTTGCAACAAAAGAAGCCACCGAGTCACTCTGCCATTGGTGATGGGTTTATTCATTAAAAACATGATGGCGGAGTAGTCAGTGTGCATAAAAATTTCATATCCTGTGATATAATGACGAAACTTGTTGATGGAGTAGACTACTGCTAGAAACTCCTTTTTCGTAACAGTGTACTTTGATTCTGCAGGAGTCAAATTTTTACTAGCAAAATAAATGGCATGTGATGTCTGTCCCTCTTTTTGACTTAAGACTGCCCCAATAGCTATGTTGGAAGCATCAGTGGATATATGGAAAGGAAGGGACCAATTTGGCCCCCTAAGAATTGGTGCCACTGAAAGATTGGCCTTCAAAGTTTCGAAGGCTTGTTGACATCGTTCAATCCATTGAAATTTTGTGTCTTTCATAAGTAGTTTGAACATTGGTGCAGCTATTTTAGTGAAATTTTCATTGAAACGTCTATAATAGCCGGCATGGCCAAGAAAACTTCTTACTTCCTTCGGAGTTTTAGGAGGAGGAAGATTAACAATTATTTCTATCTTGGTAGGATCCACCTTGATACCTTGAAGAGAGACATGATGTCCCAAGACTATGCCCTCAGTCAGTAACATCTTACATTTTTCATGACTGAGAGCTAAGTTCGTTTCTTGGTACCGAATAAGAACTGTTTCAAGGTTATCAAGGGCCTCTTGGAATGTATTACCATAAACTGTAAAATCATCCATATAAACTTCTACACAGTCATGTATGAGATCAGCAAAGATTCCTAGAATTGCACGCTGGAAAGTAGCGGGTGCATTACACAGGCCAAATGGTAATAATTGATAGGCATACGTCCCCCAAGAACAAGTGAAGGTTTTCTTGTCCTGATCCTCAGGTGATATTAGTATTTGATTGTATCCGCTATACCCATCAAGGAATGAGAAATATTGTTTCCCTGATAAGGTGTCTAACACCTGATCGATGAAAGGCAAAGGGAAGTAGTCTTTAAGAGTGGCCTTGTTCAGTTCTCGAAAGTCAACACAGATATGCCATTTCCCTGTGACTTTCTTTGGAACTACCACCAGAGGAGAGACCCATTTACTGTTGGAAATTGGGTAAATGAATCCAGCATTAAGGAGATTTTGTAGTTCGTCTTTTACTATGTCCTTTAGTGCTGGGTTCATTATTCTCTGGGGGCTTCCTAACAGGAGGTATGGTTGGGTCTGTGTAAATGTGATGGATACAGGTGTCTGGGTGTATACCTTTCATATTGGTATACTCCCATGCAAATGCTCCAGTTTGGCTCTTGAGAACTTTTCGTAATTGTTTTTGCTGGTTCTCATCTAAACCTGCATTTATATGTAGAAATTTGTCGGAACTAACCTCGCATGGTATGGTATAAGATCCTAGATGTTCTTCGATTGCAAAGACACAGGGTGTACTCGTGAATGTTGAGACGCTCATATTTTCTTGGAATTCATCTCCAAAGATATGGTCAAATTGGGAAAAAGATTGAGGAAAATCTATACAGGTTGTGGAAGAGATAAATTGGTTCAGCACATTCTTAGTGTTTTGTTCTTGAAGTGCCCAGGAGAAATCACTAACAAGGGAAATTTCTTCCAAGTTCTCATCTCCGAAAGGACAATTTAATCAAAATAGGTTTTCAGCTATTGGCTGAGCTAGTGGGTATAAAGCTAGTTTTCTTGTAGAAAACCCATCATAGATAACCATCTATCCATCCCTACATCCTATAAATGCATTGGCAGTAGATAACCAAGGTCTTCCAAAAATAATGAGGTGATCTTTGGAAGGGTCTTTTGATTCAATAACCATGAAGTCCAAGGGATATTCCCAAGAATATACTGATATAGTGATATCATCCAAGATCCCAACAGGCTGCACCATCGTGTGATCTGCTAGTTCTAACATTGTTGGAGTAGGGTGGAGGAATTGTCCTAGATTGAGAGTTTCGACAACTGTGGTAGTCATCAAATTGATAGCAGCTCCTAGATCAATAAGTGTATTTCCTATGGCGGTGTTATTAATGATAACAGTCACCACGGGATTCCCTGGGTTAGAATATTTTGGAATTCCAGGTTGGTTTGCTATGCAATCTGATATCTCTCCTATTACATGAATTGTTGGAGGGTCCTTTTGTTTTCTCCCTGGTCTCTTAATACTGAGTTCCTTTATTACCTTGCTATAGATTGGAATATCCTTAATGACTTGTAACAAAGGGATCTTAATGCAAATATTTTTCAATTCGTTAATGATATCGTACTCTGGATAAGTTACAGGTTTCTCTATTATTAGACGCTCCAGATATGGAGGTGACTTTTCTCGTAAAATTACCTCTTTACGTTGATGGTTGTGTGCTGAAGGTTTAGGAATAACCACATTTTCAAGAATGGCATTATTCAAAACTTTAGTAGGTATGTCTTCTTCATTCTCTTCTCGAATAACAATTGATGACTTGGGCTTATCTTGCAAAACTCTTCCAGACCACAGTTGTATCTCATGTATAGGTGCGGTCAAAATTACATATGATGGAAGAGGTAACAACCCAATGCTGTTAAGAGCTTTGGTTGGTTTGTTGTTGGGATTTGGTATCGGTTGCACCGGTAATATTGTGGGTCTTGGAGGATTCATGTTCTGGAAATGGTGAGGTTGATTCGGGATAGGGGGTAATGAAGGAGGTACAAATCCAGGCAAAAGTTGTTGAACATTAGGTGGGTAAGGATAGTTAGGAATAGGAGGAGGTGTTTGAGTATAAGTTTGTCCTCTCCATCCATGTGGCCATTGCTGCAGTTGAGCATTCTGAGGAGGGTACCGCGGTAGCCAATTCTGCCAACCTGAAGCATTCCATTGTTGAGAAGTTTGATAAGGATAGTAGTAGGGTGTAATTTGGGACGAGTCTTGATACGATGGTTGATTTCTAGGTTGCCAAGGCCTCCTAGATGGTTCACCAAAGTTTCCACTCTTGTATACATCTTGCAATCCGGGAAATGATGGACAATCATTGGTTGGATGTTCCTTTGTACAAAGGTGACAGACTAAAACATTAGTTAATGGACATTGTCGTTGAGTATGTTTAGTTCTACACCTAGGACAGAAAACACTCATTGTTGCATGCTCTTCATCCTGACTCTTTTTAGCTTGTATTGCATCTAATTGAGAACCCATGGCTCCTAAAATATCTGTTTTGAAATTTTCCAATAGGTTTCCCAATTCTACTGTTGTAACTCCACCAGGACCGAATGTGTTCTCTTTGGAATTCCTAGCATAAGATTCTCGAAAGTTTCTTCCACCTTTCCCTCTGCTACTAGAGTAATTCCTACATAGTTCACAAATCTCTGTAAAAGACTTATGAGAAATGTCTCCTGCTTCCATGAGATTAAGGTTATCTAAGAATTCTTCTAAGATTCCTTTGAGGAAGAGTGTTCTTACTGCATTTTCTCGAAGATCAATATATTTAGATTTGTGTAACAAATAGTTAAATCTCTCGAGATAGTCTTCTAAGATCTCATCTTCAAGGTGTTGAATTTTAAAAATGTCATTGCGAGAGTCTTTAGGTCTACAATAATCCTAGTATTTCTGAAGAAATGCATTCTTCATGTCTTCCCAAGTTCTAATACTAGATTCTCCTAATCCCATGAACCATCGAAGGGAAGAATATTTTAATGTGGCGGGAAAGAGTTTTAGTTTTTGGCCATCTTGTAAGTAATTATATCTCCTACATAAAATGTCAAACGCGAACAAGAATGTGTCTATATACTCACTACTCTTCCTATAGAAGGTTGGTAGTGAGGAGGGAGGAATGTTTTTCATAGTAACATCTTGTGCAGTGTCTAAGATAGGGAACTCGAAGGTACCTTCAGTTCTAATTTCTCCATCTTCTTCATCTTGTCAGACATGATCTTCATTTTCATCCCCCATGAAGATTCTATTGCCAAAGAGAGAAAATCTAGGTTACTCCTTTCTTGGTGAATATGGGATGTCCCAACGTTCTGTTTCAGGATGGGTATTCTTCTTTTTAGGAGGAGAATTATCAGCTACGTGGGAATCCATTTTTGGAGGTCCTACTATTGTTGTGTCAATCTGTGAGATAACGATGTTTGTAGAGCTCCCGAAAAGAGCATCTACTTGTGCAGGATTGACAAAATCTACTAAATTTGGACCACCTACAATTGAAAAAGTAGTGTCTTTGGGTTTTTGGACTAATGAAGGGTTAAGAGGTTCCGAAGTTTTATCCTTCTAAGTTTCCTCTTGTCTAAGTTCAGTCTCAATATGAACTTGAGGTTCTTCTAGTGGAATTTCTTTATGAACAGACTGTTCTGATGTCCCTATAATTTCCCTTAAAATGTTTCTAGAAAAGGTTTCTTTAGCCTTCCAAGTAGGACTATCCCCTTTAGGTGTCTTCCGATACCTTTCTGCTGAGTTAATAGTTGGGGTGGCATGCCCCCCGTATAAGTTAATAGGAATTTTAGTAGAGATTTTAGTAAGATAATTAGTTTTAATAAATCTACCTTGTGAATCTCTAGACTATTCATGAAAACAAATTATAACTGAAATAAACATTGACTGCATAACTACTACTACTGGGTTTTGGAGATGCTTGTTATAACAGATGCGTAGGTTCTTACCTCTCGTCTTTTATCGCTCACCTGCCACCAGCCTAATCTAAGTTTCAAAGAAAAGAACTGAATTTTAAAAAAAAAGGAGTTCAACTTATCTATGACTGAATTCTACCTATTTATCTACAACTCCCCGACAATGGTGCCAAAATGTTGGGTGTGTAAGCTATCTCAAATAAAACACCTAATATTTAATTATTGACCAGGATTGGTAATCTTAGAGTTGAGGCAAAATATATGCTAAGGTAGAATAGTAGCTAATTTTTCCGGCTTGTCATACCTTCAAAATATTTAATAAAGAAAAAGATCGAAAGATCTTTCAAAATGAAAAACCAAGTCAAAGTTCAGAAAAACAATAAGAGAACTAAATCAAATCTAACTTGTAAAATCTCAAGCACAGTTGAATCTAGCTACTGTGGATTCCTCACTGGTGAAAGATTGCACAACATTTGCAAGAATTAGCATAAAAAATTTAAATGAATGAAGAACAATACACATGAATTGGTGAATAATGTCAATATTATTAACTGTCCAACCTTAACAAAGGTTAAGAACACCCATATATACAAATCTGGAAGAATTCGAATCCATCTGGAGTGTTCACACTGATCTAGCTTAGAAATAGCTCAAACCCCCCTAGGTTGACCAAAATATCCCAAACCATCCCAAACTGGTTCGAATCTGCTGTGTGAATGCTGGGAATGACTGGACAGGCCCATGTGACCTCACACATGTGAAGAAACTGGTTGGTTAGAGGTTTGGAGTCTAAAATTGGTCAAAAATATGACAAAACAAGGCAAGATTGTCCACAAAGTGAGCAAATGCGCCCTAGGTAGAAGAGAAGCATGCTGAGTGCATTAAATGACCTGAGGAGGGCGCTCTAGGCATGCTGAGTGCATTAATTGTCCTGGGGAGCGCTCCACAAAGCTGGTTTGACTCAGCACTTGTTCACATTGCTAACCAGTTCATGATAAATTGACCATTTACCAACTAATCAACTTAGGGATGTAATCATTAATCACTTGGGCTAATTAATCATCATTAATAAATGATTAATGTACATAGGTGGAAAAATGTTCTAACACCCCCCCTTAAGCTAGACTTAGTGAAATATCAAAAATTAAGGCCTTGGCAACTAGGCTCAAGTCACCTTTTACATCATAAAATTTATTTGTCCATGTAAAATGAGGAAAGAGGCAAAACCACATGGGAAAAATCCTCCCTCAAGAATGGACATCATACAGAGATGATCAAAAGGTCTTCAACAGGTCTTGTTCTTCACTTGAATGAGTTGAATGAACAACTTCTTGCTGAAATACTTGGTGAAGATGTTGTGGATGTCATGATCATGCACCAATTCTTCAATGTTTTGTAGGAAAAAAACATGTTGGAAGGCTCCTTGAATCTCATCATTTGATGATGGGGGAGAATTATAAGAATGCTTCTTGCTGCATACATACTCTGATATGAATACATGATCAATAATGGAAAAGATATCTCTGCAAAATCCTTCCCAAAGAACATCAAAAATCTCAACAAAATCTGCATTTTGAGGAGCTTCCACATGGCAAATCAAACCATGAATCTTCCTTCCGAACTGATGTAGCACCTTCCCAAATCTGTAATAGAGATCATGTGGCTCTGATATATCAGAATAGGATCCATATGGAGCAGCAAAAACTAGAGGTATAATGTCTCCATGATCGAATGGTTTTACAGTAAGAGAAGTGTGTGTAACTGGATCACACTGACAGTTGAGCAAACTTGAAGGGTCTGGAGACTTGAGTTTTGAACCATAGGTGGTAAGATCAGGTCCAGACATGTGGAACAGCAGTCCCATGATAGCCAATGACATGGCTGTCCAACCAAGGAATGATATGCAAGACATAAAACCAAGATAGATCAGTGACACAGTTTTGGAAACAATAAAATTGTGAGATTTTCCAACTGTAGAACTTGGGGTTTGTGTGGTCTTTTGGGCATCCGATGGTTGGGGAAATGGTTTGATGGCTGTCATAACCTGTATATCAGCCTGCATATTATCTTCCATATCAGAATATGAAAGATCTGATTGAAGTGGGAAAGAGCTTTCAGAAGGCATGTCAAAAACTAGTGAAAAATTACTAGTATTGGGAGAAAGCTTCGGTGAACTGGATGGAGATTCTTTCAGGGAAGAGACTGATTTTTCTGAATCTGATATATCAGAATGTAAATCAGAAACAGAGATATCAGAAAAATATTTGGCTCTTTCACCCAAATCATAGAGCTTTTTACCTTTGCATGTGGCATAGAGGCAATGATCTTGTTCCAAAGAGAGCTTGGCTTCTTCTCTTCTTGCAAAATCTGGAACATCAATGTTATGTTCTTCAAGTAGCTTGGTTAGAATGTCTATCTTCTTTCTGAAACATGATTTTTCATTGTGAGAACCTCTGCAATAACCACATTTGCGCTTCTCTTTCTTGCTCTTCATCTTCTTGACTTTTGAATCTTCATCACTTGAACTTGAGCTTTCATCACTTGAATGCTTCTTCTCCTTCATCTTCTTCTCTTGAGGTTTCGGCCCCTTTGGTTTTTGCTTGCCTCTTCCATATTTCGAATCTCCAGCTGCAAGAACTTGGTCTTTTTGCTTGATGGAGCCCATCAAGACCAGCTTGTCTTGCTCTTGAGTTAGCATCTCCATGAAGTCAGCCAAAGATGGCATCTTCCAACCTCTAACTGTGAGCCTTGTGGAGTTGAAGGAAGACACAAAAACTGAGTATTCAGAACCCAATTTGGAGAGAATGGACAACACCAACTGTTCTTCTTTCTTTTCTATGCCACATTGTCTGATCTGCAAGACCAAGTTCTTGAACTTGGTGAAGAAGTCCTGGATGGAATCGAAATTCCCTGGGCTCAGTGAGACAAGCTCATTTTCGAGCTGGTGGCCTCTCATCTCATCAGTCTTTCCAAACAGTGTCTCAAGCTTGAGCCACACTTCATTTGGAGTTGCTAGACTTTCTACATGAAACAGGAGGTCTCTCGAAATGCTGAGACAAAGGAGGCCAAATGCCTCATCCATTCTGTTAAAAAACTTGGATTTCTCCACAGCTGAGTTTGGCTCAACCTCAGTGCCCATCGTGATTCTGTAGAGACCCTTGGATCTCAGCAAAATCACCATTTCTGCCTTCCAATCGAAATAGTTGAAGGGAGTGAGCACGTTTGGGTGAGATGGCTCCATTCTCCTCTGCTACAATTCGCACTTGCTGACAATGCTGATCTTCAACACCTGCAAACAACTCTCAAATCACTCTGGAGGGATCTACACTAACAGATTCGAACCCTGTATGGATAGTGGGTGCATTCGGGAGAGCATCACACCTGAGAGGAGCCACTAGATTTCTCCAGTAAGCTCAAGGCAATGGCCTCAGGAATTATGTGGTTTCTCCACTGCTTCTGGCAATCCACTACAACAGTCTTGCTGGTTCGAATTCTAGCTCCAAGAGCTCTGATACCATGTAAAATCTCAAGCACAGTTGAATCTAGCTACTGTGGATTCCTCACTGGTGAAAGATTGCACAACATTTGCAAGAATTAGCATAAAAAATTTAAATGAATGAAGAACAATACACATGAATTGGTGAATAATGTCAATATTATTAACTGTCCAACCTTAACAAAGGTTAAGAACACCCATATATACAAATCTGGAAGAATTCGAATCCATCTGGAGTGTTCACACTGATCTAGCTTAGAAATAGCTCAAACCCCCCTAGGTTGACCAAAATATCCCAAACCATCCCAAACTGGTTCAAATCTGCTGTGTGAATGCTGGGAATGACTGGACAGGCCCATGTGACCTCACACATGTGAAGAAACTGGTTGGTTAGAGGTTTGGAGTCTAAAATTGGTCAAAAATATGACAAAACAAGGCAAGATTGTCCACAAAGTGAGCAAATGCGCCCTAGGTAGAAGAGAAGCATGCTGAGTGCATTAAATGACCTGAGGAGGGCGCTCTAGGCATGCTGAGTGCATTAATTGTCCTGGGGAGCGCTCCACAAAGCTGGTTTGACTCAGCACTTGTTCACATTGCTAACCAGTTCATGATAAATTGACCATTTACCAACTAATCAACTTAGGGATGTAATCATTAATCACTTGGGCTAATTAATCATCATTAATAAATGATTAATGTACATAGGTGGAAAAATGTTCTAACATAACTAAACAACCGACTAGCATAGTATCAAATCATACTACTCTACTGTATATTAAATGATGGAAAGGGATAGAAAAAGAAATGATAACCAAATAAGAATTACTAGGGAGAACTTGTAAATGTAAATAATTCTAAAATTGAACTACCTAACTCCAGATAGAGAACAAAAATAAACTATCTATGCAACAATTGAATTCGATGATAAATTACATAAACATGAACTAAGCTAATAAAAGTAAATTACAAGCTAAATAATTTCAACAACTAATTCAAGAAGAAACATCTATTCCCATGTAACAGGAACCGAAATGAATGTATCGTAATGACTTTCAAATGTGATAGCGAAACAAAACGGAAGTAAATCTAATCTAACTTCAATAAAGAGATGTAAACTACAAAGAGAGAAACTATAGTTAACTTTAAACATGTTGATTTATCTACTTTCCATGAAACTAATGAGACTAGAAGCAAGTAGAAAAATTAATAAAGATATTCACTTCTGAACTTGATTTGGAAGCAAGTAGAAAACTTGATAAAGATATGAATATATAAGCAAATAGAAAACTTGATAAAGATACTTATTACTGATCCAAATCTAAATATTATGAATGTCTCATTATTTGCATGAATGGAAAATAATTCTTATGATTAACAAATTAAAACTACTTAAAGAAGGAAATTGTTAATTGTGATTCGGAATTAAACTATCTAGAAACAAACTGATGGATTCTGAAACAGTAACTAACTATCAAATCTGATACAAAAGCTTAACTTTGGAAGAAGGTTAGAAGAAAGTGAAGGAAGGAAGAAAAATTCAATTAAAAACTTTATGTAACATAAAACCAGATTTAAACTACACTTAGAACTGTAAATTAGAAGCAAGAAGCATTATATCTAATAAGCAAGAAAAAGTGGAATCTGAAAAACATAAAACTAATGCAGAAAGGGTAAAAATCCGAATGATGATCTAAATTCCAGTCCGAATGATAGGCCGAATGACAGTCCGAATGGAGGAAAAACAAACTAAACTAAGGAAAAGGAGAGTTTTGATGATCTTGACGTCAGTTGGCGAATGCACATGAACCTATAATGCAGAGAAAATAGTTAGAAGACTTGTTGAGAAGTTATGTTAACAGACAACAACCTATTTTAATCATTGTCTAAAGGAGATAAACTATTTCTATGACATGTGGAAGAATAAGGTTGAGATGAACGAAGAGAGTGAACCTACAACTACAGGAAGGAAACTAACAGAGAGGAATAAGTTGAGGCTAAAGCTAACTATGGAGGAATTGATAGCAATATCTAATTATAAATGATGGAAGAAAGAAAAGCTGAAAGAAAACTATGAATTATTAAACTATTGGTCGACCATTTACTAATTCTGTACACACAAATTAAATTAGCATCATAACATACATTACAGAGAAAGAAGAAATATCATCTACAAAAACAAAATTGATTATAAACACAGGAAAACAAACTAACTATTTGTAGAAAAGAAAATGTAGAAAACAAAGACAAAACCTCTGGTTGATGAGGGGCTTCCCAACAATCAGAGATGGAAAACTGGATTGATTTAGCTACTCAGAATATCAACAGACTGGAACTTCCATTAACTTGAGAAAATTACAGAAATCTGTCTCTACGTTATCTCTGAACAGCTGCGAATTACTAAGACTGAAAAACTAGCTAACTCAACTTCAACTAACTCGTCTCAGTCATGGAGACGACTATTTATAAGTTACAATAGGTGAGAGGGTCAACAGAGTCAACCTCTCTAATAATAGAGGTGTTTAAATGATTGTAATTGTTGATTGAATGGTGCATGCCAACGTAGAGAGCATCTACCCAGCTTACACGGGGTTGGTTTCTTCACGTAGGTGCTGCAGCGTCGATCTACCCTTGATGTGGGACGAGCTGTATATTGACGGACTGATCATGGGAAGACAGGCTTCTTCCAGAACGCCGGCATGAATGAGCGTGAACATGTATGAGAAAAACGAACAAAGGAGAGGTTGTTGGAGCACTGTCATGGAAATGCGTTGTGCTGGTAGGCTGAACGTGTGTGACCTGGACTCCTTCCAAAACAATAGCGTGAACAGGAAGCACGATTCCAGGATGAACGCAAGGCTGAATCGGCGTGTTGGAGTGTTGACGCAGACGCAAGAGTTATGTTGGCAGACCGAGCATGGGCAAGCTGGACTCCTTCCAGAATGATGTCATGCAAGTGCATGAGCAGATGTACGTGATTCCCGGCTGAGAAAACAAGAGAATCGGAGTTCGAAGCATTGTCATGGGCATGGTGATGTGTCGGCAGGCTCAGGGAGCTTGGGGACGGATCTTCTAGAGAAACAACTCATTAACCATCAACTCCACATGGAAAACAGAACCCACGTGCTCATTTTTTCATTTAACAATCTAGGATGTGCCAACCGTGGATTTCGGAGGCTGAACGCGGGGCTGAATGACGAGCTGATTGCGTTTAAGCTTTAACATGTAGCACATAGTCTGAATGAAGGGTCATTCGCAAAACCCAGTCTGTCAATAAAAACATAAATGTCAATAATGTCCAGGAATTGTCATTTGAACATAAACAAACCATAATATAACGAAGTATAAACAAGATTTGCGTCGTAGGTAAATATATGCATACCTGGACTGTTTGATGGGATGAATGACAAGAAAACAACCTAATATAATAAAGAATGATAGAAATAACGCCATTTCGAGTAGATTGAATGATAAAAAATAGTGACAAAATGGACACCAACAAATATTAAGCACAATGAAAATGAGAATGACAATGATAGTACTTAAGAAAACATGACTGCAATTACTTTAGATTCAAGTAAGATGATTACTAGAGACCAACAATTAATTCCTTAATAGTGGTAATATTATAATATCCAACAATAGGGAGTAGATGATCACATAAACTAATGATTACCTTACTATGAGAGTTATTTTTGATTGTCTTATAGGTTTAAATATTAATCCAAATCTGATATGATTATACCAGAAATATAAATATCACCTCAAGTTTAGTTTTGGATTGAAGTAAGTGTGTTTGTGGTATGAAGGAAGCTGAGTAAAGTTGTAGGACAATATTATGGTATGGATTTAAGCTTGATGGTATAGGGAAAAATTAGATCTGATATACATTTGCATCAACAATCAATAATTTGTTGTGATTTTGTTTCTGCAACAATCGAGCTATGATGGGACTCAAAATGAAGTTATATGGTCAACTAGGTAGAGGTCTAGGTTAAAGTGAAGGGTTTAGGTTTGAATTGTGAGTGTTATAGCTCTAAAAGTAGGTTGTAACAGTAGTGAGATGGTTTGTTTAGGATGTAAGTGTGCCAAGTATACCAATTTGGTAGGGTAGGTAGACTTAGGAGATGAAATGGCAAGGTGATTTAGGTGTAAGCAGAGAGTATTGTGGGTGAATTAGTGATTGATTTGTTGATT
Organism: Larix kaempferi; assembly: GCA_027924585.1. NCBI lineage: Eukaryota > Viridiplantae > Streptophyta > Pinopsida > Pinales > Pinaceae > Larix > Larix kaempferi. The sequence continues at coordinate 2,658,102 of BSBM01000612.1, read as the reverse complement.
GTAGTATCACTTTGAATGCCTTGTCAGTAACATAAATTGGATCACGTCCCAAATATACTAGGTGAATTAACGTTGTGATATGAGTTAACTAGGAGAGAGATGGAAAGGTTTATTGGAGGTAGAATCACATGTTCTTATTTTGTTGGTTTTATCCTTGAGAAGTTTCCAAGGTATGTCTTGTTTAAACTATGAAGGTGCCATTGTTTTTTTTTTCTTAAGAATATGGTAGAGTTAATTCTTTTTCTTAGATTTATCAATAATTTCTTCTATTAAAAAACTAGGTTCCACCAACCTACAAATGACATCAATGACTCAAGAATCCACACTAAAACGCACAAAAATTAGAGCTTTAAATTAATCGCCACAATAACAACAACAAAGATAAGCACATAAGGAAAATAAGTGCAGGGGTGTGTCTTCAACGACAAAGTAAAACAAGAACTAGTCTTCACTTAGGGACTAGGATCATAAATAGACAATCAAGAGTTCTCTCCTTGTATCAAAGAATGGTCATTTTGAAGAGTTTACAAATTAGGAATGTTTTGATTTTTGGGGACTCTTCTCTCATCATTGGTCAAGTAAGAATGGAAGATTCTGGAAATTTCTCTCCCATTTCTATAATCATTAGGGGTATTAATGGTATAGCTACAAAGTTTGAATTTATTGAATATTTTCATATTCTTTGTTCACGTTACATATTTACATAAACCATGGTGAATGTGATGGTCAAATTGGAAAAAAGAGTGTTATATCTCACTTAATTCCTTCATGAAATACATTAGCAATCACACTTAGTGGCATTTATGTGATAAATGGCAATGTATGTGGTCGAGGAGATCACTTTTAAGTCCTCCTCCTTCAAGTAATCAATGCACACTTGAACTTGGATTATTCTCTAGTGGGAGTTTTAATTTGGTTTGGATGGAAAATCTTGGTGCATGTAGGATATATCTGACTATTAATGCCAAGAAACTTCACCATATGGTAAGTTTGGTTGAGCCAAAATTTGATTTTGGGTTACTTCATAATTTGTAGGGGTGGTGATGAATGTTGTTGGGTAGTGAAGAGGATGGGAATACTTTTGTTTGGTTTGTTTCTTTGTTAAGAATTGGACTATGACATGATTATTTTAATTGGCAATGTTGGTTTGTGGATGAAAACTTGAAATTTTGTTTCTTAGGCAATCCTTTTTTGGTTTATTGTATAGGTGATCTCAATGGAGACTTAGGCAATTTCTTTGCAATTTAGGTTATTTATCCAAGCACCCTTTCTATTGTACATTATGTTGGTACTATGGAATAAAACAACCAACATGATGAGTGTGTTCATTTTGGATTTAGAGATATTCACAAGGTCCCGAGGTGCTTATCACCATAGATGAACACCTTAAAAGAGGTAATTTTGCATATTAATCAAAGTATATGTAGTCATCATGAAGCCCAATTGGCTAGGCTTTTGGATATGGAAACGAGAATGGAAGCACAGAGTGAAAGGTTAGAGAAGTTGGCTACATATTTAGAAATGCATCATAACATTGCAGTAGGTTTTGCTTGAAACTATACATCTTCAATTGACCACCCTATAGTTTCCATAGGTTCAGTGAATGGTATTCGTCCAAAAGACTTTGCAGTTCAACAGGATCTTGGTGATTATGAAGACATAGAATAAGCACAAGAAGCATCATAAATTAAAGAAGTTGAAAATGGAGAAACAAAGGATGCTTATAGTGAACATGAAAAATGTCTAGTTTTCTTAGGTTTTCATGTTTTATAAGGTTTCATTTTTGTTTGGATGGATTATATGAATTTATAGCTCTCAAGAATTTAGACAATATGATAACCACAACTGTAAAATCCAATGTGATAGACATGATTTGTGAGAATTATTCATTTTGATTTTAGTTTTAAACGACGATAATAATAAAAAAGGTTACTCAGTGCTAACTAATTTGTGTGAGAAAGGAAGACAAGATGCAAGAATAGGGATAGAGAGATTTAATTACTGAACACAAATTACTCATAAATAGATCTAATTATTCAAAGTAAATAAGTTACCTGTGTGTATGGTGTTGCAATCTCCTCTACTACTGCCATGGCTCCGTCTAGGTCGAAGGAACCAATGTCCTCCCACCTGGTGGATGGAAACTTGGCCTTGAATAACTGCACATTAAAACAAATAAATTCAACAACATGTAATTCAAATTTAAATATATTAAAAAATACAATATCAAATAACATACAATAAATAATTGGACCTTAAATAAAACAATAGCTAAACTGGTCCATGTATCTCTTTGTGGCATGTTGTTGCGTAGGACCATGGAAAGAATGCCCACAGTGAGAATAGTGATGTGCCAATATTCCCATCGAACTAGATGGCCCCTCCTGGGTTCCACCTGTACCTGGTCTGTCTCGGCCACCACCCATAGAATGTGTAGCAGCATGTGTCTCATCGTCATCCTCCCGACTCTGTGAAGACATAGCCACAAATGTGGTATGCCTAAGCAGATGACGTGTGGAACGTCTAACATAGTCACCGATCTCAGGTGGCTGAGGAGGGGGGTTTGGCTCTCTCCTGGGTGTAGGTGGTCCTCTGAGTGGGTTGCGGTGGGCATGAGGTCGATCTTGGGCAGAGCCAAGACCGACACCCTGAAACTTAGTGATGTCAAAATACTTGACATGGTAGCCTAACTCAAACTCAACCCACAATTTCCTAAAAAAATACCGTGGTACCTCAAAATTATTGCATGGGTTCCTGTCAAACACCATAAACCATCTCTTTCTCCAGTTATCTCTCCATGGCTGGTAATTACACCAGTCCATGCAAACCCATCTCTTCCTCACATATGGAGGTTTCCCTGTCCTAGAATCTATGAATTTGATGTACAATTGTGCTTTTGTGATGTTGAGGTCTTTAATTTGTTCTTTTGATATCCCGGTGGAATAGTGCTCCCTCATTTGAGCCCTCTATTGGATCATATTAGTGATCTCACTGTGGGAAATGTTAATAGATTCAATGATGTTTTGCAATGATGTAGCCAGGGAAACCCGAGAGGGTTCCCTGGTGCTCTTCCAGTCATCGCTTAGTACCATTAATTGGTTTAAATCTTGATGTAATTCATCCTCGGGGTTTTTAAATGGTTCATCATTAGGTTCATTGTTCATTCCAATGTTAAGGTTATCGTCTGAAGGTTCGGTTTCGTTGTTTTCCTCTGATTGTTGTGGTGTGTTTCTCATTTTGTCAGGTGTAATTTATCTGCAGTGAAAATTTGTTGGATTTTAATTGATTGTAATTTTCTTTTAATTTAAAATTGTAATGAAAAACAAAAAAACAACAAAAATGGAATGATTTAGCAACTACCTGGAGGCACTGGAAGCAATAGAGGTTGGAGGTCGAGTTTGATGTTTAATGGGAGGTGGTTGGATTCTCCAAACATGCTTGTGTGCCTCCATCTTCCCCAATCCATTGCTCGCGGGTTTGTTAAACAAGAACAAACCCGCAGACTATGTTTTTTATATAAAAAACACAAGAGCATGTTTTTTGCGTGCACATTAACAACACGTGTGCGCATGTTTTTGTGTATGCATTAACAACGAGTGCGCACGTCTGTTGACGTGGATATACAAACACGCGTGCACGCTTTTAAGAGCATGTACACACTTCTTCTATCCACGTCAACTCACCCATGTGGAGGCTCGGCATTGCCGAAGCAGGAGTGCATATGCTTGTTTAGAGGCACGTGATTGTGTTTGTTTTTTTTGTGCTCACACGTTGTCATTGCAACATTTTTGGGTACCAACTTCGTGTAGGTACCCCACTTCCAATACTTCAATTTGCAATTTTGAAAACCGATTTTGGCACTTTCAGGCTCTGATTTTGCACTTTCGAAAACCAAATGACACTTTACAAGTATCATAGTGCAATTGAACATACTAGTACAAACAAACATTCAAGTGTATTATTTAACAAAATACTTTCATTTTTTTCGCAATTGGCCTCACAACACTTACGCCATTCAGGTGTAGCAAGCAAGGCCATAATCGATCTAACAAGAATGTATCATTGACATATTGGCAAGTATATGTTTTTGATATAATACAGTTCCCAATCCTGGTTACAAACATGTTTTTCTTTCGATTCATCTACAATCACTGTATTTGTAGCATCCCAACCATGGATCAGAATGTCCCAAACTTTGTTTAAATATTGAGAAATACATAAGGATTTCCATCACCATGATAACCCTCTCTAGCTATGCAAGAACAACATTCTTGTGTTAAAATTACTCTAAATTGTTCTCTTTCCAATCCAGTTCTTTCTAATAATGTTGGAAAAAAACGTCAACGTTTTTTTGTTGTGCAGATATCCATACCCAAACTTCAAATATACTAAAGCATTTTTCAAAAAATTCCCTAAATCTTGGACGTATAAAATACTACTTTGTGGTTGATTCAATATATGGTGTTTGTGGCAATCCGAATTTCTTATTTTTATGGGTTGCGTGTAACAAAACTCCATTGAATCGAAAATAATCAATGGTTTAGTAGTAACAAATCTTCTAGTATCTGCAAACAAAAAACAACACACACAACCCAGTCAATTAAATATTGTGTTTCAATGTTTCTAATTATATTGTTTGCATGTTCTGCAATTTTCGAAACACATCACCAGATACATGATATGATGTCCATAAATAATATGAGAACTATCCAAGGTAAATATACAAAAAAAAATTACATCAATTTGTCGAAGTTGTCAAAATATACAAATCACTAAATGAATTGTTGTTTGTATAATCTGATGGTCATATGAAGTTGAATGTCTTTAACCAACACCCCATTTTTTAATGAGGCCCAAGATGATTCAACAGAGAACACACCATTATTTTTATAGTTATTTCTCTCTCTTGTGAACCGTCAAATGTCCAACTAGTTGGCATTTTCAAGTAATTTTCCTTGCTATTATCTGTTGAATGATATTGTCGTTCATCTATAAACAACATGTCCATTTTTTTAATATATATCTCCATATTGGATAAGTAGATCCTTGAACGACTTTTTGTATGTGTGTAGTACTTCACCAACATTATAATATGCAGACATTGAGCAATTATAAATAGTACTACGTTTACATTGCTCTCGATCCCAAATACATATAAAGTATTCATTCTTCAACCATTCAAATATACCAAGTAATTTTATAATTTCCATGTTGTCGAGTGAGGAAAACCACGGAGCAATGTCAAAATGTTCTCTGGCAACATTGATAATATTGGGGTTGAACATCCGTGCATAATAACGACAACAATTATGGACAAAATGAGGTTGTTTGGAAAATATTCAATGTTGGATAACATCTGAACTCCAAAGAGAAATCCCTCTACTCCCAGGACCAATAGTTTCTTTTGCGGTGATATCCAGACTTCATACAAAAACCGTGACTATATATATAATCACAACAACAACACTTTCGTTACTCATATGAAGTTTCTTTGTGTTTAAATTCAAATTCACCAACAATACTTTCTTCCCCCTTTTTTACTTTTTTGTCTCCATCAGTACTTTTTTATTTCCATTTTTTTATTATCTTTTGGAGTCATTTTCTGTGACTTTCTTGCGAAATAGAAAACCTTCCATTTATAATATCAATAACATTTTTGTATGGGGAGATGCACATAAATATTGATTGTCATGATATATTTCGAAATAATTTTTTTTTACCAATTTAGGTAGAAAATAATCTTTGTCTCTTACCTGTCAATGACCGACCAACATTTGAGTGGTGAGTAACATTGCTGGAGATACCGCGTTTTTCCACTAGGACATCTCCTAGTTCATTATTCTCCAAGGCTCCCATCTCCAATGTGATTTGTTGGCTAATATCCACGGACATTGTCGATCCTATCTCTCGTTGTGGATTATCCACATGTTCAAAAGAAATCCAATCATTTTGACCTGGAAATTTGTAGGTATACATTTTATATAACTTTTGGCAAGTATTCAAGGTCACTATCCCCATTCATAATTTAGTTAATTTAACCAGGATCTTTGAAAAATAATTTTTTAGCTTCTTGTCCATCTTGTCCACCAGTTTGGTATTCTTTGTGGATTCTCCATCACATTCAATGTCTTCATCGGATACTATAATTTTATTGGATGATATCTGAGTATGCTCTTTATTTAAATCTGTAGTAGAATAGGAATTTGAAGAAGTTATTGAACATAACCGACAGAGAAAAGTAAAATACAATGAAATAAGACATCTCAAAATGTTAATACAAATACCTTTGTTTATATCCAATTCATGATAGAAACCATTCATAAAGAGCTCTTGTTGTACTGTCTCCACAATAGAAATAATTATTCTATTGGGCGAGCCGATCAACAAACGAATAACTCTACTTCCTGCATACAACGAAAGAACTATACCTAGAGAAGAGACCAGTTTGGAAACCATGTGATCTCAGAATTCATGTGTCCTTTATTTTGCAAAAACATGGCTTCTCAAACTATCATTGTGTTGTTGTTGAAACTTGATCCCCAAAAGTTTTCCTAAATTTTTTTGGGGCCCCTCCTTTTTTTTTAGAGTTATTTCTCCTTAGAAGAGTTCCCCTTTGACTCTTAGATTTTTTCTTAAAGAGTCTCGAAGAGAAAGTGTTTTTTTACTAAGTACCACCCAAGTTTTTCCGCCAAAACGGTCGCAACGTTCTGATGAATTCACACCGATGAAATCGCAGTGATCTGACCCAATTTTGTCGACATTTTGCAGTTTTTTTTACGAGTTTGCCCCGACCTTTTCCGTAACTTTTTCGACAGTTTTTCGCCACCGTTTTGCTGAGGTTTGGCCGGAACTCACCGACTATTTTGCTATGGTCTGGCCAGGAAGCACCATCCAGTTTACTATGACCAGATAATTTGCTTTCGGCCTTTTTCTCACTGCACTTGGGCAAGCTTCCCGCCATCGCGTCACAATTTCTTAGTAAGTCTCGCCGACCGTGTCGGATCATTTGATGGAATCCCGCCGATTGTTTCGCAGCGACTGAGGAACGTTCTTCGAAATGGTCGAGGAATGATGGTTTGATAAATGGTCCACAAATCGAGATGGGGCATTAAAGCCAATGGGTAGAGTCATTAAATGACCCCACAAACCGATCCTGTTTGCATTTATGGAGAATTTTTTTATATATAGAAGAGTCGGGGTGGTCCAACTTTGTTTGCAAAGTGAAATTGAATGTCATTTTGTGCAAATTGATTAATCGCCATTGATAGGGCGCCGACCAACTCTCATCGTTGAAGCTCACCATCTCAGCCACTCCACCAGTGACAGGTAGGAAACCTCAAGCATTTCAGTTTTGTCTCTAGTGCTTTTGTTTTGCTTTGGGTGGTTTTATCCTTTATATTTTAAATCCTTGCTTGTTGTTTTTGTTTTTAGAGATTTGGGGGGAAAGGTTGTCCGGTTCAAGCTTAGAACCATTTTTCACTCATAGGGCTTCCATGGCCAACTGAGCTCCATGTTATATGTTTCCCACCTTGACCTTTAGTCTAGTCGCCCCATCATAACCCACATACCCATTTCGGTCAGCATGACTGTGTGGTCGGATTGACCGCGACCAGAGGAATTTTCGCTTTTACCATGTTCCATGCCATCGTAAGACTCACCTCTAGAAAGGTTTAGGCACCTATCAGCAGAACGCCAGTGGCACGAGATAACCGTTCTGGTCTGAATAACCATTCTAGTCCAGATAACATCAATGGCATGAGATAACCGTGCTGTTTCCGTGTTTTGTCTTCAGCGCCCCCTTCCAACCGAGCCTTTGTTTTCAAAAACCTACACAACACCCACCTTTCACTTTGTCATCATGTTGAGATCGTCACACCCATCAAGCTTAGGTTTCTAATTAAAATAAAAATAAAATATTTTCACTCAAGCAAGTATAAAACTGAGAAGAGAACCACTGTTGGAGTAACCCAAAATCAGTTTACTTGAAACCGATTTTTATGAAGAAATTTGCTAAATAGTTTGATTTGGTTCAGTTGCTTTCTGTTTTCACATATCACTAGGACATGTCAAATCTTAGCAGCATTAATCTCATTTTCTTGACTAACTATGCATACTATAAAGCTGCACTCTTGCTTCTCATAATTTTGTTTGTATAGAAAATTAAGTTTTTCTTTCACCCTAAGGTTTAAATTTTGAAGCAAACAGTTTTCATACTTAAAGAATCCATTTCATTTTAAAGGATGAACAAACATTCATACCGATCAAATGTTAATTTTATTTTCGCTCATTTATATCATAAGTAATGAATTGTTTGGGATTAATTTGATTCCTCATTTTCCCATCTTGTGTCTCATCAGACTTGATATGCACAAGCGGTCCGCCAATCGAAATTCCAAGTTAGCAGAGTCGGACTCAGACATAGAGATATTATTGGATACCTCACTAGGAACAATGTTCAGAGATACTAAAGCCGTGATGGGAGGCACCCTAGAATTCCAATGGGGTGAACTATACAGAGCCATCAGAGATGGGAATGTCCTTGACGCTTCCATCAAAATGTTAATGGTCTACCAGAACATAAAGAGCTCCGACCTCCATAAGGCGGCCACACGTCCAGAATTATTTCCATGCTCAGAGGTTATTGGGTGGATTCTTCCCTAGGTTAATGTTAGCACCAAGATCATTTCAGATATCAAAGGAGAAGGGCTTGCATCCTTCCAACTAGACCACATAGTTGTAGCGTACAAGATGCCCTCCCCTAAAGTCATGATGAACGATGACTGGATAAGTGGGGTCAATATGGATCACTTTGAGTTTGCTAAGAAGATGACGGTCACTGAAAGACAGTTGAGACCGAGGTCTAGCGGAGATTACGATAGTCAAAACTTGAGGACCCCATATAGAATTATAACTCTAATGTTAAGCTGAGTTTTTGGCTTGGCAAGCAGAAGTACATATAAACTCAGCTGGGTACCAATTATGTACCACATTTCCACACATGGTGTAATTTTCAACTAGGAAGATATTATTTCTAAGAGTATGGCATCACACATTGTTGCAGCGCAAGGAGGACTGACACAGAAAAAAGTTGACTTCTTCATGTCCTCTTATCTCTTGGATTGCATATTGATCATACACCCTTTCCCTATTTTGGGATGTGTTTGGAAGCCGGCTGAATCCCCCCTCCATGTATCCTATCAAATGACATGGGCTCACAAATGTGCAAGTCACTACAAACTGATTTGTGAAGGATTAATCATGCCACTATACTGGCTAGTCTTCAAAGAAGAACCAAATTGTATATTCGAGAACGCCTTGTCAGTTATCAAGGAATATGGAGAATATTACTTCTCCGTGGAAGCCACATACATAAGGATGTATGGAGGAACCAAACCCTCTTCTTTGTTGCCTCAGTATGCTACTGATTTTTTTGTGCACAAAGAGGCCATAAAGCAAGTTTTCCTCAATGGGGTTGGTAGTTTTCTTCATGAGAAGAAGAAGGCCTCTTACCCACCACTGTCGTTCACTATCAGTGCATACAAGTTCCCCAAGGCGAAGGGGGCCAAGGATTTTGTCAAAGATTTAGAGGCTTTTCATTTTGGGACGAAGATTTTTAGAAGGAACGATATCCTAGATAAGGTTTCTCAACATTGTGATTCTTGCAAAATTAAATTTGAATATGCACATCACTTCTTGAAGGATGAAGAAGTGTATTAGAGCGCAAAAAACATGATCGAGCTGAACAAACGTTTTGGTTGCAAAAGCGGATCTGGTTCCAGTACTAAGACTAACATTGTCAAAGAAGCAGAAAGGCAACAAAATAAGGCTGCAGTTAGCAGAAGCTGAAAGGAAGCTAATGGAAGAGGGTGAAAAAATCTGGAAATGAGAGGCAGAAAGACAACAGAAGGAAGAAGCAGAAAGGCTACAAAAGGAACAAGTGGATAGGTTAGGAGCAGAAGAATTGGAGAGACAATAGAGGGAAGAAGCCGAGAGGCAGGCTACTGAGGAATTAAAAATAAAAGAGGAAGAAGAAATAAAAGAAAGGGTAGAAAGAGAAGTGGTAGAACAAAAAAAGCAAAAGGAAGAAGAAGAAAACTTCAAGCAAGCTGTGGAGAAATAGGGAAGCCCGAGTATGCAGAATATGGACGTAGACCCACCTGAGGTGTCTGGGGAGACGCTCACCAGAGGCCACATTCTATTCCATGAGCTCGGCCTCACCCCATTCACCCCATCGAAGCAGCATACTATGGCCATATTGGACACAATCTTCTTTGATTAAAAAAGAAAGGCTATCGTGAGAAGGTCAGAGAAGAGACTGAAATTACCAACCCACGCCGATGTTGTTACTATTCAAGAAAACAAAATCATGGAGGGTACCCTAACTTCATGGAATCTGTCAACATAGATTCCGCACAAGCAAGTGCATATAATGTTGACAAGCTGATGAGCGAAATAAAGAGAATATGCTCAAATTGAAAGATAATTTGGTGAAAATGCGGGGAGAAGGGATAGAATTGAAAAGGAAACATGGCACCATTCTATCCGAGAAGGAAAGGATAATGAATGAATACCAAAATTTGGAAGTAGAAAATGATGCATTAAATGTGCAATTAGTGATTATGGAAGGGGAAAAGAGTGACTTTGAATCCCAAAGCACTTAATTGGAGTCAAGAGAGTCAGATGCAAACCATCAGGTCGAAGAGATGAAAGCTCAGATGGAAGAGTTGGCCGAAGAGAAGGAATCTTTGGCATAACAACTGGAATTGGAAGATAAGAGGAAGCTATAAATAACTCCATTTTTTTATCAAGCCTGCAAGATTCAAGAACGAATATATCACTCCCAATAAATTCTCACGGATGAAATATACAAGATGAAGTGGTCGATGGAAAGGATGAATGATATATCTGCAGAGTCCCTAGCATTCACGAAAAGGATGTTTGATGTTACAGAAAAGGATAAGATTCAGATAATCTAGAGAGAAACCAACTCTGAATACCTTGACAATTTGCCTCCGAAGACAACAGCAAATTTGAAGTCAAAAATGGAGCTTCTGGAATTTTGCAGGAAGGATGACAGAAAAATAAATAATGACATTCCAATGACTATTCAGAAGTGTCAGGATTTTTACGAGAAAATCCAGCAAGTTCATGAAAAGTGTCATCTCTCTCCGCTCATGAAGATGAATGAACTTCCTTTAAAATATCTACGCATAGCGGAACTGTAGAGTGGGTTGCAGGGGGAATTAGAATACATCACAAAGTTGGATGCCCTCACTGAAGAAGACATCCACCACTTTGTAAGGAAAGCATCTATACATGCATATTTACTGGATCTATATTAATTAGGGTAATTCAATTACCTCATAGTCCCAAGTAAAATTAGATACAAATTGAGAAGAGAAAGGAAATCTAACAATGGTTAAGCTATAGAGTTCCCTTTCGTTTGTTGATTAACTTAAACTATGGAGATGAAAAGAGGTGGACAGGGATGGAAATCACATGGAAAAGTGTTGTTGTAGGTGTTGGACTGAGATGGTTGAAGATGATAGCTACCAAATAGATCTTTTCTTTGCTCGAACAAGAATACGCATGTTACTAGACCTTGAAAAAGAGACTTGGTCCTAATCCATGATGCAATGTAATAATATCACCCAAGTTTACTATACATGAGATCAAACAATAAAATATGTGATATGTGAAAATGAGTACCTTTACTTATCTAGCCAAGGAAATTGATGATGTGGAATCCCATTGGTGCATATGAAGGATCGTAATCTCAATTCTAAACCATCCATGTATCTACAACACAAATGTTAGTTGTTTCACTCAAGCCAATGTGGGATTGGGATGATGAATCCTAGAAAAAAGGAGCAAGCAAGAAAATGCAAGGATGGAAAAATTTAAGAGGCGAAGAATACACTATGGAATAACTTACAAATGAATGAGGCAAAAGGTGTCAATTATAGTGTAGATCTAGCGTATAGGAGAGGAGAGAGGATGGATTCATTGATGTATTGACCATGTATCTATAGTCTACAGGATCCAACAAAAATGAAAACATATTAAAGAATAGAAAAGAGGTATGGGTGCAATGACTAGCTCGATCCAGGAAGAAGTCATCTCGACTCAAGCCCTACCCAAGAAGATGACCTAAAGGGAGCAATTCATTGGAAAAGGGGACTAAAGAGGAAGATACCAATCAGAGTGAAGAGAAAATAAGGGTTCATGGGCACTCCCCAAACTAAGTGGCCTAGGGATCTAAACTAATTAGAGTAGTTCAAGTGGTCTCCTTTTGTAATAAAATCTACAACAACTTAACAAAAGAAATAAAAGCTAACTAGGGGTAGTTATGAAATCCCTTTGGTGATCTAATTAACATAAATTTTTAATATCAAAAGAGTTGGAAATTGAAGCAACTTATTTGAAAAAGTGTTGAAGAAACTTACTTGAAAAAGGGTCAACAGATATCTTCAACATATGGCTAAAGAATAGAGTTTCCATAGGTATCCTGGAGAGTTTTACCTTTCTCTAATGAACCTGCACACGCTACTACAATTTATCAAAAAAATATTGGTCCTGATATCCGATATAGTGAAATATTTACACCTAGATCTACCATATGCATGTCATCGAACAATGAAATAAATGAGATGTTATTTCACTATGAGGGATGATGATGTGGGAACTTACTGATGTATACAAAGTATGGTGATATCTATGCCAAATAAATCTATGTCTTTGAAAAAAAATATTAGCAATTTTCTCTGAATGGGGATGCTACTACAATAAAAAATATGAGAAAACAAACAAGTAAGGAAATGGGAAGATGAAAAAATGAAAGAGTTTGAGACACTAATGTAAAAATAGAAAAGAAAAGAGCTGATAGGCAAGAGTTGTTGAGCGATACACCCCATATCTATAATTCACAGATGCAATAACGAGGATAGGTATCTTTTAGAAAATAAAAGGGAGAAGGGGAGAAATGACTAGTTTGATTTTGGAAGAAGTCATCTCGAGTTGGGAACTACCCAAGACAATGACCTAGAGGGAGCCAATCACTAGCGAAGAGATAAAATGTGGAGTTTAATTATAAGAGTGAAGAGGAGGGGATCATTGATGAGAACCCGATTTTAGGAAATAATTAAGAAACCTAAGGAGAGAGAAAGAGATGAAGAAAAACACATGGAAGTGAATTTGTTAACTAAGGTTTTTCAGTTGATTAAGTGACCTAGGGCTCTAGATTAATAAGGGTAATTCTATTACATCTTAGTCACAAGTAGAATTATCCACAAATTAAGAAGAGAAAGGCAAGATAACAATGGTTAAGTTATAGAGTTTCCTTCCTTATGTTAACTAACCTAAAATTTGGAGATGGAAAGGCTTGGATAGGGAACATAATCAAATGGAAAAGCATTGTTGTAGGTGTTGGAATGAGATGGATGGAGATCATAGATACCAAAAGTATCCTATAGATTTTTCTTCACTCGAACAAGCATACAAATTTTACTAGAACTTCTTGAAAAAGAGACTTGATCCTAATCTCAGATATAATGCAACAATAACACCTAAGTATAATATACATGTGTTAAGATTCAATATGCTAAGATATATAACATCAGTACTCAATTCAACTTCACAGCAATAGCATATACATGATCACTGAAAGAATAACAAGTACAACATAAACACAAGAGACACAAATTTATCCTGGGAAACCCTCATGGGGTAGAAAACCCAACAAAACTTCCTCAATATAGATGACCAAAAAGTACAAAGAGAAAATCCCCAAACAAGTGCTCCTTCTCCTTCGCAGATATCTCTCTCTCTCTCCTATGCGCAATACACAAGTGAGTTTGTGTGTGTGTGTGAATGAATGAGTAAATGCGAGATCCTAGCTCTCTATTTATACATTCACTTCTACTTTAATTTTACAACTTGACATGTTGGCCTCAACTAACTTTACCACTCAACTAATGCTGACTGGGCCGACTCCTCTAGGGGACTTAAAACCCCATTACATTTGATTGTAGGGGATCTATTGCCCCGACTTACATGGGAGGATTTACCTCATGACTCTATGATGACCAAACATCCGATGGAGGAATAAAAAATCTCCGAATAAATTACAATAATAAAATACAATAGAATATTCTTCGAAGTTATAATATTTCAACACTCCCCCCTTAACGAGAAGGGTATTCTTCTGACTATAACAACATCAACTGAAGGAGAAAGGAGAGAGAGCATCATCAACAACATCAAGGTGATACATCTATAAATCATTGGAAGTTTTCTTCAGCAGCATCAACAACTGGAAAAGTTACTGGAACATCTTCAATATCTTCAACATCTTCAGGACTGGAGCATCATCTTCTACAGTACTGAGTCTTCATCTTTGGTCTTCATCTTCTGCAGCACTCGATCGCTCGATCGTCTACAACAACACTTGATCTCTCGATTAGAAACAAAATCTCGATCTTTCTATCAACAACAACATCATCTTGATCTTTCAATTAGCAACATCATCTTGATCTATCGATCAGCAACAACATCATCTTGATCTTTCGATCGAAAACATCAACATCTTCTTCTATAGCAACATAACCTACAGCACACATGATCCAATTACGGGATGATCAATCCCTTTCACTTTAGGACATAAGTCCAAGGATGATACAATCCTATCCTCTCGAAGACATAGTCTCTGGATCCATTCTGAACTAATTTCTAGGGATGATACAATCCCAACCTCACGAAGACAAAGTATCAGGATCCATTATGAACTAATGCTCAGGGATGATGCAATCCCAACCTCACGAAGGCAAAGTATCTGGATCAGTTCTGAACTAATGTTCAGGGATGATGCAATCCCAACCTCACGAAGACAAAGTCTCTGGATCCGTTCTGAATGAATGTTCAGGGATGATGCGATCTTGATCCAGTTATGGGATGATCAGTCCCTCTCACTTTAGGACATAATGCCAAGGATGATGCAATCCTAATCCATTTATGGGATGATTAGTCCCTCTCACTTTAGGACATAATGCCAAGGATGATGCAATCATGATCTAGTTACGGGATGATCAGTCCCTCTCACTTTAGGACATAATGCCAAGGATGATGAAATCCCGATCTAGTTACGGGATGATCAGTCCCTCTCACTTTAGGACATAATGCCAAGGGTGATGCAATATTGATCTAGTTACAGGATGATCAATCTCTCTCACTTTAGGACATAATGCCAAGGATGATGCAATCATGTCTACATTCTCAGGGACAAAAGTCTCTGGATCACTTTAGGACTAAGGTCCAAGGAAGATACACTCCAACCACATTCTCAGGGACATAACTCTCTGGATCACTTTAGGACTAAGGTCCAAGGAAGATGTAATCCCTACCATAGTTCCAATCCTTTTTCATACTAGATGTGACCTGGATCAAATCTAGGATTTACCACCACAGAGCCATTCCTTTTTCATACTGGATGTGACCTATATCAAATCTAGGATTTACCAACACAACATAATCATCATCACATTCTCGGATACAAGAGTCTAAGAATCCTTTTAGGACATGTGTCCAAGGATGACACAATCCTACTGCAACATCATCATCAACATCTTTCTCGGAGATAAGAGCCTACGGATCCCTTTAGGACATGTGTCTAGGGATGATACAATCCCACTGCAACATCATCATCAACATATTTCTTGGAGACAAGAGTCTACGAATCCCTTTAGGACATGTGTCCAGGGATGATACAATCCCACTGCAACATCATCATCAATATCAACACTGCTCCCCCTTTCGAGGAAGGTCCTTTCGAACCACACCAAGCTTGTCTAGGAAGTACTCAAACTTCACTCGAGACAAAGGCTTAGTCAACACATCAACAACTTGCTCATTGGTGCTCACATACTGGAGATTTATAGCTCCCTTCTGTACCATATCCCGTATGTAAACAGACCAGATTTCTATGTGCTTTGACTTGTCATGGAACACTGGGTTCTCTGTAATCTTTATACAACTCTGGTTGTCACATAGAATCACTGTGGTATCCAACTCCAAGTCAAATAGACCTGGCATCAACTTCCAAAGCCATATGGCCTCACAACTAGTAGAAAAAGTTGCTATATACTATGCTTCAGCTGTGTTGAGAGAAACACTGGACTGCTTCTTGTTGAACCATGATATCATGGTAGATCCCATACAATAACATCCACCTGAGGTGCTCTTCCTATCTAAGACACTTCCAGCGCAATTTGCATCTGTATAACCATACAATATGTAGTCATGATCTCCGACATAGTATAGATCAAAGTATATCGTACCTTTTAGGTACCTCATCACATGCTTTGCAGCTACCAGGTGAACACGTCTAGACTTAACTAGATAATGTCTCAGGGTGTTCACAACAAAGCATATATATGGCCTGGTATTCGTTAGATACATCAAAGAACCAATCATTTGTTTGTAAACTATAGAAACCACTAACCATCATCCCATATCTCTACTTCACAATTTCCTTGGCTAAGGAAAAATCTCATATGATCTCAGCCACATATCTAATCACAAGAATCATGCCAAGATTCTTTAACTCTAAGATATACTCCCTCTGAACTGGAGTTTTCTACATCTGAGTATTGTCCTCCCTCTGTGACTGAACATCATTCACACTCTGGATTGAGTGATCTTCTGCATATCTATCTGTTCCATCTCTCGCCAGATGGGTCTACTGATATGAGCCTCAAGATCACTCGAACTCTATGGTGAGTTCCTTCTTTCACCCATATGAGAGAAGCATGTCATATGTATATAGAAACCATATTCAACCTTGTAGCAAAGGTTGAAATACGCATCACCCATGGTGATCATCAAGCTTGTCAATTGACTATTGATCCTGGGTACCTGTTGAACCCGTACAAAGCCTTCTTCAATCATGTGATTCTCTTTCAGATCTTGGGAGTTTTCTCGATATGCACTTCTTCTTCAATTACACCATTCAAGAGAACGGTCTTGTCATCCATGGGTGTAATCTATCTCTGGAAGTGTGTCTAGCCATTGGAGAAAACATCTCATCATGATCCTCTCCCTCTTTCTAAGAGAATCCTATATCCACGAGCCTTGCTTTATACTTCTATAGTATGTTTGATTTGTAAGTCTTCTTGTTGAACAGTCATCACTTGTTCTTCGGAACAAGTGTTCATCATCCTTCTTTTGTAGATCATAGCACATGATCTTTCCTACAAATCAAATTCAATTACATGATTAGTAACACTTCATAATTATCAAATCATGTTGACATTTCAATGATAACCTATTATGCATACTGATATGATTCACATAGTTATGAAACTATCTTGACCAATACTTTGGCGCAACAGTTTTCCATATCCTGTATGCATACAGTGGCTATCTAGATTCCTTCCATCTCTACTAGAACATACTATCAAGAGCGTGCACAGCTCCGAGCATGTTAACAAAGAGGTTTCATTCTAGACAATAAACAATGGAATGTTTGTCCAACTTACCCATCAGATGCATATTAGTAGTATACTGTTCAATGTTATATGAATACTTACACTATGCATGATATATTTCCTGATTCTAGGAATACAAATATGCATACAACTATTATGACCAATATCATTAACTATTCAAAGATTTAAGAAGTAATTCAAATAACAACTCAAATACTTATCTTTTATGTTTGTGTGGTTGCCTTCCTCTTGATCTCTATTTTCCCTTTATGATAGCATCATGATTATATGTCTTTGAACTTCTATCCATCCTCATAAGTAGAGATTCTATGTGATCAAATACTATGGATGAGCCTTTTTCTTCATGTCATCATGGTCATATCTTCTTGATCTAGAACTTGATTTGTCTTTCTTGATGTACCTTTCATGTTAGCAGACAACATCATCCTCATACAACACCACAAGTGCATTAGTACAATCATAAGTGCCATAACCCTAATCAATGAATGTCTTCTATCATTCACATGCATTCATACTTTTACTAAGGTGATCAAACAAGTCTAAAATTAATCAAGATTGTAATAACCTCAATAATATGAATACAAACATATCATGAACGTAATCATTAGATAAATGAAACAGATTTCAAAACATACCTGCATCTCCTCAAGTCATACCTATCGAGATTGCTTGTAGTATTTTATATAAGGGTAAAACCCTAATCATCCAAGGTAGATCACTTGTAAACATCTTATATAGGTTCATGGTGCTAAGATGATAGAATATCAGTGCCATTTAAACCTCCTTCATTGATGCCCTATGAGTCTCCCAACCTTGCTCGGGTTTCTTCTTTCTTAGAAACCCTAATGTTCAATATCCTTCTTCCCACAACATTTTGATGGAAGATTAATATCTATGATGAATGGATTCCAAATCCATTTTCAAAGTTTCCAATGTTGGATCAGGTGTCTCCAACATTGTATCGGGTCATGCCATACCTAAAAAATTGAAAACCCTAAGTGAGAGCTTCTTCCTCCTCTTCTTTGATTTCCTCCGTTGAAATATTTCAGATGTGCCTTATTGTTTCTGGTGTATATCTGAAATTTTGGATCCTTAGGGTCTGAAACTTAGGCTTCTGGTATCTTGACCTATCATCTTTCCAATCCCATATATTTGAGCTTCATTGGATTCTCCATGAGAGAGATATGCTAAATTTTCCAACATGGCCTGTTTATGGGATGAAACAACATAGCGAACTTGTACAGCATGCCATGTGTCACTCTTTCAACTTCGGCCTCTGATACTCATACCTGTGAAACCAAAGTTTGTTCCCTAACTGTCACTTTTTATGGAATTCCATTTGGATCTTCCTATCCTGATATATGACCTTTTTCCCTAGGTCACCTATTTATGGGATGAAACAACATAGCAAACTTGTACGACGTTCCACGTGTCACTGTTTCAACTTCGGCATCTGATACTTGGACATGTGAAACTACAGTCTGTTCCCTAACTTTCAATTTTTATGGAATTCCATTTGGAGCTTCCTAGACTGAGATATAACCTTTTTTCCCATGTCACCTGTTTAGGGCTGCATTTCGGAAGAGGTAGAAACCCTAACTTGTACGGATAATATCTCACAAAGTACAACGAATCTGAGACTGAAAATCAGAAAAAAGGTACAGGAACATGTCATATTTGTCCTATCCAAGTTTCAGATCTTGAAAATTTTCCAAAAGTGATTTATAGCGAAAGTTCCACGATGACTAGGTTTTTCTATACAAATCCCTAGCTTTCAAATTGTCGCAAGTGAAACAAGTGTCGTAAATGCCATACATTTCCTTCCTTCAGGCTAGCTCTGATATCATGTTAAGATTCAATATGCTAAGATATCTAACATCAATATTGAATTCAACTTCACAACAATAGCATATACAGCATCAATGAAAGAATAACAAGCACAACATAAACACAAGAGACACACATTTATCTTGGGAAACCCTCATGGGTTGGAAAACCCAACAAAACTTCCTCAATATAGATGACCAAAAAGTACAAAGAAAAAATCCCCAAACAAGTGCTCCTTCTCCTTCGCAGATATCTCTCTCTCTCCCCTATGCGCAATACACAAGTGAGTGTGTGTGTAAATGAATGAATAAATGAGAGAGCCTAGATCTCTATTTATACATTCACTTCTACTTTAATTTTACAACTTGACATGTTGGCCTCAACTAACTTTACCACTCAACTAATGCTGACTGGGCCGACTCCTCTAGGGGACTTAAAAACCCCATTACATTTGACTCTAGGGAATCTATTGCCCCAACTTACATGGGAGGATTTACTTCATGACTCTATGATGACCAAACATCCCGATGGAGGAATAAAACATATCTGAATAAATTACAATAGTAAAATACAATAGAATATTCTTCGAAGTTACAATATTTCAACAGCATGTGATGAAACAATGAAATATATGAGATGTGCAAAGGAGTACCTTTACTTGTCCAACCAAATATACGATACATTAGCAGTGAAGTACAACATTAATGAATATATCATCATCATCTTACATGGTATAACAGTAAACATGGCATCATGGTAGAATCATCTCATCACCAATATCATATGAAGGTCCCAACAATAGTAAAAAAATACCATAATAATCTGGAATATGTCGACATAATGAAAAAAGAATAAGTACTAATATGCCAATACAATATGAGGCATAACATGGCCTAAAGAGAAAAGAGGATTTGTGTGGTGATATTGCCATCCCTCTTAGTTTCCTCAAGATTGCACTTGTGTTTAGAGTCTTCGTCACTTTGATAAGAGTTTTAGTAATAGAAAGTACATGTTGGATATCATGGTTCCAAGCATGCAATGGTGGAGTGGTTCAAGGTCCCGCGGCTGAAGAGTGATGCATCAAGACCAATGTTGGAAAAGTGAATTACCTCAATAGTGTGACATGTGATAGCCATTCATAAGGTTTCTAGTTGGTTGTGTTTGATGCCTTGAGAGACCTTAGATACATTGGCTAAGCAAAATTGGCATTTTTTCTTTTACCCCAATTCACCTTCTTATATTAGTATACCATCCTCGCTAATGTTACCAACCTCAAAGTCTAGTTTGGACCACTTTGCACATTGTCAAATATGTTATTTATGGTTAATATTATTGCCACTAGTTTCCTTGTATCAACATTTGATATATTTGACAAACTTGTCAAGCAAAAAGACCCTATTTAAACTTGTTACTAAAATTTCTCAAGCATAAAAGTATGTGAGATAATTGGGAACCCTAATTCACCTTGGTTTTTCCACTAACAAAAAGAAACGAGTTCACTGGCCTATATTTCAATAATTTTTTCCAATTTCTGCAAGTAAAAGGCCTCATAAATGGAAATTCCTATGGTTAAACTTTCCCAAACAGAGAAGGATTTTGAATGCTTATGTCTACTTAACAACTTTTCCTATCATGTTAAATTGTGCAACCTAATCATGCTACCTCCTGTTCTGGCTGTTTAACTAAACTAGTATGATAAATAGCCTATAAAAGCTAACTTGACTTCATCCATGGAGGGTTGATGCTTTTACTCATCATTAGAAGTAATAAAAGAATGAGGAGAAGTTGTTATGGCCAAAGTTAAGAATATGAAGACATAATTTGGCCTATTCCTCTCATTGGAATTGTCACTCTCCAAAGGTAGGACATGAGGTTACCAAGGTAGCACACGGGGTTGAAAGTTTAATATACAGAGAAGAAACTTCATTTCAAGAAGTTCTTGGATCAACATCTACAGAAAATAATCATGAGATCTCATATTTCTATATATATATTATTTACTGCAACTTGTGAAGAAACATCATATTTCTAAATGTTTGTTGTGAAATGCAGGTTAGACATCGAAATGAATGGAATTGTCAATGTATGAAAGCTGAGTACTAGTTATTTAAACATTTCTCCAAAATGAAACAGAGAAGAAACTCCAAAATATTTCTATATATATTTTATTTACTGCAGTTTGTGAAGAAAATTTATAGAGAAGAAGCATCATATTTTAAAATGAAGGTTAGACACCAAAATGAATGGAAATGTAATATATGAAAGCTGAGTACTTAGTTATTTAAATATTTTTCCAAAATGTTGTTGAAGAATTAAACTTAATAAAAGATTGAGATCGACTGGAGCACCCAGATTTCTAAATATTTCTAAGAAACACAACTCATAATTAAACTAAATAGACAAAAACCATTGGATTTTTATCTTTAGAATGAATCTCATAGATTTAATTCAAGGAAAATGTAAATTAGAGTGGAGAAGCATTCAGATTTGTGATTGTTGCTTTATGATGCAATTCATGAATTGACGTCAGTGAATGAGCAAGTCATTATTTTTCTAGCTATTCTTTAAAATGCAAAGCTCGTGAATAAATTTGATGAAATTTTAATTAAAAGAGAAAAAACATGAACAAAACAAGGGACTACATTATGATAAAACTCTTAGTAGGTGAAGCTAAATTCTCGCAATTCTGATCCATACTCAACTCTGTCGTAGAAGCCATCTCAGTCTTCATTTGTCTGTTGGTAGTTAGGATCGTAATTTTTGTATCAAATGCTCAGTGGCTTCCAGATGAAGCCACCTATTTGTTGCTTGTATCCGAAGTTTCTAGATTCCTCATATTATGGTGCAAGCCCCTTTTAAAAACTCTATAATTTTTCCTTGTATTCTGCCAATTTTGTTTTGGTGATGTGAATACCAAAAACATAACATTTTACCGTGTTCTTTAAATTTTGATCAGCGTTGTCCACGAGGCTAATTCTATTAAACCTTGGGATTTGAAAAGAGATGGCTATTCCCGATTGGAAGCTCAAGCATGGGGCACTCGCAAGCTAGGGGAATTGAACTTGTGACCTTCCATTTACAACTTATCATTTTATTTTCTCATTTACCAATTGTTCTATCCCCGTGGGATTATATCTATTTAATATAATTATGGATAAAAAATATTACTAGTATTTAAGTTAATCATAGTCAACCATAGTAACACATGATCAACCATGGTCAACCATACCCAATTGAATTCAACCATGGACAAACATAATCTAACATGATTAATCGACCAACCATGGTTAATTATGCTCAACCATGGTTCCATGGTCAACAATACTTCTAGAGTCAACCATATTCAACCAAAATCACCCATAGTTAAACATGAGAAGTAATCCATGGTCAAATATCCCAAACTTTAATCAACTATCTTTAATCACTATGAAACATAGTTAACCAAAGTCAACCATGGAGAACCAGGTCAAACATGCTCAACCATGGTGAAACATACTTAACCAAAATCAACCATAAAGAAATATGGTCAAACATGCTCAACCATAGTGAAACATAGTTAACCATATTTCTTTGTAGTTGACATTCACCTCTAAAAATTTGTGAGCATTTTATTTCTATACTCTATTCTTTTTTTAATTACATTCATTTTATTGACATTTTGTTATTTGAATTATTTGCATTTTATTCTTAAAAAAAATCATTTTCTTGCTATTCATTGAAATCAAAGAAAATGATTACATACATCCTCCTTGTCTAACAAAGTAGAAATATCAAAATGAGCTTCCAATATTGTCCCAACTTACAAAATTCATATCCATATATTGTCTATACCATATTGTCAACATAAATCTTCAAATATAAGTATCCAAAGAAACACTAACATCCTTCAGTCAACCAAAAACAGTTACTAGCAAGACTGTACTATCACAAAAAACATAACAGTCATCCAAAACATATACTAACATAACAACATCATCACAACAAAATATATCAAACCACCCCATGGTTGAATCAAACAATCAAAATAGTAGATCCCGTAGATACCACTAATCCTTTAATGGTTTCTTAAAAAAAAAAAGTACCAAAAGGAAGATCCACAACAATCTTTGATAGGAAATCAACATCACTATTGAAGGTTCTATAGATATGTGACGGAATAATACTAAGAAATTATGTCAACAAAATATGAATCCTTTTGTACCATTGATCCCATTGATCCAGATGCAACACCTATCAGTTTTACAATCCATTAGCCCTTACCTGGGAATCACCATATACCTATAATGATATCATACCATTAACCTTATCAAACTATAACACATCCATATTCTTGTTTACTCTCAATAACCTATATTATTAAAAACTAATAAATTAAAAAAAAAATTTCATTATATAATTAAAAAAAATATATCAAATTATTTTTAACACGTTGTTATTAAAATATTAATACTTATGATACATTAAAATATTATTTTAAATATGATATATATATATATATATATATTCAGAGAAAAAAAACCATAAACTTGATATTTTCAGTGAGAAAATCAAAGTTACAGCCGGTGATCAAAATCACAGAGTCAAACCCTACATCCCATGATATAAATCCATGCGGAAGAAGACCAAATCATCAAGTCACCTAAAACAAAAAGGTGCTATAAGACATTAACGTATGACAATAAACTATAGCATAAGACCTTTAAAACATGTTCTAGACTCGCAAAATACAAACATAACTGATCAAAAAACAAATCCAAGTACGTCAAGCCATCCTCATAATGCCTAGATCGACAACAATGTTGTCCAAAGATTCAACAAAATGCATAATACTATCCATAGGACCCATAGCCTCGTTGGAAAGTCGATCAACCTCCATATTTGCTTCCTGATAAATGTGCTCACAAGAGAGATTATCAAAAGAGACCATTAGGTGTTCTACTTCCCTAAGCCAAGGCTCCAACATCAAAACCTCAATTTTGTTCTTCTGATTGATCCAGTTGATAATAACCTGAGAGTCTCTGAATATGGACAAAGAAGAATAACCCCTCACAGATGCAAACCAGAGGAGGCATCTAGCTGCTAAAATCTATGCTTTAATGTTATCTCCTTTTTCGATGCCCATTTTTAAACGAATGACGTGGTTTCTGCGTAAGTAGATAATCACACTAGCTCCACAAAGGCCTAGTTTTGATGCTCCATCAAAACAACCGCAGATGATTTCGCTGTCAATAACTAGGTATCTGACTGGTCTTTGTTTCTTACATCTTGAAACATTCAGATAGCCATTGTACAACCACGAGATCCTTTTAAAATCCCCATAAGCAGAAGGAGGGTTGTTTTCAAATAGGAGCTCATTCCTACTTCTCCAGATTGCACTGATCATAAAAAAAGGAAGAGATGTGTTATGAGTCGAGTTACAGGTCCACCGACGTAAGAAACCAATGAGGGAGTCGCCACTCCAATCATCTATGAAATAAATCCCATGTTGTAATCCATTCCAGGCATCTTTGGTAAAACTACAAAGAACAAAAAGATGATGAATTTCTTCACCGACCGCCCTGCACAAAGGGCATACACCCGGTCCCTAAAAACCTCTCTTTTGCAAATTTGGCCAGGTGAGAATCTTGTCCTGAAAACAAAGCCATAAGAAGCACTTTAACTTTAACGGGATTTTCCAGCTCCACAACTTTTTGTACCACCAGAAATGTTCAGGAGGAGAAGAAAATTATGGTAATATCAACTTGTAAAGCTGCGCCACAATCAACCTCCCATTAGAATCAGGCCCATCCTAGACGAGTCTATCAGGGGAGTCCACTAAGGATATTCCCACAAGAGAAAAATTTTCAATATAATTGTCCCAAACAGTAGCCCAACGAGCAGGAAGATCCAAGTCCTGGGCATTAAGCCAGTGTGGTTTAGAAGAGACGGAGCCCATATGATAAACTTGTGCAAGAACAACACATTTCCTTTCATGAAAAGCTTTAATTAGACCCGATGGGAGCAAGTAACAACCATCACAACCTATAAAAGGATCGATGCCAATGAAAAAATCTGTGCAACTTCTCACCTTCTAATTGAGCCAAGGTCCAATATAATGAAAGGTTCTAGTGAGATTGCGCCAAACAACCTAAGCTTGATGAAACTTGAGGACCGGTTTTCGAATCCACTGAAGCACCAAGAAATAATTTAGATATTTCAAACGAATCACATGAATCCAAATGCCTCCATCACCCAAAGCCCACCATAAACTTTTAGTCCTCATAGCCAAGTTAAAGCATTCAAGATTCTTCAAGCCCCATCCTCCATTTTCCTTGGGCCACGGAAAACTCTGCCACAAAGATAGATGGAACTTTCGCAAATGAGGTTTAATGGACTAGATGAAATGAAACAACTTGCTATGAATCCTGTTAATGATAGAGGAAGGCAATTTTCGCAAACCAAACCAGTACACTGGTAAACTCTGGATGACCGATTGAGCCAGAATGAGCTTGCCGCCAATGGAGAGCCAATGGAAGGCCCAATTTTTAATCCTTCGGTCAATTTTCTGGATTAACCATCTCCAGTCCTCCACCCTGTAACAATTGTCTTTAAGGAAATACCCCAAGTATTTAAAACCAACGTCAAGTGAGTCAAACTTGAAATGAAAAAGAGCCTTCACCTCTTCCAAAACACCATCATCAATACAGTTAAACAAAAAACAAGACTTGTCAACACTGATGGCCATTCCAGAAGCTAAACAGAAAACATCAAATTTTTCCTTGTAAGCCAACCACTCATTCAAAGACGCCGCCCCAAAAATCAAGACATCGTCAACGAACAACAAATGCGTGATAGCTAGAGCCCGAGAGATGTTAATACCTTTAAGATTACACTCCAATTTTGCTTCATTAATAAGCCGGCTCAGGCCTTCTATGGATAATATAAACAGTAGTGGAGATAACAAACATCCTTGTATGATTCCCCTGCTACTCAAGAAAACATCTGAAGGAGACCCATTAATCAACACAGAGAAATTAGAAGAAGATAAACAAGCCATAATCCATTGCACCACATTGACCGGCAAACCAATCTGAATGAGAATAAATCTGAGATAAGTCCAATCCAGTCGATCATACGTCTTTAACAGATCCACTTTCAGAATGAAAGCTTGTAAATCCTTAACTTTGACCGAGTGTAAGCACTCTTGAGCCACCCTGACATCATCGAGAATTTGCTGATTGAACAGAAAACCAAACTGTTCCAAAGAAATATGGTTAGCCAAGAAGGGCTTAAGGCGTAGAGAAATAACTTTAGAGATCAACTTATAAATGATATTGCAGAGCGAAATGGGCCGGAAATCATGGAAATTCTCTGGACGATCCCTCTTAGGAAGGAAAGCAAGAAAGGTAGAGCTAAGGATTTTGGGAATGGTAGTCTTTCTTCTAGATTCCTCCACATCCAGGAGAATCTCATGCCCCATCAAGTCGAAGAAGTGCAAGAAAAACTCCACCATCCATCCGTCTGGCACGAGGATTTTTTCTTTGACAAAATAAGTTAGTACCTCCTTCAGTTCCTCTATGGGCACTGCTTCCCCAATCTTAATGCCCTCATCTTTTGTGAGAAATCTCAGAAATAATCTCACAATTTTCAATTGTGCTTCTAAGTTGTTTACCTGGTCTTGATGATAATTAACCCTGAAATGATGCTCCGCTGCAAGATGAATGGAGGCCTAATCCAAACAGAGAGTACCATCCGCTTTTTTAATTTCCCAGATCGAATTCACATTCCTCCTTTGATTAGCTATATTTTGGAAGAAACTAGTATTACGGTCACCTTTTGCAATCCAGAAAGCATGACTCTTTAGTCTCCATGAGTTTTCATTTTGAAAGATTAAGGCTTCTTTCCTCTTGAAGAGTTCCATCATATCTGCCTTCCAGTTCGAGGAAAAATAATCCCCTTCCACTGAGTCCTCCATCATTTTGAGTTTATCCTCAATAGAGCCCAAATCCTCAACAATATATTTCCTCTTAATACGATCCCAAGAAATCACCTCCACTCTAAGAGCAGATAGTTTTTACAACAATGAATGTAAATGAGGGGAAATGTAACACCCCTGGCCCAGATTAGGGTTGTTATTGTAACTTGAACATTTTGGCTATGAGTATGTACATAGTATGATAATATTTTAATACAAATACCAGCTAGCTACATGAGGAGCAATACGCTGAAGAGGAGATCTAGATATTAACCGAGGGTTGTGAGGGGGTAAGGTTGAACTATGTACCTTGTTACCTAAACCCTTGTTCTATAAACCTTATGATAAACCCAAAAGAAAAATTCCTAAGACATAAACTTAAATGGGGAATATTTAATAATTAAATATTATTGAATATTAATTATTGTTGAGATTAAGTGATTAATCTTGCTTAAGGATGAAGAGGTAACGTGTTCCTTTGGGGACAACCACGTGGGGGCCCAAAGGGGACACGGGGTTACCTCGGTGAGCCATGTGGAAGTGGGGCATGCTGGTGGGAGGTCGGGGGGGGGGGGGGGGGGGTCAAGGAGAAGAACGACTGGGGGGCGGTTGAATGTCATTCCGGAGGATGCACGCAGAGGACACAGATGTACCAGGGGAGAACCAGTACTATGTCTGTGGGAACGAATGAGATGTGTGGAAAACTTGGGGAGGAACACCTGTGACGAACCTGAACCCAAGTTGTTGAGTTAAATTGTCTTGTCCATGAATTCCTTGGTTGCTTACACTAGTCGATTGGAAATTATGCATGAGACCCAGAGGGAATCCCGACGCTTGTAATGAAGTGTATTGCTATGCATTTTGGGAAGGAACTCAGGTGGGTCAATTGCGGACTTGACAAGGAATTGGTTACCAAACTACTAATTTTTGAACGTTGTATCCCTGTTACTTCTACCTTTGACTTTGTGAGTGAGTTGAGGGGGTTGGTGAGACACTTTGGGTTAATGTCTAGATCTCGGCTCAGGGGTGAACTTGGGAGATGAAATAGTACAGGCTGGACAAGTTCTAAGGTTGGGTGGAGCGTGGCTCACATGCAGTCAATTGCCACATTCTTGTGAATTTCATATAAGTGTATCCATGTATGAATTATAATGTTCATGTATGCTTGATAGGTTCAATCTATGGAATGAATGTGTAATTAAAAGAAATCCATGAATAAGCTATGTTTAAGCCCGTATAGAATGATGTGTTATGAATGAGGTATTTTCCTACATAAGCTATCTGCAACATGAATTTTATATGTGAATGATGAATGGCTAAACTTCATTTGTGTAAGACGTGTTTTCTTATGTTGTCACAACCTCATTGATGGATGGATGGTTCCTATATGTTCTTAGAATGATAGGCATAAACCTGGTTATGAAGTTTGAATGCCTGATTGAGAGTCTTTTGTATGAATAAGGCAGAGTAGTGTTGTGTTGTTTAACTCTACAAGCTATCATATGTCTATTATGGGCACATATGGCATGCTTCTAGCTGCTTGTGTATGAATTATGCTTATTGTAGCTAGGGTTTTACCCCTAGCTTGTGCCAATGAGCACCTACTAAGGAGAATGGACTCCTTAGTAGCAGTTCAATAATGATTAAATGATTAAGCTAAAACAACAATTAACAAACTACTCTAAACATTGCATGAGACATAAATGAAAGATGTAAAAAATGGTTTTATATTAATGTTACCTTGAGTGTCAAGGTTGATGAAGCCCTTTGCAGTGTCCAAGAGGATGCTCCAAGCTTCAGAATGCTCCTTCTCCTTCTCCAATGATGGGGATGGGCCAAAAGGTGGCTCTCAAGGTGAAAATAGTTCAAAGGTGAACTAGGGTTTCGAGAGAGATTTTGGCAGAGTAAGGGTGCTTGTGATTGTGGATATGGAATAAGGGATCTCCATCACCTATTTATAGTTTTTTGGTGGTGGAGTGCTGACCCATGGTTTTTAGGAAACACATGGTTTTGGGCAGCTGTATAGGGTTTTTTCCTCCTTTTCCTCATTATTTTATATTTTTTATTCCCTTTTTAGGGGATTTTTGCTATTTTTGGAGGAAAAGGGGGTTTTTTAGCCTTTTTTAGGCTATTTTGGTGGTTTTGTGGCCTTTTGGAGGCATTTTAGGCCTTTTGGAGGCTTTTTAAGGGGATTTTTTGGGATTTTTAATGGAAATATGGTAGGAAAATGGACAAATGAGCCATATAATGTGGTAAATGAGCTAGTGAGCACTTTTTGGGTGTTAACAGATTGCCCCCTGATGTGCGAGGTCAGGAGCTCATCGTATGGCCGATGGACATCATAAGTCATGAATGGTTTTCCTGGGATGTGGAGAGAAGAGAAGAAACAAACTGAAGCCCGGAACAATGATCCCGAACAACTGCAAGAACTAAAAGTACATAACCTCAATAAAGGATGAGGAATCATCTGATCATATGGACGAGGCGGGCATTCCCATGCTCGTATCGGGATATAACATAATAAAAATGGGGTCCAAAAATGGGGACCTGAAATATACATGACCTCAAATACTGACTGAGGAATAATCTCAATATATGGACGAGGCGGGCATACCCATGCTCGTATCAAGATACATAAACATAACTGTGAGGCCCGAAAAAAGGGGGACCTGAAAGATACATAGCCACTGTGTACATCATAAGGGTCCAGAGGGGACACAAAATCTGGGACATACTGTTAGGCGGACCATGTGGTAACTGAAGAACTGGTGCACTGGAATATCAACAGTGCTGCTGACTGGGGTACCAGAGGAACTGATGAAATGCTGGATCATAGTGACAGGTAGTTCTGACCTCAATGGTACACTGATCTGGAACTGGAACTGAACTGGGTACTCAAGGAAGCATATAACTGGATGGATTCCGAATACAATCGCCAACGCAGCCCGGACATCCATAGGAACATATAACTGGGCATTCCGAAATGACTCACCAATGTGCTAGAGTCGGGGGAAATCCGGGGTCTTCGACTAAAAACTGATGGGATATAATCCTACGCGATCCTCAACGATGCGATCAAGGTGCTGAAGTCGAGCATGTGAGGAACAACCACTCGGAGAGGCAATGATGTCTCCTCTCAGAATGATCCGTAGGCACTTACCACAGATGGTGATAAGTCCAAGGCGTAGGGACCTCTGGGCCTATCCTCTGGAATAGAGGAGCTGTCGTCGACAGAGGGAGACCTGCAACTATCAAGGCAATGATGTTTCCTTGACAGGAGCGCGAGGTACAAGACCGAAATGTGATAGTGTTGATGGCAGGACTGATAAACTGTGGAGGGACAACTGGGCAGGTAGAGTGGGTGGACTCAAACTTCCTTTGTTCAGAGTATGATAATGGGAATGATCTGGAAGCATATGAAACTGACTGAGGGGAAAGGGATCATAGCTGTAATGGATCTGGGAAGGTTACTGGGTTGAGGGAGACTCAAGCTGGTGTAAAATGGCAGGGGACTGCAGAATGCTCTGAACAAAGGCGACCTGATTGGGGGTGCTGCCGAGATGATCGATCATAGTGCCGGGAGGCACGGGATGACTTCTTCATGGGTTAAGGAACTAGAAGAAGTTTGTGTAAAATGATACTGTCATGTGGATTTTACGAGCCCAGGACAGTTCATGCTCGTGGTTGCTTTCAATTTTACGGAGTCTGAAAGCGATAAGAAGACTCTGAAATGATGGAATGGTACTGTCGTGTGGATTTTACGAGCCCAGGACAGTTCATGCTCGTGGTTTCCTTCAATTTTAGAGAGTCTGAAAGCAAGGAAGAAGACTCCAGGGGGTTGCTTTTTCGTAGATTTAGTCTCCAAGGCCCAAAGAAGCATAAAAGGATGCAATGAAGAACTCTTCTAGCCGGTGTGACTAGAGTATTCCTTTTTCGTAATTAGTCTACCAGGTCCGGAAAAGGGTTAAACTTATACCAGATAGACGCCCTTTCAGGTACTTTAACGAGCATGAAAGGAAGCAAGATTGCTCGGCGATCTTTTCATTCTTTTAGGAGTCAGAAAAGAGCTTAACGGAAACTCCCTAAGTGCCTTTTTCGTAAAGGACTTGTCCGGCCCGAAAAAGGGATAAAATTATACCGAACAAAAGGAATGGCCAGGCAAGGAGGAAGTGTTCAATCAAGGTTTAGTAATGATGACCAAGAACGAGGGTAGGTGGGAACACTGATGGACCTCCTTGCGGGGTGGATGAAATGGTGGCAAAATAACGAGACATTTGCAGTATGACAGGAGTGAATAGCTCATGTACAAAAGTGGAACAACCCGATAGCGGCCGATGTGGCACGCAAACCGAGGCAGCAAGGTGTCGGGACACAATGGTGAAATTGTACCAAGTGAGAGCGAGAAATGATCTCAAGCATCATCACGAGCTCAGAAAAATGAATCTGGCGATATAAAGGATGTCAAAAATGGGTAACGGCCGATGTGGCACGCAAACCGAGGTGACAAGGGCATTTTGAAAAAGGCCCGGAAAATATGGGGGTGAGAGCGAGAAATGATCTCAAGCATCATCACCAGCTCGGAAAAATGAATCCGATGATGCAAATGGTGCGAAAAACGGAGGTCATAAAGACTCCGGAATGGTAAAAGGTGAGCCCACCAAGCCAAGGATGCAGTGGTGGGGAGAAATGATGACCCGTGGGGGAAGAATACTAGGTGTATCAAAGCAAATCAAATCTACAAGTGATATGTGACCTCAAAAATGGTTGAGATCACAAGTGTGAAAAAGTGAGCAGGGTTAATGACTTGCCCCCATGCTATGTGCATGGGGTTTGTGATTATGGATCACATATGTGTGGGTTTGAACAATGGGTTCATTGACGTGCTGAGATAGATGTGATGGGGAATGTTCAAAGTGATTGATCGTGCCCCCTATCCCAGGGTCGAGGTGATCTATTATGCCCCTTGACTTAGAGGTGTCAAGGTGGTGCTCTATAATGGCGGGGTCGAGACCGGGCATCTCAGTATAGGACCAGGCAAAGACATCACGGAATTCCTGGAAGAGTTTTTGGTACTCCTCAATCTCTTGTTTACTACAGAATGCTCCTAAAGTGATGAGTTCAGGGGCACGTCCTGGGGTAGCGATATCAACTTGGATGACAGGTGAGATGTTGGCAATGTTACCTTCCTCGAAGGCATCAGGAGCAGGAATAGGGTCCTTGAACCAGTCAACCTTAGTGGGGAGGAAGTCTTTGGATTCGACCGCGTATTGGGTAGCGGTGCTAGAGGAAGACGCTTCTGGGATGAAATAGGAACGGTGGTGCATATCATCCCAAGGATAATCCGGGGCAGTAAGGGCCTCAAGAATCTCCTCATCAGTACGGAAAGTTTGCGTCGTCAAATCGGTTGACGAGGGAGTAGTGGTGGAAGAGATCATATAGATGGTATTGACCTCTCCGGAAGGTGAAGAGTCTGGGGGGTAGATCTCCTCAATGGTAGGTGGTGCCGTCTCAAGATCCAGATTGTTCATCTCATAGAGAGCTGCTCGGTAATCCGGGAGATCGGGACAGTGATGTGAATAGTGCCCGTAAATACCGCAGATGGCGCAGGAGTGGTTGGTACGTAGGGACTTATCTTTAGGCTTAGGAGTGGGGTTTAGTTCGACAGTTGGGATGTTGGGGTCATCATCGAGCATTTGCATGTGCTTCTGCAATGTGGGTAACTGTGGGCATTGGTGGGTCACATGGCCCAACTCGTCACACAGCGAGCATTTGGGAGGAGCACGAAACACTGGAGGGTTTTTTACTGTCTTGGGAGGTGGTACAGCAGTGTAAGGTTGAGGACCTCTGCCCCCAGTGGGTTTGGGAGTAGGAGGAGGTGTCGTGGAGGACGAAGGGGTAGAGACACCGGGAGGTGGCTGAGTGGTAGTAGCCATGGGTTGCACCGGCTGGAGGACGACATCTGGTGTCGGCGGGCGAACGGGAGGCGAAAGATACCATACAGGTAATCCCAAGGTTAACCCAGGGAGGCTAAGGGTAGCCATGACCGGGGCGCTAACTACTCCCGATGGAGGGACTAGGAAGGGGATCGTATGGATCGGTGTAACACCAATGTGGCTAGGTACCAGTGGTGGTTTAGGAAACAAGGGTGGTTGAGTGTTAGGTGGTAGGTTGTCGTGGGACAAGGTACATAAATCAGACACTTCGGGCGTAGATGACGGCGGAGGAATGGATTGAAAGGTGGAGGTCATCGGCGCGTCTGAGTAGACTCCAGGCCCCGTAGAGGAAACGAACGAGGTGGTGGCGGGAGAAACAGGTTGTTCAACCATGGGGAGAACATTTTCCGGTGCCGCCGGAGCACTGGGATCATAGTAGGTGAGCTGGTCAATCTTAACCACGCGTCCTTCATGGGGGAACATCATGGTGCGAAAGACAGAAGAGGCAACAGCCCGCATGGCATACATGTAGCTGCGGCCAAGTAGAAGGTTGTAATCCAATTGGGCATTGATTACCTCTATGTCAATAAGGACTGTTTTACCACCTAACTGGACAGGAACGTTGGGCAGGAGGCCTTGGGGCTGGGGCCGAACGACCGTCGTAGGCACGTAAGGCAGTGGTGGACTGCTGGAGAGGAGGGGATCTTAGCTTCTGCCATACAAATGTAGACATAACGCATGTGGAGGCACCCTCATCGATGATGCACCGATGGATAACAAGGTTCCTAACGGAGACAGTAACTTGGAAGGCTAAGCTGGAAGGTAGGCGTGGTTCAGACTGGTCTAAATCAAACGCCATCAAATGCGAATCAGTTGGGTCAATCCCCCCAATGGCGGAGAGTAAAGTCTTGCGCTGGGAAGGGAAGTTCTTCAAGACTTCTAACGCAGACATGGCTGCGGGAGACTGGGCTAGGTCGTCTACGATGTTGTAGTTTGACGCAGCGCGCGCAGTAGGGTTATTGTTGATTCGGCGAAGTGGGAAACGAGGTGCTTTCGCGGCGCCGTCTATGGGAGGCGGAGGTATACGTAACGCCTGATCGGTGGGATGGGCATTAGTAGGTTTATCCGTGGGAGTGGCTTCAGAAGTGGAGCCATATTGGTTCCGACGGGTCTGTAGGTTGACGTCAGCAGATGACATCATCAGCAAGTGGTGGGTACCTGAGTCAAACATGGGTTGATCAGGAGCAGCGTAAGTGATCTGTTGTTGTTGGGGTGCATTGGCTTGCTGGGGAGCCAACGGCTGAGTGTTCACTACGCCTTGGGTCGGTAATGGGTTTTGCAGCACCAAAGGGGGTTGTTGAGGTTGGGGGGGGTTGGGTGGCGCTTAGGGAGCCGCATGCCCTTGGCGATGGGCCTCGTCAACCCAGAGCTGCCGAGCTCGCTCCAAGTGTGGGAAAGCATGTGTGTAATGTCCATAGACCCCGCAAATAGAACAAGGGTGGTTTGTTCACAGATTGGGGTTTTTGGCCTGCTTGGGCGGGCGATCAGGATTTTGATTAGCGGGGGCCGCGTTGTTATTGTCAGGGGGATTAGCCGGTTGACCAGCTTGGTCTGCAGGTTGGTTGTTTCCCCGATTACGGCCCTTGCCGCGGTTCTGTTGGCCCTGGTTTCGTTGGTTATTCTGGTTTTGCTGCGGGTTCTGTTGGGCGTAAACTTGCCCTTGGGCAGCAGGTGGATTCTGAGGTTGCGCAGGTGCAGGAGCAGGCTGCGGAGGATGATAAGCAGGTTGAGGCTGAGCAGGTGCAGCAACTTGAGGGGGTTGCTGATAGGACTGCGGAGCAGGTGGTGGATGTGCCGCAGGGGCTGCCTGGGGCGTATAATAAGCGGGTTGGGCTTGTGAAGGCGCAGGAGCTGGGGCAGCCTGCTGATGGTAGTAAGGCTGAGGGGCGACTGGAGGAGCATAAGCAGGAGTCGCATACCCGAAGCACTGAGGTGGACATGAGGGTCCATGGGAATAGTGATGTGTCATGGGAGCATATGAGTTGGTTGCTCCAGACTGGGAAGTAGCCTTCGACAGGTCGGGGCCAGGGGTAGGACGTGCTATAGAAAACGGTTGGGGATGCGAAGAAACACGGCCAATGATACCATCTGCAGCGTGGGATGCCCCCGGCGCATCATGATGGGAGGACTCGCCGCGAGGGGCGTCAGGTATAATGGTATAAAGGTAACCCGACTGGGCATAAATGAGGTCGAACTGCTGTGCCTTAAGGATGGCCTCTTCTTCAGACTGGGGTCTTTCTGAAGCTACATCCTTAGCAATAACAGGAAGCAGGGACTTGAGGAACCAATCGAGGAAGATACGGTCGTCTAGTTTGATCTTGCATAAGCTACGGCGTCGACGCCACTCATGGATATGGTCCGTGATATGGGTAGCCGTGTTTTGTCTGCAGGATAGGAGGATCTCAACGCCCGCGTCATAGCGGACAGGCAACTCGAAGAACTGCAGGAAGGTAGAGGCAAGGGAGGCAAAGGTGGCGTGGGTCCCATGTGGTTGCTCAATATACCATTTGGCTGCAGAGCCAGTAAAGGTGCGCTGTAAGAGACGGAGGCGAACAGAGTCATCCACGATGGAGTTAGAGGAACACCATAGGTGGAAAGACATGATATGGTTTTGTGGGTCATCACCAGCCTTGCCCTCGAACTTAGGGATGTCCGAGGGGAGCTTGGTAGGCATATGAGGCCACGTGGGGTCGTGTCGAATAGGATCGTTGGTCAATCTGGCCAGGTCAGGTAGGTTGAGGCTAGCCATGAATGGCAAACTGGAAGAAGGCTGCGACACAGTAGT
The DNA here is from genome assembly GCA_027924585.1 of Larix kaempferi. Classification (NCBI taxonomy): domain Eukaryota; kingdom Viridiplantae; phylum Streptophyta; class Pinopsida; order Pinales; family Pinaceae; genus Larix; species Larix kaempferi. Next base: position 2,622,042 of record BSBM01000612.1, on the reverse strand, counting down.
GCTATGGACCAAGTTGGGGCCAGTGCCCCCAAGTGGAGGGGCAAGATTTAGGGTGGTGCCCCCAAGTGGGGGAACTGAGGTAGTGAAGGATGGTCCAGCACCACCATTGGTAGTGTGAGCCACTGATGTAGTGGGGATAGGTATTCCCGCTGTGGGAATAGGTACCGTGAGGGGTACAGTAGATGGGTTCCCCATGGAGGGCATACCCAAAATAGGTGTAGTAACTGGTGTAGTGGTGGATGTGCCACCAATGGTCCCTATGACAAATGGAGTGGAAGTCGTGCCAGCCATGGGGCTAGTAGGGGCAGTGTAAATAGGGTTCTCAGACTCTTCGTCAGAATCTGAGGTAAAGTAAGGTGCGTCACTATCTGGTGACGGAGACCTACGTCGCTGACGAGTGGAGTCAAGTGACAAGGCTCTAGATCGGTGATGAGTGGTATCAACGGATAATGATCGGAATCTACGACGTGTGGTGTCAAGAGAACCGTGCTGTGGGGGCTCGCCCCTGAGGCGCCGAGAATGTCTCGGGGACTCAATGGTGACGGATGGTGTCTAGTCTCTGTGGGTTGAGGTGAGTATAAAAATAGCTCAAAAATCCTAATGCAACCGAGTGTGTAGAAGGAGAGCTTAAAAAACAAGGCACTCAGGCCAACAACCAACTCAAAACACCTACTGCAACAGCTGTGCTACAATAGGTGGAGTAACAACAAAGATGGTCAGAATACCAACAAGCAGCAGGTTTCCTAAAAAAGAAAAATGGTGGACTCACTAGACCAAAGGGAGGTAAAGGAGCATGCAAACACCTAGCTAAAAGTATTCTGACTCAACTAAACATATCCTCTGCAAGGTGATGAAATCCAAGTCAGACAATATGAGTAGGAAAGCCAAGTGGCTATGATATCCCCCTACCGGGAGGGACACCGGGTAGTCAATCCTAGAAGAATGGCAACTAAGATACCCCGTTCATGACACGTCCAGAAAGGTGAATCTGCCGTTTAGTTCGTTGACCGCAATACCCCTATACAGGGATATCCCGCGAACCGCGAAAGGTAGCCCTTCGGTTACTGAATGGAGGGCGGTATTCCACTCAGGCCTCCGGAACCAGTCTCCCGACTTCAACCCTCCTAAGGGAGAGGCCCTCTGATAAACTGGTCGTGACCGTGCCAAAAAGTACTAGGGGATTTTGGTTCCCTATTTGGACAACAACTATGTCTCAAGTGAAATAACCAAGGGGTGTTATTGGAAGCCTATCCCCCTGATCCTACCTAACTACAATGATTCTTTTGTGTTCCCCAAGTGGGGTTAGAATGTTGGTTTAATTAGGTACTTTTTAAGGCTCACTTGATTTTTTGTGACAGAGTGTGTGCTCGTGAGGTGTTGAACCCAAAAATAGAAGTGCCACAAGGGAGGGCAACTTCCAATCTATCAATAATGCTGAAATTGATTCTTTTAACTTGCAAAATTTTCTGAATGAAAAAATACTGAAATTTTAAAAGACGCTGTAAAGGGAACAGAAATTTGGTTGCAGAAAGGCTGTAAGGAAGTGAGGCTGCAGGTGGGACAAAAGGCTGTTCAAATGCAGAAAATATTGCAGCAAGAGGGGCTGGGCTCAAAACAGGAAAAGAGCAGAAATCAGACCGCGGGTCTGTGGCGGATCAGAACAGGCCGACTGTGGGTTTGAGGGAAACAGCGGCGGTCAGGTCGCGGCTATCGAGCCAACAGAGGCAGTCGGGACGCAGGAAAAAGGGGAAAAGACACAGTCGGGTCGCGGCTATCGGGACAACAGTGGCAGTCGGGACGCAGGAAAAATGGAAAAAGACACAGTCGGGTCGCGGCAAAAAGGCTAACAGGCGCAGTCGGGACGCACGAAAGAGGCAGAAAGCCGCAGTCGGGACGCGTGAAAAAGGCCGACAGGCGCAGTCAGATCGCGGCAAACAGGCTGATTAGCCACGGTCGGATCGCAGGTAACAGACTTGAATCCGCCGGCAGAGCGTCGGAAGCAGTCTGAGAGCCACGGTCGGATCGCGGGTAAAGGCCTGAAAGGCGCGGTCGGGACGCGACTGCAGAGGGAAAAAACGCGGTATGCGGCGGCCGAAAGGGACAGCCGAAAAGAAAAAATTTAAAAAACGGAAACCAGAAATTCGAAAACTAGGGGAGTCGCCAAAACTGTAGCTAGGGTTTTACCCCTAGCTTGTGCCAATGAGCACCTACTAAGGAGAATGGACTCCTTAGTAGCAGTTCAATAATGATTAAATGATTAAGCTAAAACAACAATTAACAAACTACTCTAAACATTGCATGAGACATAAATGAAAGATGTAAAAAATGGTTTTATATTAATGTTACCTTGAGTGTCAAGGTTGATGAAGCCCTTTGCAGTGTCCAAGAGGATGCTCCAAGCTTCAGAATGCTCCTTCTCCTTCTCCAATGATGGGGATGGGCCAAAAGGTGGCTCTCAAGGTGAAAATAGTTCAAAGGTGAACTAGGGTTTCGAGAGAGATTTTGGCAGAGTAAGGGTGCTTGTGATTGTGGATATGGAATAAGGGATCTCCATCACCTATTTATAGTTTTTTGGTGGTGGAGTGCTGACCCATGGTTTTTAGGAAACACATGGTTTTGGGCAGCTGTATAGGGTTTTTTCCTCCTTTTCCTCATTATTTTATATTTTTTATTCCCTTTTTAGGGGATTTTTGCTATTTTTGGAGGAAAAGGGGGTTTTTTAGCCTTTTTTAGGCTATTTTGGTGGTTTTGTGGCCTTTTGGAGGCATTTTAGGCCTTTTGGAGGCTTTTTAAGGGGATTTTTTGGGATTTTTAATGGAAATATGGTAGGAAAATGGACAAATGAGCCATATAATGTGGTAAATGAGCTAGTGAGCACTTTTTGGGTGTTAACACTTATGGGAAAATAATGAGAATAATGAAGTTGTTAATTAGATGCTTAATGGAAATTTTTAATTGCATGGTTTTACACTGTAATTATGTGTATGTGTAACGAGGGTACGTTACAAATTGGTATCAGAGTGTTGGTTGCAGCTCTCGGGCCTCTAGAGTTGAATTTATTTTCTTAAAAAGAGATATATACATGTATTTGAATATATTTTGTAATTAATTTTTGGACTAATAATCATTGGTAATTTCAAATTGCTAGCATTATACATGAATAATCAGTCATTTGAATTTTAGACTGTCAGTAAAGATAAGCGAACGAAATTAAAGAGATGGAAAAGGATCCAGTATTTTCTAATTTTGTTGAAGAAGTTGGTGAAGAAGAACAAGGTAATGAATCCAATGGTCACCAAAGCAGGTCAGGTACCTTGGATGTTGTGCAAAATTTGAGGAATTTGCAATTTGGAAACAATGTAATTTTACGAAGTTTGGAACAACATAACCAAATCAATCAACAATTATTGCAAAATTTGGCCCAGCTACAAAATCAAATGCGTCTAGTGACTCCTAACAAGGGAAAAGGTGAAGAGTCCATGAACAGAGACATCCCTGACATGTATCACTATTCTCCATAAATAGATGCCAACATAAGGAAATTATATTTCCACCGTAAGACAAATAAAAGCTCCCATGGAAATAAGAAGAATCAGCAAGATAACTACCCTAGAAAGCAGCGAAAGAGAAAGCATGATGCGATGTTAGAAGGTGAGCTTAGGAAATTAAAACCTCCAACATTTGATGGAGAGAATTTAGGTGACGCTGCAGAACTATGGCTTATGGAAATGGACAAGTATTTTCATTTACATGACTACTCAGAAAACCAAGAAGCACGGATTGCAATATATAATTTGCAAGGAAGGGCTTATAAATGGTGGAAGCATCTCAAACAAGTGCAAGAATTGGATGAGAAGCAGATTTATTGGATGAAATTCCAAAGACTCTTCAAGAAAGAATCTCTATCACAACAGTACTATGATAAAAAGATACAAGAATTATTTGAGCATAAATTGGGAAACATGTCCATGGAAGACTATGAAAATAAATTCTTGGAGCTGCTAGGATATGTGGATTTTATCAAGGATGAAAAGGTGAAGGTACAACGTTTTATCAGTGGCTTGCCTGCGTATTATAAGGATAGATTGAATTATGATGAACCTCGCACCTTGAAGGATTGCTTCCGAAAGGCTAGGTGCTTGTATGAGAAAGGCCAGAATAGGTAGGAAGTCAGAAAGGTTTGTAAAGGTAAGCTGGAAGAGAAGCAAGATCAGAGAAGAAAGGGGTTTAAGCCTCTAGATACAAAGAAGGACACCTACTCTTCTTTTAAACCACTGATACCTAAAGAAGAATCCAGGATGGTTAATTCTCCAGGACAAAAGAAAGCAACCCAAGGTAAATGTTGGGGATGTGGTGGTGACCATTTATTAAGCAAATGTCCTGAAAGAAGAAATAAGGGAACCAATGTATATAATATGCAAGAAGCTTCTACTATTGGCTATGTTGCTAGAAGTGTTCCTCGCATCTATGCAACATTGGATAATCGCCAAGTTGATCATCAATCTTCTATGATCGATATTGAAGGTAAATTAAGTGATGTGCCTATTTCAATTTTAATTGATTTCAAAGCTTCTTATAGCTATATTAATACTAACTTGGTTGAAAGGTGTAAATTGATGACTCATAAGTTGTCTAAGTCTAGAATGGTTCAATTGGCAACTGGTATGAAGAGCAAGGTCACAGCTATGGTCAAAAGTTGTTGTTTTGAAATGAATGGAAACCAAACCTGTATAGATTTAGACATCCTTCCTCTTGGATCATATGATTTGCTGATCGGTATGGACTGGCTTGAGAAACACTTTGTTGTGTTGGACTGCCACAGTAAAGTTATTACATGTTTGAATGATGAGGGAAACCTTAATGTACAAATAAGAGGTATTCAGAGACCTATATCCTTAAGACAAATTTTAGTCTTACAAATGAAGAAGTGCATCAGGAAAAGGTGTTAGTTGTATGTTATTCAGGTAGAAGAGTTGGTTAATGAAAAAGAATCAAGCTTGGATGAATATCCAGTATTGAAATAATTTGTTGATGTATTTTAGGAAGTTCCCAGGTTACCACCCAAGAGGGATATCAATTTCACAATCGATTTGGTGCTTGGATCTGTGCCAGCTTCAAAAGCACCATACATACTGGGTACTCCACATTTAAAATAATTGCAAATGCAACTTGAGGAGTTACTGAAGAAAGGGTATATACGACCTAGTATATCACCTTGGGGTGCTCCTGTTATATTTGTAAGAAAGAAGGATGGCACACTTAGATTATGTGTGGACTACATGCAGTGAAACAAAGCCACAATTAAGAACAAGTATCCCCTACCTAGAATTGATGATCTTTTTATCAGTTAAGAGATGCAAGAATATTTTCTAAGATAGATTTGATATCTGGATATCACCAGATACGTATTAAGGATGAAGACATCTGTAAAATAGAATTTGAAAATGGCTCAAGATTGTCAAAAGAGCTATGCAGATAAAAGAAGGACGCATAGAAAATTCCAGGTTGGGGACATGGTGTTCTTGAAGGTCAGAGGCAAGAAAAGTTCCTTATGGTTGGGAAACTGCAAGAAATTGGCCGCTAGATTTTGTGGACCATTCGAAATCTTGAGCAGAGTGGGATCAATAGCTTACGAGCTAGCACTACCTCCCACCATCAAATACATAATTTGTTTCATATTTCATTTCTGAAAAAGTATGTTTATGATATTAATCATGTGCTTGATTGGTTTGTTCTTCAAGTGGAACCTGAAGGAGAAATGCAGGTTCAACCAATCTACATATTGGATCGCAGAAGCAAGATAATCAGGAACAAAGTCATAGGATAGGTAAAGGTACAATGGACCCATTACAGTCCTGAGGAATCTACTTGGGAACCAGAATATATAATGCGGGAAGAGTATCCACATTTCTTTTGAAAATGTGTATATAATAAAACACTACGTCAACGAAATTTTGTATATGTTTTGATACAATGTTAATCATTGAGGACGATGAAGACTCTAAGGGGAGGGGAAATGTAACACCCCTGGCCCAGATTAGAGTTGTTATTGTAACTTGAACATTTTGGCTATGGGTATGTACATAGCATGATAATATTTTAATACAAATACCGACTGGTTGCATGAGGAGCAATATGCTGAAGAGGAGATCCAGATATTAACCGAGGGTTGTAAGGGGGTAAGGTTGACCTATGTAACTTGTTCCCTAAACCCTTGTTCTATAAACCTTGCGATAAACCTAAAAGCCACATTCCTAAGCCATAAACCTAAATGGGGAATATCTAATAATTAAATATTATTGAATAATAACTATTGTTGAGATTAAGTGATTAATCTTGCTTAAGGATGAAGAGGTAACGTATTCCTTTGGGGACAACCACGTGAGGGCCCAAAGGGGACATGGGGTTACCTCAGTGAGACATGCGGAAGTGGGGCATGCTGGTGGGAGGCTGTGGGGGGGGGTTAGGGAGACAAAGGGCTGGGGGGCGATTGAACGTCAGTCCAGAGGATGCACACAGAGGACACCAATGTACGGGGGGAGAACCGGTACAGTGTCTCGGGGAATGAATGAGATGTGTGGAAAACCTGGGGAGGAATCCCTGCGATGAACCTGAACCTGAGTTGCTAAGTTAAACTGTCTTGGCCATGAATTCCTTGGTTGCTTACACTAGTCGATTAGAAATTATGCATGAGACCCAGAGGGAATCCCAACGCTTGCAGTGAAGTGCATCACTGTGTTTTTTGGGAAGGAACTCAGGTGGGTCAATTGCGGACTTGACAAGGAATTGGTTACCAAAATGCTAATTATTGAACCTTGTATCCTTGTTACTTCTACCTTTGACTCTGTGGTGATTTGAGGAGGTTGGTGAGACACTTTGGGTTAATGTCTGGATCTTGGCTCGGGGGTGAATTTGGGAGATGAAATAGTACATGCTGGACAAGTTCTAATGTTGGGTGGAGCGTGGCTCACATGCAGTCAGTTGCCACATTCTTGTGAGTTTCAGATAAGTGTATCTGTGTATGAATTATAATGTTCATGTATGCTTGATAGGTTCAATCCGTGGAATGAATGTGTAATTAAATGAAAGCCATGAATAAGTTATGTTTAAGGCCTGTATAGAATGATGTGCTATGAATGAGGTATTTTCCATTACATAAGCTATCTGTAGCATGAATTTTATATGTGAATGATGAATGGCTAAACTTCATTTGCGTAAGACATGTTTGCTTATGTTGTCACAACCTCATTGATGGATGGATGGCTCCTGTATGTTCTTAGAATGATAGGCATAAACCTGGTTATGAAGTTTGAATGCCTGATTGAGAATCTTTTGTATGAATAAGGAAGAGTTGTGTTGTGTTGTTTAACTCTGCAAGCTATGATATGTCTATTCCGGGCACAGATGGCATGCTTCTAGCTGCTAGTGTATGAATTATGCTTATGGGGAAATAATGAGAATAATGAAGCTGTTAATTAGATGCTTAATGGAAATTTTTAATTGCATGGTTTTACACTGTAATCATGTGTATGTGTAACGAGGGTACGTTACAGTGATGATCAATATGCGCCAAAATTGCCCATTTATTTCTGACCAACTTGCAGAAGGATTCCTATTCCAGCCAAGTACTATTGAACTTGAAAGGATAAGCCACATTTGGAGCTTGAACCTCCAATTAAAGAAAAACCGCCTTATGATCCAAGATACCAATGGGTGCACTCCACGATCTGAACCTACTCCCCATGAAAATAGAAGAATCATGAACAAGAAACCGATTCGGTCACTTAGCCACACCGAACCTGCCAGTCTGGTCGTTGTTCCATGTTGGAACCAAATGAGACAGTTGAATGTCAATCAGGCCCCAAGAGTCAAAGTGATCTTTGAAGTAATGTGCTAAATGATCCTCAAGATGACCCGATCCCCAAATTTCATTAGAAGATAAGGTAAGGTTTAAATCTCCACCAACAACAAGTTTTCGGTCTTCAAGGGTGCCTCTATCAAAGACATTGTCCCAAAAACCCTGTTGATTATGGTATGGACCATAAATATTCAGAATGTTGTAAGCTTGATCCATCCCCCAAAAACGACCTTCTAACATTAAGCCTGGACAGGTTTTGAAAACCGCAAAATCATCCAGGGTGGGATTCCACGCAGCAAGAAGACCACCTGGCATGCCAGTAGAGTCAAGCGCACAAAATTTCCAATTCGTTTGGATCTTCAAGAAGAACTCACATGCTTCGGAACCTAAATGCATGGTTTCCTATAATAAAACAACACAAGGCTTGACAGAGTCTAGAAGCCTTCTAAGGGATGGCTTCCAATACCTTTGATATTAAACGAAGCAATTATCATTGGGGAACAAAGGAGGGGCCTTCACTCGCTCTAAGTGACCCATAATACTGACAAGAATTCAAAGCCAAGGTAATGGAAGATACACTAGTAAGTTTGGGATTGACTCACTTCCCCTCTTCAACATCGCTGCGACTAGCCTCTTTAATCTTTTTCTTGTTTTGCTTTTTACGAGTGGTAAAATTTTCCCACTTGATAGAGCCAAAAGAAACCCCTAACCTAGGATCTTCCACAGACTCAGTGTCGCCAAAATTAGGTAAAGGAATCATGTCCGGTTCCGGGGTACTCTGCAACAAGGGGTTCGGCTCATCAGTGACAGGCTTAGCCAAGCGAGAAGAGTCGTCCGACGAGCCAAGATGAGGAGAAAGAACAACTGGGATGTATAAGACCCAAGAGTGATTAATAAGTGGGGCATATTTGACAAGGGAATAAGAAAGGATAATACCCAACCCATCCCGTCGAACAAGGTCTCCTGAGGACGTATAAACAAAAGAACCATTAACCCTAGCATGTGCCGATGCTTCCCCAAGTAAGGGGGGAAACAAGGAACAGGGAGCCATGGAGGGATAAGGTCCCCTTCCACCAAAAGAAGAAGCATTTCCATCAGCCAAATAATTCATGATATCCTCTAAAGAAATGGACTTCAACAACAACGGGAGAAAATTTTTGAACTTACCCAAAAAAACCTACGCATAATCGACGTCAAAAGGAATGGGCATCGAAATAGTCTGCAAAGAGTCTTCAGAAATTGAAAGGTCTTCCAAACCCCTATCATCTTCCACGCTTGTGTCCTTGCACTCCTGCCGCAAATGAACAATTTTGTGACAATTAAAGCACCGAAAAGGAACTCTCCAGTAGTCTAGTTGTTGTACAAATACCCCATGCTCCCAAATAACCTCGACCTCCTCAGGTATCACATCAGATACATCAACTTCAATCAAAACCCTAGGGAATCTGCGCTCATTCGAAAGCAGGGTTCTTTCCTCTATAAGGATGAAGCAACCAATGGCATTGGCAATGCCCATGAAGGCATGAAAACTCCAATAGAAAAGAGGGTAACCCAGGAAGATGACCCAAAGATGCTGCCTCTTTAACTTCTCCTTTCTGGGTTCGAATGCAGAGTGCCACCTCATGAGAATCAACGAGCCTGTTCCTAACACCTAGAACCTGAACAAAATGGTTTGGAGCAAATCCTCAGAGAGAAAATGGAAATACAACCAACCATTCTCCAACATAATTACCCTAGGGACGTAATGGATCAAGGGATTCCAGCACTTTGAAATCCATTCCACCACCTCCACCCGGTTAAGCCTAAGGTATTCCATTTTTCCAATCAACGCCCTGGTGGACAAGTTATGGACCATGTCCATAGTCACATATCTGTCGAGAATGAAACCCAGACTTGCATGCCTTCTCCGCCTTTAAATACCTTTTATCCTTCGATTTTCGCTTATCCAAACCCCCTAGCGGTCTAACGGTTTCCTGAGAGGGCCGAGAAGAAAGAGGTAGGGGAGTCTCCGCTGAAAAGGCCCTAGGAGCAGAACCATGCTTCACCCTCTCACGTCTAGAAGAGGGAGTCACACAGTGAGGAGAGTGGTAAACCACCGCACAATTAGGGTTGACCCAGACAAAGACCGTGGGAACCGGGGAGCTACCTCCAGCTGTCATCCCTTCTTCCAGAAAAAAAATGCCAGGCAACAGAATGGACAAATAGGAACCCCCAAACAAGTACAGGGTAGAAAAAAAATACCGTGTATGTAGAAGAAACCACAACTGACAGAATCCAAAAAAAACGAAGACAAGACAAAACCCAAGAGAAAATGCAGGTTTACAAAACTATTCCCACTTATTTTTACTTGGTTGGTACTGACCATTCATGATGAATGGTTGACTCCAAGCCTACATTGAATGACACTATAGAGCCAAAGGGAAAGGGAAAGGCCAAAAACCATGAATAAAACCCTCAAGCAACAGGCAGATCGACCTCGACGCTCCCATATCCAACCCCAGGTCCACAATATCTTTAATGGATATATATATATATATATATATATATATATATATATAAAGGAATTGTATATCTCTCCTAACATATTACATAATAAAGTGAAATCTTTTTACACTATTTTATTGTACAAATATCAATCTAAATATTATAATGTCTGATAAAGTGAGAGATTTTTACAATAAGATAGTAATAAAGTGAAAGCTTTTTACAATATTTTCTTTTAATATAATCCCGTAACATTGAAAGTTTTTTACAATAAGATATTTTTATATTAAAAATACTAATCAAAATTTTATAATGAGAAATAATGAAAATAATGTGTCACATGAATACATGTTTCATTATTTATTTTAATTAAATTATAGTATATATGTATTATTTTTATAAATCTATCTTCCTGGTATGTATAGGAGAAGCCTAAACTTAACTTGAACAATCTTCCTAAGCAGAGATATGGATAGCATTGTCCATGTGTGCCTAGCTTTAGCTTTAGGGTGTCATTAATAAGTGAAGGGAGATTCATTTAGATTAGTATATTTGGATATCACTAAGAGCATTGTAGCTTTATGTATGGAGCCAAATCTTGATGGATACTTATATCACATGGCCTCTATTTAGCCTTATGAATGATGAAGAACATCATGGATATTGGGTATTTGGGATACTAAAAGGGGTTGAAACTATCCTTATAAGTTATGGAGTAAAGACCTAAAACTAATTATGAAACATTAATGGCCAAAAACCAAGAGACATCTTGCAAAAAAACAAGTTATTTCACCTAGAGTGGTAAATAAGGTAATGACTCTGGTGAATAAGGTAATGAGTCTACTCATATTAGTAGATAGAAACCATTCATACGTTCCCCCCTCCCCCCACACACATCATTTTCTATTGATAATATTTTGCTTAGATCCATCTTAATTTTGATGAAGGATCATATCTTTCAAAATATTTTTTAGAGTGCAAAATTTAACCTCAAAGATTTTCACCTACATGGATTTGATATCTCTAGACTTTTGATAGATTCAAAGTTAAAATGAATCTAAGTTGATTTTAATCATAAAGATCAAGGTTAATAGTATTAAAGTAATGATGCCAGTGAAGATTAAGAAAGTAAAAAGATGTATATAATAAATCAAATAGATTAGGTGAATAGTATTAAAGTAATGATGTTGATAAAAGATAAGAAAAAAATATATATATATATATATAATAAATCAAATAGATTAGGTAGTGACCAATTTCACTTTATTGTTTTGCATTATTACTAGCTCGCGCATTCTATATAAGCTTTGTATTATACTAGCTTTACTAGTTAACTAGCTAGATATGATTTCTACTCGACTGGCTAAATACTAGCAATAAGATAAGAATAATGAGAAGATATATTACTAGCAATAAGATAAGAATAGTGAGAAGATATAATACCAGCAATAAAATAAGAATACTAGCTTAGTTGGAAATAAATACCAGTAGTGGTGAGTCTTCCTTGTTGATGTGTGTTGTTTTAGGTGTGCTTCAAGGCTTGAGGCAGCAGCTACTCAGGAAAAGTGACGAAGTTTGGGAAAGTGCCAATGGTGTTTTCTTATGCTGAGTCTGGTTCAAATCATGATGATAGTGACAATGGTCAGACCACTGGGTTGCAAAGACTAAGACTATACTCCTTACTTTGGAAAGAATAGTAGGTAAACTATTGATTTGCATTATTCAAAAAGTGAACAATTTCCCCAATAAGATAAGAATAGTGAGAAGATATAATACTAGCAATAAAATAAGAATACTAGCTTAGTTGGAAATAAATACCAGTAGTGGTGAGTCTTCCTTGTTGATGTGTGTTGTTTTAGGTGTGCTTCAAGGCTTGAGGCAGCAGCTACTCAGGAAAAGTGATGAAGTTTGGGAAAGTGCCAATGGTGTTTTCTTATGCTGAGTCTGGTTCAAATCATGATGATAGTGACAATGGTCAGACCACTGGGTTGCAAAGACGAAGACTATACTCCTTACTTTGGAAAGAATAGTAGGTAAACTATTGATTTTCATTATTCAAAAAGTGAACAATTTCCCCATTAAAAACATTGTAGACACAATTTTGACAACAAAAAAAAAAACTATTATCTTTAAAAAAACTTTAAAATATAAATAATACAATGAAATCAATACACTAGTCATTTAAATAACAACGTGTCCCATTATAAATTTGATATCGTACATATCGTAATACATAGAATCTCACTGAACCAAGATAGCGAACAATCACCCAATTCAATAAACACAGAATCCAAGATGATAATCCTCAAGATAACCAGTCAATAATCTGTCTTCCATTCACCGACCACTGCAAAAATGTACACTCGGAGATCCGGTTAAAAGAAAAACTCGTCCATCTGAAAAGTGTGATAACTGGAACGAGCCCAATTCAATTTCTGTGTTAAATCTGGTTAAATTCCGAATCTTGTGCTAAATCTATTCCTCATGATCACCCGTAATGATTTACCTCTATCGAATTTGGAACGGAAGAAATCGAACCCACTCTGTTTTACGAAGGATTTGCTATTTTAATCATTGTCTCGACTACTTTAGAAAACGTGACCGTTGGCCTTACCTTTAGTGGATTAATTTAACATTTGTATTGCTTCATGTATATGTAGCTAGGTTGGAAGTATCAATTGTTCTAGTTGTTGTTAAACTACTAACTGGAGTATAAACCTCAGTACGATTATCGTATGAATTTTCCTCTTTAATTAATTTGGGAGCCATATCATATCCTCCTGTGAACCATGTCCTTCTATTTCGCGAAATCGTAAACCCGGTAGTTGATATTTCAATGTTCCTTTAATCATGCAATTGGTTTATTGTAACAACAATATACAACTGCGTAGTTCCCAGTTGGTGGAGCAGTTAACAACCTGTTTAGAATTAATACTGTGGGTTAAAACCCCAATCGTTTAGACGGATACTGTCTACTACGTGTTTTATTTCTCAGGCAAGTATATGTAAACGGTGCACTGATGTGTCTTCCATCATTCGGCGTTATGGCGCAATTGTAGCTTTTAAATTGCATAATCCGCAGACCCCTGAGAAGAGAAACCATCCATCTTAATCAATCGACAACTGGTGAGTAGTTCTTATATTAATTTTTATTGATGAATGTCAGAGGTTATACAAAATATCAAATATTTTGATATAGATTTAAGTTTAAGATTTATCTATTTGTTTTTATATTTGTTTTAATTTTTATGTAAAATTTAAAATTAATTATATATAAATATTCATTTTCTTTATTTATTTTTATTTTATTCTTGACATAATCATTTGTATTAAACTATAAAACACTTAACATTTCTCAATGATCAATTGATATCTTATTAAAAATGAAGACTCTTTAGCCTCCATTCACTTTTATTCCAACCTAAGTAAATATGGTTTAAACTAGTAAGCAGTGGAACCCTCGTGAGCTATCCAAGCTTGAAACCAGACTCAATATACTTTACACTTCATCTGCAACAGCCAGAGCTACCAAAGCTACTGTTACAAAATTTAATTTCTAGGCATCGACTTTTATAACTATTAGATCCATTGCATTCATGTCCACCTATTTGGTCTGAGAAAGTTCCACTGCATTCATGCCCACCTGTTTGGTCTGACATTACTACATGAGGGGTTGTTTTAAGACATAAGTTTGAGACAATAATCACAAAATGCCTCTAACCTATTCACTTTTTTTTCTTTCTAAAATATATCTTTTACTTTTGTCGCAAGGACGACACGTTAAAGGCGGGAAGGAAAAGAGACTCTATGTTAAGCAAAAATTGGGGATTTGGCTCATTCATGCATCTTCCCTGCAAATATTTGGGGTTTTGTTCATTGACGGATCTGCCCAGCAAATATTGGGGGTTTTTCTCATTAACGCATTTGCCCATGGATTCGATAGCCCGGGGTTGTTCCCTTAAGCCCACTGCGTAGCCTAGGGTTTTCCCACCTGCACATTATCAAAGTCATGGATTCGATGGACTAGGGATTTTTCACCTGCATCCTGCACCATCACGATCTCCATACCAAATCATCAAGCAACCACTTTCTCAATCATGGATGTCCAACAGGAGCTCACGGGTTCGAGAGTTCTAGTGGTGGACTCTGACAAATCATGGGATATCATCTTAGGCCAAGCCCGAGAGCAAGCCTGTCCGATTAGTCACTATGTCTGTTGAATCCAACTTATGATTTCATCATTTTTATTGTTGCAGGCTTCTATATATCTCTGCTCTGTATTATTGTTTTCGTTCCGGATACCTTGCTGAAGACCCCAGATTGTTCTTTCTGTTAAATATTTAGAGCTCTTTTATATAATAAAGATTTGGGGCCATTGCAGGTTGCAGTGCACTTTACTGCAGACTGGTGCACACCCTGGAAATACATGGCGGGGTTCTTCGAGAATCTGGCGTTGAAGTATCAAGACATCCTGTTTCTATTAGTCGATGTGGATGAAGTTAAAGGAATTAAAGATAAAATGGATGTGAAGGCGATGCCCACTTTCTTATTAATGAAAGACGATGTTCAGATCGACAAAATAGTTCCTACGCTTCAATTCCACCTTCGACGGAGATCGTGAAGGAGGTAAAGCTTCCGCTTCAATTCCACCTTCAGCGTGGATTCGATTCACCCGAAAATAGTTCCTACGCCCATGCCAAGGATGAGAACTTTATACAACCGACAGGAAAACAGATCAATAAACGGTCCCATATCTGCTGGTAGGGAAAAGGTGGAGTACTCGACTTGCAATTTGTCACGGTGACCGAGCATACTTCTGTCGTCATTATTCCATTGATTGTAATTTTTTATTGTGTACAGAGTTGTTAACCTGTTTTTTTTGCCATGTTTCTTTTTTTTGCAAAGGGGAGGAAATGCCATTAGTTTTCTCAAGGACCTAGTAGCCCTAGATACCTAGACACTTCAGGTATATTGTAAACCTTTATACTCTTCCCTTATGTATTTCAGTTCCTTCATTTCGATAGCTATAAATTGACATTTGTTTCCTTGGCAATGTCTGCGAGTCGGTGGTCTCTGTATGGCGGATAGAATAGGGTAGTCCCGCGAGACTTGGTGAGTGTTTAAACTTTGGCTTCTTTCGTTTTCCACTTTAATTCTGGTCAATCCCTATCACATCTCTGTACTGAGTGATTTTTTGTTGCAGTTACAGGGTCCCAAAGCCAATAGCAAGAACTTGGCTACTCCAAATGTTTCGACCATGGAACATTTTCAGGTACGGTCTCTTGGTGTCAGCTATCCAGCTTGAAATAGGGAAATGGTATGGTGTGCTGTGGAAGAAGTCTGCAATCACCATTAAAATATATAATATATAGGTATAATATAGTATAGTATATGCACATATTCTTTGGGCATTTAAATGAAGAATCCAGATGTATGTTTCCTAACTCGATGACGGCTCTTAACCCCATCTCCCACCCCATCTATTGGCATTGAAATGGGGTAGTGAAGTGAGGAAATGCAAATGTAGCGACCTACCCCTCATTAAGTCATCAATTCCACGATTAATAGTTCCTAATCAGGTGGATATTTATTGATCAATAATATAAAGAGTTCCCAGTTTGACCAATCCACTATAGAGGATATGCCTGATCATCTTGATCGATATCAATAGTTTTCAGTATTATAAACCCCTACTACAGATTGCGGTCCCATCGGGAAAGATAACATTTATTTTAAATGATTGGTGATAATATATATGGTGGAATGATTCCTTATTTCAGAGTGATTTGATGATGTGTTTATGGGTGTTCGGGTGGGTGTAAAGTCCTTATATTATCTGGTGGATGGATGACTAGTGCTTAAATCTTAGTACAAATGCCTAAAAAGGGTGTCCATGAGGAAATCCCCAGTGGGGTTCTTTCCTTTGGGGAGGGTTTCTACCCTTCTTTTATTTTTTTTTGTTCTTTGAGTTAAATTTTGGGCTTGGACCTCTTTGTTAAATTTCCACATCATGGTAATATATTAAACCGAGAAAGGTTTTTCCCTTTCCAGGGTCCTCAACATCAATGTTTTATGATCCTTTGCATTCGCTTTCAACTGGGTTGTATAACATTATAACAAATTTCTCATCCTACCTGCTTATTACATAAGTGGTTATATATGTACTCAGACTGTTATGCAATTCTTTCTAATGTCTTCTAGTGACTGTGGCTTAAAGTTTTAATTTTTCAATATTATTCATGTTACACAGGCCTCGACCTTCGACCTTAATTGCCTCCATACCTCCTCTATTTCTTATTTAAAACTAGTATTGTATATTGGGTCATTTAACCAATAGCATTGTTGGCAAATGATGCAATCATTTGCAGTATGAGGAGGCTTAGCCATGGCCTATCCTGTGGCTTCGTAGTTATGCAGTACATGGTCCCCCATGTGAAAAGACTACCCACGACCTCTACCCATGACCTCGTGCGTCATGACGGTGTACAAATGAGGGATTGGATCCTTTCATAATGCCCTCATGTTTGGCATGTGCACTTGTGATGCTATTCTCCTCCACGACAGAGCGAGACTCCATGAAAGCCTACATGCATAAGTCCCCTTCTTGCATGTTTGCTATCTCTTTTATTTACATGATTGCATAGAAAATACAATTCGTCTACTTCCCCAAGCGTTGATAATCTTAGAAATTGTCATGGAACGAATCATCGCTGTCAACCCTTAGCAATTCATTTAATCCGATGAACATGTTTATGTTCTTCTTTTTACCTGTAGATCGGTCTTGATATTTCCTTCTACATGTAAATAGTTCTAACAGTTGGTAATGTTCTACACTAGATCCTAGATATATGCATTTTTACTTGTGTCAATTGTTCCCTATTTTTTTTAATGAGGTATCTACCTCTCCTCTTGAATTTCGGGTCAGGTCTGATGAGATCGATTCATTTTCCTGCAATTATAGACGACCGAGACTAACTCTAATTTCATTGCATGGGAACATGCCTCACTAGAGATCTAATCTATGACTAGAATCTCCTTGCTTGGGTATCGGTCTACACCTTAGGAGCTCGAATCTCTTATATAGGTGCTTATGATATGCTAAGCATGGTATACATATTGATTATGCATGCGGTCTACTTGAATTTACTCAAGCTCAACTTGATATGAGCTTACCTTGACCTCTTTTAGATTCAAGAGGGAGGGTCATCCATACATGTAGTGTGTTTATATATAGATAAAGAGGGAAGGTCATTCATACATGTCGCGTGTATATATATCTATCTTTCATTTGTACTCAATTAGAGAGGATGTTGTGCTTATCAATGTAATGATATTCATATACCCGTTTCAATGGTTAACACATTCATAGAATCAATATAAAGTCTTTCAACCAGATGCATAGGAACTTAGTTACCTCCGGCATAAATAAATAAAAATCACTAGTTCTCCAATGGTATTTGTGAGTTGTAGAGATATTGAAATATTATTTTTATGGTGTGTTTAGAACTTTATTATGCAGACATTGTCTTATTTTTATAATGTTTTGGTATTAATTCAGATCTGCATTTTATATGCAAGTGATCTCTGATTGGTAGTCCACTACACCTAGGTACTAGGTGTATTTTAATAACCAACATACTTTTTATTTTCTTTTATATATCTTTGTTTACAAAATTGATGGTATTTATTATATAAACAAAGATGTTCTATTATAAAAAAATAAGATACTTCATCTCAATATGCCTACAAAGATTTTTAAAAAGTTAGCAAATAATTTTGTAAAATTTTAAATTTAGAATCCAAAAATTATAAACTAAATATCATAATACAAAATAAAATCAGTTTTAAGAACATATATACCACTATTGTAATATATATATATATAAAATTAAATTGTTCTGATGGTGGAAAATAATCTTGTCTTCTATGAGTGCAAGAAGTATGTGGAAGTAGATTGCCACTATATTCAACCAACCATTGGTGGAGTGGAGAGACCGACCTACAGTATTTTGGAACACAAGAGCAGACCGTAAATTTTTTCATCAAGCCTGTCGGTCCAGATGTTTTTATCAATTCAAAAATAAGCTTGTTGTGTATTCCAATATGACTTTTAAGGGAAGCTCTTCGAGTAAATATTTTATAATGTTAACATTCTACTTAGGAGATTTTGTTTAAGAGTACTTTGTTACAAGGTCACTTTATAATGTACTAATATAATGTCAAGTCATAATAATGACTTAAGTTAGGTCATATAATTAAATAATTGGAATTATGAATTGGAGGTTACATAATGTGTTATAGCATACATCTATCTTCTCATGATCCAATTTGCATGTCTTATGAAGCTGGATCATGAGGAGATATATGTAGTTCAACAAAAAAAAAGTAGTTTTATTTTTATTTTTTCAAATTTTAGTACAAGGATATAAGACAATACTTTTATCAATACAAATATGATAAAGGTGTATTAGTTTATTATGGAATTATTTATCTAACATTATTATTAGGTAGAAATGATATTAAGTCTCTTACACGCATATTTGGCATATTCATGTCATTTACTAATGAAGATTATTATTAATTAGTAATAATAATTGCTACTCTTTAGGTTATTTTTTCCTTAGGGCCTTTCAAACTCTGGAACAACATATTCACCCCTTGAGGGCCCTGCAATGCCTTACTATCACGAAGTATTTACCCCTTGATTTGTCAATCCTTTAAAGGAGTGTTTTGATTAATCCTTATGTAATGAAGAAGATGTTTCTCTTTGATCCTATTCTACTAATTTCAAATCTATCATGTGTATCTCTATAATAAATTATAATTGTATACATCTGCACATACTGCTATTTTACTAATTTCAAATCTATCATTTGTATCTCTATAGTAAATTGTAATTGTATACATCTACACATGCTGCAAAACTCAAGCATCTCAATAGAGTCATAGAGCATGCATGTGCATTGCATGGTCAAAGATAGGAGTGAATATAAGCATCGAACTTGAAGTTTAGAGAACTCATTTTGTTATGTTATTTTATTCTTCAGGCATTTTCTCGAATAGAGAATCATTACTTCAAGCATAAGGGGTTCTTTCCTACAGATTCATTTTTTATTTTTTATTTACAATGTAGACAAGATGAGACATATTCCTGCCACAATTGCGTAGGTAAGGCTTTACTTTGAACAATTTGTAGTCAT